>OZ005683.1:41135193-42384360 GCA_963930675.1 Gnaphalium uliginosum
GCTGCATAGCAGCAGTGATAGTTGCTCCAGAAAGTGGAACCGGATGGTTAAACACTTTATATGTGAGCACAGGAACAGGTATATCTGCCACTTTATTATTAAAGGACATATATACAGACCCAGTTAACCTGGATTGGATGCACAGGGAGAGTAGCCTTATAAAAGGTACATTAAAAATTCTGTTTGACTCATTCACCAGTTTTAAAATTTCTTGAAAATACAACTCTGCAAAGTTGATGTTTAAACCAGTGATGAATGAGCTCAACAGCTGAGTTTCAAACTCATTTAGCTCCCCTGTGCTACCAGATTTACCTCCTAGACTCCTAATGATGCCAGAAATTAAAAATTTCCATTTGGGGGTGAATCCTGACATCAAAATTGTGCCTTTTTCTTTGGTATATCCAACCAAAGTAAGAGAAGCCCTTGCTGCTTCTTTGGTTGGAATAGGTTCAAAATTATTTCCCAAAGGCAGGTCTAAAACATTCCTAATTAACTCCTGATCAATGGTAACTGCCCGTTTACCATGATCAATAGTACCAGTAATTGCAGTATTGGTACTATTTGAGGAGCAAGTATACCACCATTCCATTAAAAAATGTGGGTATATTTGAGGAACTGTGTTAAAGAATGCTCCCCTTAATGGATGAGCAGACATAAAAGCAGTTAGTTCCTCAAACCCTTTATTCTTTTTCGAATCAGGGATAGAAATGGTAGCTACTTGATTGTTGATACAGAGTTTTACCTGTTTCCCTTGTTTGAAGGGTTTAGCCGCAGCGATGTTGGCAGGTGCCGTGTAAACCCATTGATCAGCCATTGAAGAGATTTTAGAAATTGATTTTGAAAATGGTTGAGCGATTTAGGGTTTAGAAACTCTGTTTGTTTTTTATGTGCAAGTACGAATGGAGAAGAAAGGGAGAAAACATAAATGGGTATTTGTAGAAATTAAATTTCCGTTAAATGGGACCCACTTGGACGGTTTATCCCTGTTTCTGCAACAGTAGCGCTGAGGCACGTGCACTTTTTGTATTGAGCCGATAAATAGACAACAAGCGCCAAAACTTTTAATGATTATTACCATAAAAATGGTTTTAGCAATAAATGCAGAGATATTGTTGTTTATTTATTTTTATTAAAGAAAATAAAAAAAATAAAAATAAAATAAAATAATAAAAAAAATAAAAAATAAAAGGAAAAATGAGATGAGCTCAGGCTGAGTGTATATGGTCAGTCTGTGTAGTGAGTCTGGATGACGTCACACAGACTGAGCCATATAACAGACAGACTGAGAAAATAACAGAATTTTAAAAACTATTGCCAGCAGTGGTAATGGATTGATATAGCTAACAGTACTAACTTGAAAAGGCAGTACTAAAATTAACTAACAGTAGTAACTTGCAAAAGCAGTACTAAAGGTAACTAACAGTAGTAACTTGCTGCATTAACAGTGTTAATTGTACCAATCTTTACCAGCAGCAAAAAAATATATCAGTATTAACCCAGCAGTACTAAAAGTAACTAGCAGTATTAATACTAATAGTACTAAAATACTAACCTTATGAATTAATAAAGCACAAAAATAGAGGGACTAGTCTGAATGAATATGGTCAGTCTGTGTAGCTTAATCTGGAAGAAGTTACACAGACTGAAACATATAATCAGTCAGACTGAGAGAAAATAACAGAAGGTATAAAATCTTTTTGGTATTTTCTTAGAAAGTATGTACAAAAACATCTCTTTGTCTGTGCTTTTGATTGTATGTAGCTGAGAATACAGTTATACAGATTGAAAAGCAGACACAGACTGAGAATTGAATCATACAGATTCAAGGTTTTACTAGGGGTTGAGCATTCCTAGTTGACCAAGCAGATACAAAAATCTATCTTCATTAAGAGGTTTAGTAAAGATATCTGCTAGTTGGTCATTTGTTGGCACATATTTGAGAATCACTTTACCTTTCTCAGCACAATCTCTGATAAAGTGATGTCTGATCTCAATATGCTTTGTCCTGGAGTGAAACACAGGATTCTCAGTGATGGCAATGGCACTTTGGTTATCACACATGATTGGAGTTTTTGTAAACACCAAATCATAGTCTGCTAGTTGATGTTGCATCCATAGCAATTGAGCACAGCAACTACCAGCAGCCACATATTCTGCTTCTGCAGTGGATGTAGCAACATAATTCTGTTTCTTGCTTGACCAACTGACTAGTTTGCCACCTAGCAGTTGACATCCACCAGAAGTGCTTTTCCTGTCTAATTTACAACCTGCATAATCTGCATCTGTATATCCAATTAGATCAAAACCAGAGTCTTTGGGATACCAAAGACCCAGGTTAGGAGTACCTTTTAGGTACCTAAAAATCCTTTTTACAGCTTTTAGATGCGATTCTTTAGGTTCAAATTGATATCTAGCACACAAACATGTTGAGAACATGATATCTGGTCTACTTGCAGTGAGGTATAGTAGAGATCCTATCATACCTCTATAAGTGGTTTGACAGACTGACTTACCAGACTGATCCTTATCCAACTTATCTGCAGTGCTCATTGGTGTTCTCATAATTGAACAGTCCTTTAAAGAATATTTAGTAAGTAGATCATTGACATATTTACCTTGGTTGATGAAGATACCATCAGGTTTCTGATGTACTTGTAGACCAAGAAAGTATGTTAACTCACCCATCATACTCATTTGATACTGTTTTGACATTAAGTTTGAAAACCATTTACACAATTTTTCATCAGTAGACCCAAATATAATATCATCAACATAGATTTGGACTAGTATGACATCTGCCTTGTTCCTTTTAAAGAACAAAGTTTTATCAATTGATCCTCTAGTAAAGTCATTACTAAGAAGATAGGATGATAAGGTGTCATACCAAGCTCTTGGAGCTTGTTTTAGCCCATATAGTGCTTTCTGCAATTTATAGACATGATTTGGAAAAGTGAAACTTACAAAACCTGGAGGTTGTTTCACATAGACTTCCTCCTGTAAGTTGCCATTCAAAAATGCACTCTTGACATCCATTTGATAGACTTTGAAGTCCTTGAATGCAGCATATGCCAAGAATAACCTTATTGCTTCAATTCTGGCTACAGGGGCAAATGTTTCATCATAATCAATGCCTTCTTCCTGCTTGTAGCCTTGAGCAACTAGCCTTGCCTTGTTTCTGATTATCACTCCATCCTTGTCCATTTTGTTTCTGTAAACCCATTTTGTTCCAATAATGGTTTTCCCTTTTGGAGCAGGAACTAGGGTCCAAACATTGTTTCTGTCAAATTCTGTTAACTCTTCCTGCATTGCTTCAACCCAATCATCATCTTTCAAGGCTTCTTCAGCTTTCTTTGGTTCAATGATTGACAGGAAGTTTGTGTAGAAACAGAAATTTGCAGTAGATAAGTTTGACACTTTAGTTCTTGTTTGTACACCAGAAACATAATCTCCAATTATTTCTGTAATTGGATGATACTTGTGTTCTTTGACTCCTAGAAGTGATTCATCATTTGATGGTAAATCATTCTCATTTGGTGGAAGAATAGCAGGACTGAGTTCTGCATCATCTTCTACACAGGGCAAGTCAGAGTCTGTAGAGTTCACAGACTGAAAACTATCAGACTGAACACATGTATCAGAAGAGTTTGAATCTCTGGACACAGATTCATCTTCTGTTGATGAAGGTATTGTCATAGAATGAGCAGGTTGAACATCTTCATTATCACTTTCAGAGTCCTGTTGTTGGTTAACAACAACTGGGATTTGAGATTCAGATCCCACAACAGATAAATCTTCTAACAAATGAACATCAGACTGAGAAACATGTTCATCATTAGCAGAGGAAGCATCAAAGGTGACATTGATGGTTTCTTCAATTTTATTCCTTCTGTTGTTGTAGACTCTGTAGGCCTTTGAGATAGATGAATAGCCAACAAAAATTCCTTCATCAGATTTAGGTTCCATCTTAGCTAATTGATCTCTTTGATTGAGAATATAGCATTTACTACCAAAGGTCTGGAAGTAATGGATGGTTGGAACCTTCTTATGATACAACTCATATGCAGTTTTGCCATGCCTTTTGACCAAAATAGATCTATTTTGGGTATAACAGGCAGTGTTAACTGCTTCTGCCCAAAAATAAACCTTCATTTGACCATGGCATAACATGGTTCTTGCAGCTTCTATGAGTATACGATTTCTTCTCTCAGCAACACCATTTTGTTGAGGAGTTCTGACAGAGGCAAAGTTTTGAATAATGCCTTTGTCAGTACAGAATTCAATGAGAGTAGAATTCTTAAATTCTGTACCATGGTCACTCCTGAGTTGCTTGACAGGTGCATCTTTCTGCAATTCTTCTCTCTTGATTAGATTAATAATCTCTTCAGGAGCATCACTTTTAGCTTTAAGAAAGATGACCCAAGTATACCTTGTGTATTCATCCACAACCACAAGTGTATACTTCTTTCCACCCAAACTGCTAATGCTCATGGGTCCAAACAGATCCATATGGAGCATATGCAGTGGTTGTTCAATTGTAGCTAACAATTTGGATGGAAAATGGTTCTTGGTCTGTTTCCCTAGTGTACATGCAGGACAAAGTTTGTCTTTTGCAAATGTAACATCAGGCAGACCTCTAACCAGTTTCTTCTTTGACAGGAGGTTAATATTTTTGAAGTTCAGGTGGGATAACCTCCTATGCCATAGCCAGCTTAGTTCTGGCACAGACTGAGTATAGAGACAGGTCTCTACATTGTTGTCTGCAGAAGAAAGATCCAAGAGATAGATATCTCTTTCTCTTTTGGCAACTAATATAGGTTTGCCTTTGGAATTATAGATAACAGCAGCCTTCTTTCTGATTCTGATTTCACCATCATCATCACAAATCTGGCTAGCACTAAGCAGGTTATGCTTTAATCCCTCAACATAGGCCACCTTTGTTATTCTGATGTTGCCAGCCTTCACCACACCATAACCTTTTATCTTGGCAACAGAGTTGTCACCATATTTGACAGAAGGTCCTTCTTCTTCTACAAACTCTGACAGATTCTTCAAGGAACCTGTCATGTGTCTTGAGCATCCACTGTCTAGGTACCATTTGCTGTTACCCTGCACAGGACAAACAAAATCAATTAGTTACTTTTGGGAACCCATCTTTTGATGGGTTCTTTAGAGTTGGTTGAAGTCATTTCTTTAGCAGTTTTGGTGCTAAGTCTGTGAAGTTGACTTTTAACCTCTCTATTTTTGATTTTGTTGTTTGTAGACGACATTTGTTTGATCAAAGCAGCCTTTGGCTGTTTAAAAATGGACTTTGTGCATTTAATACCTTCATGTCCCGGATTTCCACAGTTGTAACATTTTCTGTTCAACATGATGGTCCTTTTGGATTTTGGGTTATTATTTGCACTAGATCCTCTGTTAAACTCTTGTTTTGACTCAACAAATGTTTTAAAATTTGTGGTTAACTTCATTAAGTTTTCACTAAGCAGCTTAATGGTCTCAGTCTGGTTGTTAAGATTTGACTTTTGAGAGTCAGACTGAGTGTTAACACAAACAGATTTGGAGTTAAGTTTGCCAGACTGAAAATTTATTTTTCCAGACTGACAGTTAGATCTCACAGACTGAGATCTTTTTAACTCATTTGTTACTGGTTTTATGCCTTTAGATTTATCATTTGGCATATTATTGTCTGGACCAGTTACAGACTGAGATGTGGAAGGTTCAAACACATTGTAACCTTTCTGTTTATTCTTGATTCCTTTTACCTCTTTTTGTCTTTTTAAAGATGGTACTGTGGGAATATTAACTTTGCCTTTTATAAATCTTTTCTTTTCAAGTTCTATAGTTTCTAAAGATTCATTAGTGATTATAAGTTCAGGCTGTTCAGATTGAGAAGTTTCACAGACTGAGATTTCTGAGTCTGTGTCTTCAGAGTCTGGCTCTGTCTCATATACTAGTTCTTTAGTAACTATTTTTGGTCTAACAAAAGCATTTGTCAATATAACTTTGTCTCCCACAGTATGACTAAAAGTATGAGGTAAAATCTCAGGTACAAATATAGTAGGTTTTGAGTTTATTTCTGAATTTATGTGACTTTTAAGATCAAACTCATCACCTATGACCGCTTGTATCTGAGCTGGAATCTGTTTGGATAAACAGTCCACATTTTTAAGTGATGAAATACACCAAGATTTACAGATCCTTTCATAATGATCAGCTTTGTTTTTATAAGCTTCTTTTTCCAGCTTGATCTTTTTGAGAAGGTCATATTGAGCATCAAGCTCAAGTTTGTACTGTTTATTTTGGTTTATTTCAATCACTTTTGATTGTAGATCTTTTTGAACTTGACTGAGTTTGGTTTTTAAATCTTGTATTTCCTCAAGTCTTTTCAAAAAATCTACATAAATGTGTTCAAACATTTTCTGTTTTTCTGCATCACTATAGTAAAGTTTAAAATGATTTACATTGTAAGCAGATCCTCTGTCCCAATCTGGATGAACACATGCCTTTTCTACAAATTTGACATCTTTGTCAAACTGGCTCTCTGTGATAGCCATTAAGCACATATCTTCATCATCCTCAGATGATGAAGATTCTTCATCTATCCATTGTTCAACAACCAAAGCTTTCTCTAGTTTCTTTGGTTGTTGTTTCTCTCCAATTTTCTTGGAGTTGAAGTACTTTTTCTTGTACTTCTTGGCCTTTTCTTCCCACTTATCAGAACTTGAAGATTCTGCAATCTTCACTCTGCAGTCAGAAGAAATATGACCAACTTGCCCACATTTATAGCAAGTAGCTTTCTTAGGATCAAAAGTTGGCCTTCCTTTTGAACTTTTGAATCTTGCCTTTTCTAACCTTTGGGCTAGCAATGCCATTTCAGCTTCTAGAGACTCAGTTTCATCATCTGATTCTGAGTCTGTAAGAGTAAGATGGTAATCTGCTCTAGAGAAAAGTTCTCTATTTTTCCTTGTTGTTGCAACAAGGGCAGCAGATGGATCTTTTGCAATCCTTTTGGCATTTAGATCCTTTCTGGCTTTGGTTTCTTCAAAATTTAGTAGAAGTCCAAACAAGCCAGAGAGATCATATGTCTCCAATTTTTCACTTACAATTAATGAAGTGATAACTTCTGAAAAAGTGTTTGGAATGACATCAACAAATTTTGCACAGATTTCAAACTGTCCTTTGATGATATTATACCTTTCAAGATCATTGATTAAGATCTGAAATCTGGTATGAATATCAGTTAATGACTCTCCTTGACCAGCAGAGAAGTTCTCATAATTTCTTATGAGATTCTTCTTCTTTTGGGATTGTACTAAACTTACACCATCATATTGGTCAGTTAGCATATCCCATATGGCTTTAGCAGTTTTGCAGCCAGATATCTTAGCAAAGATAGGCTCAGTAACTGCATTGCCCAGTATGGACTTGGCCTTAAAATCTAATGCATATAGTTGCCTGTCTAGATCAGTCCAGGTACTTTTGGCAGCCTCAACAAATTTTTCAGGTGTCAAAATAGTACCATTTGCATCTAAAGTAGCAGGAACTATTCTGCCAGGAATAATGGGTCCTTCCTGAATGACTCTAAGCATTTCATCATGAATGCTAGCAAGAAACCATTCAGCTTTCAATTTCCAGTGGGTAAAATTTACACCATTGAAGATTGGAATTCCCTTCCCAGCCATAGCAATAGAGGAAGTCATTTTTCAAAGTAGAAAATGTAGAGAAAAATGGATTTAGATGATTGTTTGATAAACTGGGTTCCTTTGATCGTTAAAGATTAAATCTTTATCAGCTCTGATACCAGTTGTTGGGTCACAAGGTTCCCAAAACTTAGATACAGATTAAATAACAGTTATCTCAACGTGTTAGTTTATATCCAAGTTTTATATCAAACAAGTTTAAATTAATCTAGGCGGAAAACAAGATTAATTTTAACACAGAGTTTATTATGAATCAAAGTATTATTCACAATAAATTGTTTGTCTCACAAAGATGACAAGGTATTCAAACCCACACAGATGGTTTGAATACGATCCAAGTAGTATACAAAGATACAGTTATCACTACAAACTTCACAGTAAGTGTGGTAATGCTTTAGCCTAAGCTCAAAGGTCTAGTATACTAATTCTCTTGAATTTCTTGGATGATAGCAGTGCTTTTTGGACTGCTATTTATAGAGTTGGATGTAACTCTATATTATCCAGCTTACATAGTTGTCCAAGGGATAACAGATGCATCTTGGGCAACTTTGCACGCCTTCCTTTTTGCTTTCCTTGGAAATAGAAAAAGCAAAAAGGTAAAAGGTTTCTTTGCTGAGAAGAGAACCTTTATATGATGTTTGACCTTTCTCAAACATCTTATCAGTTGTATCTAGCCTAAGGAAAGAAGAATATCTCCTGTACATTTGTACTTTCATTCTTCAATCTGTGCTCTTCAGTCTGTGCTCATCAGTCTGTGATCTTCAGTCTGTGAACTTCAGTCTATGAAGCCTTCTGTATTCAATCTTCATTCTTCAGATGATGAATTCATAAGTCTTCAGAAAGAGCATGGCTTTCAGTGTGTGAGGATCTTCAGTCTGTGCAGCACAGACTCAGAAACAATTCTTCAGTCTGTGTAGCACAGACTCAGAAACACAGACTCAGGAATTTCACTAAGTTTCCTGAATACAACTGAGTTAGATTTTGACTCTTCAGATTTATAACTTAGGTTTGATCATTGTTTTTCCCAACAAAATGGGGTTGTATCTCATAAATAGACATCTTTCGAGATTTGCGTACGAGATTTGCGTGCTTCCTTTTCGATTTGAACTTGCGAACTTCTTACGGGCTTCGGGTTTTAATTTTCGTCGTTAGCGCCGTTTGAGGTTTCGGGTTTGTAAAAAAATTTGAACTGAAAAGCCATTTTTTTTTGTTTACATAACCTAAATTTTACGGATTTTCGGAATGCAACCGGGTCACCCGGACGCATAACCGGGACGCAAATCTTCGTACCCGGACTCAAGACCGAGAAATCCAACTCGGTCACCCGGACGCAAAAACCGAGACGAAATTTGCGTTCGCAAATTTCGTCCGGGTTTTGCGTCCCGGTTACCGAGTTGCATTTCTCGGTCACCGGCTTTCATTTCTCGGTCACGAGTCCGGGTACGAAGATTTGCGTCCCGGAACGAGATTTTGCGTCCCGGTGGGGTAAAAACGCATTTTTTTTTAGAAAAGGACAAATTTTTATAAAAGTTTTTTAAAAAAAGTATTTTGATTAATTTCCCATGAAATTGAAGTAAAAAGCCCATGTCTCAAAGACATACTAAATTTTGGACAACCAAATTGAAATAATATTTTTGACCAGACAATTAAGGTTTTGGCGCCTTATAAATTAAATGCTACATGACATGTTTTTTGGGCTGAACTTTTAAGTCAGTAAGTCTTGGGTTTTATGTTCCATTGTTCGTGGGCTTAAAGCCATAAGAAAGTGATTGTAGCCTTGTAGGTTCCAATGTTTAGTGCTATTCAGCCTTTCTCAAATTTACTTTCTACTTTCTATCAAAATCAAATTAGTAACATTCATTTTATATCTTAAGCTTTTAGATCGAGTTTTTTATCATGAATCATTTATACTACTTATACCTTTGTAAATAACCATTTGAGCAAAAGTATTACAAGTAAAAAGAAGCATAATTATCATCAGGAGATGAAAGCAATCAAGCAGTCAAGCAGGCAACAAAGTCGACTATTCGTCTTCACTTCCTTAAAACATGTATATTTATGCTTTAAACTAGTTATATATTTATGTGGTTGCACATAAGAGCACTTCTTACGGTCTTGTTGTGAGGGTCATGCAAGGCCACGTAAACCACGAGCGTTACTATAAGGAGTAGCTCATAGTGGTGGTGTGGTGACGAGACTCGTGGTACCCTTAACTTGTTTTCAGGATTTTTTTTTTATCTTTCAACGATGTTCAAAATATAAATACACTAAAAAAGTGGATCTTAGTTGGTATGTGGTGTCTTTGTGTATTTACACTCTGAGTAAGTGATGGTGATATGTCGATTATGTGACATCCGATTCTAAAGTAGTGAGTAATTCATATAAATAATCTAAGTTATTTTTAGTGTTAGAAAATAAGTTGCTTTCGAAAAGTGAATCTAACCAAACAAGCTAAGCCCAATGAAGTGAAAAATACAAGCACATACCTCACTTTTATATCCCAAAGTTTTCTGAAACAAAACGTACAAGTATTAGAACAATGTAAATCATTAAATATACTTAATTTAAAGTGAAGAACAACCAAAGTAGCTACAAACATAATGTCTTTTAATATAACAAAAATTAAATGAAACATTGTACACAAGAAACTTTGGAGTCACCACATGATATTAAATCTAGTCAAACAAAACTAAATAGTAAGCCAATAAAGCTCTCATTTAAGACGAACCCACCTCAATTTCCAATCTTTCAAAGCTCAATAAAGTCTTTTACTTGGTCAAACTTCAAGTCTTAAATCACTTAACCCACTTTAGATTGGAACTCAATTTTATATACCTCTTCTTTGACCACCCTTTTACTCAATTGATGGTTATGAAATAAACTTTATGAAAGTTTTTTTAATAGCTTGCGATTTTAATAAGCTGAATTTCTTAAACGTAGTTCTTAGGTTCCGTTTGGTTCAAATAATGATTTTGAAAGAAATGGTATCGTTCACAAGAATTAGAAAGTTGATGGAATTAAAACTTAATGAAATTAAAATCTGATTTAAAGAAATGTGATTCCGAAGAAATTAGACTAAATGCGCGTTTGGTTGACACGGAATGGAATTGAACTTTTAAATTTTATAATATTATATAAATATAGATATAGATATAGATATAAATATAAATACAATATAAAATATAAATGTGTAAAGAAAAATATAAATAAAATATAAAAATATAATATATAAAATATAAATAAAAATATAAATATGAATATAAAATATAAAACATAAAACATAAAATAAAAAATAAAAAATAAAAAATAAAAAATAAAAAATAAAAAATATAAATATAAATATAAATATAAATATAAATATAAATATATAATAATAAGAATAATAATTTTGATAATATAAAGTAACAAAAATACTCCAAAAAATTATATAACGCAGTATAATATTATATAACGCGACTGAACAGAATTCCTTAGTTGATGGAATGGGATTACATCCAAAATGCCAAGGATTGAACTCCTTCATTTTATGAAAGGAATGGAATTGAATACCATTCGACCTGTTATGCGTACCAAACAGGAGAATGAATGTAATCTAATTCCAATTCTATCATATTCCATCAGAATCTGTCAACCAAACGGGACTTTAGGATTATCGCCATAAAATTTCTTTAAATAAATAAGAAAAATTAAAGAAGGCCAACAAATCTATGTATTTAGGCTCCTCCCAATGGTAGACGGAAACTGACACAAACTGACGGGCCACATCAGCGCCACGTCAACTTTTTTACAAAACTGACAGAAACCTGACAGACACCTGCCATCAGTGCTCTGTCAGTTTTTTTCAGAGACTCACAACTAATAAATTAAATATTTAAAACACAAAAATTAAAATAAACATATTTCATCAAAATAAAAAAATTACAATTAAATAAAAAAAATTACAATAATTAAAAAAAAATTACATTCATTGGAAAAAAAAAACAATTACACTAATTAACGACTACGAAAATTTTGTGGGAGTTGCGAAATGTGATCGATTAGAGTATTGCGAAGTTGATGATGAACCTCCCGATCACGTAATTCCTTATCCATACGCAATTGAGTTTCAACCCTTTCTTGCCTCGAACGTCTTGGTGAGATTTCCGGATATTCCTCCTCTAGTTGACACATATTTCGTCTGTTGTCCTCGGTTATCATGTTGTGTAGAATCACATAAGTATACATGATTGTTGATATTTTGTTGGTGCTATATTGTCTTGTCGAGTTCTTGATGATTTGCCAACGGCCCTGAAGCACACTGAATGCTCGTTCCACATCTTTTCTTGCAACTTCTTGATGTCTCTTGAAGTGCATCTCTTGTTGTGTTAGTGGATGCTTAAACGACTTTATAATAGTGGACCATTCCGGATAAATCCCTTCGCCTAGATGATAGCCTTTAGTGAATTCTTGGCCGACAATCGTGAAATTTACTTAGGGAGCTCTATCTTGTAGTAAATCGCTGAACAAATCCGATTGATTTAGTACGTTGATGTCGTTGCTCGAACCCGCTGGACCATAGAAAGCGAGCCAAATCCACAAATCGTAAGAGGCAACCGCTTCGAGCATGATCGTTGGACAACCTTGATCACCTCTAGTGTATTGACCTAGCCATGATAATGGGCAATTTCTCCAAGGCCAATGCATACAATCGATGCTTCCGGGCATACGCTGATGTAAGCGTTCCACATCTTGTAGTGTTGGTTTTCTTAAATACTCGGTAGAGTATAGATGAAAAACACATTTATAAAAGTTATCCAAACAATCGCATGATGTTTGTTTACCCATGTGTAAGTACTCATCAAACGCATCGGCGGCACAACCGTACGCCAATTGACGTAAGGCGGAAGTGCATTTTTGCCAAACGTTAAAATCAGGTCTACCGGTTGCGTCAAACCGTTGAATAAAATATGTAAAGTAGTCAAGTATCGGAAATTGGGAAAATGATATAATACCTTGACATATACGGAGAAATAATGACTTGCTCATCCGATAACGTCGTCGGAAGATATCCACTGGAAATGTTGGACGTTCGGCAAAGTAGTCTAGATACAAACGTTCCAACATTGTTTCACGATCTCTATAAAGTATCGTCGGGGTGCTCGTGGTGTTGGGATCGGAATATCCTCTCTGTCGGACGAATCGGAGTATATCAATTTAATTATATCGATATCAGCCGTCGGATTGAAAACCGCCATGATAGATTGCAAATCTTCAAGATCGAAATCGGAAGACATAGTAAAAAAAGTATATGAATATAGATGTTATAGTGAAGAAGTGTGTGAATTGTTTGGAAATGAGAGTGTGTATTTATAGGGTAAAATGAGAGGTTTAAAATAAAAGAAAAAAAATACCAACGGCTAAAACCGACGGCTCCGTGCCATCGTTATCGATTCTGTCGGTTTTAACCGACGGCAACCGACTAACTATCGGGAGAGGTCAAATAGGTGTTGTTTGTTAATGGGGTTTATCTAATCGGTAGGCATGATTTTGTAGGGTTATCCATTTATTAGAGGAGGTATAGTTGTAATGTTTCTCCTGGACTCAAAAAAGCAGTATGATTGTGACTTATATGTGTAATACTCTATTATTGTTGTTTAGTATAAAATTTTCATAGGATTTATGAACGTAAATTCTGAGGAACAATAAATGAAATGTCATTTCATTTTTATTAAAAATTTTTTTATCTTTTACGTTTTTAAACTACAATTTCATGTACCAACATCAAATATATAAAAATGATCATATCATCAATCGTTTATCAGATTTCTCGATAGATAGTGCGATTAATGACCCCGAAAGATAAGAAAAGGTATAGTTTCAATGGTAAAGAACCATAAAAAAAAAATACAGTGGTTCAAAAGGAAATAATTGAAAAGTATATCCACGTGTCTAATATATTTTTATAAATAGAAAAAGGACAAAGAGCAGTAGTTCGCAGGTGCGGCGTTCGGCGGGAAATTATTTATTTAATTAAGCACCCTTTGACTACCAAACTCTCACCATTTGGACCCACCAAACCTTTTAATTTGAACAATACGCACGAACACTCCATTATCTTTTTTCTTTTTATTTTACACCTTTAATTTAAAGCAATTAATTAGAAAGATTTGTGTATACACGTATGTATTTATGCATATGGACAAAATAGGATAAAAAGAGGTTAGTGCATTCAATCATTCATTTAAAATGGGTTTGTATTTTTGGTTTAGTCTTATGTTTTCTGTTAGGGAATATTTATAATTAATCATTTATTATTTACCAAATTCCTTTTGATTCAGCAGTACGTGAGTTGTTTCGCAATTTAATAGTTGTGCGTTTAAGCCTTGTATGAGTCATTGTGTAAATACCGATGGTTATATATATGATGGTGTATGTGGTAATTATAAGGTCTGACTTTCTAAAAAAAATCATTTATTATTTGGCATGATCATACATCATAGTTTTTAAAATTTACTATCACTCAACATATTTCAAGGTATTCTATTTTACAATACTGTAAAATACATTTGTATGTATGCCTAAAAAGTAATTGTTTACAGATCAGTTGTTAAGTTATTATTGACAATTTAATTATATGCACTCATTTAATTAACTTAAAGTCATGAATTAACTTTTTTTTTAAATATATATATATATATATATATATATATATATATATATATATATATATATATATATATATATATATATATATATATATATTATTTGTATTTCTAAGTTTATCACTATTGACACTTCAATTGTATTTTTTTAACATATTTTGATTCTCATCTTATCATACCAGTTTCGATTATAAAACATGTATGTGTGATTGAAAGTCAACATTAAACGTAATATCTCGTATTTCCAAGACGATGAGTATGATAGTATATGTTTACCATTGAAATCTACACGTCACTTAATTACTAGAATATAATATGGATGTATATTTTGGTTTCATATAACGTTACACAAAACGGTAACACATGGTAAATTTTCTTGCATTTTTTTTAATCTACAAAAAAAGTATTGAAGCAATCTTGTAAACTATGAGCATATGATATTAATCAATTATCATGCAATAAATGGAGAATAATTATGATCCTTGAAAATATTATATACACACTTGCACAAGTCTCATGTTTAATTCACATTCTTTACTATTCTTATTAAAGTTCTTTTAATTTATCATTAATTTGATTAATAATTTAATTACTACCTTTTCTTGTATTTATTTCACTATATAAAGTATATTATCTATATCTATGAGTTCCTACTCTATTCCAAGATTTTTTTTTATTTTTAAGTAACAAATTCTAGTAGCACATATTTCTTCTTAGGTCGTTAAAAACTAGTACGTAATTATATAATATTTTTCATGTTCAGATTATGCAGAAAAGATAAGTATTTTTATATAGATGTACGCGATATAACTGATATTTTTACGAGTATTTTCACATAGATATAGGGCTATCATGTGACTGTTTCAAACGGCTCAGTACTATAACCCCGACTCTGTTTATCTATCCCTTTCCCAACTCTGTTAAGGAGGATCGCTAACCCAACTCTTTTCATGTCAACCCAATTCAATAAATTCTTTTTACCAAATCTTAGAAAGTGAGTAACTTTTTTTGTTTATACCAAATCTTAGAAACTTAGCTAGTCAATTTACATCAACATCTCAAAATGAGTATTATAAATGTAAAAGAGACAGCCAAAACAGAAGGTATGTAAGCACATTAAATACTCATGTTGGAATAGTCTAAGCTTCAATAAACAAGCAATTCCAAAATTGCATCAACCATTACTACTTGTCTCTTTACAACCATACATACAAACCTTCTTTGTCTCCCTTCCCACCTTTAAATACCTTATTTTTTCACCATTTTCTAACCCCCTCGTGTGCACCTTTAATTCTTCTTCATTTCCATACACACGATCTTTTATGGCAACCACACCAGGAACAGGTTCACCTTGTGGTGCATGCAAGTTTCTTAGAAGAAAATGCACTAGTGATTGTATTTTTGCACCTTACTTTTGTTCGGAACAAGGCCCGGCTCGATTTGCAGCCATTCATAAGGTGTTTGGTGCAAGTAATGTGTCGAAAATGTTGCACCAAGTGGCGGTGGCTGACCGTTGTGAGGCAGTGGTTACCATTGCTTATGAAGCTCAAGCTAGGATCAAAGATCCGGTTTATGGCTGTGTTGCACATATATTTGCCTTACAACAACAGGTATTAAATGTGAAAGTGTTTGATCAAGGCTTTTATTACGAAAATAATAACTTTTACCCAAAATGGGAAAACTATCCGTGCAGTTAACTGCACATATATGCCACGTACACGTCAAAAGCTAATTATGTATACATCAAAAGTTATTATTCATTTCTGACAAATTTAATGAATCTTTAATTAGGTGGCATGTTTACAAGCACAATTGATGCAAGTTAAAGCTCAAATGGGACAAGGGTATATGGATTCAAGAAGCCTTGAAACTCAATGGGCTCAAAACATGGCTGGTGCAATGGCTTATCAAAATTACATGAATGCTGCTAATTTTATGAACATCAACACATCACCACAAAGTTCGATGGAGTCGATGGATCACATGAGCAGTGAAGCAATGTCGATTCACGAGATTCAAAGCAGAAATGATCATGATTATGATCATCACGGGTTCTACAAGAAGAGACTTTCTGAAAGTGATTTGGGTGAGCTTCAAGAACTTGCAGTGAAAATGATGAGGAATTGATCGATCGATATAGATTAGATATATATCATATATGTAGTTTGATCTTGTGATCAAATATGATGTTATGTGATCAATATGTATATGTAGATAGAGTTTAACCGGTTAGAAATGAATTAGAAAAGAACTTAAAGCGCGCATGGATCTTGATAAGAATTTAGGCCTATGTATCAACATTCTTATATTTCACATTAAAGCCAAAATAATACTTCTTCCGTCCTAGTTAAAGTATCCACTTTAATTATGGACTCAAATTTATGAAAATCCTTTCACCAATCAAATAAAATATTTAACAACTAAAGTATATTTTGATTGGTTTATAAGTTGAAAGTGAATACTTATTTGCAATATTTTAAAAATCGGTTCAACCGGTTTAGTGTATTAAATACCGAAAAAATATTTTTTAGTTCAATTTTAACTTTTTTTATCGCATATATGATTTGTGGTGTGTATTATTGCTAGACTATTATAATAAATAAATATATAAACAATTAGAAGAAAAACAAAACAAAAAAGAAACTAAAAAAAGGGTGTGAACTGGTTCAAACTCGGTCCGGTTCCGGGTTGAATCGGAGAACTGGGCGGTTCGACCATTTTTCAAAAGTGGACCCATAACTGATTTTAAATGAGCTGGTACTGTTGATTTTTCCGGTTCAATCTATCGGACCGGATCGGTTGAACCGATTGTCAAAACACTGCTTATTTGGGACAACTCAAAATAGTAATATAGACACTTGTGGTAGAAAAATGGAGTAGTTAATGTTTAATAACATAAATTGAAAAACTTTAATCCATGTTAAAACTTATGGTACCCGCTATTTTAAATGTAAATATGTTTTCTTATATGGTGTTCAACACAAAGAGATAAAATAAAATAACAAAAGAAAAGTCTCAAAAGCTTCAACTCGAAATGTATCAAATTGAACTAAGGTGACATTTATTGTGTTTATTGAACTAAGGTCTAACATTAATACTTAATTCTAAAAATGTTCTAATCCAATTATCAAAAAGTTAATTTTCATTATTAGCTCGTGTATGTGTTATATTTTTCCCAAATGTTATCAAATATAACTGTAGATCACGTACCACCAAAATTTTATTAGTTTTTAACGATTAGTGTTTGAAATGTATCCGATTATAAGTTTATTGTAGTATCAAATTTCATTTTAATCAATTGTGTGTTAAATTTCGTTCCGTGGGTATAACTTATTACTCCGTAGGAATTAATCATAAGGTTTTCTTGCCGATCAACAATTTATTATTAATCTCTTTGAATTTGAACAAGTTAAATTCCTAGAAAATTACTGTTCAAACTTCAAAGTAAAAGATTAACCTAGGGGAAGCAAAACGAGTTGACTTTTTATTTTACAGTGAAACCCTTGAATTTTGGGTCGTCTCGAAATTCCATCGTCCATCTATTGGATCCCACGTAAGAATATTTTTTAGTTATTATTATTATTATTATCATTTTTTGTTTAATATTACGTTTCTATGATGATATTATACATTCGTAATTTGAATCAATGTACGTAAGTTTGATTATATACATTCGATGCGATTTAGTTATTTTTCAAACATTTGAAATGCCTTTTTTTAATTAAATCGAACCGAAAACACATGTTTCATTGGAGAAGGAGACCGAACTTGATGATGAATTTGTTAAGTAAAATGGAAAAAAATGAAAATGATGTTATGTGTATCTAATAAGATATCTATACATATTTTAGAATTAGTGGTGATATTTTCACCAATCCTTTTGATAGATCCACTAAAATTATGCATCATCTGCTTGTACTGTACACAGAAACAATATACAACTTTAGTAGATTTATCAAAAAGATTGATGAAAATATTACCACCCTTTTAAAATTTATAATTTTCATTTTACTTAAAGAAAAATAAATTAAAAAGAGTAAAAAAAATATAACAATGGTACTTTTTAACGAAATAGTTAACGATCATTAGTTTAAAGAACTATTGGCGTAACAAGTTTTAAAGAAATAATGATTGATGTAATTAAAATTCGTAAATTATTGTCACTTAAATTTGAAACAAAATTAAAGGACTCTTTGTGTAACTTTTCTCTACTATTTATATATCTAGTTTTAATGAATGAAACTACAACCTGCTTCTAATTCATGATCGAGTTATCTAGATACATCTAGATTAAAGGCCCTTTTAACTTTTTACTAACGAATAGATGCCGCAGCACTTGAAGAGCATCACCTTACGATGTTCATACGAATCGGAAGAAAATGTTGTTTTTTGTATCATACGAGTATAAAAGAAAAAAAAACTTCACATTTTGTTAATTAATAAACAACAAGATAATTATATTTGTTTGATTAAATATTATAAAGGACCACATATAGCTAGCGTGAAGGTTACTTCTTTCAACTTTATTGATGCCTTGTTGGAATGTCAAAGTTTAGCATGCTTAAATTAATGAATCCCTTTGGTTAATTTTTAAATGTAAAATAACTATTTTTACTTGAAATGTGTATTTTAAAAACCTAGGACATGAAAAAAATAACATTGGATATATCATATGTTTGTAATAGTCGTTAGATACTTATAGATTTCAATTTATCATTTAAATTAGTAGTTAAGAATTATCAATATACAAAGGTTAATGGTTTCTTTATCCATAAAAAAATAATAAATGTTGTTAACAACACATAACTTAAGTGCCGTTAATATAAAAGTAAGGACTTAATACGTAAATTAAAAAGGTTGAAAGACATAAAATATAACTTTTTTAGCACACACATAAAGAACACGTAAATTTTGTACTGTTGACATCATATATGATACGGTCGTTATCCATTTTACCCTTAATGTTAAAAATGAAATGTATTGTACGGAAAGTAAAAACAAAGATGAATTAAAAACATAAAAGTGGTCCTACATGCAAAGTGTTTAAGGGGCTAATAAGTAGGTTCACCTAATATAACCCCCTATTAACCTTTTTAAGTTAAAAAAATCGACAAAATGTCCCCTTGATTGACTGCACATCATTGGTTTACTACCATAACCCAATTATTAATCCATTTTTTTAATAGCATCTTTAATAATAGTATTCGACAACACATAATTTGGGAAAACAAGTATGCATTTCTTTATCTTTTTTCTTGCACTACAACACGAGTGCACAAAGTACATATTCATCTTGATCCTTTCAAATTTATTACTATTAATAAACAATTTAAACGTTTTGTGTTTAATAATTGACGGGGGAATTATTTGTCAACTGATTTTAGAAAATCGAGATATTGTTGATCGTATATTGATTAGAATGTTCAAAGGTTTCGTTTTAGATTCACGTTATAGTATGGTGTGTGTATCATTCTAAAGATTTTACAAAAACGACAACTTGTTTATGCAATGATAATGCTATTAAATTTGAAGGAAAATACATGTTTGACGTTTAGTAAAATCCGCTAAAATTTACGTCAGACCAATCTTATGCGCGAATGTTAAAAATGATCAGATGATTTGATTATCCTAGAATTATTTGTATTTGGGAAGATAAAATATGGTAACATAAAACTTGGAGATGAAAAATTACTATTTAATGAAAAGGGTGGTAATAAAACGTCAATGGAAATGAGTATTGATTTGTACAATACAAAAACTGATGTCCGCACCACAAAAGTATCATTTTAATGCACATAATACAACACCTTCTATACATATTTATGGTGTACACATTACTTTTTGTGGTGTACAAACCATTGTCAAATGAAAATTGACGCATACATCACAAGTACAAAAGTACAAGTGTACAACATTTGAGGCTATATATATTTTTTTTATAACTATCCAATGAAAATTAACTATAATGTATTTTATTTATATATTTTTTTCTGTATTTATTACCACCTAGTGTGTGCTTGTGAAATTTTGTAACCAAAACTGAAAAATGAAATGTATAATGATATATTATCCTCAACCAATTGATTGGTCATCACCTGTTTTAATTAAAAAATGTATAAATATTAGTTAATCTATCATAAACCCAACTAATTTGTACAAACGTACCATAAATTTGTTTTATTATGAATAAAAATAAAAAGGTTTCATGATTAATTCAGTAGCTATATTTAAAATACACGACTTTTAAAAATATGAGTTCACTCGTCATGATTGATAAGTGTTCATTTTTTCAATATCATCTCCTATAATACCTAAAATACGTCCATTCTCTAAAGGCAATTTAAGTTGTAGATCTATACTTAATTGAATTCAATAACTTTTCCAACAAATAAAATAAGCATCATATTATATTTTATTTGTTGTGAATGACAAATATAATATTAATTAAATATAAAAATTGTTGTGAGTAATTGAAATAGTTGTTAAACTCTTACGAGTTACGAGTCAAGTCAAAAATCCAAAAAATGAGGCGACTCGAGCCCTGACTTTTAAATGACTTTGACTCTTACCAGTGGCGAAGCCAGGAATTTGAGTTGTTGGTGGTACAAAGTAAATACTAAAATATAATAACGTACTAATATTTAACAAAGAAGGTACGATTCAATACAAATACTAAAAAAACAAAACATAACAGGTACATTCTAACACAAATGTCCCTTACGATTCTTCTTTCGTTGAAAACGATCCATAACTACTTCATCCGTAACAGCAACAAGTGCTTCTCTTTTTATGGCACCAAGAAGACAACCATTCCAAAATTCATCCCTCATTCGATTACCTAAATCAAATTTTACAAGCTTCATTGTCGAAAAGCACCTCACAACCGTTGCGGTTGCAACGGGCAAAACTAAAGCAAGCTTTAACAACCGATAGACATAGCGATATGAAAGATGTTTTTCAGTCTCAACCATTAATCTAGCAAGGTCAGCGATCCCTTTTATGTTGGCAAATCTTTCATCTCGACGCACAACATCATAGTAGATATCAAGTTCACGCTTAAGATGATCCCTTTCGGTATGATTAAAATCCATTGGATACATCTCAATCAACTTTAATAATTTAGATGCATCAAACATAGAAAACAAAGCACGTGGGCTTAAAGCCGTCATATTAGTAAGCAATTCAGTGCTTACCTCACTAAAGCGATTACCAAACTCTTGAATTATCATATCCAAAACAGTGTAAAAAATATCAACCTTAAAGTAATGTCGATTGGTAATGTTCGTCTTTCAGCTTCTTGAAATAACATTTACTTCATCCATATTCAACCTTTCAAGATTATATTTCTGACATAATGAAAACACAACCTCCAATAATCCATCAAACCCTTTTTCTCCAAAGCTTTGTAATGACCTTTTCGTTCCTTGCACCAACAAAACCGCTTCTAAGATATTTTGATCATTTCTTTGAAGAGCTTGTGACAATACATTCGTGAGCCCCAAAATGTGCAACATCAAGTGCAAATAGAATACAAAATCAAAGGTTTCAAAATACGATAGAATAGCAGATGCTTGACGTCGACTCAAAGCATTATCACCTTCCTTTTTAACATATTCAAGCACCGTGACAACTTCCGGAAATAAAGATTTCAGACTCAACATTGTTTTATGATGAGAACCCCATCTTGTATCTCCTGCTCGTATCAGAGAAAGCCCTTGATTTTTTCCCTTTCCTGTTTCAACTTCACCATTTCCAATTTCTTCTTCTATTCTTTCCTTATAAGCTTCTCGAATCATATCTTTCCTTTTACACAAAGCGGAATCCACATTCACTACCAGTGCTAGCTTATCAAAAAAATTCCCAACCCCCTCGTGATGTTTTGCAACAGCCACAACCACTAGTTGAAGTTAGTGAGCTAAACAATGTATATAGTATGCAGAACTATTATCTCTAAAGATCAAAGCTTTCAAACTATTGAACTCTCCACGCATATTACTTGCACCATCGTAGCCTTGACCTCGTACCTATTCAAACATTCAATTATAACTTTATTAAGAAATAAAACTAAATAAAGATTCAACTAAAAAGAGATAAAAATAAGTTTTAAGAAAATATATATCACTTTGACTTCTTACCTAATTTAAACTCACTTTATGTTCACCTAATAAAGACTCGATGGCAGACTTAAGAGTTGAAGCAGACGTCTCTTTCACATGAACAACACCAACAAATCTCTCCTTAACAATTCCATATTTATCAACATATCTTATAACTACGTCCATTTGTTCCTTTTTAGATACGTCACTCGATTCATCAACTAACAAGCCAAACACATCATTACCAATTTCTTCAAATATAGATTTGCATATCTCTTTTGCAAAGCAATCAACAATCTCTTTCTGAATATCAGGTGATGTTAGTTTACAATTCCTAGGAGCTTTTTGCATAGCCTTACGATAAAGCTCATTTTGACTTGCAATTAACTTTAATGTTTCTAGAAAAACTCCTTTATAAATAGATTCTTCACTTTCATCGTGACCACGAAATGGTAATACGTTATGCAATATATACCTAACAGCATAAATCGAACCTTGTAAATGAATACGATACTCATGCTTCTCAATATCACTTTGCTTATCAAAAGCAACGGCTATAGTTTGCTTCGCTTTCATTAGATCTTCACATTTTTTATGTGCTCTTTTGTGGTAAACATTAATATCACCTCGTGAGTTTCGAGTCTATCCTTTTTGTTCCAACTGTTAAACCCATCGATCACAAATGCGTCATTTCCACCTTGTTTTCCAACATGATCTCTGAATAAATAACACCGGAAACAAAATGCTTTATCCTCTTTTATACTATACTCTAACCAGCGAAATTCATCAAACCAAGTAACAACAAAACGTCTATCTTTAGGCCCCATTTTTTTTGCCGGAAACAAATGACCACGTGGTTGACAAGGTCCTCTTCGCAAATAAAGTCTTATAAATTCATCTCTTTGATTAGGATCATAGTCGATTATTCTTTTCCTATCTGTGGGATCCCAAGAAAGATCGTTTATATCGATTTTCTTTGGCATGGAAGGAGTAGAGCTAGGTCTTGAAAATTTGTTAGAAGCATTAGCACTTGAAGGTTCTTCACCGTTAAGTGATACTTTTCTTTTTAAATATCCTACTATTTTGACCTGCATCTATATATGAAAAATAGTAATTAAATAGAATATTAGAATGCAAAGAGTAACAGAAACATAAGAGACAACACATGAAAAATTGAGAGTTTGAGACCACTGACATTACATATTGACATTAGTTAATTAGTATGTATTAAACTAATAAAGCATGGTACTAAACTAAGCATAAATATACACACAAAACATATTCAGTATTATAAAAACTAGAATGATTGAACTAAATTAATTCTACGGCATAAAACCTAAAAATTTATAAACCTTTAAGATACGAGATAGCCCAAAACAATAAATAAGAATTTTATAGATTATCACCTTGAGTAAACTGCAAAGATCGAGCGTTATGCGATTGAAAGGCAGATGACTGAAACTTGAGTTTCACCTTGGAACCGTTTTGTCGATTGAGTTTCCACGTGAAAATCATTAGAGAAAAAAATAGCCGACAATAACTAACCGTATATGTATATTTTTCATGTGTTATTGGGCGATTAATAGAAAAATGGGCTTGTATAAGATTGTAGTTAAATTGTAGTATTATTTGGATTTTGGAATATTGGGCTGGGGTCACAAGTTTAAATTGATGGTGACACTAATATAAACCCAAAACAATTTACACTATAAGGCCCATATTTATTGGTATCACGGGCACCTATTAGTTATCAAGTGGCTCCGCCACTGACTCTTACGAGTCGTGTGTGACTTTTTCGGGTCTTGTGCGACTCTTACAAGTCAGGAAATCAAACAAACTTTTATTGTAATGTAATATACAAAAATAAAGGACTAAATAGAGAAAGAAATGAGTGTAATCTAGTTTAAATTAAGCCGTTGTGTTGGTTGTTTGTTAACGACTTAACTATCGACTATCACCATGTTTTACATCTTATAAGAACAAAAATCTTAAACAATAACATAATATACATAGAAATATATATATCTATTGTAAAATAATGACTCTTACGAGTCAAGTCGAATCACAAGTTAAGAATTAAAATTTTGAGTCACGAGTTAACAATTATACGGTAATTGAACACCGAAAAGATAAATCATTTTAATTGAACTAATGGGCTTTGTTGATTAAAATACAAGCCCATTACTTTTAGTGGGCTGAAAAGCACATGAGAAATTAAAAGGAAGATTGTTTTGTTGTTTAAATTAAAAACTTCTTGTCCAGTGCACTGGAGACATGTATTAACCAAACCCATTGATTATGTTAACAAAAACTGAAAATTATAGGTAAAATGTTTTATAAAATCTTCAACCAAATAATCTTAAGAAGTTAAAGCTTCAGAAAATACAAGTTTACCTCCATAAGCTACAAGCCAAGGGGGTGCTTAATCATTCTTGGTCAAAAATCACATAAAGCCAAAAGTTGCATTTTTAAACTGTTTTCTATTTATGTTCGAAAAGAATAAACTGTAATAATTTGGTTTGGAACTAAATTCAACTTGAAAATGTTTAAACTTTCGATCCATAACTAGGTAGTTACTCCGAGAATTGTGAAACTCGCATCGGACCGGTCCAATCAGAAACCGGCAAGGTCAACGGTTTATTTTTGTGTTTTCATCACTATTTTAGGTAATTTTTCCTTTTGTGATTGTGTATTGATGTGTTTTGCTATGTATTAGGATAATATGTAGCTCATCAAATTAGAATTGAATGTTTCTTGAAAAATCTCTCAATTTTTGACGTCATTACATATTTAGATTCTCATGCATCGTATGAGTTTACACCTAGTATACATATACAATAATCTTTGAAGTTGAAAAGTGATATATATATATATATATATATATATATATATATATATATATATATATATATATATATATATATAACTACCCAATTGTATTGGAATTACATGGTCTTTAAATTTGGTTATGCACATAAATACTTAAAACGACGATAAAATGAAGCGTAAAAGTAAATACATTTAGAGAAAATTACACAAATCGTTATTTAAGTTTATCTCAAATTTTATTGGCAGTCATTTACAAAATTTAATTACACTAGCAATTCTTTTTTTTGAAACTTGTTACGCTAACAGTCCTTTAGACTAACGATAGTTAACTCTCCGTTAAAAAGGACCACATGTGATATATTTTTTATTATTTTAATTTTTTGTGTAAAATATAAATTAGAAAAACTAAAATATGTGTAGATACATTATTAACTGCAAAGAATATCATTTTCATTTTTCCCACTGAAATATCAAATTTTATAGTCTACCACTCATACATTTGTGACTTAAAGATTACTAGTCACATATTTGGTTCCTAATTTTCAACGTCGTTTTACTTTGAAGCTAGGGTTTTCGTTTGAAATGTTTTTCGAGTAAGGAATGAATGCAAAATAGAGAATACACTGGCTACCAAAGTCGTGACGAGATAATATGAATGAGTGACGGAGGGTCTCTAGGTAGTGAAAGATGGTGGTGGATAAAATTTGATGTTTCAGTGTAGAAGAGGACCACATTTTAATAATGAATTTGCTAAGTGATACGGGAAAGATGAAAATGATGTTCTTTATAATTAATAATGTATATATACATATTTTAGATTTTATAATTTATATTTTACTCAAAAAATTAAAAGAATAAAGAAATTATCATTCATGGTCATTTTTAACGGAGAGTTAACAATCGTTAAACTAAAGGACTGTTAACGTAACAAGTTTTAAAAGAAATGATTATTGGTGTAATTAAATTTTGTAAAGCACTAATAGTAAAATTTGAGGTAAACTTAAAAGATAATTTGTGTAATTTTCTCCGAGTATTATTAATACGTACATCTCATAGAAATTTTATTAATTATTATAATAATAATATATCGAAATATTGGATCGATAATTACGCTTCTTAAACTATACAAAGTTCTAGAACTTGTAGGACAAAAGTAGCTAGCTAGCAACAAGTGCGACAACTATTTTCAAACTTTCCAGCTCCAAGTAAAAGTGGGTGCAGTGGCATTGTAAGTAGTGTACTACATGATTTTTATTATTACTTAATTAAGTTTTAAGTACATATTTATATAGTTTTAAATTAATTAAAAAATGACAAAAAAAATAAATCATTTTGATTCATTTGTAATTCAGATTTTTTGTGGGGTTAAATGCCAACAAAAGTTAAATCATTTTGATTCATTTTTCATTTTCAGTCAATGTTTTTTTAATACAAAGTTTAGTTGTCATAATCAGGACAAATTTTCGTCTATCCACACTTTATATTTTCATTGTTGTATTGAATTTTTGTATGATGATGTAACAAGTTTTAATGACTTTAATTATAAAGTTTTAAGGTAAAATTTGTCATAAAATGAAAATCTAAATCATTTACCGCTCATTTGAAGATATCATTTTATAATGTTGACATTACAATTGAAATTGTATAGTTAACCAATTACAAAACAAGCAAAATTACACATTTTACAATTTTTATCCTCCAAATTTTTTTATATTTGTAAAAATGACTCCTCCACTAACACTAGTATCACCTTTCAAATTGTGCATTTTAACGGTACGTATTATTTTTCCTTTGTTTAAATACTAGCATTCAAACTCGTATACATACATGGGCTGTTAAATTTTTATTTATTTTTTATAATTATGCAAACAATGTATATAATTAAATTTTAACATTTTATCTCATTTTAAAATTTTGAAATGAAACTTAAAAGTAAATTATTTATGATTGGATGTATATATTAAGCAAACTAAGTTGACAAAAAATAATTCGATAAAAAAAATATTGATAAAAAGAAGAAAAAAGTCCATGTCTTTAACTATGAGCATATACAAGAGAATATTATAATAGTTAAAAGTTTTCAATTATACTCAAGTAATAAAATATTAACTTCGAAGTTATCTCAATACAATAAAATAACTTTTTTTCTAACTATTATTATTAACTGTACCAATTAGAATATAGTTAAATTAAAATATATTATCATTATAAATAATAATAATATAATAATAAAGTAATTATATATATCTTTCGAAAATATAGAATAGAGTATTTATTTATTTATAAATCAAACTTCATGTTTGTCACATTACATAGTAGTCGATCCTTTATCTTCTATTTTTAGTTTTTATTTATTTAATAATATAATTAAATTAATTATTTATATTTCTTTTATTAAAATTGAAAAGTTTAAGATGTTTACTTATTATAATTATGTGAAATAGAGGGACCTAATTGACTAATTGAAGATTCTCAATTGATGACATTATTAATGAGTTTCCTATATATAATATAATTTAAGATATATTTGGTTTACATCTAAAGCAAATTATAAGGACACTGGACATGCAATCAAGAATGGCTACAGCCCAAAAGTAGAACAATAATAAATGATCAAGTTAGGCTGCAGACAAAAAGATAAAATGTATGTTCTTGTGCCCAATATCATAATGTTATAGGGAGCATTTTTTTATTGTTTTTTTAAATAAAGAAATATAAATAAAAACAATTGAAATGTTCACTAATTAATACATCGATAAAAAATCATTGTTTCCTGCTTCACAATTACAATATAATTGGAACGTATTTTTGATTATCATCGATGACATGCACGTTTACTCTCATTGTATGCCTAAACTGCAACATAATCATCCTCGAAGTTTCACTCTAAATCAATTGATAATAAATATAGTAGAACATGAGACTATATACGTACATTTTTCTTTTTCTTTTTTAATTTCGATATAGGACATAAATTTACACCTAATAACTATATATATATATATAACGTGTGACACAAACATTTTACTTATTTTCTTACATTCTATTCGTCAGTCATTTAACATGTGTACCAGTTAACTTTTTACGCACGTTAATTACATTTTAGGTACATGAAACATGTTTCATTATCAAAGCTGCATAAAGAGTCAGGCCCATCAACTAGACATCGATTTGCATTATCTCTTCCAACACATTCATGTCTTAGGTAATTTCTTGAACTGATCACAATCTAAATCTAAAACAATATATATATATATATATATATATATATATATATATATATATATATATATATATATAGTAAGCTAAAACCAACAAATTAGAAACAATTCTAAGCCAACATGTGTATATGATGTACATGAATAACTGCATGCCCAACTGAGAACCTGTAACCGAAACTCGACCAAAAGATCTTGCTGCATATATCTCACCATTCCCTAGCCCGAATCTAGGGATCAGAAAGCATTTTTGCTAAGATTATAATCTTACACGTACGTACCACCGTTCATGAATTGGCAAAAATATCTTGAAAAATCAAGAGTTGATAACACCATGGATAATGAAATCCTTAGCCTTAACAACACTATACTCAATCCGTCTCTTGCCCAAAATCTAGGCATATATAAGAATAATAATTGCTGGACATTTCACAAGATTGCTGGTATTACTTTAGACTATATGAATATTTTCTAGGGTTTCATGTAAACTCAATTAATTTAGCTTACATTAACTAAGAACCAACAAATGGAATGTCTCAGAAATTCATGATCAGCATACCGATACAAAATCGATAATCTTAATGAATTCACTCATTGAAATATATATTTTTATTCCATTTTTGTCTAGAGGGTATGATCCCAAAGATGTTCTTGATTTTGCCTTGTGATCAAACTAACTAATTATAACTATAACCGAAAGCAACTGATTGAAGGTCTTCACCATGGTCTCTAAAACTCCATTGCTGCTGGTTGCTGCTTATTTGCATGTCCAAAGAATCAATGGAGTAACTTGAACCTTCTTCAAAGCTAGAAAATGACCCATCTTCTTCTTTCATAAGTGAGTTTTCGTAGCTTTCTGCCATCGATTTGTAGTTCATGTCATCGTTCGTTGTGTTCACATCGAACTGAGGCATGTTCATGCATGAATTTTGTGATTGATGAAACCAATTCTTAAGGTCTTGTGTTTGTTGGTAAAAAGGGTGTCTTCCGTTTGCAGGGTTATTATCCGAACACATAGGCACATGTAGTAGTCTTTGAGCCGCTTGTTCCTTTAAAGAAGCTAATTGTGATTGTAAACTAACCACCTATGAAACAAAATAGCAAATTAACAATTAGTACTTGCATTATTCTAGATAATATATATATAGTCACTATCAAGATCCGGGTGTTTTATTGGAAGTAACTAATCAACAAGATTAGCGTCTTTAGACTTGAATAACTAATCAAAATCAAGATCGATCAACGTTTTCATTTGGAATTATGAAGATCAAGATTAGGCTTTTCACTTGGAGCTACCAAAAACAAGATTAGGGTTTTCATATAATCCATGAAAAGGTACTAGAGATCTCTAAATTTTTTAGTATAAGCTCATGATTCAAATAATTATAACTTTTGCTAGAGTGAAAACTATAATCAATTCTTTAGTACGTAAAGCGCGACTAAGAATTACGAACCTGTTGTTGTAGTGCGAAAATATGTGACACACACCCATAAATGGGATCTTGAAGCCTAGCTTGAGCTTCATAAGCTATGGTAACAGCAGCTTCGGATCGATCACTAATTGGTATATGAGAAAGAAGTTTAGAAACATTACTTGCACCAAAAACCCTATGAATGGCTGAAAAATGTGAAGCTCCTTGTTCATGGCAAAAATAAGGTGCAAACACACAACCCTTTACACATTTTCTTCTCAAGAATTTGCAAGCACCACATGGAGAACCTGATCCTGTCATCAAGATTCAATCTTTATGAAAACTTATTGATGATGAAGTTTAAAAGGGTTTGTTTTTGTTTTGATGTTGGTGAAAGCATTATGATCACCATGTTTATAAATACAAAAGGGAGGAAAAGGATTGATGGTATGAATGAATAATTTAACTGCAAATGGTTCCCTTGATGGCCTACAGTCTTATTTATTTTATTTTTATATTCACTAAAATAAAAATTGAGCTACAGATATGTTTTTTAATATTTAACCCCACAACCAAAGTACCAAAAGCCTTTATTGTTACTATCCTTTATATTAATTAATTGATAATTGATTTTAATCTTCATTAATTCTTCATTAATGTATATCTGCTGTAGAGTTATTATAAAGTGTAGAAAAGTTACAAACAAAGGCCAAATTAAAACAGGAAGTGATAAAAAAGGAGTAGAAATGTAAACAAGTTATCTAAGCTGCCGAGATTAAATAATTTTTTATTTGTAAGCAATATTCTGCTTAAATATAAGTATGTGTTTATATGCTTATTTTTAACTACATATAATTAATTTTTAGATTTATTTTTGTAAATTTACTGTAAAAATAAGTAATATACAGATGAACACTTTCAAAAATACTTAATAATGTAATTACTCGTAATAAGTAAGTAATATATTGGTATGAATCTTCTATTCAAAAACTTTGATTAATTTGACACACACACAAATAATTTATTATCTATTGAATTTCATAAACTAAAACAAACAACTTAAATTAAAGAAAAGACGTCAAGTATGCAGATGAACAATTAATAAAATTGTGAATATCAACTTTTTTACTGTTTTCTTTTATCTTTACCTCTTTGTATATATATATTTTGATCGATGGTTGGGAGTTGTTTTCACTTTCTTCTTTTTTGATCTTTGTTTTCACCAGATCTCATTATATATATATATATATATATATATATATATATATATATATATATATATATATATATATATATATGTAACACCCCACTCTCTAAATATCATTTTATATTCGAAATATCGGAAGCGTCTGGTCAAAAGATACTTTTACAATATATGCTAAAGTTATATCGTTTAAAAACATAAAACATACATCAGTTTGGGTGTTATACAGTACAAATCCCATCATTATGTATCAAAACAAAATCAGAGTAGCTGGTCGTCAAACATCCCATTAAACCAAAAGCTTCTTGCCCATCAATTAATCAAACATTAACCTGCAAGAAGTAGGGTGGTGGGATTAGCACACGGCTAAGTGAGAAGAACTGTAACCAACAGTCTAACTCAGAAATAACAAATCTGTTTACAGCGAATAATCTTAAACACACAACGTCAAAGAGGACCAGTGGTTCCTGAGGTATCCTCCAAGGAACACTTAAAATCAACTGCAGGCCAATACAGTGATTAACCGATAGCTTGTTACTATCTTCACCAACAACAGTTCCTATCAACTATGTGTATAAGGAACCCCTGTTTGGCCAAACAATAGTAACTAAGCCCAACCAGTGTTGACCTCTGAATATACATATCACATATGCCCAATGGCCAAATATCACATAATCCATAATCATCATGGATAATATAAACAACCCAGACTAAACAGTCTATCAACAGTAGTATTACATCACCCGTTGTAACCAAACATGTTACAACTAAATCACACTGAGGATCACAGATCCACTCACCTGTCGGTCTCAGTCAATCAAATCAGAAGTCTAATATTACTGAGTCTTCTGCTTATCTGAGAATGCAACAGATAATAAGTCAGTAACTCATTCCATAATTCGTATAACATATTTAAACAAGCAGGTAAATTCCTGAAGTCTAAGAAAACAAACGTTCAATCCGAAGCGACATCAGAAAGTCCCGAAACGATGTTTAAAACCGAAAAATGCCATTTTCGACCCTTAGATGACCCCGAAAGGCCAAAAACTGCCTAGGCTCTTAGAATAGAGCCTTGATTATTGGGTCGTTTTCGAGTGACCATGCGAATTTCGGCCCAATCCGAGTTAGTGAAATTTGTCACTCAGTCGCGACCCTGAGAACACTTACGCAATTTCAAAATTTGCAAAACAAAATTTTAAAATCTCAGTTCGCAACAATCTCGGTTCGCAAGACAACTCAGTTCGCTTCGCAACTCGGTTCGCAGGAATTCTTGGTTCGCAAACCAGCTCAGTTCGCAGAACCATAACTCGGTTCGCTTCGCAGCTCAGTTCGCAGAACCATAACTCGGTTCGCTTCGCAGCTCAGTTTGCAGGTCAACTCAGTTCGCTTCGTAGTCAAGCATTGCGAACTGAGTTCATCTTCTGCAAACTCGCGAACCGAGCCTGCTGTAACCGAAAAACCGAGCTTTTCTCTTCCAAAACTCACAAATTCGACTTCCTAACATCCTAACAAGCTTTCTAACAACTCATATGCATCAAATATCAACATATAACGTCTTTCAAGCCACTATTTCACAACAAATCATGATTTGGCTAATTTTTATAAAAATGAGTTTATAACTCTAAATTCTCACCTGTTACAGTAATAACGAGATGATGATGATATGAATTTCGATTTTGAATCAAGAAGATGATGATGAAATAGAATTTCGATTTCACAGAGAGTTTCTTTCTCAATTTCGGTTTCGGTTCGCAGGTTCCGTGAATGGTATAGAAGTTTTTAGAATGTACGGTATGTGCATATATATATATATATATATATATATATATATACACACACACACATAATCTAACCCAATACCATTACAATTTTAGTTTCCTTCTTAATCTATTGTCTGGAACCTAAAACCATTCGCGAAAACCAACTATTTTATTGTACCGATAACTATATCGATTTAAAACAATAAATTATTTATTAGTCACAATAACTCAATTAATCTCTTGACTAATATTATCAAATAAACATAACATATCAAATATACATTAAATAATAAATTTAAAGTTAAAATTTACCCGGATTACTAGGCCCTTAGGATGGATGTTACAATATATATGGGTCGGATCCATAGGGAAACTCTATTTTCAAATGAAGTAAGTAAACTAAAGATTCATCATCGATGAATGTTAGCGGATTCCAATAAAATTCATCGTATGAGATTATAAGTTATAAAAAATAGTTTATTGATAAATATTAATAGTTATAACATCGGTTTTGATTAATATTTATTGGTAAAAATATATTTTTTTACGTTTTGATTATCATTCATCGTGAAAGAATGTTAACGAATAATTTTTCAAAGAACTGATAATAATTACTTTGTTTAACATTCATCAATAATGAATTTTAACGACTTCCCTTAATATTCATCATATGATAATATAAGTTTAAAAAATTATTTATCAATAAATATTAGTAGTCATAAAATCAGTTTTAATTAATACTTATTGATAAAATATATATTTTTTAAGTTTGATTATCATGCATCGTAAATGAATCTGTAACTTCTATATTTTTCTCATTTTTTTACTTCCCTTTATATATATATATATATATATATATATATGTATATGTTACCGTACTTAATAATATATTGCATACATTTCAATAATTCAAAAGTAAAAGCTAGCATGTGCAGCAAAGAGAGAGATCCATTTGATAGATTTGATTCCTAGGATAATCTGATCAGGTGTTATTTGATTAGTTAAGTTATAGTAGAATAATGATGCTTTCAAAATTGATAAATTGTTTTCTTAATATGTCTATGGTCTATACCTTATATGAACGTTACTTACAAATCTCTCATGTATAATAATAATAATAATAATATTATTATTATTATGCTTAATTATTTAAATCTTATAAATATTATCACATACCAGGCCAGCTTATCATATACCTGTTCCAACTCCCAACCACAAGAGTTGAGATAATAAAAAGTTTTAGAAAGGAAAAACAAAAAAAATCTTAATTAGAAATATACTGTGACAGTCTAACAGATAAATTAATGGTGATGACAACTCTGTTGTTAATAGCATTCATTTTTTGTGTTGTTCGTCAATAAAGTCTCAAATGAATTAATTTTATTTACATTTTTTACCCTTTAAAACTTTTCACATTTTCACATGTACACTTTGTATCCCTCTTTTAACCCGACAGCACATGCATTCAACATCACCATTTATTTTTCCTAAATTAATTTTATAAAAAGGAAACCAAAAAAATTCTCCTTAATAGATTTGTTTAAATGTTTTAGGTCATCCTTGTCGAGCTGTGCTGTATTAATAGCTAAAATCAATAACTCCAAAGCAATATAAAAAACATTAATAATTCATCAATAATCATTTGCTACACTTTCTTCTGTCACCACTATAACTATACCCACAAACTTTTGTTTTATACACACACAGTGGTAATATGTTAAAAATGAGGCTTAATGACGAATGGTAATATGTTACCTATGAAGGAAAAATAAACTGTATTATGTATGCATTGCTGACGAATAAGATAAAATAAATGTATGTATCACTACCAGAAAAATGCTCGTTACCCAAAGATATTTCCTACGGAACTAATCCGTGGTTAATTTCCTTGTTACTGACGATTGGTCTTTTATTATTTTAATTAAAACTTTTCTCATCAAATTTTCCACGGATTACCTAGGGCAATATAATTCATAGGAAATTTGTGGGCAATTTCCCACGGATTACTCACAAATATTGAATATCTGTGAGTAATTTGTGAAAAAACTATATTTGCAGGTAATTCATAGGCATTTTCGTGAGAGAAAAAAAAAACCTTAAATCAGTTTACCTACGGATTTTTCATGGATTTTTCATGTATATTCCATAGGAGAAAAGTAGTTACACGGATTTTCTACAGAAGCAAGATTTGATCATAGACATTTGACAGTTTCTTGTCGTGTATTAATGTATGTACCTATACGTATACCCGCATAAATATATATACATTTTTGTAACAAGAAACCTTTTGAATTTGGTATTCAAAATATATGTACAATATATATGTTTTATATATTTAAACACTAATTCTGTGGAAGAATAGCTAGCGATTTGTCATGTGTACTTGTTGGCCACTTTAATTGGCCAGAAACAGAGTTAGTGAGTGAGTGTTCTTGGAAACAAAAAGGGTACTAAAAAGAGAATAAGTAATTAGTGATTAATCAATGGTTGTATTATTCAATAACTAACTTTAGGCAATAATGTAAGCGAGGGGTTTAACAAACTGTTCAATTAGAGTGGTGTAGTAATCCATATGTTTTTCTTTTAATATTATTATATATATATATATATATATATATATATATATATATATATATATAATAACAAAGGTGAATGAATAAAAAGGAGCGACACATATTTATTTTTTAACGTATGCTTTGCGGTAGGCAGAAAAAAAGTTACAAGTTCATTATCAATATTACGACCCTTTGATAAAAACTTTTTAGCTCCGTCCTTGTAATGTAAGTGAAACAAAGAAAGCATTTTACATACACATGACACGATTTGTTTGAAACTTGAAACTTATTTATGGAAAATGATTCGTAACTAAATGAAATATCTTTCTTCAATATTTCAATTTAGAGGTTCTAAGTGGATTGGTTCGTTGCGTTTACCTCGTTGTTTTGAAGTTTTGTATTCTCTAACTTCCGAACCGTCTTAGAATTTTGCAAAACCCTATGTGAATTTGTTTAGTTACTAAAATGAGAACCCTATAGATATTGAATAAGTCGATTAAGTCTTTATGAAAATAATTCTTAACACCTCAATTTTTAAATAGCTTATTTATTTTTCTGATTGTACCTACAGTTTGATTTTATATTAATCATTACATATAATTTTTTTAATTATATCAGACATATCACACAAATAGTTTGAAGGCTCTTAAAATTTGGAGCCCTCGAACGGTTGTCACCTCTCCTACTTTCAAAGACGAACCTTCCAACTTGTTACTAGTTTGTTTTAACGAATTTTCTTAGTCGTAAAATGAACTAAATTTAGTTATATTTTAGTATATATATATATATATATATATATATATATATTGTTTTCTTTAAATTAATTAGTAACTATAAGTAGAAAGCCACCAGCCCACCAAATGGATTAAAATTGGAACATACCTTTAACTTATTTGCTTCATGCGCGAATGATTTATTAATTTCTTGTAATTATATATATTTACTCCATCAACTTTAATTACCCTAAAAGTAGTTAAAATACCACCATCTCTAAAGAAGATTTAATTTGGGTCAAGGCCACTCTATATTTGTCCCCACAAGCCTCTTTTTCTTACTAATTCAATAAATATTTTATGTTAAACAATTTTGTTATTATTTGTTCAATTAATATTTCTTTGTGTGAAAAAAAAAAATAGTTTATAAAAGGATATATATATATTTAGTTGTTTGTTACCAAATTTTGTATAAATAAATAAATTAATTAAATTGAGCTTTAATTTGTTTTTAATTTTTGAATGAACACGTACAGCTCAACACTACCTCAACTCCATTATCATTTGTCCCACTTCCGTACCATTTAACCAACTCATCATATATCCAAATTTTCATTAAATCGTTTATTTATACCTTTTTTGATTATATTATCGCAATCATTCAATCAAAATACACTTGCAAATAAATAGTAGTTCGTGTAATTAATTAACTTGTTACTAAAATAAATATTCTATTAATTTATTAAAGTCTTTTATTAACTAGTAAATTATAAAATTATAAATGATTAACAAAACTATATCGTTATCAGCTTTAATAAAATCACATGTAATGGTGTAAGCATTGCTGAAGAAAAAAAAAAGGGGTATTTGGGCCACCCACCGGAGCCGTTTCATATTTCAATGAAGCACGACCGAAACCTTTGAATCAGAGTGTTTCTCTGTAGGAGATCAACTTTTTAAACATACATGATGTTATAACATGCTCGGATCACATCTTAATTAAAAAAAAAAAAAAACGTATCTAATTTGACGACATTGTGTAAATCAACAATTTGAGTGTTATGGTGTTTTAGAAATGAGCTCATCTTCACCACCTAAAGCCCAAAAGTGAAGTTTTAAGTGTAACACCCCGAAATTCGTTAAAATTGTTGTTGTGTGCTGTTATGCGACACAAGGGCTAGTGTCGCACGTAGCGACACAAAGCCTAGTGCAACACAAGGCTTGTGTCGCAGTGTCGGGTTGAAAGGCGGTTAGTAGGGGTAATTTGTGTAACTTCGTGTGAAATTAAACATAATACGCATTCTAAAACATTCCAGAAAACAGAAAGTATCTCCAGTTCGTGCAAGTGTGTGTGTGTAACTTTAGTGAGAGAAAAGAAAAAGGAAACAAAGAGTGAAATCAAGAATTAAGCGTGGAGGGTGAATTGTGAAAGTGTTTCTTTGCAATTTCAGGTAAGAAGCTTGAATCTTGATCGAATTTCAGTTTACCCAGATGTTATTGATCAAAGTTTGATATTTAATTAAGTTTAAAAGTGGGTAAATTGTGGGTAAAATGTTGGGTTGATTAAACTGAGTTTGGATGTATTTTGAACTGAGTTGTGTGTATGTATTAATCAACTAGTGAAACTGGTTTGAAATTGGGGTGTTGAAATCACCCAGATACATGTAATTGCAGAAGAGTTCTGCTGTTCTGTTCGTCATTGCGACACAAGGCTTGTGTCGCAGCTTGTGTCGCAGTGATAGTGTTACAAGTTAATACTGTTGCTTTAGCGACACAAAGAGTTAATGTCGCAGTTGGTGTCGCTAAGTTTCTACTGCTAGTTACAACTGTTGCTATAGCGACACTAAGAGATTGTGTCGCAGCTTGTGTCGCTTGTTTCCACTGTTAGTTGTAATTGTTGTTTTAGCGACATTAAGAGGTTGTGTCGCAGGTTGTGTCGCAATAGTGTGATGTGCGACACTAAGTTAGTGTCGCCAGGAGGTGTAGCGACACAAGAGGGTAGTGTCGCAGAGATTAATAAATAAAAGTTGATTAATATGAACGTCTCGACAGGTACTTCGGATAGCGAGTTGTGAATATCTGAACGTCGCCTTCGAGGTAAGTAGTAAAAGAGTAAAGAGTTTAATTGGTTGATTATGTTGTACGGCCAATTGCTGAGTGATCAATTGTGCCTAGCTGTATGAGTTGAACGGTCAATTGCTGAGTGATCAATTGTACCCATAAGGGCCAATTGCTGAGTGATCAATTGTGTCTAGTTGTATGAGTTGAGCGGTCAATTGCTGAGTGATCAATTGTACCCATAAGGGCCAATTGCTGAGTGATCAATTGTGCCTAGTCGTATGAGTTGAATTGCCAATTGCTGAGTGATCAATTGTGCTAGATTATTTATATGTGATTGTACCTTTCATGTGCTTACTAAGCAATATGCTTACGTGTTGATTGTTGTGTGTGATAGATACGTCAAGAGGAATGAAGGGTGGGAATCCGGGCAAGCGACCGGAGGGCTGCTAGTGATGGACTTACTATGGCAAGATAGTAAGAGGAAGGACTCGTAAATCATGCTCGATAAAAACGTGTAATATTTTGAAAAGACAAATGTATGTTTTGGTGATAACAATGTGAATATTACTTTATATTAATATATAAAGTGTTTTGAGAATTTAAATGAGTATAAAAAAAAAATATGGGACGTTTCATTAAGTCACGGTATTAAACTCAATTCTTTCACTTGAATCTTGAGTAGGGAAAAACGTATCTCTTAATTGGGTAGATTGAAATTGTATCCTAAATTATACTTAATTATCTCAATTGTATCTTCTTTCTCTCTACTGGTATTTTGCTAGTATGTTAATCAAATATTGTACTTAAAATGTGGAGTTTATCTTTTAGCAACTCTACCTAAAAAAGACATATTTTTTTGAAGTACGCATCATAACTCTCAAAAATACCAATTAAGTTGGTACATCTTTTTGAGAACAAAGTATAGGGGTTTTATACACGGTTGTTAAACTTTTACAATTTACAAGTCGACTATTACGAGTAGAGTCAAAAATTCAAAATACAACGTGACTCGGACTCGGACTCTTAAATGACTTTGACTCTTACGAGTCGTTTATTGACTCTTCCGAGTCGTGTATGACTCTTTCGAGTCTAAAAATCAAACAAACTTTTAGTGTAATGTAATACAAAAAATAAAATTACAAAATATAAAAAGAAATGACTATAATCTATTATAAATTAAGCATTTGTGTTGATTGTCGATAAACGGATTAATTATCGCCTTTCACCATGTTTTATTTCAGTTAAAACAAAAAATTTAAACAATAATATATATATATATATATATATATATATGTATAGTAGGATGTTCAAATGAGAATCATATAAAAGTTAAGAACTCATTATAACTACTTGATTACGTGTTGTCGTGTTTGTTCAAATGAGAATCATATGTGAACGTTGACTTAGGTTATATTGAGAAAGAAAAAAAGTTATTAAATCTTAAAAATACGTTTTAAAGTACATTTTAACCGATTTGTTCACATTATCGTTCAAATGTGAACATATATTTTTTTTTTTGTGTTTTTGTATATAATTTTTAGATTTTAGATTTTTTTTCTTTTTTCAATTAAACATACATCAATGTTCACATATGAATAAAATTAATCACATGTGAATAAATACGTAAACTGGTAGTTCTTACAAATTTTCAATTTTTATTTTCTTCTCACTTGAAATAGTGACTCTTACAAGTCGAGTCAAATCATGAGTCACGAGTCACGAGTTAAAAATTAAAATTACAAGTTACGAATCGAGTCACGATTCTATGAATATGACTTTATAAATCCCGACTCAAAAAAAATGCGAATAGAATAATACATTTTCTTTTCTTTTGGGGAACCGAGATAAAGTAGAGTGCGTTATGCGAATTGCTGCTAAACTGTGCTGTCCGGCAATGCCACACGTGTGGGGCCTGCAAGTAGCAACTTTGAGGGTGACATGCCGCACGAGTGGAAGGAACATCATCAATGCTGCTTTACAACCCGCACGAGTGACCTTAAATTCGCGTTTGTACTACTGTACTAGTGTCTTTATAACTTTATTTTTCAACAAAAAACATTTAAACATTCTTTACATATTTAGAATACTTTTTTTTTTAAATTAATTAATAATTAATATAATGATAATGATAATAGTAATAGAAAACCCTTATAGAATAAAACTAAATCAACTGAAATATAGTAATAAACGAGCAATGACTTATATATAAAGTTATATAAAAAAATCGATAACCTCAGTTTATAAGATAGCTCATGATGAATAGTCAAATACCAATTTTGTAAGTTTTTTTTTTTTTTTTTTTTTTTATCTTTTTGCTTGGCAAAAACTAAAGCTTATAAAATAAACTGTTTTTAACTTATATTAACGGGGATATATAAAATTAACCATATATTTACTTATTTAGTAATCAATGATGACCATATATACGCGTTGGAGTATCAGAATTTATATGGATGAAACATTTAGAGACATATAAAAATGCCAACTACCTACTAATTAAATTATTTGAATTATTATTTCTAGTAACAAAGTGCAACTAGAGAGTTTTGCTAAATATGCCTAAAACGTAGATTTAAATTTAGGCTTAAACCATATAATTAGTGTCACATGGAATCCATTAATTCTTTCTTCTTTTTCCAATCATTTTTCTATTTCAACCAATCAGATTTTTAGGCCTAGATTTAGGTCTTTATTTTTAGACCTATTTAGCATTTTTTGCTATTAGAGTACACAATCTTTTTATTATTAGGCTTTTTACATAGATCAGAAGCGCTTTGATAATTAATTATCAATATAGTTTTTGGTATTTGTAGCGCATTACCCGTAGACAAATACACGAATAATCCCTTAACATTTAATTGACTTAATCGCGAAGATATCTATTTCCACGGCATTGTTACAAGACGTTATCTTGAAATCATTGACGTTCGATTTTCTAAGACGACAGATTTTCGGTCAACCATTTCAACACATAATTGATCGTTACCGTTAACCTCTTATAATACATTACTACATTATAATTTATAATTATAATCATCCAATTTCCAGAAAAAAACAACCAGAAAAATTAAACAATAGACAAGACTATCGGCATATGTCACTAATGTCGCTTAGAATTGGGTTCACTCAACACAAAATAAGAAAAAATTGTCATATGATCAAGACTGGTCAAAGTCCCCCAAAAATCTACTTGCACGTGGGATCGCCACACGTGTATGATCGTTACTTCTGTTCTACAAGAGCTATATTAAAATGACGAATTTGTTTGTGTACTATATTCTGCTACAGTTTTGTTTTTTCTATTTTTAATGTTAGTATAATTGGGAAATCATGTCGCATGTGAATCTTGGTTTGCATTTTACACGAAACTTGATTATGTGAATTTTTTTATAATCATATGTATCTAATAGTATCCATCCAAATATGTATTAAAGAAACTTAGAATTCTAATCATGTGAAAAATAATACTGCATCCGTTTCAAAATAAATGTCAACAAGGTACGTAACACAGTCTTACGAATAAGGAACAATATAATCTTTAGTCATCCTAACATTAAAGACGATCATATATGAATAATCTGTGAAATGGAACCTGAACTCATTTACGATTTTGTATGTTCTGCTTTGCCCAAAATGGTAATAGGACTAGGTTATGAACCTATAATCTATAATCGGGTGATGGAATGGATTCGATGATTATAAATTCATTTCATACCGGACCACGTCACTAAGTATACTTTGTTGGTTGAAATTCTATACCTTGGTGTCACTAAGTATACTTTGTTGGTTGAAATTCTATAGCTTGGTGCAACCTTTAGATTGCGTTTGTAGAATTTTATAGAATTTGACGAAATTGAAATCTCAAATGTGTTTGGTTAAAAAATGAAATGAATTTAGATTCATCAAATTCCTCACTCAAAGGAATTCATATTCTTTAAAATTCTAATTGCTCTAATAATTCTAATTCCGCAAAAACATTCCGTGAACCAAGCACACAATTAGTGAATTGTTTTCGGTGCATTATAATTTTTAACGTCTACCTCACAACGTATTGTAACTAAAAGTTTGCATATAAAGCATCTCAAAATAGGTCCTATTCGTTTAAAATAAGTGAATCAAACAATTGTTTTATACATCTAACATATGTTTATTGAAAAATATGGTCGTTAAAAAGGGACAAACTCTACATCTTTAAACTCAAGAGCTTCTAAATCACATATGCAAGTCATTGTCAAAGGTTACATATGCAGTTCCTGAAGCATCCAAACCCAATCTTGACGAATCGACAACTTACTATTAAAATAACGAAGAAACACTCGTGATTTTTGGGTAAGGGACAAACCACAAACGTTTCAATAGATGCCTCATATATACAATTGGTTAATTATTAGTATACTTAATAATAATTGAAGAGTGATAATAAGTTAAAATGGTCCAAAGAATCCACTAAATACATTTCTATTAATGGTGTAGTTTGAATGGGAGGCAATTGTTCAAAGTCCATACCATAAAATAGGGATTAATGTATGTAGTTTATGTCATAATCTATTCTCTTTAATCAAATGACAGTAACACTTTTGTAACTGTCCATTCACAAGACTTTTATCGTAAGCATATGGAAGAAGTTAACGTTGAACGCCAAGATGATCATAAACCAAAAATGTAACATGTGACACGAATATATCATATGATGACTTCAGTTGTGTTCAGGTTCAGATCTATATATGTACCATAAATAGAAACTCAAGACCAGGATGCATACATAATCATGAGCAGAAATACTATGTAACAGATTATAGGTGCCCTTTTTGATTATTTTACCTGTGAATAGATTGATATGGGTTGTGTTTTATCTCACAGAAGCCAAATGGTTCACATTGAAAAACTTGGCTAAAATGGGCACTGTACAAACGGGTCAAACATGTCTAATGGGTCAAAAGTCGCCCAAAATAACCTCATATCTTGATTTTTGTTTATAGAATTCGATCACTATTGCAAAAACCTTTTTTTTTTTCAATCATCACATTAATTGTTTAACAAATGGACTAAATGGTGTTTGCAAGCTAACCCTTACACGTCCCTACCCAAATTGTTTCAATGCATATCAAAAACAGACTCATTTTGATACAAACTTGTTTTGACCTGTTATCCAACATCCTCAACACGTTCATCTTTTCACCTCCAAGTCACTTTTGTGTTTATGGCTATATCAGATGATGTGAACATTCTATAAAATAATACAACTAGACGCACATGAGACAACTAGAGAGAACAAAGAAACCGTCCACCGACATGATGGACAAGGACTTTGAAATGTTGATGGTAAAATAGTTGGAAGCTACTTAAAGCAATCTCAATCATTCACAGTTGTAATCCAAATTAGAGAAGATCATGCCCAATGATTTCTGGTTTAAGAGACACATATATGTACATGTTTAATTAATCTTATCTTAATATGAGGGAATGTTTGACCAAGTTTTAACAGTTAGCATTTTGGAAGCATTCTCCTGCAAGCTAAAGTTTGTTCCCATGCATAATTAGGCAAACCTCTATGATCACCATTTATTAAAACCAAGTATCTAAAACATTGAATCCCATAGATTGAAACTCGAACTGTAAGTTCTATGGTGTATATGGACGCAGAATACATTGCATCATTATAGGTGTCAATTTCAACCCAGTTACTTATGAATAGGTCGATATGTGTCTTCGTTCAATTCAAATAAGTCAAATGGGTCAAAAAAAGAAAGAAAAAACTAGACGAGCAAACAAGCACGCACGTCAAATAGTTGCAATCCACCCAGACTCCGTTTTGTAATTGCATACAACCTTATAAAAAGACTTCGATATTACTGAAACAACATTGTTCTTAATTAAAACAACACATCAATTATTTACAAGTAATTTAAACGCACAAAAGGGGCTCACAGATGTTAACATGTGCATATTGGTAGAAACTAGCATAATTTAATCAGCCAAATTTGGACTGTACATGGTTGTTGGTCTGGGCTCACTATTGGCCCAAAAGAAATATGTAAGCCCATTTCTACAACCACCCTTTCTGACCCTATGACTAAATGGTTCTACAAGATACATCAAATTTACTATGTACATCAAATTACACGAAACATGTCAAAAAAATGAAAACAAATGGCAGTTTCAGACAATATCTTTCATTCATTAGATCTCATTAACCGAGACCTGTAATATGATCGTAAGTTTTATTTTTGAGGCCCAGGAATACCTTTGAGGACATCCCTTAAAGCATAGTAATGGCTATCACATTTGTGGTCTGCAATCAGGTTATTTGTTAATAGTATCCTTTTAAAATGTTCGCCTGTATGTCTCTTCCAAAGAGTGAACTTGTTCACTTTGTGGCCATTGTGTTTTTCTTCTTTCCGTTTTAGATAATAAACGGTACCCGGGATAAACAGTTCCTCCTTGGGAAACGATAAATCTTTTACTTTCTCTTTAATCTCTTCAAGTTTTGCTACATCAGGTATGGTGGTTGCAGGGATACTACTTGCTACCGTAATAGAATCTTTTCTACGAGGAACATCTGTAAGGGTGGATTAAAAGAACAATAATGTCAAACCTTTTGGTCAAATGTAATGTAATGGAAGTCAATAACTCAGTTAAACAAACACTCAAAGAGATGAAGAGATCGGAATTCACAAGGCATTTACTTGAAAAGATTAATACTATTTCAATAACAATATTCATTTATTTTTTTGAAAATAAAGATTAAGGAGTTTCATGGGACTAAATATACAGTTTAGCATGTTTATACTGTTTGACCCACAAACTGACTCATTCACAAGTAAATGGGTCGAAATTGACACCTCTAGTAAACATGTACCAAGTAGCACATGATGGATAACAAAGTTGTTGCTTTTGGTTATAGCTTTGTCAAATAGCAATTTTAATAATTAATTTCAAATGAATATCATAGCAATATCATGTGTGAAAAGTAAAGCTTACCAAGAAAGTTTGTCTGGCTTCCAAACTTGGTATAATCAACTAGCTTCCTAGCTACATCTTGTACAGAAGATACAACCTGTTTTGCATTGGTAACTAAATCTAGAACACTTCTCCAGTCCTCCTTTTCAAAGATTGTTTTCCTGAGAATATTAAATGATAGATTTAACTGTGACCATATTGACCTTTTCTGACATGTTGTCTAAAAGCTGTTTAACTTATAGGATTACCATAAATGATAACATTAGGAGAGTTTGAGTCTTTATATAGGTGAATTACCAGAAGTAAAATTATGACCAAACTAACTTTTAATGCAATTTCCCATTTAAATTGCCAATTTGATGAACTCGAGCAAACAATATATGGAATTTGTGCTACCTTTATGCAAGCGAATTTTTATTGATAAGTCTCTAGTGGCAGATGTTACTTACCAATCAGTCTTCAGAATTTCACTCCTCAATCTCATCAGGGTAGCTACACTTAGCCTTGGGATGATATCATCCTGTATGTCACGAAATAAGGGCGGAAAAAATAATTATCTGTAACAGCTATTTTAGCAATTTTGATAAAATGAATGCTCGAGTTATTTACGAACCTGCATACAAACAGTTGTGACATAATCAGAGCAGCATTCTGCAAGTTCTTTAGAAACACACGGTGGTGTGCCATATCCAACTGCTGTAACGATTTCAGGGCTAAAACCCAACTCCTCACTCGTCTTCTTGCGAAGCATTATGGCTAGCATTGAAGCAATCGCGCCTCCAAGTGAATGGCCCACCAGCCTTAACCTAAAGCCCTGTGAACAGATTAGTCTTACAACATAAAGAACATATGAACAATAACGTCAAACCTTTTGGTCAAATGTAATGTAATGGAAGTCAATAACTCAGTTAAACAAACACTCAAAGAGATGAAGAGATCGGAATTCACAAGGCATTTACTTGAAAAGATTAATACTATTTCAATAACAATATTCATTCATTTTTTTGAATAAAAAGATTAAGAAGTTTCATGGGACTAAATATACAGTTTAGCATGTTTATACTGTTTGACCCACGAACTGACTCATTCACAAGTAAATGGGTCGAAATTGACACCTCTAGTAAACATGTACCAAGTAGCACATGATGGATAACAAAGTTGTTGCTTTTGGTTATAGCTTTGTCAAATAGCAATTTTAATAATTAATTGCATATGAAGAACATAAAGAACGTATGAAGTTAGCAAAGCCATAAACTAGAGATGACAAACTGGGTCAGTGGGGTGACGGGTCACAAAATGGGTATGGTTTAAGTTGGGCAGGGTTGACCGGAAACATTATTTATTTGTAATACACTTTTATGTTTAGTGGCAGAAAAACATAAAACGTGTCCAAATATAACTTTTCCAGGAAACCTATATTGAAAATGGAAAACCCAATTTTCTAATTTACATCTGCACTTTAAAAACTTCATTTTACAGTTTTCAACAGCTTTCCTTTCTAGAGATGAAAAACTCCATGATTTTTGGATTGGAAAATGGGAACATCTGAAGATGTTCTCATAATTTGCACTAGTATTTCTAGAGATAAAAAGCATATCTAATTTTTAAGAAAAAAGAGATGCAAAGTTTGAGAGAACTTTCTGCAACTAAACACACCCTTAGTTTTTTTGATGGATAACAAATGTGTCAAATATAATATAATTCTTTAATCTTTAATTCTTATGATTTAGAAGGTATAAATGTATAATGCAATAAAAATACACTTCGGGTGACTTTCACACCGTTTGAATCATTTCCATACAAGCTAAAGTATTTTTTTTACCGCTTTTGACACGTCAGAGATGAAACATAACCCAAATCGACACATAAGTAAACGGGTCAAAATTTTGACTCGAAACTGCCATAAACAATAGAACTAACTTTAACCAATAAGTAAAAGAAGGAAGATTATCACCACCTCATGTTTATCAAGGTACTTCTTAATGGTTAAAACCTCATGAGTCAGAAACCAACGAGCAGCCTCAGCAGTGCCAAAATGAGTTGAATATCCTTCAAAATTGACTTCCACATCACTCGAAGAAACAATATCAGTGATAAGGTCAGATACAGTATGCGTTCCACGAATTCCAAAGATCACAAGCTTATTTCGTGTATCAATCCCAATGTAGTAACCCGGTCGCAACATGCTAGAATTTTTCACAAATTTCATAATGTTGCTTTCTCGAAGCATGCTGTTTTTGGCCAGACCAGCAGCACTATCCCTATACGCCCCTTTTGCTAGTTCTATATGGTATATAAGATCCTGGACCTACACAAAAGTAAAGATCGAGTAAGAAAGATATGCGGGGAACCGTTTTGGGGAAATGCAAGGTTCCCGGTAATTACCACAGTGTCAGATGAAATCTTTACACCCTTAACATCCTCAAATGGATTTGCAGATGCTTGTTTCAGGTAGATAAGGTATAAACCTATTGTAAGATCACTCAAGCTCCAATCTTGTACTCCAAGTTTACTCCGTTGAATGCTTGAGAGGATTTCTGCAAGTGAACGACTAACGGGTGGAATTTTGTTACCATCTGTGAAAAAGAATACAGCATTAGGAACTGCAGGTTTTTGGTAGGCTGCAGATTAGCATAAGAGTGCTGAAAAAAAGCCAATGAACAAACTTAGGTAACATATACACATTGAATCCCATGTCCCTTCCCTCAACTATATAAAGGAAAAATGTAAAGCAGTCAAACACTACGACAACTATCTCACTTATACACACTTTTTAAGCACTTCTAGTGCGTAAAACGTTATCAAAGTTATTCACTTGTTAAAATTAATAAGTGGGACATTAATATCAATTTGTTCGCACTTAAACACATGTGCACAAAGTTTACAATTTATCAACATCTATCACACATTTATAAGTGCGAACAAACTGATAACATGTGAAGAATTTTTTTAGAAGTACGCACAAAATGTATAGAAATGAGACATTTGTTGCAGTGAAATAATAAAAATGAAATATGAAATGTGCAAAAAAGCACCTTGCTGCAATAAACTATAACGACGCGTATGATCTCCGTAGTTGTAAATAAAATACATGTTGGAGATACAATGAGTTCGATAAAAGCCAAACACCGACACACTCACATACATATAAAGAGAAGAAATTTGTAAACAAACCTGAGGGTAGAGACCACTTGCACAATTGCAGTGCTGGTTCAAGTGCTTTTGTGAGCCAATCATAATCTAGCTTCCACTTATTACTCGGTGCATCATCTTCATCAGAACTGTATTTGCCAACTCCAGAATTCGATTCAGTTTGAGTGCCCTGTTGAGATGTTATAGATGATACAGATGCGTCCTTTGCATCTTTCATGTTAGGATTTTCTACTTTTGACCATTGTGATTCATAACGTTTGAGTACGTCGTATACAGACCATTGATACGATTCTCTTTTTCTTATCAACTTGAAACTAAAATCTACAGCACCAAAATGGAATGAACTAAATAAACAAACAAGAAGACAAAATGCATAACTATTCAGCCTTTTGCATATATTCCTTCGTTTTTCGTCTGGTTAAAGTAAATACTTGTATCTACAGAATAAAAACAACGCATGGTAGCTACCACTAGTGCCACCCTCAAACTCGCGTTCTATCCTAATTTGTTTGAATGGAAATCCCTTTGGGTTTTGAACCCACAACCAGTTGGCTGCAGGGCCAACTTGGTACCACCAGAACAAAGGTCTCTGGTCGCCTTCTTTCCTTTTTAATAAATACAAAGGTTAATAGACAAATATGTTACTCTACTTTGAGAAAATGTTCAAGTAAGTTACTAAACTATTAATTTGTTCAATTGAATTAATGAACTATTTTCTTAACTAAATTAGACTTTTTTACGTTGTAACGATTATAAGTTATGTAACTTAATTAAATTCATAAGTTAACTAAACTGTTTTGGGTGTTAATATTTGTAAGTTAAGTAACCTATATAAGTTAAGTAACTTAATTACATCATCACCCTTAATCAAGATCTTTACAAATAAAAAAGACTTAATCTTTAAGACTAAAAATGGTTCTTTCTCTTATTGTTCTTCACAATTAACCATTTCCAATAACTTTGCATCTATATCTATATTTTTACCACACAAACTATTTCTATTTGTAATGTGTTAGAAATGAGACATTTGATTAGTACCTTCTAAGCATACCCATACCTATTTTTTAATCCACTATTTTTTTATTCAAATTCTTCTCTCATATTGAAACATCTTCAAACAATATCTTGATAGCTTTATAAATAAAATTATAAATCAAACCCATGTAAATAATTACAACAGAAGTAATTCAGGCAATGCAAGTTCAAAGCATAATTAAATTAAACAAACGCTTATAATACAAATCATGTAACCATAAGATTGTAAATAACAAGTAATGCATACATACCTATGTTATGCAGCAAGCGTTTGATGATGTATTTATTGGTAGCAGCCATTGATTTGATAGAAATACAACACAGATTACATACAGAAAGCAAAGTAACAGCAACAGGGTTTGGTTGGAAGCTTCAATAAGTTTCAGGAAAATGGGAATATGCTTTTTTCTGATGCACAAAACATACCGAAACCGACTCGAGTTTAAAGTGAACCGGTCCATTATATTTTTGTACTTGGACAGTTAAAAGTGGGCTACCCTAATTTATTGGGTTGGGCTCAAGTTACCTGAAACTTCTTCTTTTTTAAAGATAATTAATTTTAATTATAATTATATAATGAAAAGTAGTAATATGCTCTACAATGAGTGTTAACAAGTCAAAAAGGTTAATGAGCTAATCGAGTTCAAGCTCAAATGTCATAATATTCAAGCTCGATTCGAGCATGAACAAGAATTACTACTTGATAGGTTTGACGAACCGAGTTTAAAAATTCAATTATCGACTAGACTCATTCAATATCTTAATTTTGCTTAATTACGAGCCCTGGGAGCTAAATAAACTTAACGACTCGAACGAGTTTATTTTATAAAAGTATGTTTATATTTAATAATTTAAATAAATGTAATTGATTGATATGAACTCAAAACTTAAAGTATAAATATAATACTATTATCACGTATTAGTCTCAAAACTAACGATTATAGTAGAAAGTGTAAGCACTCTAGATCGACAATTTACTTTTTATTTTGTCTCGAGATAAACAACTTACCATTTTTTATATGTCTCGACAATTTATGCCGACGTAGCTCAATCGTTTTAGTTATGTTATAAAACGTATAACATATACTAACACCAATAAATTGAAGAGTAACACCTAATAACAAAACTAAAGGATGGCAAAAGTTGAAGCAAGTTGATAAAAAAATAATAATGATTTTAAGGTTAGAAATAATCGGTTATTCGCCCTAATAATAGTATCCGTGATCCATGATCCATGATGGTAATCCAAATAAAGGTTAATAATGTTAAGGGACTAACCATGCCCTTAGGCTATACTTAACGTACCAATTATGTAATTTTACCAAACTTATGTACCCACTGTCTTCTATATAAACAAACCAATCCTAGGGTTCATACAGCAATCCCTTCGTTTCAATATACCCAGCCGCATTTTCCCTACATAAAACCATTACTTTTTTTCCTTTTTAAAAACATTTTCTTTTAATTTTTTAATTTATTTTATAAAAAAGCTGTACTCCGTATGATATAGAGAGATTGAAATGATGATGGAAGTTGTTTTCCCTATTGGTTTGACTGTCAATATGATGGCAACAATGTATTAGCTCTATCTGATTTCTCTTTTTCTCTTTGTTTTTATTATTATTATTATTATTATTTTAACAAAATTAAAATTTATTGGGTTTTTTTTAGAATAAATTTGGAGAATGAAGTGATGATTAATAGGTTTCCCTATTGGTTTGATTTGCCAGAATGATGGCTAAATTATGTATTAGCTCTAGCTGATCATTCTCCTTTTTTTTTCTTCATATTTGTGGTATTATCTCATTTTTATAATGATTTTGATTAAAGATTAAGGTGCTGATTTATAGACTATATATTTTGATCTGCATACTATCAATTTTGATCAAGATTAGTAGTGTTTGTGGCCAAATTGTTTACTACTCCGTACTGTTTAAAGAATGTGCTGAATTTCAGTAAATAGTTAAAAAGTAAATTTATGTGGCACAAATGAGATTGTGGAGCAAAAGTTAAAAATTAACTTGCTAACCAATGGCTGGTAAAAAGAAGAAAAAAAATTCATCTGCATTGTTTAAAAGGTTTAACATTATAACATAGAATGATGTAAAATGTGATCAAAATATAAATATATATGCCTAATCATAGATTGTTTGACATAAATGTTACTTAAATTTCTCTTAAAATTGACCAATTTAAAATGTGTACCAACAAGATTAATAATAAAAGAGTTAATTGCATGGTTTTAGTCTTTGTATTTCATTTGTTGCATTGGTAGTTTAAAACGCAAACTTGTTGAATAGTCATACACGGTCCATTCCTTGTTAATTTAACGTTTTGATCGTTAAGTATATTAAATTACTCATTTAACCCTTGATCAAAATTAAACATTCTTCCAATCATCTTCAACATTAACGCATATATAACAAATAGTAAATATGACAGCCACCACCACCACCACGTTCTTTAAAACCCGCCAATACAGCTAAACGTACGACGAAGTTTTAAAAGAAGCTCGTACAATCTACCAGATTTGAGATACTCGAAATCAAGAATATCAAAATTTGACTTTTAAAGACCGTCAAGGTCTCGACTTTTAAAGACCATGGCTGCTAAAATCTTTTGACTTATGAAAGAGATGATGTGAGGTGAAGGGAAAATACGCTTTATAGAGTATATGATGCAGGACATCCTGCTATTAAGAGAAGAAATGAAACAAACAAAAGAAGAAAAACAAAATAAAATAAAAAATAAAGGTGTTTCAGTCATTTTAATGTATTTTACGGCTGAAAGGTTAAATTTAACGAGGGAGAGACCGTCTTATATAACAAGTTTTGAAATTTACAAGGACGGAGTGTGTTACTGTTTGTAAATCACAAGGATCAACTCTTTTTCTCTTTGCTTTATAGATGAGTACTCGAATAAATTTAATAACTTTGAAAGATTAAGTACTAGAAAAAAACTCTTCCCGGACATGATAAACCCTTCGGCTACATAAAGATATACATTTATAATGAGATCCGAATACATAAAGATAGGGAATATTTATATTATAAAAATGTACCTTTCTACATCCTAATTCTTGCAAACTAGAGTATGATAGACCACATGATTTTTCCTCTTTGTAGCAGTGGCATAATCATGAAATTGTAAGCAAAATCAGTTCATAAGGTTACATTTAACCTTCAAACCACTAATGACATGTAAAAAAAATATTAGAAAACAAAATAAATAACAAAAAAGTGATACATTATGTCAATGTTAAGCATTCACAATGCTAAGATGTGGCAAAATACAAAGAAACTTTGAACCATGAGTGATAAGGAAAATAGCACCACTAACTTGAGCGTGAATTTTGGGTGCAATAGACCTTGAGTGGAAAATATACTCTAAGGGTGGGTCCATTTAATATTTTATACTCCATCCTTTGTATTATAAGGTCCGCTTTAAATTTACACAAAGTTTTTAAAAAATACCACTAACTTTACTTTCTACCAATAAAATGTCATCATTACCCACTAAAGTCTCTTTTGATTGGTTAAAAGAGATGACAACTAAAACCTTTTCGTCCATAACAATCATATCAAGCTGGTAAGCTGTTTTCCACAAACAAAGAATCTTAACCTTGAGCTTCCATGAATCATTGATGGTATCAAGATCCTGGATGTAGTTGAACTGTTCGTTCTCCATCGTGACAAAGCGAGAAATTGAAGATTGAATGTATAATGACTTATTTTAGTTGCAATTTTGGTGTGGTATGATGAATAGACAACCAGAGCACGACTTATAGCTCTTATATACCATGTAAGATGACCATTCAGTCTCCCAATCTAACCAAATCACGCATAAATTAAAGCATGCATAAAGATAAACATAGTCTAAAGTAACTATTACTTAACATGCATGCTTGCATTGGAACTCGTAGTAATTTAAAAAAGATAAAACACAAAAGATTTTCGGGATTAAATTAAATTTCAGAAATTAACTAACAGGTTTCTTCCATCATTGTGACATCATCGGATTAAACACATAATGACACGTCAACATGATTAACTACATTAAAAAGGGTCAAGTCAGCAAAATAAGATCGGCTAAACCGCCATGTATTATATAAGATAGATCGATAGATGTCTACCATGTGTAAATAAACAAATGAAAATGTGTGCAGTTCATGTTTCAGTTGTAACTTACAACTTACAAGATATGTGATGTTAAAGACTAGTTACGTGAAGTTAAAGACTTATGCATACATATTTCTTATCTAAAATGTGAAGTTCACAACATTTTTACAGAAAATGCCATAATCCAAAATATATTTGTACCAATAGAGAATCATGAAAAAAAATACACTTTATGTCCATTTCAAGAATACAGATAAAAACAATGTATTTTGTACACATTGTACAAACATTGGTGGTACCTGTCTACACAAGTCCTCAAATACATTTTGACGACTATACAAGATAACCTTGAAACATGTTACATAAAGAACAAATACATATTGTGTTTTTTAAGACTCAGTAAATCTAAATACATTAAACGACGAGCCAAATTGCAACAAGAAATACGAAAATTAGATGACAAAAAGGACCTGTCTTAACTCGTTACCAACAAGCACAAAGTGTATTCTTGAATAACCATATAACCGTGTTAAGTCTGAGCCTTTGATTGTAAGATCTGAACAAGTAACCAAATTACGTCCATCCGATGAATGTTTCTGTTATTTTGTCCCTGCAAGCATCATTAATTAAATATTTTATATCACCTGGCGAAAGCATACATAACGAAATTTGTAAATAAGTAAGGTGGCAATTTGTATATTTTAACTGAATGGGTTAAATTGGGGTTTTTATTAATTTCAAACGGGTCAACAACTCAAAATGGTGAAACAAAATATTTAGCTAAAAAGGAAACAGGTCAAAATGGTGAAACAAAATATTTAGCTAAAAAGGAAACAGGTCAAACGGGTTCAAAAACTTCAAATTGTTCTTTTAATGCTTATATTATAAAGCATTTTACTCATATTTTTAGACTATATTCTAACATTATTGTTTTTACATCAATACTTGATGAACGCATTGACCATATTATAACAAAAAAACAAAGATGAATAAATAAAAGAAATGTTTTCTGGTCAACTCAAATAGACCTACTCAGGGGCGGTACTAGAAATTTTTGTTAACGGGGACGTGCATGGTTGAAATTTTTTTACTTCAAGTAATGTGTGAGTTAAACAAAATCAATCTGAACTTATGTTAGCATGAATCTAATTGAAACGGAAAATAATTGGATTTTCAACACAAAAATTATATTGGAGGTTCATATTTTTAAGATTGTGAACAAACCTTATGATTATTTGCGTCTTTTTTTCACAAGTTTCACTCAAAATTTAAAAACATTTCTAACACTTCTATAATATATTTATTTGTGCTCACATAGATTTTATAGATTTAGATTATGGGAAAATTGAATAAAACTATCACATTTGAAAAATAGAGTTTAATTATTGTTGTTGGTAGTATTTTTTTATATATATAGCTATTTAATTTAATGAATGGAGGAAAGAAGATACAGAAATGGAAAGGACCGGAAACATGTACAAGGTCAAATAGAATAAAGAAAGAAAGGAAAAATTATAAAAGAAGGGAAACTAGACTCGAACTTGTGACCATTTACCTAAAAAGGAGGAGCCTAACCACTTAGCTATGTGGGCAGATTTGTATTTGAACTAACTTTTTCTGTATATAAAGGAACTCTTAAAAATCTTTGTGTGGGCAGCCGCTCACATTGCCCACACCGTAATACCGCCACTGGACCTACTAAAAAGGGTCCATTTGCCAAAAACTCATTTTGACCTCTCTCCCAACCAGCCAATCTTCCTACCTCTAACAACAAGCATCCAAATATGGTTAAAAATGCAGTTAAATTACCTCAACAACAAAACACATCCAGTTTTTGTCACCGTCAGGTTCTGTTACGCCTTTCAAAATAGCGAGGCCCAAGCTCCTAATGGCATCCGCAATCTCGAGAAAATGTACGCCTTCCTCGCACATCATCTGCATTGATGCAATATTTTAGTTCTTGAATAGAGAAATAATGAATGTTTCAGATTTCCACTGCGAATCACTAACATACCTCCACCAGCATTTGGCCATTTGTACCAATGTTTTCTACAGTTACAGGACAAACTTTCATATTATTCCCAACCTCCATTGCCCAACTAGAACCCTGCTCGTGACTTGAGGATCCTCGTGCGCCAGTTTCCTTGCCAATCAACTGCGGAATGCTAATTCGGTCAAAATATTGAGCCAGACAAATCGGCTAGTAAAAAAGCATAGTTGCGACTTGCGAGTCTTTCAGCTTTTATTGAGTTGAAAGATTACCAATGTTGTTGGTCTTTGAAATTTAATGAGAATACAGCCAAGTCACTTGTGAATTGTGAAGTAGCTATTTTTTCCCGTATATTCTAAACATCAGACTAAAACTAAAATTTTCCGTTCAAGATATATAGCTAATCGAACGTTGTATTTATTTTTGTCAAAAATAAAATTGAAGGGGGGTAAATTTGATCATCTACTTACAAATGGTGTGGTTACGTTTTATCTTTGACAGGTAAATAGGGTATAATAAATAATAGCTAAAAAGAAAAGGGGCCGAACGGTCAGAAGCCGCCAAAATTTTTAGAGCATAGAACGTCCAAACTTTTTTATAAATAAAAAATTTGTTTGTTAATGTAATGTAGTTTCTGGAGTCGTATTTAACACACTAAATATTTATTAACAAAATAATTTTTTCATAGATACGAGTTTCGTGTCGATCCAATCTGACCCTTACCAAAAAGTTACCCATTCTGATCTGTTAACAGACCCATCCATACTGCTAACTCTACGAAAGATTGCCATCCAACTGTAACCAAGTATCGAATAAATACTGGAAGCCATACCTTTGATTCGGCGTATTTATCGATTTTGTCGGCATGCTTGGTTACACTTTGCATAAAGAGCATGTGTTTTATTGTCCGTTCAAGAAGCGAATCAATGCTGCACTGTACCATAATTACCCATTTCATTAAACATAAAGAGTTCCAGAAAAAGAACAAAAGACATTAATACATGCAAAGAAGGCTACCTTCGATCCATTGGGCACAAGCTCACGAAGTTCCTTAATACGATCTTGAATAAGTTGTCGATCGCGGGGCCGAGGCCTACTACTTTCACCAGGTTTAGCCCGTTTCTTGGTGACATTAACTGGTTCTTGTGACCTCTCTAACGGTTCACTACATCTACTATGACTCGCTGAAGAGAACCCTAACGAACTCTCCAACGAGTAACAACCCGAACTACTAGTTTGCATATCATTAAATCGAGTCTCGACAAACTTCACCGAGTTACTAAACTCATTATCACTTTGGCGAATATTAGTCACAACTGCTTCCAGAAGATGTTCCGTCCCCGAATTTGGTGTCAAATGATTGCTACTACTTGTTCCCGGCATCTCATCGACTTTTTGCCAACTGTAATTATCATTTTGCTTATAAAACGCGGGCCCTAGTGCTTCATACAACTCAAATCCAGCGGGAAACTCAAAAGATGTTTTCATGGTATCAATTTCACTTTGTGATTCTATATTTCTGTCAAGCATTTGGATATTTGAAGAGATGGGAATACTTAGTTCCGCATTTGGAATATGATCTGATATTGTGTATGAATTGTTGATTCCATAATTTATGGAAGTAACGGTATCGTTATATGAACTAGTATTGCTAGGTGCATACGTCATTAAAGAACTTTGTAGCTCAACAAACATTTCTCGGATGTGATTCACCATTTTCAAATCTTCGGCAATCTGCTCAATTTAAATAAACGGATATATTTCATTAAAAATGTGATATTTTTTTAGTGTATCTTCTATTTAATTTAAGGTTTTTATAGTAACAATAAAGTTTTTAAAATCATATCGTATTAATGAATAGTACTAAAGAAAGAAATCATCTTACAATGTTTAACGAACCAAGTTGTACGACTCCATGAGGAACAATACCCACACAGGCAATCGTCTGCAAGACACAATATACGTCAATATATTTCATGAGTCACAAACTTACAAAGATATTCTCGAGTAAAATGTATATTCCCGAGCTAAATCAAAGCAACTAGAATGGTTTAGCCAACTAAAAAAATTTGGAATGCAAGTTTTTTTTAAGGAAGAAACCGGTGATTTCAACTTTAACAAAAATAAGGTTATTTACCTAGAATATCAATGTACTTTCCGTTTTGTCCCAAATGGAACAACTTACTATTGTTTTTCCCAGTAGGCCGTTGTACTTTTGAATCTTGTCTCATTTGAGACATCATATAACTGCTTGACCAGATGAGCCAGTCAACATGCCTACGTGACAATATCGTGCCTACGTGTCATAGTAAACATGTTGGCCCACTTGGGACAAAAATGAAAAGTGCATTGACTTATATGGTCCAAAATAAAAAGTACATCGACTAATACGGGACAACTTTTAAAAGTACATCAGATGTTCACTGGCTACATAATAACTCAAATGGGACAATGTTTTTGCGTACAAATATACTGAGAATATATTTAAACAACAAATATGCAGAGAAAATATTTAAACAAATATACATGTTAGGCCTCCTAATTTACATCTACAAGTTTCTAGTTGGACAAGCATATTATGTAATGCTGTTAATTTAATAAAGAAGAGAGATGACATACCTTAATCCCAGCTGCAAATTGGATTTTCCACCCATCGAAATCCTGAAATACACCAAATTGCAATATAACACTTTGAGTAGATGTTACATAATACAACATGTTTTTAATCAAAAATACCCTGTACCTCAGAGAACAAACAGGGATCATTAACAAGCTGATCCCCGGAAATCCACATATGTTTACTCGTAACCGCAACTTGACCAACGATTCTGTCCAACAAAGGTAACTTGAGATATTTTCGATAACCAGAAGAGTAAATTCAGATTTTCAAGTAGAGGTGGCAAAGATGACTCATTTTCTTATGAATGAGTCAGTCAGGTTATTATTCATCTCTAACAGGTCAAATACAAAATAGTTAAAAAGAAACGGGTCAAACAGGTTGAAAGTCTCCCAGATTGTATTTCTCATCACTTAAAAAACTGGAGTGTTATTGAAAAAAGTAAAATTTTTATAATCATATTGACAGTCGAACCACATATAAAAATTAAAGTTTTGGACAAAAAGAATTTCCCCAACCTGACCCATTTCGACCCGAACCAACATACAATTTTCTGATTCATTACACAACCAACTGACCCACACATTTTGCCACCTCTATTTTCAAGTGAAATTACTACATTTAAAAGTTTTGACCTACCCTTCCCCAAAAGGATATTGGTGATAAGAAATCTTTGCAACTGCTAGGCCAAGAAGGTCTTGTGCAAACCGTTCATCTGGTAAATTGCCCGTCATTTTATCGAGTCGTTTGCTCTCTGGAGGATCATTTTTGTCATGATAAGCATCTTCGCAAGTCAGCATCCTAAAAGATATACACATCAAAGGCAACAGCAAACAAGCTAAGATGTGTTATTGTTTTGAAAGCACAAAATTATATGCATTCATGCATAGTATTCAACTTCATGCCACAAAAGCACAATGCGCTTACAATTCAAAATTTCAATAACGGTGTTTGGACATTGTATGTGTGTTTCAATAAACGCTAAAAAATCACATACAGTAGAGGTGAAAATATGGACGGATCAGGCAGGTTGTGTTACAGGTCAAAACGAATCATTCTTTGTACAGGGTGAGTCAGGCTGAGTTGACCCCACAACACCTTTTTGTCCAGATTCTTTTCGATGTAACTAGTGTCTCAAACATGATTAGATCAATATATTATTTAAAAAATAATCCAAATTTTTGAATAAAATGATTTAGGCCGATTTATGCATCAACTACGCTTCGCTGGACTTTCAACCAATTTGACCGATTTCCTTTAAACTAGTTTTTACGACCCGTTTGACATGTTAGAACTACAAATATAACATGAATTAACCCATTCATAAGTAAAAGGGATTGAATTACCACTTCTGCACATTAGATATACACAAAACATGAAACATATGCGATACATAAACAAGAGAATTAACAAACAGGTAAAAAGAAAAGTGCTTCGAAATGATCTTACATTCGAGCTCGAGGATCTAGTTTCCAAAAAACAGCATAATTCCAGTCAGTGTTAAGACAAAGAGTCTTGAGTGCTTGATGTAATGCACTAACTCCCATCTTCTTTCAACAATTTTCTACACACTTTCTACTCTAATTTCACTCCCAAAGTAATGAATTATGACAACAGACACTCCCAAAACAAAATTAAACCTAAAAATCAATTATTTACTCTTTTTCAATTCCTAACTGCCCCTGTATGAACCTCTTCCAGCTTGTTTTCTACGTAACCCTGCTCGCCGTTTTATCGGTGGGTCGACTGTAAGATTTAGGAAACTATCTAATCCCATTCTTTTTAACCAAATTTTTTAGAACCCTAACCCTAACCCAACTTACAGTTTCTTCAAATTTCACCAACCCAACAGAAAAATTTCACAATTGTCACACACAAGATCAAGAATTGGACAATTCAAGAAACTACCCATGGAAATTTAACAGCTTTAAATGTATAATCAGCAAAAGAAGAACCTTTTTTGTGGATCTTGTGATCAACAGTTTTAAAGAATTTAACTAATATCAAAAGACATTGATAAAATGAGTATAAAAATCAAATCTTTTTTCAATATCTAGCATTAATATTCCTTAAATACTAGAGAAAATAGTAAAGATTTGAACTTTATGAAATAAAGGACTGATCTTTATGTTGGTGAGTTTCAAATAGGCTTATAAACAGAGAGCATCCATTATTTTTCTTAATCGAGTTTAAAACACCACCTCCAAGTTTCAAAAAGTTCCAAAATGGCACAAGAATTGAAACCATATTTACAAATTGACCCAATTTCCCCAAAGTTCTTTAATAAATGATGAATGTACCTAAAGTGTGTTTGTGGTTGCGTTTGTACAAAACTTTGTGTCCTCTATAGTTATCATTTTTGTGATGTTATGAGTGGCTTTTAATAGGTGATCTCATTCTTATGGCAAACAATATGATGTCTCAAGTTAGAAAAATGCTTCCTGTTTTCCCATCATCTTTAATACTCATCCTTTCACAAAAAAAACTATTCATCAATGATTTGTATAGCTAAAAGTTAGGACACCAACAAAACACCTCAATTGCTATCCTTCATTTACAACATATGTTTTAGTAATTTCATTTGTATCACTGGCTCTAAAATGGGGGATATATATCAAGGGCGAGTATGTTTCCATAAAAATGGTGCATACTCAAGTTTGAAACTTTTCGTCCATGGAGTGTCTTGCCTCAAATGGTGTAAGCGGTATCAATACAGATTTAGTGATAATTAGATTCGGAAGGACTATGTTTACGAATATTTGTAATGTACTTGATATTTATTCATGACGATTACATGCACTCGTTTTTGTTGTCCTAAAATACTTGCTTTTTCTGTAATTATGAAAGAAACCAAACATCATAAATATGAATCTTGATTAAAAAGAAATGATACTTGTCGGATCTCTTTTAGAAATACTAAACTTGTCTAAGAATATGCAAAAATGTCAACATCTCAAATGGGCATGGCATTAGATATATAGTTTAGTGTTCCTATTTTGCTAACATTAGTCATATATAATATTATCAATTGACTGAGTTGGAATGACCCGATTTTGAATTTCTATCTAATCTCCCTCCATTAAGAAGTATTATTAATCATTAGATCTAAGTTAAATGTTATGTATAAATTTGTTTATCAAACGTAAACATAAGCTGGTTTAGTGTATGAGTTGATTTGAATTATATCTTTCCATCATATAGATACTAAATACTAAAAGTTAGCTAAAATGAAAGGGTAGATTGGAAAAAATATTAGTAAACTATTGTTTAATTATCGACTATAGAAATCAACTATCAAAATTATAAAAACATCTCCAATCAAGATTTTTTTCTAAGGTTTTTTTAAATAAAAAAGCTATAGAAAAGATTCCTTTCATTGGAAGAAAATTTTTTCTATTAAGCTTTTGATGAAAGACTTTTTGATGTATGTGTGTGAATTTTGAAAAGAAAAGGCCTTGTAAAGCTTTTTCATTGTGAACAAAGCTTTTTATAAAAGTTATATATATATATATATATATATATATATATATAATTGATGTGGCAAACAAAAGAGCTTTTAATAACTTTTAGTCATTAGGGAGCTCTAAGTAATATAAACTAACAACTACCATTATACACTAATTAATATAAATCATCTCTCAATTCCTTCATAATTCTAGTAATATTGGACCTGACTGGATATTTATTTCCCCTATTTTCAGAGTACATATTGCTAAAATTGTAAACAACTTATTAATACATTTATATTGCTGATAACATATTGCTAAAATTGTAAACAACTTGTTAATATTATTTTGATAGTTAATTTCTGTAATCAATAATAAGACGCTAGCGCATTTTTATTATATGCAATGTTGACCAAAATGAAACGAGTCAAACGACACAATGTGTATTTAATTGCTTATACAAACATCCTATACCACCTTATTATTAAAATTTAGTGTCTTACTAATATAGTTTTTGTGATCATCTTTAAAAATGATAATTTTTTAAAAAGATACAAAAAGGTGTAGTTGGTCGACAACCCATCATGCGGTATAGATATATTATCCGATTTGATATGTTACTCAACTTATTTAACTTGTTATTGATCGTTTACAAGAGACACCATTAGTAAATACTTTATCCGTTTAAAAATACTTCATCCGTCTCAAAATAAATGTTCACATTATTATGTATATATGTTTCAAAATATTAAAATTCATTAACCTTTTCATTTTACCCTCATTTATTACTCTAAATTATATATTTCTTAAATAATTCAGTAAAACTTGTCTTGAATATAAGGGCAAAATTGACATTTACTCAACCTATCTTAATTCACACAAAAATTATTATGAGACAATTTTTGTGGAAGTATCATTTAAGAAAAGTTTAACTACTATATTTTGTTACTTCATCCGTCTCACTTTTATTGTCTCCTAAGAATTTTTGTTGGATTTAAGATAAGTTGGATGAATGTCAATTTTACCCTTATATTCAAGACAAGTTTGACTGAAATTTTGTACGAAATAAATGATTGAGAGTAATAAATTATGGTAAACTAGAGAGTTTAATGATTTTTAATAGTTATTTTTTACAAAACGAAGGAGTATCTTTTTCTTTTTCATTTCTTTTTTGGTGTATTTTCTCTTTAATAAAAGTCAATACGGAGTATAAGTATGACAACGTATGAAACAATGAATAAGCTTTTTGATGGAAAATATATTCTAGAAAATAAATGGTCAATTAATTATAAAATTTACCAATGGACTTAAGGATTGGACGGCATGGTTAGTGATGCTAATGATGATGGCCCATTTTTATGGTTATTTATATTAAAAAAAGAAGAAGATTAGGGTCGAAATATAATTTGCAATCATAAAGTACAATGATGTACTGCTTTTTTTTTTTAAATGCCATTTTAATTATTTTGGTCAAATAATCGTTGAGATTTTTGTTAAGTTATGCCATGTAAATTGATAAATAAAAAAAAAAGAAGCATTTTCTTAATTTTCCACGATGTAATTTAATTTTTAAAAAGTTACACATTAGTTGATGTTATTTTCACCGTATCCCATCAGATTTGATCCTTTTTAACAACAGTTTTTTTTAAATAGTTAATGACGAACGTTTAAAAGCTTTCCTTATGTGAAATATCAGTTGATACACTAAAAATATTTTCTTTTAACCATTTTTCACATTATATACGGGAAATACCATAAAAGTTAGGTGATGTTGAAGTAAAAAGAACGAAAGTAGTATAGATACATTATTATAAGTTAACCGTTTAACTTGTTTATGCAAACATAATAACCCCTAATTTACGCTGAACATCATGCAAGCTTGTGAAATGTTAACGTTAGAGATGATTTACCTTTAAATTGATAGTAAATACTTCGATCAAACCATATTTTATATATACGAGTACTAACATCTAACTTTTTATGTAATTGATCATCAATCTAATCGTTTACAAACACAGTAGACGAACCATATGCATGGGTCAGATAAAGCTAGGCCTTCATAGGTAAATAAACACCGGTAACAAGCTAACAACAACATACCCAAAATCATAAAGTTCATAACTTTCTAGGACCCAAAAGAAATGAGACTTAAATAAGTAATTTTTAGGTATTCAAAATTTCAAATAAAGCATAAATTGTTATGGAGTAGTTAAGTCTCAATCTACTTTACAATTTGCTTTTATGCTTTCAAAGTTAAAATATTGATTTGTGTATGGTTAGGGAACCCAAATCATAAAAAGCAGATTTTGTAGCATAACTTTTAAGTAACAGTAATCTTAGGAGGGTGACTATTGGGTCTCTAAGATTATGAGTGGTGTTTGAATGCTTGATTAATCTTTATCTCCCTATCAATAAGTCAATATGGATGGCTTCAAAAAGCATTTCAAAACTCTTAGAACGGTACCTACGGTGCTCTTCGGTTTAAACCGACGTGCGTCACAAATGTGATACGGTTGGCACCGCCGTGTCACTTGCCTTGTCAGTTGTGGTTGCATCGGTATACTGAAGAGAGTTTAAGTGTGTGTCGGTTTATTTTTTTGTTTTTAATTTTTGTTTAGTGTATGTAAATAAATGTATATTGGTAAATGTGGGATCCAAAATTTAAAGTGACGAGCTTACTGTTGGCAGGGGTGTGTCAGTTGTGAGAGTGCTAATGTGGCGCTGATGTAAAACAATTAACGAAGGAACTGACGAGCTCAATGTTGAAATTTAAGAGTGGTGTTATAACTACTACTACTACATTTGTAGTGTTAATTATGTGTTTATCAACTAGTCTAGTGGCCACTAACTACCAAAACATATTCTCTTTTGTTCACATCAATTTTAGATAAGTACTCAAGATTTTGTGATATAGTGACCTCAATGAATTGAGTCTTGATAAGTACGTAAATGATATAAGGTTGTTTAAACCTTTAGCCAATAAAGACTTTATTGAATATGTTTTTTTTTTCTCCTATAAGTTCTCATATTTTATCACAAAACATTTATATAGTTTTATGATGATACTTGCTTAACACTTAATACATGTAGCAAAATGTATTTATGTTATATTTACCACTCATGTAGGAAAGAAAAAGAAAAATATGAGTAAATAGAGACCTCTTGACCCAAACAATATTTATTTACTAAAGTTGGTTGAGTTTAGTGTTTCAAAATAACTTAGGTATGTTATTTTTAATGAATATAACTTTCGAAAACATGTGTTTTAATCAATTTTGATAATGTGTCATCTATTTAAGGTTTCACGTGGTCTCCGTATACATTAAAACACACGTTTTTGAAAGTTTGATGTATTAAAAATAGCAAATGTAAGATGGTTACATACAATAAACATCGGATACAAGTTAGATGCATTCTTAGACACTACACACTTGTTAACAAACTTGAATCAACTAGAGGTTGTTATCATAAGATAAAAACAAAAACAGAATATAATATAAAGCATTTAAAGGGATACAGATTAGTGTCTGAAAATTCATTTAACTTTATCCCAAACTCTATAGTGCTATCCGGCTTTTTTTGGTCTATTGTGTTTATTCAATTTTCAATATCGTTATTGTATGTATTCAATGGTTGTCATCCGTGTAAGTTGTCACATCGACGGTACTACATGATACATACAATAATGATATTTTAAAAGTTGAATAGACACTATAACGTTTGACCTAAAATTAAGCGTATTTCTAGATACTAATCCCAAAGGGATATTGTTAGACATTTTGATACCATATTTTACGGTTTCATGATTGAGTATAAAGATAATTGAACATGTTTTATAGTTGGTTATATCTTTATCAAAGCAAATGGACAAAAACATCATATTTGTCGAGCCAATAGTTATTTATGTATCCAAGAGGTGAATCTTATGTCACTAGTTCATCGACCCACTTCTAATAATCTACTAGACAGCACCTAAGCATGATATTTAGCTTTAAAACCTTTGAATTATTAAAAAAGATCACAGCTGTTTAGACAAATCCTATTACACATGACCAAAAGCATCATATTAATTTGTCAAGTCAGCTACAATCATCCCCACAAAATCCAAGTCTAGAAAAGCATCCAATGACATAATCCAATGCTAACTCAGCCGTAATCCTTGTTACCTTTGAAATCATAAAAAAATGAATTGAGTTGGTCAACATAAATGTAGCCCAAACACATACAAAATGCAGGTCTAGCCGTCTAGAGGACCATTTAAATATTTTCAATGAATGCATTGTGACAAAAAAATTTAAATTTTATATAGTATAAAAGCTTGTACCCAGGTCAGGTGACACAACGAGCCTGCGGCAGGTGGGGCTGTCCGGGCTTATGGATGTAGGAATAATCTAGAAGAGCATAGGTTGGGTTAGCCCAGCACAACTCCATAAGTATTCCTGCAAAGAGAGTGAGCATGGGCTTAACTCCTCATGGTGTCAAATGTCTAAGCCATATGAGTCAAAACGGATATAACTACAACGTTTTCCCAAATCACTTTTCGGACATACAGGGTATGTTTGGTGAAACAGCCATAGACTGTAGGCTGCAGCTGTAGGTTGTAGCCGTAGGACGTAGCTTTAAGATAGAGCTGTGAGCTGTAGATTTATTTGTATAAAACTGTTTGGTAAACTAGCTGTAACTGTGACTTTGAAGTGTAAAATGACATAAAAGGATATCAACATAAAAATATTTGATAAACATGGCTAAAAATAAATTTAACAAGTAATATATTGATTATATAATATATTATTTTATCGATTGAATAATATAATAATCATTTTTTCATATAATAGTTTAATTTAAAACATTTCTAAAGAATATATAATTGTGTAAAGTAAATGCGCAAATAATAACATCAATTTGAGTATGAAAATAAGATTTTATTTAGAAAACTACGGACAAAATAAATAACCATATATTACAATATATCGATGTCTTAATGTTTTATTTGGTTTGTGAAACATAACATTAATATGTTTTCGTGATGGATAGAAGTCATAAGACCTGTGGAAGGGTATTTAAGTAATTTGGGAAACAAAAAGCTTCTACAATTTTTGAACGCTACTCCTCCTAGCGTTTTATTTCGAAGCTTTTCAATTGATTTAAAAGTTTAAAGCTTGTACATCCAAACAAAGCTTTATAATTGAAGGAGCTTTATTTTTTAAACGAAAAGCTAAAAGATCCTAAAAGTTTTGAAAAGTTTGGTGCCAAACAGACCCATAAATTGTTATTGTAAATATATATATTCTTATATAATCATAGTTAAGGCATAACTGATAAAAATCCTTTTAGAAGTGGTCAAAAACTTATTGGTGGATCAACCCAACCCAAACCCCACCCGCACCAATCCAGATCAACCCATGCTACAAAATTACCTGTTTGACCCATTACCTAACCCATCGACATGCCCATTTTGCCACCTCTAATAAGTCATATTGTTATCAAAGAGCAAGCTACTAAGAAAGTCCAACTTCTTGTCTAAAGCAAAGAGAAAAGGTTCCAGTCTTTGAACTTTTTAGCTACCTGAAAGAAATGCATAAATCAACCAGAATTAGGTAACAATTAGAATTCTTGTAGAGACTACAACTGTATACATAGAATTAGATCAGTCAATGTTATGGAGAGGTTAACAACATTTACTTGCTACAAATGTAAATACAGCGTAAATCTAATGTAATCTGTAAGGCCAATTAAGAGTGATATTTCCGAATTCCGAGCCAAATGAAGAGGGGGAGCTGGGCTAAAGCAATGAAGAGCAATAGGTAATGATGCCTGGTAGAATTGAAGCTTGTAACCTCTGAGAAAAGGACTCTTCATTGTCTTCACCAAAAAATTCCCATACATAAACAAGTCCAAGGAATCAAGTAGTAGCAAGAGTAGGACATTAATATTTTTCCAGAAAACGGCAAGGCATAATCCTGTGAAACCATACTCCGCGAATGCCACAATGTCGGGTGAAGGTGACTCTGCACCACCCAATGAAAACAATGACATCTTTAGCAGCAACACTTGTGAAAAGCCAATTCACAGCTTCCAGGCTCAACCTGCATATCACAAGTTATTTAATAGAAGGTGAGTTTCTTTCATAAATAACCACGATAGATAAGACAAAATACATGGGTCAGTCAGGATGAGTAATAGCTACGGGGCAAATCTGGTTGACCAGCTAACACTTTTGCCCTTTTTTTTTTACATCACTGATGTGTTAAATGTGATCATCGAAACGATATTATTATTATTACGATAATAACAATATATTCTTTGAATAAAACGATTTAGAAAATTTAATGCATTAAAAAGACAATCCAGGCATGTTTGAAACATATATGTTCAAACTCCTATACTGGAAGATACTCACAAGTGAATTTAAGTTTCATCAAGGAAAATAGTACTTATTAGCTTATTACTGAAAAAGAAGTCTTACTTTGGAAAAAATGAAAAATCTGGCGTTTAGAAAGCAACAATCGGTATATGTTCTACATTCCCATGCAACACCATTTCAGTTTATAAATTAAATAAGAAGATAAATCGATGTTTCTTCATCTTGCTTTTAAAACAAAATCTTCCGACATTACAAAGAAGTGTATTAGTAACACAATTAGAGATACTAACATGATATAAGCATTGACATTGTTACCATAAAAGATACTAGTATAATCTTAATCTTAAAGGTCATAGAATGTAATGTGGTATGTTAAACATGTGACAATAAGCTACAGATAAGTGTAACAAACTATAACAAGCTCCAACTTCTACTGAAACAAATTCAGAAAGAATCCATCTACCAAATAGCCAATTAAATGGTAATTTAGAATATGCACACACACACACACACACAAAAATATAAGAAGACAGGCAGATACTTACTTCCCATGGAGACCCAATGTGAAGCCAGCGCCCAGCAAGAACAACATAGGTACCTAAAGCCATTAATGGAATACACAGATCTGGAGCATTGATAACGTAAACAGGGGGCTTATATGATAGCATACCACCAACTGAACCTGTGATTCTTGTCCAATGACCCTGTATAAACAAAAATAAACACCAAAATGATCATCTGAATAGGCAAAGAACATATATGATCACGCCATACAAGCACTTACCCTGTACAGAAATGGGAAAAGAACAACCTTCAATTTTTTCCTCAAATGATGGTCGTTGACTTGGAAATAGTATTGTGGATAAGAAAAGTACCTACTAATCCGTGACCAAACAGAACCATAACATCAACTCTGCATCCACATCAAAGTTATAATCACATTCCAGAATCTTTTTCTTCTATATTTTGTTCCAACGGTTGAATGTTATCTTTAAAATTAAAAATTGAGCTAATAGAACAATGCACATACTCAGAACTCAAACCTAGGATTTTTTTTTTTTCTCCATAGGCACCAAGTCCACCTCTAATAAGTTCAGAGCTAGCAGCATAAAATGCATTTCCATAAGGAGTTGGATGATCACTCAACGACATTCTGAATTCCAGGCTGATTTCCAAGATTATCAGACATATCAAAGATTCAAAGTACCTGAAAAACATATAATTTTGTTTACTTTAAATGTTACCATATAACGAAGGATACAAATAAAACTGCGTAACCTATATATTTCTAACTAAAGCAATATCATTACAGAGCTTATGCTAAAAAGGAACTATATATATTTCATTTGTAAAGCTCAATCTTCTGCATTTGCCTTTATCTATTTATGTATATATGCATCAATATTCGTACTTATTTCTCTAGGAGCAACAAGGTGCAACGCATAAATTTCGAAAGATAAGCAAATTAAACAACATAGGTATCATTCCTACAAATAAGCTTCATTACCGAAAAGGCGTAAACGCCTTGTTTTAGCATAACTATTATCAACACATATAAATTAGATAACTTCTTAGCTTAGATTAGATTAGTTCAATTTATAACTTTACATATACTAATTCAAATTTTTAGGTCACTCTTCCAATTGCATGAACATCAGTTACAAAATCATGCCACTAGCTCAAAAGCATCGTCCCCGCGATGGTAGCTTAGTGGTGGGGGACATGCATCATAAATGCGTAGGTCATGGTTCAATCACCATCCACATGTTCCTTTAACTACGAGTTACGCGATTTTACTCTCCCATGTTGGGCGTGTGACCGGTTGGTGGGGGGCCGCCAGAGATTCGGTTTTACCCTTTTTTTAGTTCAAAAGCATCACTCATTTTTTAATGTATTTAACATCCTCATTCTCACATAATATTCCTGATATCTCAATTCAGATTACACCTACAATACCTAGAAACTGTTAATACACAATCAATCTATAGATATACATACATACAAGCTTATTAACACAAGAAATCTAGTAAACAGTAACAATACAGTGAAACTTGAAAATCTAAGGAAGAAACTCAAAATAAAGTAAATGATAAACATGCATAAATTCGTGTGAGAGAGATTGAACAGAGGGATTGAGGTTACCGGAATCGATTTAAATGGCGGAATATGCGATGCGATGAACGGGAGAATTTCATCAAATGGCTCTACTTTTGGAATTTTGTTTAAGTTGAAGGGGTGAAAATGAAATATTAGCTGAATTGGGGATAAGTCAAATTGATCCCTCAAACTTTTGAAGATTAAAAAATTTCCCTAACTTTTCAATATTATTGTTGACATCGTCCTCGAGTATAAATCACAACACTAATTTTTCTAGGGTAAAGTTACGAGTGTCGGCTGTATTTTGAGGGAATAAGAGGTAGATGATCTCAATTGTTGATTTCTATAATCAAAGGCTCAGATTCAATGTATTTTAACAACATTGCATTTTACGTAATATGCAGTATGCACGTAAAATGTAATATTGTAAATTTGAACCGTTGATCATAAAAATTAACGGAGAAATTGTTTGAACTTCTTTCCCTTCAAAATACAGTTACTCTAATCCACACCATTTTTCATTCAAGAAAAAGGAAGCAAGAAACAAAAGCCACAAATAATAGCAAACCATATGTCAGTTTCTATAAGCAAACAAAACACTATTATTAACATAACCGTACAATTATTTGCTAATTATATTGAAATTAAGTTCATATCATTTTCGATTTAAGTGTTAGATTGCAACAATAATAATATTATATATCTAAATAAACTTAGCTAATTGTGGTCCAATTTTTACTTGACCACACCAAATGAAAATCACAACTTTATTTAGTACCATAAAGACAATACCAAAACTAAATAATTAATTAAATTATTAAACAAAGGAAATGTCAATTTATTTGAAGCCCACACGGCACAAACATTATAATAACCAAACTAGCTTAGTACAATTATTATTATTATATAGAATATAGAAGAATTATTATATTTGTAGCGTTTATATATAACATATGAGTAACGAGTCTTTTACATACTAAACCATCATCGAAAAATATGGACATTCTCATTTCGAACTGGTCTAACGTTCGATCTTTGCCCGAAAACTATGTATTCCCACTTGAACGAAGGCCCGGACAGGGCAACATTCCGGCATCCAAAGACATTCCGGTCATCAATCTTGAAAAAATCGATGGCCCGGAACGATATCTCATAGCTCAACAAATTTTAAAAGCGTGCCAAGATTTTGGACTTTTTCAAGTGAGTAAAAGTTCGAGTCGTGAGTCACTAAATGACATTTTTTAGTCTTGTAGCTATTTAACTTATAAGATTGATTTGTGCAACGTAGGTGATCAATCATCGAGTTTCGAGGGAATTGATGGATCAAACAATGACAGTTTTCAAAGAGTTTTTTGCATCACCTGCAGAATATAAAGCAAGATTTTATTCCAATGACTTGAACTCGAGTTGTAGGCTTTATACGAGCACGTTGAATTATGAAAACGAAGAAGTTCATTACTGGAGAGATAACTTAACTCACCGTTGTCATCCTTTAGAAGACCATATCGACCATTGGCCCGAAAGCCCTCATTATCGGTAACAAAAATTTATTCCTAATTGAAAAACTTGCATTCTTTTATGGGTTTTAACTAATTTATACCAGTGAAATTGTAGGAAAGTTGTGGCGGAATACTCAATTGAAGTGAAAAAGTTTTTATTGACGATATTGGAGTTGATTTGTGAAGGAATAGGACTTGAAAGAAGGTATTTTCAAGGCGAAATGATAAAGAACCAATTGGTTTCGGTTAATCATCACATCCCTTGCCCCGATCCTAGTTTAACACTCGGAATGCAAGCACATTGTGACCCTAATCTTATAAGTATGCTTCAACAAGGTGATGTTTGTGGACTTCAAGCTCTCAAAGATGATCAATGGATCGGCATCGAGCCTCTTCCTAGTGCTTTTGTCGTTATCCCGGGCCTCCAATTACGGGTACATTTCAATCTAAATCAACTTATCATATGAATTTTGGATTCAGATGAGACATCATGTTCCATCACACATCCGTAAATTTTATTTGTAAGGGAACATTATCTTAATGTTCAGGCCAACATGTATATATATACGGTTAAATCCTAAAAATCTTAGCCGAAACTGATAAGAGTGCTGAATTTAAATAGGTTACAAGTAACGGGATGTTCAAGAGTGCGCTGCACCGAGTAGTGACCGATTCAAAGGAGTCTCGGACCACCATAGGGACGTTTCTGATTCCTTCTAACGACATATTGATACAACCTGCGGATGGTCTTATTGGTTCTCCTACACCTATGTACCGAGGTTATACGTACAAAGAGTTCTTTAGTACGTTCACTAGTAACAATTGTGAGGCAGAAAGGGCACTTGAATGTTTTAAACTATGAATGTTATTTTTTCGGGTTTTTGTGCAGTTTTAATCAATTGAATGATATGCGTGGTGTGTACTACAAAATAAATGTATGTAAGATGGATTGTAGTATTGTGTAATAATACTGATTTTTATATTATATATTTTGTGTTTTAAACATTAGATAACATAAAATTCATTTGTTAAACTATTTAATGATCGTTTGTAGATGCATATATATTAAATATGAAAAATGGAGTTTCAATAAATGGTTCTTAAATTGTGCTCTTAAGGCATAAGTTACGTAATTCCTAATATCAAGTACCAATGTTAGTCTCCGTGGTTTTTATCGAAAAATTTAACTTTTTGCTAAAATTTCAAAGTCTTACAAAACATTAAAATTTTCACCAAACAATCAAACTTTCAAAATTTTCACGGATTAGCTTCAAACGAGTAAAGAATTTTTCGTGAGAATGTAAACCCAATAAGAACGCACCACGTATTATAAAATTTATTTTCTCTCATATTTTTAAAAATTAAATATCTCCCAAACGGTAAGTCGAAAAATCATAAAAGTTGCACCATAAAAATCAGCATTTTTTTCTCTTCGATTAGAGATCTCACAAGGTATACTTTCGACAACTTTTTTTTCGTTTTCGTTGGGTTTTGTAAACAAGTATCATATGTGTTATCAGCGGGTAACACATGTGATACTAGCGAGTACCACATGTGTAACTAATATTGTACAATCATAAAAAAAGTCTTTGATAATATATCATGTGAAATGTCTAATCGAAGAGAAAAAAATATTGATTTTTATGGTGCAATTTTTATAATTTTTCATTGAGTCATTCTTGAGATATTTAACTTTTAAAAACGTGTAAGGAAATGGATTTTTGTTACACGTGGTACAATACAAAAACATAACACCACCCCAATACCAAACTGAACCAAATATGACAACTTAAACAAAAAGATGACAAAGAATCGACATGCTTATGTTTTCGATGTACACACAAAAGTTAAAAATAACGACTATTTAAAATCAACTTCTCATACATCCAAGTGATTCTCCGTGTATATCACTTGGGTAGTTGGATATATAAATAATATGTCAGCCTTGATTGAAATTTCTATATGCCCCTATTCCAAAAAGGTCTTAAAAATAATATAGTTGCTCCTTCGTGTTACGTTTATGATTATTAAATATAATTAGATACATTCATAGTGGGAAGTTGTTTGATTTATCTGGCCTTCGGTTGAAAAAATTTACCCTTTGTACACTCAAAGTTGTATAAAAAAAGTAAAATTAATATGACCCCAACTATACGCTTAATATAGATACTACCTTATATAATCTTATTGCAAACGCTACTGCGTATTTTTTAAAATAAGGTAAAACCCTAATTTTATCGTACACATTATATTGATAGTTATAACAATTAAATACAAATTCAACGGCTCATGTGTACACACGGGATTAGAATCTAATTTCGTAATAAATAATAATATCTTCTATAAATTGGAAACGGGTACTAAACCGGAAAAATACCGATACCATACCGAAAGTACCGCATCTAAAAAAAACGTTTATATAAGTACCGAATACCGTACCATTTGAAATGGGATGATATCAGTTGAGTACGGAAATGGTATGGTACGTGTACGGTATTGGAATTTCAGTACTAATGCTCATCCTTAATTTTAAATGATCCGTATTTTAGTAATGATTTTTGTATGACCAAGGGACTGAATCTGAAAAAGTGATATAACACAAGGATCACTTTTATAATTTACTCCTTAAATTACGTGTGCGGTTTATGGGAATTGAATGTCCGTCAATTTGGTTTAATTAACATAGCTCACTCAACTTAAGCATTCACAATGGGGCTTACATGACATTTGTAAATGAAAGTAATATATAAGTATCTATAAAGGCATATTCACTGTGAGTACCAAAGTTGTGGGCCCATTACTTTTTACTTTTCAATTAAAAATCTCAAGATAATCAAGTGAATAAAATTTGTTCAAGTTTAATGCATTACGAGGGTTTGATACGATGGAGTAAAATATGAGTTTAAGTTTCATCATTTAATACAATATGTATATGTGTATATGTATGATTATATAGATAATATGTAATATCCGTTGTAAGTTTATCATTCTTGTTTTTTCATTTTATAACTAAAAAGTTGAAACTACTTTTTAGATTTTTTTAAGTTTTCCATCTCAACTATTTTTTTGAAAACGAAAATTTCATCCTTCACATTTAAACGCATTTTCTAAATTCTTTTTTTATAGAAGTAAAACAATCCCCATTCTTTAAAACAACAAAAAAATAAAAATTGAGAATTTTTTTGTAACTAAACGCATGCATTGTTCTTTTTTCATTTTATCTTTCTTAGTTTCTTCTTTAATCAACTATGACAAGCTTTTTGGTACATTTTTAAAAATCAGTTCCCATTTCTAATGTTGCAATTTACTTCGGGATCAAGATCAACTATGAAGAACGAAGAATATAGTACGAATACAACATTTAGTAGTTGGGTTTAGACGTACTAGTCCAATCTAGTTGTGTCAGCCTTTATTTATTATTTTGTGGACTTGAATTGCCCAAGGCATAGGCCCATTAGAGATAAAATTGAAAATTAGAATCTGCACAAAGATTAGTTACTTTGTACCAAGTATTATTGGCGTCATGTTTGATTGAATAGTTGTGATCTGTCTCTAATGATTAGTACGTTTTTTGTTGTTGCATTTCTATTGGCAAAAAATGCAAGCGTCGAGTTATGATAATTAAATTGTTGTATATTTTAATGTAAGGAATTTAGAGTTTTATCGGTTTAGTTTACAGTGTATTCGGTTCGGGTTGTTCGATTTTGAAACTTTTGAGAGCAAAATCGAAAACCAAATTCAAAGTTGTATACCGAACCGAAAACCGAATTCGAATTCGGTTCGGTTTTAGTTAAAGCTGAAAAATCGAAAAAAAATTCGAATTTAACCAAATAATCATAAAAAATCGATTTCGAAATTGTTATTGTGTTAAGGTTTCACTAGTGCGAAAAATGAAAGCCATGAAGTTAATTTAGAATTGAAATGTGAATAGACTTTTTGAAAACTTTAAATATCACATATATACTACATATATTAATAATTTAATATATTATTAATTTAAATTCGGTTTTGAATTCGATTTTCGATTTAACCGAATTCAAAAATCCAAAATCGAAAACCGAATTGAAATTCGATTCGATTTTTTTCAATTTAATTCGGTTCAATTTTCGATTTAAACAGTTTCAAACCGAATATTGAACACCATCGGTAACAATGAGCATAGTGAACACAATTTAGGTACGTGAAGTGCACACCGAACAAGCTAGTTACATTTTGAACCACGAACATTAGCGAATGGTAAGGGACCCACGCTCTCTTGCGAGGTCTTAGGGTAGTGCCCCTAGCTAGGTTCTAGGTGCTAGCCCTAGTGGTGGTCCAGTAAGTGTAGTGAAGTGGAGTTAGTCAACTTGTGTTAATTTCAAGCTAACGTTGAGATGCAACCGAACTTAACCCGACGTTTAAGCATATTTATTGACAATCGTCAATAATCCATTTTTCAGATTTCTAAAAATCATTTTTGGGATAGTATTCATTTTTTTTTTTTTTTTTGAAGAAAGGCTAAATTTTGTTAAGAAGCCAACTAAAAGGAAGACAAAAAGCTACAAAGAGACACCAAGGCACACAAGAAGGGGCCAAAAGGAACCAAAAAACAGCAAAAATAACTATACAACGCAAAAGAAACACTGCAACGTGAAGCAACCCACGAAGACAAACACCTAAAGCCACTTAAAGACCTCCTGTAGCTCACCTAGGATCCGAACACCAAGCATCCCAGCGAGAACTAAAGAACCGACACCTATTGGAAAACCAAAGATGAGAGAGGACTCATGGTTGGGACAGAATATCGTCTTTTAAAATCACCCCTCTTCCCTCGGGAAGAGCATATATGAACGAGTCTGTTTCTCCAACGTCAAATCAACCATAACAGCACGAACCTAACAGAAAAAATAAACTTTATTAATCTTCTTTGGCCCGATATTAAAGTTCGACGAACTGATAGCATTTGCAACCCCATCTGGAATAGCATCAGAAAACTGCCACCAACTAATAAAGCCACGTCACACCGGAAGGATGAATTTGCATAACTTCCAGAACATTGTTTGATATAATATGGTCGCTAATTATAGTACATTCATTTGCTTCTTTGTATCCTTTACATATAATTAAAACCAAACATATGTAACAAATCTTCAATCACAAGCATATTAAACATCTTTTTTGAACATTTGATACACAAATTTCTTGCCATTTCCTTTAAACCTCATAGATCCATATCAAAATCTCTCATTTGGCATTAATCTCGTTCGACAATATTCAAATATAACATTAAACTCACAAAATGTGTCGTGTCATCGTGCTAATTCCTTGTGTTAGGAGACTCCTTGCCAAGAAGATCTTCCAATAGCTTATCATCCAAGTACTCCAATTCGATCACCGGCTCTCTTTCCGATGTTTCATTATTATCTCTCGAAGACAATATCGAAGATGATGATGACATTGGGGACATTGAGGACATTGAGTTTACCGATGATTGCGACATAGAAGAAGAAAAACTAGAACTCGACGGCTGAGCAGCTGTCGAAGGGTCAACATTTCGATATTGACCATCATTTGGGAAATTAAGAATGGCTTGATGACCTCTTAAAGCGTAGGCCGCTCTATCATAAGCCCTAGCGGCTTCCTCGGCCGTATCAAAGGTTCCAAGCCACGAACGTGCCCCATTTCTAGTCGGATCACGTATCTCGGCTGCATAACGGCCCCACGGCCGACGTCGAATTCCTCGATACTTGTTTTCTCTCCTCCCTCTTTCTCCGCTTCCACTAGCTTCTTGATTATTATCCATACTTAGATACTATAGATTTCTTGCAACTCTTTTCACTTTTTAACTATAGATTTTATTACTGGTGATTAAAAACTAGCAAGAACTTTAACGCATTGGATTGAATCCATGTTGTATTGGTGAATTGTTGGTATATATATGAATTATGTTAACCAAAAAGAATTTATTGATAATTATGGGTCGCATGTGGTGGGTTGAATTCTAGTTCAAACATTTGACATCCACGAACAGCCATCGTTTCCATGAAACTTCCCAAAAACCTGACACGAGCAAATGCAAGTTGCACGTGCACGTGGGTTTATTTTAGATTAATCCAATAATTAATTAATATAAGTATTAAAACAATATTATTTTATTATTAATGACTATTTTAAATGTATTTTTAAAAAATGTTAGTTTAATAGTTTAATGATATCAATGCTGAAATTAGTTCTTTGTCAATGCACTTTCAAAGATTCTGTTTCTTAAGTATGTCGTAAATTATTATGTAATTTTTCACTCTTAAATAAATATAGCTTTGACATTTATATAATCAACGATATAATTAATAGGTATTCAATTATGATTTTACGTTGAACGGAATTGGAAACTTCTACTCAAAAATCAATCTTTTCTCATGTGAAAAATCAAGTGTATGATTGACAAACTCATTATATATACAGAAGCTAAAATTATTAACAATAGTATAATAAGTAGTAGTACAATTTAAACTAACTATGATTTGATTAGATAATGGGGTTTTAACAAGATTTTTCAGATACTATAAAAATAGAAATCATCAAGTAAATAATAATAATAATAATAAATATTAATAAAGGGAAATGCTGATACTTACGTGTTATTAGCTATAAACGAAGGTTATTTATGTTTTTATATAAAAGTCGAGGGTTAAAATGAGAAATATATCTTTTTTACTTGGTGATTGGTAAAGCACATGAAGTATTAATGTTGTCAATTGTATGAATATTATCGCCATGATAAACTCAAAAATCTTAATATATACCCTAAACACATATATTAGCAAATTCTTTTCATGGAAACATGTAAATAAATTTAAAGCTTAATCATCAAATTTGTCAATAAAAATTGAATAAAAACAAAAGTCTTATGTTACCAAAAGTGGAAAGTCTTGATTTGGTTGTTGTTTCCATAAAATTGTGTATTTGTGTTGGGATGCAATGAATGACGGAAAATATGAGTTTTTTTTTTATTAATTTAATAAATTTAAATTAATTAACATTGAATGAGTCAAACTTTGTCCCGAATGATAACATGAATTTGGTCTTTGCAGCTTTATATCATTTTATCGTCTGTTTGTACGTCATTCCACGTTGGCGGCCAATCTTTTCAATTTATGGTTTTTCCAAAAATTTATCAAAAAACCAAACAAAAAAAAAATGTTAAAAAATATATAGTAATTTACTAATTAAAAGTCAAAACTTAAACAAGCAAATAATTTAAAGATTTTGCTATTTGTAACTTTTAAGGATATAAATTAGAGAGTAGTTTCTATCAGGACACCGTCAACTACCGAGAGATGTACTGTTAAACGATTACAGTTAACTTGTAAATTTTAACAATAAAGTTGATTTTTTAACCGTCAATAAATAACCAAGCCCATAAAAATTAGTTTTTTAACCATATCTTTTAAGGCTACAGCATAGCAAAATTCGTAATTTAAATACAATTCTCTGTATGTTTTCAACTTAGACATGCAGATAATTATTCAAAAAATATTACTGGTTGGTGTATATTTTTAATAAAAAATGTAAGTATTACATTACATTACATCACCCACTATAAGAATCATTGAACTCGTTATAAACCGCTTAACTAAAAAAGTACCACTAACATAAATTAATATTAACCTTAATATATTGTATGTAATGATGATTTTGTCACCCTTACCTTTATTGTTTTTAAATTTCGGCATATAAAGTGAGAAATTATTATAATAATTTAAAAAAGTGGTTATAATATAAGTCAAAAAGAAATTGAGACCGGTCAAACATTTCTCCTATACTTCTGATTTTAATTTAAGGAAGCTATGGGCAAAATACAAGGTCAGTAGATATGTGGGGTCATGGGAAACATTTTCTTGACCACCTTTTATTTATAGAAAAAAATGAAAAAATGAAAGTAAAAATAGTTAAGAATAGTAAAGAGATGGTTTTGACTTTATATATGTTTTGGTTTTATTATGATTTGTTCTAGAAAGTTTCTTCATATTTGGTTTGAATTATTGACAACTAGGGCATAACAATAAGGTTAGTAATTGCTTTGTTTGAATCATGTCAACTATTGGATTGACATTGATCCATTATTTGATTTTTGATAAATTTTGAAAAAAAATAGCTTTAGGTTTACATAATTGCTCTCCAAAACTATAAAACCATCCAATCATCACCTTAGCATCTATTACATTGCAAACAACAATTTAGTGATAACTCATTTATAAATCGATGTATATTATCTTTTTTGATTTTATATATTCAATTTACCACATGTCATGCTTAGAGTATTAAGCCAATATTTTAGACTTGTTTAATTAGATCTATCTACTATTTTCTTGGTAAATAAATATTTTAGATAACAACTTAAGTAAGCTAATTTTGAGTTTCTAAAAATTAAAAATAATCAGGTCTTAATATATTGCTTTGGGACAAACTATGATTAGTCAAATGCCTGAGTAACATGCCACCAATACTAGTATTAAAATTCAAAATTTACAAGTAAAAAAAAAAGAGAGAGAGAACAAAAAAAAATAAAAACAATTTGTTACACTTACTTTTTATTTATAGTTTTTTAAATTAGGCCCATAACAACTTCTTTAAAGTGGCGCAATCCAAGGAAACGGCCCAAGTTAGTGATTGACTAACACATTCTCTTAGCAGGCCAGAAACAAACCTTCTCTTAGCTTGTCTTTTTAAGATGGCCTTTTATTCTTTTTACAGCCCAACAACAAACATTCTCTTAACAGCCCAAGTTAGTGATAAATCAACGATTCCATGCTACTTCCTTTTACAGAAAACTATATATATGTTAATGAATGGATGATAGATAGACAATAGAACTATTTATAGTAAAGAAAAAATATGTCTCTATGTATCACATAAATTGTTATGGGTATAATAAAATACGGCTACCGATTTTAGGAGAAACTTTCATAAAGGTCGTCCAAAGAAACTATGTTACTTGGTTGGAAGAGTTCATTAAACGATCACATAAATAGAAAACATTAATAAAGATAAAACGAAATGGTTCAAACGAGCGGGCTGAGTGGCACAAGATGATTCGAGTGAACCATTCAAGAATAAAGCCTAATTAAAACTTAAAAGTACCAAATGAACATAGTATCGTACATACGAGTGATTTGTCACCGCTCCTGTATATAAGCAATGCCAAACACTGTTCATGTCGAACCTAGACGAACTTCATGTCTAAAGATTCACTTGTGGTACAATGTTGAATTTTCAATTAGTTGAAGGCTCTAATAAAAACAAGGCATCAAAACTATTTTTGACTATAACAACTTTTTGTCCTCTAAATTGGGTTATTGTATGATCACCACATTTTTAATTCAGTCAACCATCTACCTAAAACAGTTAGAAAAGTACATAAAAGAATCTTACTAGATTTATTAGTATAATCTATTAATTTAAAAGTTTGAAATATTAGTTTGTTGATGAAACGAGTTACATCAATACCCCATCAGAATAAGAAATACATGTTTGATGTGATGATAAATTTTGGTTGATGTAACAAAATATGTATAATGACTAATAAACTTCATGTTACGTTTACCAGGAAACGGTTGAACATTATCTTAAATGTGAAATAAGTCATGAGTTCATTGACAACTCCCGTCATTTCACAGGAAACAACTGGACATTGTCTGAAGTGTGATCCTTGAGAAAGGGTCGCATCGAATAAAAAGAATCCGAATTAGGATTGCATGTCGAAAAAACTTTTTGTGAACTTCATACTATGTTTACGAGAATCTAAAAGACTACCAACATTGATTATTTTTTATATTGTTTTTTTAAGATTAAAAAAGTTTATAGCTTTAAAGTGTAAACTTTCTACATTGGTGGATCTTATAATGCAAGAAGTTAGTTGTATTGTCTTGTAGTAAACTTAGATACTTTGACCTTAAAGTCAAATCAAATAATCAAAGAAGAACAAAAAGAATATGATTTCAACAAATACAAAATTAACATGAATTCAAAATCTGTGAGCTTTTAACCTCTGGTTTTCACTTACTACTTCACCTTTTATGTACACAAGATTCACATTCATTCAAATAGTTAACATGCAAATTCCACTTTTGTTAACGGATTTATTGAACTTTGTCAAGGGTCAAACTCTACTAAAAGTCAAACAAATAAAATCCCTTTTGGTAGGGATAATGAATAACCTTATCACTTCACTTGTAATAAAACAAATGTCTTGTACCAAATTAATTAATAGATACATTGCATTTTGTTAATTACATTAGTCTTTATCCTATTGCTAATCCTAATTAGTACTAATTATAATCATTAGGCTTTAGGTTTAGGCCACCCCCATTTCTAGGAAGGTACTCATTTTGTTATGATTTATTTTTTAAGGGTCATTTATGATAGTTTCTAGAAACAATGAGGTCATAAATGTCAAGGACCACTCAAAGTCTAGTCCTACGTTTAACTGTTAATGAAGTGGACACGTTCATGCATCTCAAATACTTAATTATGTATTTCCCTTTCATCTATTTGCCACTTGCTTAGCTTTAAGTAATGAATTGTGTAGAATCTAGCATCTATTATGAGCATATTTTAGATAACATCAGATGTAAATAGCAAAATACCAAAATGGATTGAACAATGTCCGTACATATTTCCTTATAGAACAAGGAACATGAACAAAGTTCATTATTATTTTCTTCGTCTAATTTTAATTGTTCATTAAAGTAAATAGGAGCGAAATGAAGTTCATTAAAGTAAATAGGAGCGAAATGAAAATTAGGTCAGAGACTCAACTTGTAAAAAAGTGACTACAAAATGAAAATTAGGTCAGAGACTCAACTCGTAAAAAAGTGACTACAGGGACGCGGAATGTAATTTACTCATAAAAATGGTATAACTTTTTTTTTTTTACCTTTGTATTGTATTTAAATAACTAAACAATTACTTAGCATTCTTTTATGATAGGGAAATTAAACGATTTGCCCCAAAATCCGAACAAATATAACGTTTTGCCCTTTCAAAAAAATTGACGATTTGCCCCACCCGTAAGCAAATCGCAAATTGCAATTTGCGACCGAGAGTTTGCGATTTGTGACCCGTGCCTGTGGCCGAGAAACTGTGCCCGTGAACGAGAACGATGAACGGGTCGCAAATCGCAAATCCGTATTTGCGTTTTGCGTTTTGCGTTTGCGACCCGTAGCCGTGACCGAGAGAACGAGCATGTGACCGAGAACAAGATGTTATGAACGGATCGCAAATCGCATGTTGCGATTTGCGATTTGCGTCCGCCCAAAAAAAACCTTCTCGGATACGCTCTCCGGGTACGCGGGGTCGTGGCTTGATTTGCGAGTCGGATAGTTTTTGGCTAAAATATCTTTATCCTTTATCCGTTTGGATAAGATTTTATGAGATTTTTCGAATTTTTAACATTTCTATAAATACTGTGACCCTAATATAACATTATCATCTGCTTTGCATTTTAGTTTCGTGAAAAACTAAAAAAGAAAGAACTTCTCGAAATGGCTGTCAAAATAAATACTAATCATTTTTGGTATTTTTGATCTCCAAATGAAGAACCAATAATTGATAAAATACACGTAGAGGTTCCTTTTTTGTTTAGCATTACGTTTCGTCACGCTGTTGGAAAAAACAATGATCAAACCTACATTATAAATCCGAGGAGTCAAAATCTAACTTAGTTGTATTCAGAAAACTTAGTGAATATCTGAGTCTGTGTTTCTGAGTCTGTGTTTCACAGACTGAAGAATTCTCACAGACTGAAAGCCGTGCTCTACTTGAAGACTTATGGATTCATCATCTGAAGAATGAAGATTGAAGACAAAAGACTTCACAGACTGAAGATCACAGATTGATGATCACAGATTGAAGATCACAGACTGAGAGCACAGACTGAAGAGCACAGATTGAAGAATGAAAGTACAATCGTACAAAAGAAGTTCTTCTTTCCCAAGGCTATGGTACAACTGAAGAGATGTTTGAGTAAAGTCAAACATTGGATAAAGGTTTACTTTTTCAGCAAAAAAACCTTTTACCTTTTGCTTTTTCTATTTCCAAGAAAAGCAAAAAGGGTAGAGTGCAAAGTTGCCCAAAATGAATGTGTTATCCCTTGGACAACTGACTGAACTAGTTAATAGAAGTTGATACTCAACTCTATAAATAGCAGCTCAAAAGCACTCTTCAAAGTATCCAAGAATCCAAGTAAACCAAGCTCTCAAAGCAAAATAGTATACAAGACCTTTAAGCTTAGGCTCAAAGCATTACCACACTAACTGTTAAAGTTTGTAGTGATAATTGTATCTTAATATACTAATACTTGGATCGTATTCAAACCATCTGTGTGGGTTTGAATACTTTGTCATCTGTGTGAGACAAACACTTTATTGTGAATAATACTTTGATTCATAATAAAACTCTGTGTCAAAATTAATCTTGTTTTCCGCCTAGATTAATTTAAACTTGTTTGATATAAAACTTGGATATAAACTAACACGTTAAGATAATTGTTATTTAATCTGTATCTAAGTTTTGGGAACCTTGTGACCCAACAACTGGTATCAGAGCGAATAAAGATTTAATCTTTAACGATCAAAGGAACCCAGTTTATCAAACAATCATCTAAATCCATTTTCTCTACATTTTCTTCCTTGAAAAATGACTTCTTCTATTGCTATGGCTGGGAAGGGAATTCCAATCTTCAATGGTGTAAATTTTACCCGCTGGAAATTGAAAGCTGAATGGTTTCTTGCTAGCATTCATGATGAAATGCTTAGAGTCATTCAGGAAGGACCCATTATTCCTGGCAAAGGAGAGTCATTATAAGAAATTATGAGAACTTCTCTGCTGGTCAAGGAGAGTCATTAACTGATATTCATACCAGATTTCAGATCTTAATCAATGATCTTGAAAGGTATAATATCATCAAGGGACAGTTTGAAATCTGTGCAAAATTTGTTGATGTCATTCCAAACACTTTTTCTGAAGTTATCACTTCATTAATTGTAAGTGAAAAATTGGAGACATATGATCTCTCTGGCTTGTTTGGACTTCTACTAAATTTTGAAGAAACCAAAGCCAGAAAGGATCTAAATGCCAAAAGGATTGCAAAAGATCCATCTGCTGCCCTTGTTGCAACAACAAGGAAAAATAGAGAACTTTTCTCTAGAGCAGATTACCATCTTACTCTTACAGACTCAGAATCAGATGATGAAACTGAGTCTCTAGAAGCTGAAATGGCATTGCTAGCCCAAAGGTTAGAAAAAGCAAGATTCAAAGGTTCAAAAGGAAGGCCAACTTTTGATCCTAAGAAAGCTACTTGCTATAAATGTGGGCAAGTTGGTCATATTTCTTCTGACTGCAGAGTGAAGATTGCAGAATCTTCAAGTTCTGATAAGTGGGAAGAAAAGGCCAAGAAGTACAAGAAAAAGTACTTCAACTCCAAGAAAATTGGAGAGAAACAACAACCAAAGAAACTAGAGAAAGCTTTGGTTGTTGAACAATGGATAAATGAAGAATCTTCATCATCTGAGGATGATGAAGATATGTGCTTAATGGCTATCACAGAGAGCTAGTTTGACAAAGATGTCAAATTTGCAGAAAAGGCATGTGTTCATCCAGACTGGGACAGAGGATCTGCTTACAATGTAAATCATTTTAAACTTTACTATAGTGATGCAGAAAAACAGAAAATGTTTGAACACATCTATCTAGATTTTTTGAAAAGACTGGAGGAAATACAAGATTTAAAAATCAAACTCAGTCAAGTTCAAAAAGATCTACAATCAAAAGTGAATGAAATAAACCAAAATAAACAGTACAAACTTGAGCTTGATGCTCAATATGACCTTCTCAAAAAGATCAAGCTGGAAAAAGAAGCTTATAAAAACAAAGCTGATCATTATGAAAGGATCTGTAAATCTTGGTGTATTTCATCACTTAAAAATGTGGACTGTTTATCCAAACAGATTCCAGCTCAGATACAAGCGGTCATAGGTGATGAGTTTGATCTTAAAAGTCACATAAATTCAGAAATAAACTCAAAACCTACTATATTTGTACCTGAGATTTTACCTCATACTTTTAGTTATACTGTGGGAGACAAAGTTATATTGACAAATGCTTTTGTTAGACCAAAAATAGTTGCTAAAGAACTAGTATATGAGACAGAGCCAGATTCTGAAGACACAGACTCAGAAATCTCAGTCTGTGAAACTTCTCAATCTGAACAGCCTGAACTTATAATCACTAATGAATCTTTAGAAACTATAGAAATTGAAAAGAAAAGATTTATAAAAGGCAAAGTTAATATTCCCACAGTACCATCTTTAAAAAGACAAAAAGAGGTAAAAGGAATCAAGAATAAACAGAAAGGTTACAATGTGTTTGAACCTTCGACATCTCAGTCTGTATCTGGTCCAGACAAAAATATGCCAAATGACAAATCTAAAGGCATAAAACCAGTAATAAAGGAGTTAAAAAGATCTTAGTCTGTGAGATCTAACTGTCAGTCTGGAAAAATAAATTTTCAGTCTGACAAACTTAACTCTAAATCTGTTTGTGTTAACACTCAGTCTGACTCTCAAAAGTCAAATCTTAACAACCAGACTGAGACCATTAAGCTGCTTAGTGAAAACTTAATGAAGTTAACCACAGATTTTAAAACATTTGTTGAGTCAAAACAAGAGTTTAACAGAGGATCAAGTGCAAATAATAACCCAAAATCCAAAAGGACCATTATGTTGAACAGAAAATGTTACAACTGTGGAAATCTGGGACATGAAGGTATTAAATGCACAAAGTCCATTCTTAAACAGCCAAAGGCTGCTTTGATCAAACAAATGTCATCTACAAACAACAAAATCAAAAATAGAGAGGTTAAAAGTCAACTTCACAGACTTAGCACCAAAACTGCTAAAGAATTGACTCCAACCAACTCTAAAGAACCCATCAAAAGATGGGTTCCCAAAAGTAACTAATCGATTTTGTTTGTCTTGTGCAGGGTAACAACAAATGTTACCTAGACAGTGGATGCTCAAGACACATGACAGGTTCCTTGAAGAATCTGTCAGAGTTTGTAGAAGAAGAAGGACCTTCTGTCAAATATGGTGACAACTCTGTTGCCAAGATAAAAGGTTATGGTGTGGTGAAGGCTGGCAACATCAGAATAACAAAGGTGGCCTATGTTGAGGGATTAAAGCATAACCTGCTTAGTGCAAGCCAGATTTGTGATGATGATGATGGTGAAATCAGAATCAGAAAGAAAGCTGCTGTTATCTATAATTCCAAAGGCAAACCTATATTAGTTACCAAAAGAGAAAGTGATATTTATCTGTTGGATCTTTCTTCTGCAGACAATAATGTAGAGACTTGTCTCTATACTCAGTCTGTGCCAGAACTAAGCTGGCTATGGCATAGGAGGTTATCCCACCTGAACTTCAAAAATATTAACCTCCTGTCAAAGAAGAAATTGGTTAGAGGTCTGCCTGATGTTACATTTGCAAAAGATAAACTTTGTCCTGCATGTACACTAGGGAAACAGACCAAGAACCATTTTCCATCCAAATTGTTAGCTACAATTGATCAACCACTGCATATGCTCCATATGGATCTGTTTGGACCCATGAGCATTAGCAGTTTGGGTGGAAAGAAGTATACACTTGTGGTTGTGGATGAATACACAAGGTATACTTGGGTCATCTTTCTTAAGGCTAAAAGTGATGCTCCTGAAGAGATTATTAATCTAATCAAGAGGGAAGAATTGCAGAAAGATGCACCTGTCAAGCAACTCAGGAGTGACCATGGTACAGAATTTAAGAATTCTACTCTCATTGAATTCTGTACTGACAAAGCTGTCAGAACTTCTCAACAAAATGGTGTTGCTGAGAGAAGAAATCGTACACTCATAGAAGCTGCAAGAACCATGTTATGCCATGGTCAAATGAAGATTTATTTTTGGGCAGAAGCAGTTAACACTGCCTGTTATACCCAAAATAGATCTATCTTGGTCAAAAGGCATGGTAAAAATGCATATGAGCTGTATCACAAGAAGGTTCCAACCATCCATTACTTCCAGGCCTTTGGAAGTAAATGCTACATTCTCAATCAAAGAGATCAATAAGCAAAGATGGAACCTAAGTCTGATGAAGGAATTTTTGTTGGCTATTCATCTATTTCAAAGGCCTACAGAGTCTACAACAACAGAAGGAACAAAATTGAAGAACCCATCAATGTCACCTTTGATGCTTCCTCTGCTAATGACGAACATGTTTCTCAGTCTGATGTTCATTTATTGGAAGATTTATCTGTTGTGGGATCTGAATCTCAAATCTCAGTTGTTGCTAACCGACAACAAGACTCTGAAAGTGATAATGAAGATGCTCAACATGCTCATTCAATGACAGTACCTTCATCAACAGAAGATGAATCTGTGTCCAGAGATTCAAATTCTTCTGATATATGTGTTCAGTCTGCTAGTTTTTAGTCTGTGAACTCTACAGACTCAGACTTGCCCTATGTAGAAGATGATGCAGAACTCAGTCATGCTATTCTTCCATCAAATGAGAATGATTTACCATCCAATGCTGAATCATTTCTAGGAGTCAAAGAGCACAAGTATCATCCAATTACAGAAATAATTGGAGATTATGTTTCTGGTGTACAAACAAGAGCTCAAGTATCAAGCTCACCTACTGCAAATTTCTGTTACTTCACAAACTTCCTGTCAATCATTGAACCAAAGAAAGCTGAAGAAGCCTTGAAAGATGATGATTGGGTTGAAGCAATGCAGGAAGAGTTAACAGAATTTGACAGAAACAATGTTTGGACCCTAGTTCCTGCTTCAAAAGGGAAAACCATTATTGGAACTAAATGGGTTTACAGAAACAAGATGGACAAGGATGGAGTGATAATAAGGAACAAAGCAAGGCTAGTTGCTCAAGGCTACAAGCAGGAAGAAGACATTGATTATGATGAAACCTTTGCCCCTGTAGCCAGAATTGAAGCAATACGGTTATTCTTGGCATATGCTGCATTCAAGGACTTCAGAGTCTATCAAATGGATGTCAAGAGTGCATTTCTGAATGGCAACTTACAGGAGGAAGTCTATGTGAAACAACCTCCAGGTTTTGTAAGTTCCACTTTTCCAAATCATGTCTATAAATTGCAGAAAGCACTATATGGACTAAAACAAGCCCCAAGAGCTTGGTATGACACCTTATCATCCTATCTTCTTAGTAATGACTTTACTAGAGGATCAATTGATAAAACTTTGTTCTTCAAAAGGAACAAGGCAGATGTCATACTAGTCCAAATCTATGTTGATGATATTATATTTGGGTCTACTGATGAAAAACTATGTAAATGGTTTTCAAACTTAATGTCAAAACAGTATCAAATGAGTATGATGGGTGAATTAACATACTTTTTTGGTCTACAAGTACATCAGAAACCTGATGGTATCTTCATCAACCAAGGTAAATATGTCAATGACCTACTTACTAAATATTCTTTAAAGGACTGTTCAACTATGAAAACACCAATGAGCACTGCAGATAAGTTGGATAAAGATCAGTCTGGCAAGTCAGTCTGTCAAACCACTTATAGAGGTATGATAGGATCTCTACTATACCTCACTGCAAGTAGACCAGATATCATGTTCTCAACATGTTTGTGTGCTAGATATCAATCTGAACCTAAATAATCGCATCTAAAAGCTGTAAAAAGGATTTTTAGGTACCTAAAAGGTACTCCTAACCCGGGTCTTTGGTATCCCAAAGACTCTGGTTTTGATCTAATTGGATATACAGATGTAGATTATGCAGGTTGTAAATTAGACAGGAAAAGCACTTCTGGTGGATGTCAACTGCTAGGTGGCAAACTAGTCAGTTGGTCAAGCAAGAAACAGAATTCTGTTGCTACATCCACTGCAGAAGCAGAATATGTGGCTGCTGGTAGTTGCTGTGCTCAATTGCTATATGCAACATCAACTAGCAGACTATGATTTGGTGTTTACAAAAACTCCAATCATGTGTGATAACCAAAGTGCCATTGTCATCATTGAGAATCCTGTATTTCACTCCAGGACAAAGCATATTGAGATCATACATCACTTTATCAGAGATTGTGCTGAGAAAGTTAAGTGATTCTCAAATATGTGCCAACAAATGACCAACTAGCAGATATCTTTACTAAACCTCTTAATGAAGATAGATTCCTATATCTGCTTGGTCACCTAGGAATGCTCAACCCCTAGTAAAACCTTGAATCTGTATGATTCAATTCTCAGTCTGTGTCTGCATTTCAATTTGTATTCTCAGCTACATACAATCAAAAAGCACAGACTAAGAGATATTTTTGTACATACTTTCTAAGAAAATACCAAAAAGATTTTACAACTTATGTTATTTTCTCTCAGTCTGACTGATTATATGTTTCAGTCTGTGTGACTTCTTCCAGATTAGCTACACAGACTAACCATATTCATTCAGACTAGACCCTCTATTTTTGTGCTTTATTAATTCGTAAGGTTAGTATTTTAGTACTGTTAGTATTAATACTGCTAGTTACTCTTAGTACTGCTGGTTAATACTGATAAGCCTTTTTAATACTGCCCTCATGAATTCGTATTTTAGCACTGTTAGTATTAATACTGCTAGTTACTTTTAGTAATGCTGGGTTAATACTGATATTTTTTTTAATGCTGCTGGTAAAGATTGGTGCAATTAACACTGTTAATTAGTTAATTTTAGTACTGCTCTCGCAAGTTACCACTGTTAGTTAATTTTAGTACTGCTCTCGCAAGTTACCACTGTTAGTTAATTTTAGTACTGCTCTCACAAGTTACCACTGTTAGTTAATTTTAGTACTGCTCTCGCAAGTTACTACTGTTAGTTAATTTTAGTACTGCTTTCGCAAGTTACCACTGTTAGTTAATTTTAGTACTGCTTTCACAAGTTAGTACTGTTAGCTATATCAATCAGTTACCACTGCCGGCACAATTTTTTGTGTTTTATTTTTATTTTTATTTTTATCTTTTATTTTTTTTAATAAAAAATAAATAAACAACAATATCTTTGCATTTAATACTAATACCATTTTTATGGTAATAATCATTAAAAGTTTTGGCGCTTGTTGTCTATTTATCTGCTCAATACAAAACGTGCACGTGCTTCAGCGTTACTGTTGCAGAGAAAGGGATAAACCGTCAAGTAGGTCCCATTTAACGGAAATTTAATTTCTTCAAATACCCACTTCTGTTTTCCTCTTTCTTCTTCACCTGTACTTGCACATCCAAAATTACACAGATCTTGTTAGCCCTAACCTAAATCGCTCAACCATTTTCGAAATCAATCTCAAAATTCTTCATTTAAAATGGTTGATCAATGGGCTTACACGGCACCTGCCAACATCGCTGCGGCTAAACCCTTCAAACAGGGTAAACAGGTAAAACTCTGTATAAATAATCAAGTAGCTACCATTTCCATTCCTAACTCTAAAAAGAATAAAGGGTTTGAGGAACTAACTGCTTTTATGTCTGCTCATCCATTAAGGGGAGCATTCTTTAACTCAGTCCCTCAAATATATCCCCATTTTTTAATGGAATGGTGGTATACTTGCTCCTCAAATAGTACCAATACTGCAATTACTGGTACTATTGATCATGGTAAACGGGCAGTTACCATTGATCAGGAGCTAATTAGGAATGTCCTAGACCTGCCCTTGGGAAATAATTTTGAACCCATTCCAACCAAAGAAGCAGCAAGGGCTTCTCTTACTTTGGTTGGATATACCAAAGAAAAAGGCACCATTTTGATGTCAGGATTCACCCCCAGATGAAAATTTTTAATCTCTGGCATCATTAGAAGTCTAGGAGGAAAATCTGGTAGCACAGGGGAGTTAAATGAGTTTGAAACTCAACTGTTGAGCTCATTCATCACATGTTTAAACATCAACTTTGCAGAGTTGTATTTTAAAGAACTTTTAAAACTAGTGAATGAGTCACAAAGAATTTTTAATGTACCTTTTATAAGGTTACTCTCCCTGTGCATCCAATCCAGATTAACTGGGTCTGTGTATATGTCTTTTAATAACAAAACTGCAGATATACCCGTATCTGTGCTCACATATAAAGTGTTCAACCATCCGGTTCCACTTTCAGGAGCACCTATCACTGTTGCTATGCAGCAATGGATTGATCACCCATATGTTGCTTCTGCATCTATGGAGGGTGATAGTTCAGGTGATAGTGAGGGTACTGAGACCCAGGCTGTTGAAGATCGTGTGGCTGAAGCAGAGCACACAGACTCTAGGGATACAGACTCAACTCAGTCTGTGCACTTGGAGTCAGACTCAAACATTCTTGAGTCTGTTCCATCTTCAACAGAAGATGCAGGTAGTACTTCTTCTTCATCTGAGGACATGGATATAGATCAACCTTCTTATCATAGTCCATCCTCACCCACAAAAGAGAGTCACAAACAAACCAACCCAGATGAGTCACCACTCACTCTGGAGGAATCACCAGACTCAACCCCAAAAAGTATAGCACAAGTGGAATCATCATCCATGGAATTGGATGTCAATAGAACACCTTCCAGTGCTGTAGTCCATTCCACTGCAGCTCTGCTAGAGTCTGTGGTGCCAATGGCTACCCAACTGATCCAACCTACACCTAGTTTAGTCAGCTTGGATACCCACATTACTGCTACTACACTGACCCCTGTAGTATGCATTGAAGAAGATGCTCCAATCCTGAGCACTACCACCCCCCTCTTTACCCCACTCACAATGGCTGAGCCCATAATAATCACTAGTCCTGTACTAGTTCACATTCCAGTGAGTCCTTTCTTACACCCCTCTGCACAGATCGCCAATGCCCCAGTCATGTCACAGACTGAGGTACAGATCTTCTCTTCTGTGCCTGATGAACTACCATCTTATCACCAGATGGTTAGTGAAGGCATACCAACTTCCACATCAGTTGCCAGTGATACTGTTCCATTACACCAGGGACTGTTTGAGGCAACAGGTGCTACACAATCAATTCCCAGTGATATCTTATCCTATCACCGGATTAGATCTGAGGGAACAACTACACCACTCAATGCCTATGATCGCTTTTCCATGCACAGGACACATAGTGAGGCAAACAGTGCAACCCCAAAAGATTCCAGTGATCTTGCTCAGTTTCAACATGAGTCAAGTGAGGACCATATACCATCACCCAATTCTAACCCTTCCAACCAGACCCAGTCTGTGCCTTCTAGTACACTTAATGATGTGCTTTCTGTCATCAACAAGTTGTCTGAATGGGTACAGACTGAGTTCAATAATAATAAGAAAGAGCTAGAGAAGATGAAGCATCTAGTCTCTACTATGGTGGATAAAGTGGATATGCTGGAGGAGAAGGTATCCAATAGGTTAGATGAAATGCAGACCACCCTCTCAAACTTAGTAGATGATGTCAAAAAGGGGGAGAAGATGAAGTATGGGTCTGCAGAAGCTAAAACCTCAAAAGATAAAGATTTAAATAATAAATCCTTAGATTTAGGGGGAGATAGCAGTGAGGGAGATGATGAAGATGATGGACCCGAAGGTGTTAGGGTGAAGTCTCAGACTGAAGCTCAGTCGGTGCCACAGACTGAAAATATGAGTGCACAGACTGAGGGGGAGCAAGAAGGATTGCAGGCAGGTGAACATACTGAGATGGTTGCACAGACTCAGGGGGAGTCATCCATTATCTTACACATAGACCCAATTGCAACTATCTCAGCCCAAGGTCAGATGGAGTTAAAGAGACCAAGGGAAGAAGATGAAGATGTTCAACCACTGCAGATCAAAAGAGCCAGAAAGACAAAAAGAAGGGCCAGGAGGATTCCTGAAAGGGATATCTTTGGTTCCCAACCAAAGATGAAGGGGATCAAGACCTGGGATCAGTTTGTGAAGCTGGCTGAAGAACAGGACACTGATGGTGAAGATCATGATGCCATTAATCCTGATTTTAGTTCTGAGTCTGAGGTATTTAGAAGATCAGATGATGATGAAGATGATGCTACTTTTGGAGGTGTATATGAAGGTGCCTCAAATGTCAAGACTGGAGAGTCTAAGTCTGTGCCCTCTGAACCTGCACAGACTGAGACACAGCATCAGACACAGACTCAGAGCTCTGAACAACAAGCAGCAAGCATTGATGCTCTAATCATCAGTGCTGAAGCCATTCAAGCTGAAGCCAATCCTGCTAGATCAACCACAACAACCAGAACACTGCCTACAGGTAGAAGTGAAATTGAAGATAGAATGCAATGGAGAAGTGCTCACCTGATTAGCACTTATCCTGGGTCAAGCTCTACCATGGAAGAAGTTATGGATAAGGGTAAGGGCAAGGAGATTGCCTTATCCAAGCAGGAAAGGTTAAGCAAGATCAAGAAGATGGTGGATGATCATGCTGCTGGCACAAGAAATCCTGAACTGACAAATCTACAGGATGAACTCTTGCAACAAGAAGCTACTGCTCAAGGTATGTCTTTAACTGAGTACTTAAATGTACTAACTGAAGAAGAGCAGAAGCTGAAGGAAGCAAGATTTGTTGACATGCTCTCCAAAGAATTGTAAGATGAAAGTTGTTCACAGACTCAAACCAGAAGGAGTCAAGTTGAGCAACAAATCAAGGAAGATGAAGAGTTGTCAACAAGGTTACAGAAGATAGAGAGCCTGAAACCAAAGCTACAAGCCACTTTCCAAAAGTCAAAGCTCAAGCAGAAGATTAGAGAATGTCATCTGAACAAGATTGGACAGAAATTGAAGCTGGAGCTGACTTTGACCAAGAGCAAGAAGATGGTATGGGTGGATGAACTGTACACTCTAGGGCTTAAGGAATGGCAATCCATTGCCAATCTTTTGAAGAGTGCAGCTGACAAGGAATTGAAGAAAGAAGTTCTGGATGAGCTATCTTACCTGATTGAGCTAGTTCTCAGTCTGGGGCTCATCTCAGAAGAAGAATACAAGTTGTTTTGCATAGCAAACAACTTTGTAATCAAAAAGAAGTCAGCTGGGATCTACAGAGAATGAGCAGAGAAGGGAGCATCCTCTACCCAAAGGTATCATTTTCATTGATAGATCATATGTACAGACTAACAGCATTGAAGGTCTGTGCTATAGAGATATCAATGGGATAGAGTGCTTCCAGGATCAGAATAGGTTATATGGAGAGTCTCTGCTGCACTGCATTGCCCTGCCGAAGGAATGCAAACATTCTCAAGCCAGACCATTCAGAAGAAGACTGATTAGCTGGATATTCAACAACCTTTCCCAAATCAGGATGATGATTGGACTTGAAGATATCTGCAAGAAGATCATCCTAGAGTATTAAGAATTTGAAGACAAATCTGATAAGGAAATGGAAGAACTGTTGAAGAGGAAAGTGGAAAAGATGAAAGAGATCAAGGCTCAGAGAAAGAAGTGAAGATTGTTAAATTTTTGATTTACAATTTCATGTAATAACTGTAATATTCCTGTAAACTGACTATGACTTTGACTTTATGTATATAAGTCTAAATTCATAAGTTATGCTTTACTTTAGTATTTACTATTTCTTTATTATCTTTTGTAAATAGATTTTGACATCATTAGATAGGGGGAGATTGTTGGGAAAAACAATGATCAAACCTACATTATAAATCTGAGGAGTCAAAATCTAACTTAGTTGTATTCAGGAAACTTATTGAATTCCTGAGTCTGTGTTTCTGAGTCTGTGTTTCACAGACTGAAGAATTCTCACAGACTGAAAGTCGTGCTCTACTTGAAGACTTATGGATTCATCATCTGAAGAATGAAGATTGAAGACAAAAGACTTCACAGATTGAAGATCACAGACTGATGATCACGGATTGAAGATCACAGACTGAGAGCACAGACTGAAGAGCACAGATTGAAGAATGAAAGTACAATCGTACAAAAGAAGTTCTTCTTTCCCAAGGCTATGGTACAACTGAAGAGATGTTTGAGTAAAGTCAAACATTGGATAAAGGTTTACTTTTTCAGCAAAGAAACCTTTTACCTTTTGCTTTTTCTATTTCCAAGAAAAGCAAAAAGGGTAGAGTGCAAAGTTGCCCAAGATGAATGTGTTATCCCTTGGACAACTGACTGAACTAGTTAATAGAAGTTGATACTCAACTCTATAAATAGCAGCTCAAAAGCACTCTTCAAAGTATCCAAGTATCCAAGTAAACCAAGCTCTCAAAGCAAAATAGTATACAAGACCTTTAAGCTTAGGCTCAAAGCATTACCACACTAACTGTTAAAGTTTGTAATGATAATTGTATCTTAATATACTAATACTTGGATCGTATTCAAACCATCTGTGTGGGTTTAAATACTTTGTCATCTGTGTGAGACAAACACTTTATTGTGAATAATACTTTGATTCATAATAAAACTCTGTGTCAAAATTAATCTTGTTTTCCGCCTAGATTAATTTAAACTTGTTTGATATAAAACTTGGATATAAACTAACACGTTAAGATAACTGTTATTTAATCTGTATCTAAGTTTTGGGAACCTTGTGACCCAACACACGCTGGACATTTTAATATAAACTGTAAATAACAATATGAATAACAATCAAAAGCTCCAATCTTTTTAATCAATGAAATCAATAAGACGATTGTTGGAAACTTAATGTTGTTAGGAGAACAAATTAAGTTTAGGGGGAGATATGTTGGGTTTAAGTTGTTAATGTTGTCAACTTGGTTAGTGTTACTGGTCAAAGTTTCTACTGTTAGTTGAACTTTCTACTGCTATCAAAGTTAGTGCTGATCAACATACTTACTACTGTTCTACAAGATTACTACTTCTATCAAGATTAGTGTTGATAGTGAAGATCAAAGTTAATGCTGCTCATGAACATTAATATTGTGTACTGTTTTATCTGTATTAATACTGTTAGTGTAAATATTAGTCAAGTCGGCTAACGTAAGCAGTTATTGAGTTGTAAAAGGAATAGATTGTTATTCCTTAAATATAGGAAAGTTTGTCCGGAAAATCTCATAAAATCTTATCCAAACGTATAAAGGATAAATATATTTTAGCCAAAAAAATATCCGATCTGCAAATCAAGCCACGACACCGCGTATCCGGAAAGCGTACCCGAAGATGTTTTTTTTTATGGACACAAATCGCAACATGCGATTTGCGACCTGTTCACAACATCTCATTCTCGGTCACACATAAACTTGTTCTCGGTCACTAGGCTAAGTGGCAGACGGGTCGCAAACGCAAAAAGCAAATCACAAATACGGATTTACGATTTGCGACCCGTTCATCGTTCTCGTTCTCGTTCACATGCTCAGGTCACAGGCACGGGTCGCAAACCGCAAACTCTCGGTCGCAAATCGCAATTTGCGATTTGCTTACGGATGGGGCAAATCATCAATTTTTTTTGGGAGGGTAAAATGTTATATTTGTTCGGATTTTTAAACAAATCGTTCAATTTCCTTTTATTGTATGCATTGAACTTATAAATTGATATACTTATCGCAGATTAAACTTTCTAAAAGTAAGTTTCAAATACCTGGAAGTTCTATACACGTACGTATAAAAGATGATTATGCCTTGATAAATTTACTAGTCATGATCTCATAATTTGGCTAATATTTTAGAAACATATGGACAAAAGGGAGACAACTTGTGGTATTATAAAACTTCAAAGTAATTTATTAAATATTTCAAAACTCCTGAATATTAGGTAATATTTGGTCAATTTTTCTAAAAATCTTAGAAAAGTTCATTATATTTTGGTCAATTGGTCGGTTATTAAATGATAATATTATATGATTTGGGATAAGAGGGTATGTAGCTTAGAGAATGACACACAATCTTAACATTTGATTAACACTGTAACAACAATGTATATTACTTTTAAAATTTTGACTGTACTCGACCATACTATATTAACTATTAAGTGATATCTTGTACTATGACATAATATATATTCTACTTGGGTTTGACTTATAAATCTCAAATAAAGCAAACAACCTAAATGCATGGACTCAAATATTTGGTTGTTTCTTGTGGCTCAAATTTACTAACAAATATCTCCTACATGGCCTACACGTGGATATTCAAATATATAACAAAAAGTTGAACATAATATAAAATTGCAAGTGGATTTTCACATACGGAGTAATAAATCTTCTTTATTTACTAGGGTTCAATTAATCGAGCTACAAAATCTTCATTTCATATCCACTGATAACATACTTTGTTATGCAACATTTTATTTGTAACGCTAGCTGGACTGAAGTTTTACAGTGTAGGAAACCTTTTTTATTATTTAAGTTAATCGTATAGTAAATCATTTACACAACAAAAACAATACATAATCTCACATATATAAAATATGAGGAAGTAAGATGTAAATAGTCATTCCTTTACACAAGGGTAACGAGAGAGTTCATCTACCCAAGGGTAGAGAAAGTCGTCCCTCTATCTCAGAGTATCACAGAGTAAGGAGACCAAATATATAGTTACATACTAGTATTATATACCAAATATATATAGTTGTCATGTAAGTCTCACACAATAACTATATGAATCCTACATGTAACATACATACATTAAAGTGTGAGGTATTTTCTGTTTAGATTACTCGGAGAGCGCGAGTATTTTACTCAAATGTACGCGGCCTAACCAGGTTATCCCATGACCATTTTCGACCATTACCTGACCACCCCAAGAAATGCGGCTAGTGATATTTGAACCTGAACTCTCTTGCAAGGATATCAGGACGTCAACCATTAAGGGCTTCTTGGTGATGGTTATGTAACATACATACATTATTTGTGACGCAAGATTGATAACTGATAACTTAGAGTCTTAGACCAACACACAATCTGATGCTTATTCATAATGTGAAGGGGTATATATACCTATAGACACATTATAATGTCATATTTTATAAAGGGTTTTGTTAACAACTCTAGCTAAGAGTTATCGATGACATGCATAAATTGATTTTACTTAAAATGACATTTATAAGAGTCGATCAAAATTCATAGATCAGTAAGTTTATTATGATACAAGTATAGATATTTAGGCACATTTTAAACTCTTATTAACAATATTTAGGGTTGTCGTTATCATTTTTCTTTTGTAAAATATTTGAAGTTTTTTTTAAAAATGAAGTTTAGATTATAAAAAAAGTTATTTGATTAGCACCCAAGGTAGGTGAAGTATCTCCTATCTATATTTATTTTGATAAAACCTTAATAAAATTTATGCATATTGCTTTATTTTATTTTATTTCCTTCCTTTTTTTATAATAAAAGTACTTTTAATCATCAATCAATGACATAAAAAGAGGAAGCAAAATGGAAAAATGAGCATGGGCAGATTAGACATTTTCGAAAGACGGCTGCATGATGGCCCACATCGCCACGTATGTAAAATTTAAAATGAAAATAAAACCAAAAACATTATACCAAAGTGTAACTATAAACTATTAAGTCGGTTTCAATTCAAGGTCAAACACTACATATTTAGCCAATCACACCATCACCTTACCAAACAGATCAGATTCGCTATAATCATCATTCATATTTTAATACTATGTTGTATTATTGAAATTAGTTTGAAATTAGTATCTTATGGTGCATTCAACTTGTACTCGACGTCTACTGTATTTAATTTAAGTTTGTTACTCGACGTCTACTGTATTTAATTTAAGTTTGTTATTTTTAATGCATTCAACTTTTAAAAACGTGTATTTTAATATATTTTACTTATATGTCAACCTAAATGGGTGTCACGTGCCATCTTAAAAATATGACATATCGGCAAAATACTTTAAAATAGACATTTTTAAAAGTTAGATCCATTAAAAATAGCAAATCTAAGTAGGATATACACAATAAAATCGAGTACAAATTGGATGTATTCCGAGACATTAAACCCTTTATTATTGTATTATAGTTACGGACTTATGGTTATAATAGGTTACAACATTTTTTTGTCATGATTAATGATAGTGCAAGAATATGTTACTTGGTACCTTCCTTTATATTTTAGGTTCCTTCCTTTTGTTAGAATTTTGGAAGGGCAAATAATTATGAAGGAGGTTCAAAATAAAGACATAATAAATAATAAACAATTAACTAATGAGAATTATGAAATACTTAACCACCTACAAATTATCGGTTATTTGGTTTTTGCCCATTGTAATATTTCTATGGTCATCGTGACCAATTAGTGAAGGAAGAAAAAAACATGTTAAAGCATTTAAAACTCAAAAAAGAAATTAGAAAAAATAACTTGAGAACGACTTGAAGCTAGAGGACGTGAGTACGTGAAACTTATGAATACATTAACTTGTTTAATTTCATATTAATTCGGTCAATTTAATTTTCGAATTTCAAGATTTTCAGCCATAGGATTTCGCCATATATGTTGTGAAACAAAAGGTATAAGTTAGAATTTTCGGAGACAATTCCTTCAAGTTTCACAACAAAAAGGGTTGCGAAGCTGAAGATAATAAATGGATACTAAAGATAAGGGCAAAGTAAATGTCGTCGACAACATTAGATTAAACTTTTGTGTTGTTGACTAATAAGAAATAATGAAAACATTTATGTTTACATATTCAACTTTTAACTTTCTTAAATATACATAAACAACTTACGTGTTAAAGCTACCAAATTTTTATAAGAAACGTGTTCATATATATAAAAAAATCATAAATGCCAGACGGACAACTATCTAATTCTAGGTTGAAATCACACGACAACCATTTCGCAACCTTCACAACCACCAAATTCCAAAACCGTTACCACTTGCAGCTCAACATCTACCCTACTACTACTAATAGTGTTCTCGTAATAGTTTTCCTTAATAATTGCACACGAAAAATGAGTTGGAAACTCACACGAGTGTAAATTATATATACATAATTACATATACATACAAAAAATTTATAATAAATAATCGAATAATATTTCGACTTCATACCATGAACCCAAAATATTTATGGATGACAAGAAGTCAAGTTGCAAAAGGGTCATGCTTGGATATAAATTCAATTCGCACGAGGCAACTTCTTTGGTTATTATTATTACAACATGTGTTTTGATCACGTACGTAACAATAAAGTTAACTTTATTATTATTAATAATCTTATATCTTATATTACATAATAATAATAATAATATTATATATATAACAACAAGTATTTATTAATTAGTTAAGTGTATAATATAATTGCCTAACTTTATTTTAAATCCACAAGCATCCCTAACTGGTTTTTGGTGTGAAAGAAAGAAAATAGGGTCGATTAATAAAACTTTTTCCATTGTAAAAATGTAGTTGATTATATTGTTTGAATTGAAATGGTGAATTTTATGTATAGTTAATAACGGTTTAATTTTCAAATTTCCCAATTGACATACTAACCGAGTAATATTATATTTAAAATAAAATTGAGACTCACCACTTAAAAATTGGCATATTTGTTGCTTATTTGTACAAACTAAACGTAGTAAGTAGTAGTAACTCCCAAATTTGTAAGATCAACTTTCTTGTTCATATTTTGGTTAGTGATTGACGCATGACAAAATGATAGTAAACCCTGACACGAATATTAAATTTAAAATTCAAAGAAAAATATTATTAAGACGTAACGAATAATGAAAACAGCCCTAATATTATAAGGTTTACAATTCTTGCAGAAGGAAGAAAACTTTATTTCTTTATTCCTAATAACCTAATTTGAATATGAAACAAATCCTAGACATTTATTTAAACTATAACTAATTTTATAAAATATTTTAAAAACGACTAAAACATTTAAAATGTCGTTCTTCCCTAACTGTGTGAATTTCGTCTAATTCCGAAATAGTAAAAGTCAATCCGCCACTTAGAAAAATAAGGATGATGATGTCACTCGATTTTCATTCCTACTAGTCATGACATCATGATCCGCAGATTTTACTCGCTATTCTTCATTCGTTTTCTTCGCTTAAATTTCTCCATAAACGTTTCCGCTAACTCATTAATCACGTCCTCGTCAGTGATTTAAATAAGATGTCACTATTAATTTGTATCCATCATATTCACACCTTCCTCTTAGTTTCGTCTTGATGACAAGTTTAAATGATACTATCACACATACAAAGACATGCATATTGTTTGTTTGTATCACAATTAAGGATAGGTTTGCATTCGTTGTCTTTCGTTTTGTAGTTCCAATATTTCAAAAACCAACTAGGCATGTGTATATAAATGACATTAAGTTTTTATATATAAAATTTTTAATTACCATCCTTTTTTTAGGGTTTAACTTTTTTTTAAAAATGAGAATGAAAATCCTCAAGCATGTCAAAACCCACAATGAAGATTTGTTTCACTAAGAGAGACAATACAATGATATATTTAAATTTCTTAGCTTTTTAGAGCACGAGAAATGATATTAATGTGTAACAAATGAGTTTAATACTGTGAATTGTATAGCGTTTCACTTTTAGAGGGAGTAGTTCAACTCTGGAACACAAATATCCACACATTGTTTTTGGTCCAATGAGTTGAAAAGAAAAATAAAACTAAACATAAAATTGTGTTTGTCTTCTACTTAACGTTGATCCAAACGACCTTGATCATTCAACACCGAAGTACACACCGTCAAACTCCTGAAGTATTGTATGAGAACCCTCCAAGGTGAAAACTGAGGACACTCGTTTATAAGTTTTGGCTGCCGTTTAAAATCAAAATGACTTAAGTAACGCAAACACAAATTTTATAGAATAGTCCATAAACGAAAAATGAAGACGTACACTCGTATCTTTCCCCTTCACAAGTCATTTCGAGTTACAGTATACCATAAGAGTTACCAATGTACTTTACATAAGAAAACAAAATTAAACAACCTAAATAGGTAAAACATATTCAACATATATGACATAAACAAACACTTTATTATCCCAAAATTTTGGCTTTGTTGTAATACGTGTTTGATTAATGTAATATATTTTTAATTTTACCACTAAATGATAAAAACATAACAATCACATTAAGAAGCAAACGAATTTGAATTATAAGAATGATAACCGAAAGTCTAACACATGTATATCCTTAAAGATGAGATAATTTATAAAATAATAAAATCATTTTGAGAAACTTGTAGGGGGGTAAGTTTAAATAGTGAAAAGTTTGGTGTCACAATCATGAAATTGTACAAACTTGCGTGTAGAAATGGGAGTGGTGGACTTTGCCAAAAGTTCTCCAAGACTTTGAAGCTTGTCAAGATGTTTATGTCACTACACAGTACACACTAAAATGGATGCATGTATCTACACCATTTTTTTATTTACTAAATTTCAATAAATAATAAATAAATAAAATATATTATTTGAAAAATTAATTTTAAAAATTATATTTTGTGATTAAAAAAGTAATTAGTTTTATTTTGCTTGACTGTATCTCAATATGGTCATCACAATCTACAGGTTACGGATGCAAATAATTTGTTCATTATAATATTTATAGTATTATTATCTCTAAAAACTGAATTTTACTCTTAAGGCTTTTATACGGTTTAAAGAATTTATTTTGAATTTGAATATCTATATCTAGTTTTAATAAATTTTGATCTTTTTAATTGACGATACGTTAATAGTGACTTGTAAACCAAATGTGTATAATAGAGTGTTGATTCGTACAACATTTATAAATGAGTAAGTGGTACTGACGTGTTGTATGAATAAATAACACATATAACTAAGGTTGTTAAAATTAAAATCTTACCCAAAATCATTTCATCTTTGCAAGATTCGGATTTTTTAATATGATCAAGATCGTAAGATCCTACTTTAATAAAAAAAAAATTTAAAATAATTTACTTGAACATTAATATTTATTATGAATTTCGAACGATCTTACGATTTTAGTTACGATATTATGCCCGATTTTACGACCGTGTAAACTATATTAAACTAAGTATTTACGATCTTACAATCCTATGAAAATTATGATCCTATAGTGATTTGTCGATCCACCAAGTTTTTTGTATAGTAAAATCGTACGATCTTATGATCAATATCGTGATTTTGATAATTTGCACAAACTGGTGGTAAATGAAACGAAACAGAATAAAGACGTAAAAACTAATTAATTATAGATTATCTATAAATTTGTTAGAGGACGAGATAAAGATGGTCAAGTCACGATGCTGAATAACTAGTCACGGTTAAGGCTAGTTAAAGTGTGATGTAACAAATAAGACTTTGAATTCAAACAATTAGTTTTCAGTTTTCACGTTATACTTAATTAATGTCATGTTTTCGCCTTAAATTTCATGTGTTCTTCACCTTTTTGTTACCAATTTTGTTTAGTCATTCAAAGTAGCAACAAAACCCAAACTATTAAACGTGAATCGACCTTTTTCGTCTTTTAAAAGAGACAAGCTAATTACTCTTTGAAATTATGCGTAAATTATTTTATAGACTTAAGTGTACAGAAATGTAATTATTATTTATATTATGACATTCATAGTATAAAATAAAGTATTTGGGGTTATACTGTTTGTAATAAGTGTCACTTCTTACCGTTGACGCCTAAGTAAAAGTATCAAAAATTATATATAATAACAACATATAACAAATATATTATCACACAATAAAAACTCAAATAATTTAATATATATTATAACTTATAAATATCAAAACATAAACAATTACATTTCTATGGACTTTGGAAGTTATTTTATACTCTCACTTGCCAAAATAATCTATGCATTTTTATGCATTATTTTTTATCTGGGTGTGTGTAAAATTCTAGGTCCCCTCATGTATGTCCAGCTAGGCTAACCTACTTTATCCACGTAGGAGCGCCTCCAATAATGGACAACACACCTCACCTAATTCTATTGATTTACCTGAAAAAGGCAACCATTAGATTAACTTGAAATTTAGCATACTTGTTCAAATATAAACACCCTCTTTTGTTAGTAATTAAAATTAAAATTAAAAAAGCATATGACAGAATACATTTGAAAAAAATATAGAATACATTAAATTAAAATTAACAACCATTATTTGTGTATCTCAACTTGTAATAGTTAGTTAATCAACCATTTAATTTAAATTATTATAAAACTCGTTTTAAAAATTGACTAACTTATGTCCTAAGGCATAAGATATGGATTGGAGATTTAAAGGGCAACAAGATATGAGGGGCAGGAGAAACAGCGAGATTCTCACTGTCCATTTTAAAATTTAACGCTCCAAATGATGACACGTCACACGGGTGTGTGTTTTGCAAACTTTTTTAGGCGGAAGGACTTATATGCAATTTAAATTAAATTAGTTTTGGCGGAGAGACCTAAATGCAATTTACATAAAATGAGAAGAGAGGGGTTAAACTTTTGGGCAGCCATTTTTTGTCATGCATTTCTCATTTTCTTTTAAAAAAAACACACAAACACTCTCTTTACACACATTAAATTCACACACACACACACACCACCACCTTTCACTGCCACCGCCACAACCACTTTCATCGTCACCGTCCGCCTTCACCGCAACCACCACCTTCACCTTCACCTTCACCTTCACCGTCCACTTTCACCACCACCTTCACCGTCCACCACCACCACCTTCACTATCACCGTTCACCACCACCACCTTCACTGTCACCGTCCACCACCACCTTCATCGTTACCGTCCACCACATCTCCACCATCTAGATCTAAAAACATAGATGTAGATCTATTTTTCAAATCTATATCTGAAAAAATAGATCTGGATCTTAAAAAGTAGATCTGGAAAAAGTCACTGCATTTTACGTATTACTGCATTTTAGATCTAAAAGTAGATCTATAAATAATCAACTGCATTTTACGTATAAGTTACTACATTTTAGATCTAAAAGTAGATCTAGGAATAATCAACTGCATTTTGTCACTGCATTTTACGTATAAGTTACTGCATTTTAGATCTAATAATAGATCTAGAAATAATCAACTACATTTTATGATTATTCTAATGCATTTTACGTTCTCTATATTTGATTGATAGTGATTGATGATTTTTTATTAATTATTTAGTGTATGAAATTTGTTGAATTTGTGAAATATTGATCGAGATTTAAAAAGTAATCTGAAAAGTAGATCTACTTTTTAAATTTAAAAAGTAAAATATGAAAAAAATGAAACAATAATGTGTAAGTGAAATTCGAACTGCATTTTATTTTTTCATCTATATTTTTTTTGGTATATTACCAGGTTATCTATTTTGAATTTTTTTTAGGAATTTTTTTGAAATTTTTTCGGACAATTTTTCAATCAGGTCCTCAATTTTTTAAAATTGCAAAATAGTCCGTGATGGCAGAAAGGGAAATAGGGGCGCGGGTGACCCGTGTCACTTTTTAGTTGGGCAAAAACATGCATTTTCTGCCCATTATCAGTGGCTGTTTCTGTGAATTCTACCCTAACATAAGCATCATTAATCATTAAGACTTTTCAATTATAATATAAAATTTATTTAATAAACTCTCTAATTTACATATATTTATGCATATTAATTACAAATTTTATTGTTTATAGAAAATTTAATTGTAGATAATTCTTGCAATATGCATTTATGACAGATGTGAGACCAGAAGAGCAGCTCCTATATTGGGGTAAGAGAAGCAGAATTAATCTCAGCCCTTGATTTTTTCACTGCATTTAAATTCTAAAAATGTAGTGAATTTAAAAATGCAACAATTTGGATCGTTAATCGAAAAAATTAACGACTGAGATGGAAAGTTGGCTGCCCCTTCTGCCCCTCATATAGAGACTGCCCTGAACCTTACCCTTATGACATAAATTAGAAAACTCTATAATATATATGGAGTTACTAACTTCCTATTACTTAAATTAACAATACAATGATTTTAATATTTAAGTTTTTTAGCAATGAGTTATCAAAATGTCAGTTCTATAGCATACCACTAAAATATTATATATTTATTTTCAACTTTTATATTTTTACACCAGTTAAGTTTTGATAAATAAAAAAAGACTTATTAATAGTTATAAAGTAAGGGTAAAAGTTCTGAGGGTTAGTTGCATTCTGAAAAGAAGGAGAAGCGGACGATCTCGGTCGTTTTTTGTGATCAACGACCCATATTCACCGAATCTTAATAACTTTGTATTTTACGTAAAATTCAGAGTTGCGAATCTATGCCGTTGATCACAAAAATCAATGGTTAAGAATGCATGTCCTTCATTTTTCGCAAAATGCAGATGACCTTCTGACCTCACACCTAAAGGTAACTATAAAAACATACATTTTACTAAAATGATAAACTTTAACTTTTGTAATGGAACAATAAAAAAAGATGTAGAATCGGAGGGGCATGGGACTTAGAGAGGGAAGAAGTGACAGACAATCTCAACCATTAATTTTCCTAATCTATGATCAGATTCACTGCATTATAAATTTACTGCATCATAAATGTTCACTGCTTCATAATAACACTGCATTTTATCTTTAAAATTTTTACTGTTTCTTGTCTTTTTGAATTGGATCCATAAGAAACACATGAAGTAATTTTTCAGACATTTTATAATTAGCTTAAAGTTAACTAGAAAATAATGCTAAATATTACTTCAAATTAAAACATAAATAATAAATAATAAATTCTAGTACAGAAGATGTTAAATTTCAAGTGTTTAACATTATTAACAAAATTACTGAACCTTTTAATTTGAGAAAACAATATTATTATTATTATTATTATTATAATTAAATAGGACGTTGTGTTATATGTGATTGAGGTGATTTCTCCGATAATATTAGACCTTGTGAGAGGTTCGATTCTACTCCGTTGAAATATAAAGCGGTTTCCAAGGGTGTTTAAATATCCATTTTATCTATTTTTTTATTAATTATAATTATAATTCTCATTAAATTCAGGGGAGAAGAACTTGGAACAACAGGTAGTTAATAAATGCCGTCACAAATTGTTTGACCCGCCGCCTTGCGTCATTTGACTCACGTGCTCTTTTCAGTTTCTATTTCCAGAGCTATAACTTTATACTACAACTTGTACATCATTCATCTCAACATGTAACTTAGATTGGAATAAATGATTCCGATTCTGGAAAATACTAATCTTGTATTAACCCTCCACTTCAGCACGATCATTCAACTAATCTCCCTTCTAATTCCATGAATCTGGCAACTAATTTAAAATTTATAATATAATAATCCCTTCATATTTTTTAATTCTGTTTTTAAAGTAGATCCAAAATCTATTTTAGATTTTATGAAATATATCTAATATTTTATTATATATTTTATTTAATTATTTGTTAATCAATGTCTAATTTCTACAATTTCACTCTCATTAAAAGACTAATCAAAAGTTTTAATACTAGTCAAACACTCTAATTTTATATTTATGTCGTATGAAATGACTAATCAAAAATTAATAATCAAATGAAAAAGTAATAGTTTTGTAAAACTTAACTATTTTTTTTAGGTAATTACCAATAAGTTAATTTTTCTAAACAGCTACAAATTCCAAATTTTAATTTTAATTTCAATAATCAACTTCACAAAATGTATATAATATAATCCTTTATTATAAATATTGATTGATTAAACTATTAGTGAAAAAATTATAGTGACAACTAAGAATAAAATATTCACATTAAAAAAAAGGACATTGAATAATCCAACAATATTAATATTAATTTAATATATATTTCTAGAAGAACAAAGTTTTCCGAGGGGTATAAAAAGGCAGGGGACTCTGTTTTGTTTGGTCCATCACAATTCAGAAAAACCATGGAAGATATTTCATTTATTCAAACTTACAATCCCACTTTAGATTACTCATCAGAATCCTCATATTCATGGGATGAACTTCTTTTTCACCATAATTCACTTCCTTTCAATCTCAATGATTCAGAAGACATGATTTTACTCGATATGTTAGCTTCCAATGTTAGCACATCATTAAACGATCAATCGTTTAACGATCAATCGTCCGAATCCAATTCATCAACGGCGACAATTGTGAAAGAAGAAGAAGTAACATCATTATCAAAAAATGTAAAACCAATAAAAGAGAAGGCATATAGAGGGGTTAGAAGGCGGCCTTGGGGGAAATTTGCAGCCGAAATTAGGGATTCAACTAGGCATGGAATTAGAGTTTGGTTAGGAACGTTTGATAGTGCGGAAGCAGCTGCTTTGGCTTATGATCAAGCCGCATTTTCAATGAGAGGGAACGCAGCGGTTTTGAATTTTCCTGTTGAGAGAGTTAAAGAATCGTTACATGAAATGAAATATGGGGTTGAAGAAGGGTGTTCGCCGGTTATTGCACTTAAAAAACGACATGCTATGAGAAAAAAACCGGTTAGTAGAAAAAACAAAAAACTTGCTTGTGCTACTAATGTTGTTGAAAACAATATGGTGGTGTTTGAGGATTTGGGTGCGGATTATCTTGAAGAATTACTGACTTCTTCGGAAAGTAGTACGACGAATTCTTGGTAAATTCGATTTGTTTAAGTGTTCTTGAGTTTAAAACTATATAGTATCAAAGTTGGGTACTATTTAGAAGAAGTTTTGAGGGTCTTTCAGAAGGATTCTTGGTAAATCCTCGTACCCCATGATCTTGTTTCTTTTCTTTTAGTATAAGTATACATCATGTTTGTATCTTCATCTCTATGTAAATTGCAACTTTTGTTATTTAGCATTAACTTTTGGTCCATTACTTATGTACAGTTTTTCCTATTTCTTTAGACCTTATGTTTGATTCGACGGTTAACTAAAAGTAACCAAAGAACGTCATGGAAAAGTTGTTGGATTTACTTTAAACAATTATTATAAAAGAGGTAACTGACACTCTGGCGATGAAAGTGCATGACACCACGTCTTGTCACATTTTTAAACGTAAAGATCAACCGAACACAGATAAATGTGTATACAAATAGTAATTATGTTGAATATACTATCGTCGACTGATGTTTTATGTTTTTAAACGATTTTATAACGTTGTAAGGTATATAGTGTGTTGACACTCTAAATTCTCAACTTTTTTGTCGGTAATTTAGTGTGTAATTATACGTGTGACTGAAAACGTGTCTAAAACTATGTTCAATTCAATTATAGTCAAATATTTTCCGACATATTTTTTTCTTCATATTTACTTTAATTTTGTCATTTATATATGTTTATTAAACCTACTTTTATACACACAATGTATACCTAACGGATCAATTTTCATTTAATCTAACCTCCAAGTCATAATCTTTAAGCCGTCAAAGATTCTTAACATTAAAAATAGGTTAAATGGTAGATCTCTTTTTGACACCTAATTTTTAATCCAAATAAATTGAAACATACTATTTGTCATTCGATTTTATGACGTGCAAGAATCCTAGGATAGATTTGGGTAGGTTATGTCGTTACGAAATTGCCCCTTATATTATTTAGAAAAATGGGCACAAACTTGCAATCTAGGAGAAATTGTGGGTGTTTGGTGTTTTGTCAAATCTAAGTTTTAATATCATATGTACAAATTTAAATTGTGTATATTATGTATTTTTGTATTCTATTCGATTATAAAAACGTGGGTTTATTGACACATGTCAAAATAAGGATTCATTGAACTTGGTTTATACTTTCGGATGGACGAGAGTAATAATAATCTCAACAATTCTATTCCATTGTGCAAGTTGACAAGTGGACATCATCGATAATTAAGATAATCATAAAGAGCCCATTGGGCCATTAAAAACTACTTCCAACAAAACTATATATATTTTGATTTGATGTAAAAGAATAACATAAAAACTACTTATGTTGTTATTATAGTTTACTTATTTACCTATATTGTATTAATTATTAATATTATATCATTTCAAAGTAAAAGGTACTTTAAAAAATAGACTTTGTTAATTGCATTTATCTTTTATAGAGGATGGTTGGAATGAAATCGAGAGAGTATGTTATTATAATAATAATAATATTTTAGAAGTTTTTAAAATTGTGTTTTTGTAAAAAACAGATCTTTTTGCTTTCAAAATGACGTTTTAAAAAACATGTATCAATTCACCTGTTTTTCTAAAAATGTGTTTTCTCAATAACGAAAGCAGACCTAATTTTACCCTCATTTATTACTTAAATAAATTCTGTCAAACTTGTCTTCAATATAAGGTAAAATTGACATTTACCCAAACTATCTTAATTACAACAAAAATAAGTTGCGGGACAATTTTTGTAAGACGAAGGGAGTAGTTAATATAAAAGCCAATCATTTTTTTTTGCGAATTAAACTTGCAATCATGTAGGTTTGTTTACAATTGTTTTACATATGAGTTTTGTTAACCAATTAAAAAATCTTTTTTTATCTATATCTTTTACAATTTATTTGCAACACCCAAATACATTGATCTTTTCGATCACTAACTTACATTTAAGACCACTTAACTCTATTTTATGACATACTTCATGTACGACATTAAATTAATGACATGTTAGCCAAACAAAAACATTAATCTTTTACTTTTTGTTACCAAAATCAAAAAACCAGATGAAGAACTAAATTGTTAGCTTCATAAATATCAAGAATCATCATATTCGTATCCATAAAGGTATAAACTATCGACAAAGTCTGAACTAATTAAAAAGATGTCTTATAACTTTTAAATAACCAATTGAAAATCTTATTTTCCTTCAAATTATATTTTCGATCTATTAGTAAATAAATAATATGAGACTTCATCTTTGAAATTTAAACAAGCCACCCATATATCATGTAGAGGTTAGAATTCTTATACAAGTGACAAAATTATTTAGTTTAGATATTTTTATTTTTTTTCGTGATCATCAAACCAAAAATATATACATTGTACATAAGACAACTAAGTTTTGTAAGAATAACTATTTTATCTTGTATAACCCATGTGTATACACGAGTTTAAGGGCTAGTTTTTAATAATTGAAGGATAAATTTAATCACATAAGAAATATCAAATTGATCTCTTGATAATAATTGGATATCTATCAAATAAAAAAACTTTAAATATAAGTGTATTTAACAATGTGAACTTACTACTTATGCGTTTACTTAGTAACGTGGAATATTAATTTTTCCTAAAATATTGCAAAATATCACGTTTATGAAATTTATATTAAATTAAACGAAATTTAAGGCAGATCCAATCCAACTCTTATTTCGTTTTGTTTGTTGCATACATTAATCATCAAAATAAAAAATAAAAAATTAAAGTAAATTAATTATATGAATAATATAAATCCGTATCCTACCCTAATTCGAACTATATTTTTTATTTTTTATTTTTTATTTTTTTTACAACAATAAACACATTTAATTGTGTTTCATGCTCTATATAAAACCCTCCCCATACTTTGAGATCGTATGGTGATACTTCTTTCAATTCGCGTGTTTTCTGAATTACGTACGTACAAATAGTAATTCATCGAACAATCGGTACGTATTCATTCTAACTTTTTTATATAATTTCTTCGTCAATTATTTGTTTTTTGTAATCACTTACTTTGATTTTCTTCATTAATGATCGACATTGTGTGGTTTTTTTTTTCTTGCAAAATAAGTATACTTATTTTTATTTATTATTATTTCTATTTTTTTGTTGAAGATTGAAGATTTTATGTGTGTTTCTTTGAAAAGATATAGACACGTGGTCTTTGTTTTTGAGTTCTTGGAATTTTTGAATCAAAAACTTGTATTTAATATATGAAATCTTTGTAAGATAAAGTTGATTATTTCTTAAAAAAAAAATCATAAAACATGAACATATATAATTTATAATCTACAAGTATAAGTCACTGAAGTTTCTGTCATATTTTTGTTTGATTTACAATGGTAGGGTCATTAATAATATATTGTTATATGTTTTTTTTTTTTTTACAAAATAGGTAACTAATATTTTATGTGTTGTGGTTGTTGCAGAGGAAGAAAGATTCAAGATCAATACGTTTTACAAAGATGGCATCTAGTGAAAATTTACAAGTTTTTAAGGCACTTGATGGTGCAAAAACTCAATGGTATCACTTCACTGCAATTGTAATTGCTGGAATGGGCTTTTTCACTGATGCTTATGATCTCTTTTGCATCTCTTTGGTCACTAAAATGCTGGGCCGGATCTACTACCACCAACCGGGCTCGTCCAAGCCCGGAAGTTTACCGCCGAATGTTTCTGCCGCAGTGAACGGAGTTGCCCTTGTCGGAACCCTAGCGGGCCAATTGTTTTTCGGGTGGCTTGGAGATAAACTTGGGAGGAAAAAGGTTTATGGTATTACACTAATGCTCATGTGTCTTTGTTCGATAGCTTCGGGCTTGTCACTCGGGAGTAACCCGACGATGGTTATGAGTACTCTTTGTTTCTTTAGGTTTTGGCTCGGGTTTGGTATTGGTGGGGACTACCCGCTTTCGGCTACAATCATGTCGGAGTATTCGAATAAGAAAACTAGAGGAGGATTTATCGCGGCCGTGTTTGCTATGCAAGGGTTTGGGATTTTAGGAGGTGGGATTTTCGCCATTATTATTTCGTCGGTGTTCGATGCAAAGTTTAAGGCACCGACTTACGAGGTTGATCCTATTGGTTCTACCGTCCCTGAGGCCGATTACGTGTGGAGGATTATTCTAATGGTGGGAGCAGTCCCCGCGATCTTGACTTATTATTGGCGGATGAAGATGCCTGAAACAGCCCGTTACACTGCTTTAGTAGCGAAAAACGCTAATAAGGCAGCCGAGGACATGTCTAAAGTTTTGCAAATGGAGATCAAACCTGAGCAACAAAAGATAAATCAAGTGTTCGAGAAGTCGGGTAACAGTTTTGGGCTTTTTACCAAGGAGTTTCTAAAACGACATGGGTGGCATTTACTTGGAACTACAACCACGTGGTTTTTACTCGATATCGCTTATTATAGTCAGAACTTATTCCAAAAGGATATATTCACTGCCATCGGGTGGATCCCAGCCGCAAAAAAGATGAACGCTATTCACGAGGTTTACAGAATCGCCAGAGCCCAAACACTTATCGCGCTATGCAGTACAGTTCCCGGATACTGGTTTACCGTGTTTCTAATTGATAAAATCGGGCGTTTCAAAATTCAACTACTCGGGTTTTCTATGATGACTATCTTTATGTTCGCGTTAGCGTTCCCTTACAACCACTGGACTCACCCCCAAAACAACATTGGGTTCGTGGTATTGTATTCGTTAACTTTCTTTTTTGCCAACTTCGGGCCAAATGCTACCACTTTTGTCGTCCCAGCTGAGATTTTTCCAGCCCGTTTGCGATCTACTTGCCATGGTATCTCAGCTGCATCGGGCAAATTAGGTGCCATTGTTGGTGCTTTTGGGTTCTTATATTTGGCTCAAAATCAAGATCCGGCTAAGGCGGATGCAGGGTACCCTGCTGGTATTGGTGTCAAAAACGCGCTGATTGTTTTGGGTGTGATCAACTTTTTGGGAACTTTGTGCACGTTTTTGGTGCCCGAATCGAACGGGAAATCACTTGAGGAGATGTCCGGGGAGAATGTAGACGAACCAACTGTAGTTTCGCAAGTTTAAGTCGAACTGCGATTCTTTCTTTTCGTAACATTAGTTCGTTAGTAGGAACAAGATTTTTGGGATCTTAGACTTTGATTCTTGGTTTATTTTTCAGTTTACTGAATTCTTTTCTGTTTAGAGTTTTTTCTTGTTACAGATTGTTTGAGGATTTTAGGCTACTTTAATGAAATATGGATTTGAATTGAATTGTAATTACTAATATCGTTGTCAACTTTATGTTAAATCGAATATATCTTTTATATATGGGTATAACTTCTTTTTTTTTTTATTTTTTTCAATAACATCAGTGGATGTGCATTAAATTCAAACACACTGTCCGAGAAATACAGCGCGATAAAAAATCTATGTGCATTAATATGTTTATTTAATATGCCTTTGTATAATTGAGAATATGTTACTCTGTAGTATATCATTTTTTTATTATACGCAATGACAATCTCGTCACGACTTGTAACTCAATACTAAACCAACCAGAAAATAAACTGGTTAGGGTTGGTATTTTTTAACATATTAATCTGCCAAGCTCGAACCATCAATGCATTTAACATTTCTGGTCGGGTTAGGTCAATGATCAAATTAATGGTCCAACCTGTTATCTCGGTGAAAAAACTAAGTTTACCTTTGTAATAAAATTTGTAACTCGTCAACCCTTGAAGCCAATCTGCTACATTCCCATCGATATTTCTATCAAGGTAATTGTAACCGACACTTCAATATCTATCATTATATTACGTCGGTTACATCAATAATAATAAAAAATTATAATTATGAGATTAACTGAAAATAATTATAATGAATTAACTTTTAATTTATTGTATTTTACCTTAAATTTATGATGGTTGAATAAAATATTTAAAAGAGTATAATAGTAATTGACTACTTTTATCTTTTAAGTAATTTTAAGACTCTTGATTAAATCTATTATTAAATAGTATAGAAGTATAAATATAGATATACTACATGTATTAGATATTGTATTAATTAAAATGGTAAAATACTATTTTTATTTTAAACTATGTGGTAAAAATCTTTATATAGTAGTCAAAGATTATTTTTAAGACTATACTTATACTACTTGCATTAGATTAATTTTAAGACTACCACTAGAATTACTTAAATTGACTTTAAGTGTTGAATAATATACCTAAAAAGATATTTTAATAGTTTAAAATTGTATCAAACTCTTTATATATTAGTATAGAAGACAGTAGATGATTATAACTTGTAAAACTATGTGAAATTTTACTAACATTTAGATTAAAACAATTGTAAAATATATACTTCATTATCTATTAACATGTTACATAACTTATATCATTTCTACAAAAGACAATTAATTATGAACAAATTTTTTTAACGGACATTAGTTATGATATATAATTTTACAATAAATTGCATTGAATTCAAGTATTTTAAAGCTGAATAAGAATTAAAAGGGTAAAATATTAATTTAGCATTTCTCTCACTTTAAAACTTCTGTCAAAGTCTTTAGATATTATTACAGATAATAAAAAGGTACTGTTAAAACAGTAAAAAGATCGTGAAATCGGTAAATCGATATTGTTCTTAGTGGATTTTGACTTGTTATTATCAATATAACAGTTCAATAATTGATGTCTACAATTCTAATAACTAAAACCTTTAATGCAAGGGGTTATAAAATAGAATTGATTTTATGCGGGTTAAATAACCCGTTTATAAAAAGTTATAAAACTTATGGTCATTCTATTTGTAGACATAAATTACTGAACTTTTATATATTTGTCTAACCTAAGTAATATAACTTTCATAATTGTATGAAACGACTTGAAAACAAAAATATCATAAGCAAAGTGATAAACACAATAATATTGATTAAAAAATAAAATACTAAAACTCGATAAAATCTCAAATTTGATAAGCTTAAAATTGAGTTAAAATTAAAGGGCCATTGACCTAGCGGTATCGAGATAGCCCTTAAACTTTGAGTTTGACGGTTCAAGTCCTGGAAGCGGGACATATCGTGAGTATTCGTAAATTATTGCATGTATTCGTTTGGTAATATTAGCATGATACTTGCTTTTAAAAAAAATAATAATTAAAAAATTTTGAGCCAAACGGCAAACAAAACAGAAGGTCAGCAATATAAATTTCTAATAAGTTAAGGGGACCAAAGTAGCATTCCTTGAAACTCCAGGTTTGTTTATAGCAAGTATAAAGGCCCACCGGAGTTTGTTACCGTAATCGTTATCCAATATCACCGGCGGCAAAATCTAATCCAGTAGTTGGGTACCGGCGTTTGTCCGTTATCCGATAATGAATGCCATGAATTTTCTGGTCCGTCAGTCATTTCACCATTAATTCCATCTTTTAAATTCTCGTTGTTGTAAAGTTTAGCATTTGCTCATATATTTCGTTACAGGAAAAGATTAAATTGCTGAAAAAAGAACCTGGAATCCCGTCGCCGGAAGTAGTACCGGTGACCGTGTCATGGACAGAGACCTCCGACACCGTCTCCCGCCACTTTCTGTTTCAACCCGACGGCCAACTTTTCGTCAGTATTCTTCATACCTTGTACCTGTTTGACGAAATGCCACATCCAACATAAAGAAATTAAGGGTTTTTATTATATTTAGGATAATCATATAAATTTGTTTTGGTATAGGTGAAGGTGGTTAATGATTCAAGACCAATTATTCATAAACTTTCTGAGTCTTTTGTCAATACTTTTTTCCCTTCTGGTTATCCATATAGGTGAGTTAAAACATAGCTACAAAAAAACGCATGTTACGTCAATTTGTTTCTTATAAGGAGGTTAATGGAAATTTCATTTGCTCAGTGTTAATGAAGGTTATCTTAGATACACACAATTTCGAGCTTTACAACACTTTTCGAGTGCAGCATTATCTGTGTTATCAACTCAGGTTGTGCTTCTGATACTTGAAATATATCCACATTGTTCTGTTTATTTTGAATATTGGGGTTTATTGATTGGTGTTACTTCTTTGCAGTCGCTATTATATGCTGCAGGTTTGAGACCTACACCAGCACAAGCAACGGCCGTTAGTTGGGTGAGAACGAGTTCTTAAAACTGCCAACGGTTTGGATACATTTTATTGATTCTGTTGGTGTCGAACAGATACTTAAGGACGGTATGCAGCATATGGGAAAATTAATATGTAGCAATTTAGGTGCAAGAATGGATTCTGAACCCAAACGATGGCGGGTTTTTGGTTTGAATCGTTCCTATAACCATATGTACTTTTTTTGTTTAAATTATTGTTAAAATACTAATTTTCGATGGACCTTTTGATTTGTAGCCGATGTGTTATATGACTTGGGCACTGGTTTGGAAGTTCTTTCTCCATTATGCCCCCAGTTGTTCCTTGAAATGGCTGGACTTGGAAATTTTGCGAAGGTATATTGGTGGTTAATCATTTTTCTCATAAGTTTGCATGATAAGTATAATCTTAATAACAGTTTTTATTGTTTGACAGGGAGTGGCAACGGTTGCTGCAAGAGCAACAAGATTGCCGATCTATTCTTCATTTGCAAAAGAGGGCAATCTTAGTGACTTATATGCAAAAGGAGAGGCGATTTCTACTGTTTTTAATGTGGTTGGATTGGGTGCAGGGATTCAGTTAGTTTCTACAGTTTGTTCATCGATGCAAGGAAAGGTACATTCCGTTTTCACTTTACATGTCCCTCATATGTCTTGCTAACAAATTGAATGTTATTTGAGATATTCTTATCGTTATTTTGTTTTTGTTTTTTATTTTTTTATTTTTTTATTTTTGGGGGCAGATGGTTGTTGGATCTTTGCTTTCTGTAATACATGTTTACAGTACATATGAAGAAATGCGAGCTGCTCCTATTAACACGTTAAATCCACAGCGAACTGCGATGATCATAGAAGATTTCTTAAAGGTTGGTAACACAAATGCTAACCACGTTTTGCTATTGTTACTTTACTGATATCCATATCATTTAACATTATTATTCTTTGTCCAACGGAGATGCAACCATGGCGATTGTTAACTAATACTTATAATATTCCTTAATAATGACAAAATATAGGATTTTGTGAACTAGAGTTAATGCTTGATGATTTTTCAAATATTTAAAATAGGCCATTCTAGAATACATGGGTGGTATGATATTATTCAAATATTCCTTAATTCCCTTATAGAATGACAAAATAATAGGATCTTCTTAAGTGTTAACCAAAAGTGTTAGAGTTAATTTGTAAATTGATAGTAATGAACTAGCGATGACTAATGGGGAAAATAAGTAAATGTAACTCAAGTATTCAATTCAACGAAAATGTTTTTGCAATAGGTGAAATATTCAAAATGAAAATGTCTCTCATTGATGCCAAAATAGATATCCTATCATATTCATGCTTGTATTGTAATGGCAATACAAAGAATTAAACTTGATTCAAATGATTAAGTGAAGTTGGGTTAGTACTTAGTAGTTAAATACCAAAGTACATTATAACATCAACAAGATTGAGGCTTTTGTGTTGATTTGGAATTTAACCTTGTAAAAATGTGAGATTCACTCTTGCTTTTTAGTTTTAGTTGGCATAATAGGCAGGTTGGTCAAACTGTTTGACCCATCTTTCTGTGTAACTAAATTTCATAATTTACCAGTTTGATTTGGTAACGATGAATTGTAACCCAATTGAACCTGGACTGTATTATTCAGACAGGAAAGGTATCAAGTCCTGCAGACCTGAGATACAGAGAAGATCTTCTTTTTCCAGGGAGAGTAATAAAAGAAGCTGGAAATGTCAAAGTGGGACGAGAATTGCACAAGGCTATGAAGCCTTCGAGGCTTAAACAACTCAAAGAAATATTTACAGATGAGAAATTCATTCTGAACTTTGGAAACAAATGGACAGACATGGTACTGGAGCAGAATGCTAGCGGTGAAGATGCGTTACGAGGGTGGCTGGTGGCAGCCTATGCATTTCCGGCAGTTAACCCGGAGGTAGAAATGTTAGAAGAGGCATATGAAAAGATGAATACGGTAATGCCTACATTGCTTTCTGAACTACAGGCGAAAGGATGGCATACTGACCGTTTTCTAGATGGAAAAGGTAGCCGTTTTGGCTTCTAGTTTTTGTGTATTTATACAAGGTTTTTGTTGTAATTAGGTTTATATGTATATGAATATCTTAGGCCAAATTTTAATTCAGAGTTTGAGTTTTGGTTTTAGAGTGTAGGGGCCGTTGGGTTCTAACTGCTTCATACCTTACGAATTGCCATTGATCGCTTATTGAGCCTTCTGTTTCCTGAAGAGGCTGCTCTTAAAATTCCACATGACTTACATTTATTGTCTTCAAGTCTAGAGGGATAAAGACTCGTTAAGAGGATATAATAATGATTATTAATGAATTATAGATGTAATGGTTTGTCCTAAATGGTCAACTTACTCAGTCAAACGACCTTAATTGTGTCGTTTTAACTGGTTTTGGCCAAAACTTTCACATCCCTATTGACCAGAAATATGGTCTTTAAACTCGATTTAAGCTTGCCTAGAAGACATCAACATGTACACGACTTAGAATATTTTCTAATCTCTAGAGTTAATTAGTTCTTTCAAACTCGATAGAAGCTTGTATTCACACAATTTTTGTACTTGAACATCAACTAAATTTTAATCTTCATCTAGCTAAAGAGCAACTTTTAAAACCACAAAGAGAAGTAATCAATTTTACAATATGACAACAAAAAATACATACATAACAAAAGGGTCGTAGGTTCTTTTATTTATTCGAACAAGCGACATAACGAAACAACCTCAACCTCTCTCCCTTATTTAACATGTATCGGTGAAGTCGATACTAATCAACCACATACAACGCAACACCTTTTTATTCTTAAGAAACTCGACCATTCAAGTAAGACCTTACTCTAACTTCCTACCATATGACATGGATTGTGGGCTAAACAACACAGTTTCTTCTCTACTATACTTAAGTCTTTGTGCCTCTTCCCTCGACATCTGATACGCGTTTGAGATAACGTCCAAAGGCAACGCCCTCATGGCGGAGTTCTTTCCAGCCAACGTGTTGATCATTGCGTTGTCACTGGTTCTAAAGCTTATGTACTTGCACCCTTGTTGACCGGCTTGTTTGACTACAGCGAAGTTTTGTGGGACCACCACGAGCTGTCGTTCTTGGAGTTGGTCGTTGAACACTTCTTGACCCTGGTCGTTTACTATCTGTAACCTCATGTTACCGCTTGTCACGTAGATTATGTTGTGAGCGTTCATTGTCCAGAGTGGTGCTACTATACCATGCTGTAAATGATTAACATCAAATTTAGTTTTATTGGTGATCCAAAAAATATCAAACTAAATTACCAACGGATTTTTCAGTCGTTGGTAATATATATACATACATCATACACGCATACATATTGCATATAGACATACACGCATAACACTACAACAAATATCTCATTTCTACACGCTTTTGTAAAATACGGAAAATTGTATCATTCTATTCTCACTTCTTAACGTACGTGTACATAACGTCTACATTCATCGCAAACAAATTTAAAAAATCATAGACATTTTCAACTTTAAAAGGTGAAGAAGATTTGAAATATTCCATTTATGTGTACTTTTTAAAAAATGACTAAAAAATATTATCATTTTATTGGCGCTTATAAATGTGTACAGAACGTCTATAAGTGTGAACAAATAGACATTTATAAATGTGAACAAATGTAAAAATTCGTAGTAAATTTTTACTTTTAAGAAGCTCAAGAAAATTCTTCGCATTTCAATATATTATATATCGATTTCTTAATTACCTCATAGAGCACACAGCGCTCAGCGCTAAGTTGCAAAAACTGGAGAATGGGGAACTTGAAGCTGTTGAGATGTGTGCATCGGCCAGCTTGTGGGTTGTAGAAATCGGCTTTCGAAGGCTCATCGATGTTTTCTCGGAGCTTCATCGAGCAGATAGTTTCCTCGAACCCATTGGTTGCACCACGTCCAGAACGTTGCTCTCGTTGTTGTCCTTCGCCGCCTGTTGGGCGGACAACCTGAAGACCTCTTTGCACCATGACAATGTGACCTCTTTGGTCCTCTTCACATCGAAGCATCTCGGCCGTTTCTCGATCAACATTAAACGCTTCTGCAATGATTTCGACATCGAATCCTTGGAAAATGTTGTTGGAACCCTTTTGTTGTGCTAGGCCTTGTTGACGTCTTCCCCATGTTCTTGGTCTTCCTTGCATTTGTTGTTGTGAGTTTCCAGCAAGGAAGAATCTCTACAACAAGAATACTTAAAAGTCAGTGACGGAACTCGAACATTTAATTTTTACTGGGAATGAACACTTATTCCTCGTACCAAATTACTAAAGTAGTTTGATTTCAATATTTCTGCTTCCGACAGTTCATTAATCAACAAGTTGTGGGTAAGCTTCACATGTAGGATATGGTGCATCAATGCTTTCGCTCTAAGATAATATATTTATTTAGTTATCTATATAATTGTGTCTTTTTTATTGTTTAACTTATTTATTTATTATTATCTACTTACTTGGTGTTCGTTGCCTAGTTGGTTCTGAGCATTGGTGCTATCAAGTAAAGCAACAATAACAAGTTCATCTTGTCCATCATTGTAAAGCCAGTGTGCGGCTCCTGTGGGGATCGCCACCATATCGCCTTGAATGAAATGGTGAATCTTTTGGTGGCGATCCTCGATAGGACTGCCTCCTTGACGTCCTTGAAATTGTCGTTGAGATACTTCATATGTCTCCGGGCAACCAGGTAACATCACCCCTTGAATACCATTTCCTATATCACAAATAGAAAATGATTAAGATATATGATCAAATACTAATTATGTAAAGATTTATTTATGCATATACCATCCAAATACCTAAATGTTTAAAAGGTTACACAACCAAATGTCCAAATCCTCATGTATAAACTTATCAAGAAAATGTAGAAGTACCCCCATCAAATTATTTTTTTTGTCACATTAGGAGTAGTATAATAGTATGTATTTTGTTATTTTATAGCTTTAGATGTGAAAATACTCTAAAGTTAGAGTTGGAACTTGCCCCTCAACTTTATATATTATAAAGGTATAACGTGTAACAGTGCGCATCTTGCACGTACTAATAGTACATAGAGCTTATATGTAAACTTGTGACATGCATTGCTATAAAGGGAACCAATCCATACTTAAATGGTTGTAATGTACTTTTTTAATAATCTAGTGGCTTTAGTTAAGTTTATGTAATTTTTCTAAATTATATTTGATTGGTCTTCATTAATATACGTACTCTATGAACCTTTAATGTAATTAGGTACCTTGTTCAACATAGAAAAGGATAGGAGTGTTTGTGTAGGACGGCAAGAGAAGTCCTTGTGGTTGAATCGTATGACGAATTATCTCGACACCGGCACATTGGAACTGTTGTTCATTGGAATCAAAGAACTCAGTATAACCAGCTTCAGATTGAACTCGTTCAACCGGTTCAAGAGCATTGAGTCTTTGAATCATACACTCACTATTCTGTTGGAACAATGGTTGCTGATACTGACGAGCAATGCAGCCATGGATGAGTAGCAAAAAGCTCAAAGAAAGAAAGAGTTTGGCCATGGTGGTTGGTGATGGTGCAATGATGGTGGTGAGGAAGTGGTGGTGGTGGGATTTAAAGAAGTAGAAGGTGGCTAAGGGGTTGACACATAAGGTAATGGTGTCAGAAAAAATGGAGCCAAGTTGCAGCTTGCATGGTATGGGGGTTGACACATAAGGTGAGTAAGGTTGTGGTTTTTTACATACAGTGAGCGGCAACGTGTGCATGCATGCATGTGTCGTTTAGTTGCATGAGTCATTTGGTTTTTATTGTCTTCTAGCTATTCATTCTAATTGTATTTTGTAGTTTATTAATGTTATTAATTAGTTTCTTTAACGATGAAAGTGTGATTCCAATTTAAGATTTTGGTTATATACTTTTCTTGAACTATCAATTGAAATTAAAAGAGCACTAGTTTATATTTCTCCATCTAAGGTTTTCGCAACGTAGATCACTTCTCCATCTTTTAACACCACAAAACAATTACAAAGAACTGAACATACGACACTAATTAAAGAAATGGTCGGCCGTAGCTTGCTTTGAACAGGTTACAATTTTGTTTATGAGGGGACGAAGGCCTAAAGGAATATATGTAGTTTTCACTTATCTTAAAATCCAGTAAAATAAACTTGTTTGTGTACGTGCATGTAAATTGGATTTGCGGTGTGTAAAACAAAGTGATTGATCATTACACATTAAGATTATACCTTAGAGTTTGTTTAATCACCTCTGCCGTCACTTAAAGCTGCTAAAAGGAAAACAGGTCTGGATCAGATTTAATGGGCAGTGATCGAGTCGGGTCAAAAAGTTGCAAAGTCGGGTCAAAAAGTTGCGGGTTGCAGCAAAAACTAGTATGCACAGGCCCGAGTTTTTCAAGCCACTATAGTGTCCGCAGGTCGAGCTGGCGCATATATACATTAGACTAGCTCGAGGATGTTGGATAATCTTGATGGTTTAATCAGGTTTTTGTTTATGAGTACCCGCCACCCGATTAATCAGGCCCGTTCGAGTGACCCGAAGACCCGCCCGATATGAAGATTAAAGCTGAAGACTTGTCGTTATTTTATTTTTGATTTACACGTTTCTTTTGTTTGGTTGTTAAGTTTAAGAATTAAGACCACTCCCAACCGTTGCTTCTTCACTTTTGCCACGTCAGCACATCCAAAACTGATTAAAAACTGATTAAACACTACCAATGGTTCTTTCGTCACTTTAATTTTGGGCCCTACATTTACCAATATACCTACATTTACGTACACTAAACAATAAATAATAATACATTAAATATAAGTCGGGACCCGCGAAAAACTCACCTCACTTCTTCGGTTTAAATATAAGTCGGGACCCGCGAAAAACTCACCTCACTTCTTCGGTAAACCGAAGAAGTGTGAAGTGATGAAGGGGGGAAGAAGGCGGTGCCAACAAGGGAAGAAAGCCAAACCGATGAATGCCGTTGGCTATGGTCTAAGAGAGCACTACCCACCTACATTATGATACACTCATCGATTAATAACGGAAGGAAAATTGCTTCAAAAAACTCATCTCTCCGTTTTCATAGCATCCCACCCGTAATAAATCCAATCTTCCATGTCAAACGATGAATAAATTACTCATCGACGCTCACTTACTCATACCTAAAATAAAAATCAATAAATGTGTTGCTTTAGTTTGGAATGTGTTAAACTTGGCACATTATTGTAAATCAATATAACATTTGGTACATTAGTTTGTTAAGTGTGAAGGTTTAAAACATGATTGAGACAAATGTGTAGGGTATGCTTAAGTTCACGGTTTATAAAGAAAACATAATTTGATTAAAGTTAAGAGACTTAAAGCTCTTATTACTCGTACATTATTTTACAACTCGATCAGTTACATCTCTTATTTCTTAAACACACACCACATACATTTGATCAGATCACTACTTAAGTTTAAGCTGCAGCCCTTCCTCCTGAGCTCCTACCAAAACTCGGCGTAAACAAAACCGTCTCCTGCTGACTAAACTTCAACCTCGAAGCTTCTTCTCTCGATATCTGATATGAATTCGCCACCACATCAACCGGCATACTCCTAATCGCCGACACTCGTCCTGCAAGGTTCGATATCATGGCATTATCATTAGTCCTGAATGAAATCCACCTGCACCCTTGTTGTCCAGCTTGTTTGATCACTGCAAAGTTTTGCGGAATCACAACAACTTGTCCTTGTTGTAACTCATTGTCGAAAACAGAGTTTCCTTCGTGGTTCACGATTTGTACCCTCATGTTTCCGTTGGTTACGTAGAGAAGATTGTGAGCGTTTATCGTCCAGTGTGGTGCTCGGATCGCGTTTTCATGAAGTTCGCCTCGTTCAGCACTGAGTTGAAGTCCTTGAAGGACGGGGAATTTGAAGCTGTTTAGGTTTGCGATATGGCCTGCTTGTGGGTTAGCGAAATCCTGGTGTGATGGGTCGTCGATGTTTTCTTTTAATTTCATGCTGCAAATGGTTTCTTCGAGCCCATTGTGTGGTCCTTCGCCACGTCGTCCGCTACCTCCACGCTGTCGTTGGGGTCCACGTTGTTGTTGTTGTTGGGGACCACCTTGTTGTTGTGGGCGGATGATTTGGAGGCTTTGTCCTACGTTAACGATGTGGCCTCTTTGGTCTTGTTGTCCTTGAAGTTTTTGGGCAGTTTCTTGGTCAACGTTGAAGGCTTCAGCTAGGAACTGGACTTCGAAACCGTTGAAGATGTTGCCGGTGCTGTGCTGAGACTGACCTTGACCACGGCGGCCAGGACCTTGCTGACCGCGGCGGCTCTGACCTTCTTGTTGTCTTCGACCTCCTTGTTGTTGTTGGCTTTGAGATCCAGGGTTTCCAGCCAAGAAGAATCTCTGAAACAATATCGAAAACTCATATAAATATTGTTCACATTTACGTAGTTCAATCCGTCTCTCATTATATTTGAATCTCGTTATTAAAAAGTTTTGGAACTAAGTTAATAATTAACAAAATGATTAATCAAGTTTAATGTATGTACCCTGTGATATTGATCAAGCTGGTTCTCGTTGTTTTGAGCATCGAAGAAAACGACCGCAACAAGTTCAGTGTTACCGTCGTTGTGAAGCCAGTGAGCGGCACCGGTGGGAATGGCAACCACATCACCCTCGTACAAGTTCTCTACTTTTTGATGACGATCTTGGAAGCTCTGTTGTTGTCCTTGTTGTTGTCTCCCTTCACGGCTAAACTGTTGCTGATCAGCTGAATATTCGTATGTTTCAGGACATCCCGGCAAGATCACCCCATGAACTCCCTGACCTGTAATTACATCATATAACAAACAATTAAGTCTTTTTTATTTAATAATTTTGAATTTTAAAAAGAAAATATAATCCCTCCATATATTGAGTTAAAATTTTTAGACTTTCACAAAATATATCGTTTATATATATATGGGTTCCATTAAAGTTTCATATTGTTGACATATATATAAACTTTATACTAGTTTTTAATATACTAATTTGTTAATAAATAAAAACGAATAAATACATGTATAAATATGTGTCGTCCATGATATTAAAAAACTGGAACATGCAAATAATTTAACATGCATACAAGATAAATACGGCTAGTAGCACGGATCATATGCATGTAAACGACACCTATTAATCTAACATGCATGTTTTGTTAATACCTCTTTCAATGAAGGCCAAGATGGGGGTGTTAACATAAGAAGGCAAGAGAAGACCACCGGGCTGAATCCTGTGTCTCACAAAGTCGACACCAGCACACTGAAACTCCTGGCTATTCGAATCCCAAAACTCGGTCAAACCAGCTTCAGCTTGAATAACATCATAAGGCTCTTGAGCCTCGATGTTCTGAAGCTGACACACGTTTTGTACTTGCTGCAACTGGTGTTGTTGCTGGCGAGCAAAAGAAGTGGAAAACAGGAGAAAGAAAGCGAAAAGCAAAGAAGTAGTTTTAGTTGCCATATTGTGATGTGTACTAAAAGATGGTGTGGCGAATGGTGGTTGTAAAAGTTGGATTTTATAGGGAAAGAAAATGAAGGAGGGAGTGACATGTATGAGGTTTTTGGTATGAGAAGATGAACACTTGGAAGTGAGGCAGTGTTTGTTTGTACAAGTGTGGTTGTATGTGCATGATGATGAATGTGTTGATGAGTACTAATGAAACGGTGATGAATAATGACATATATGTATGCAATATACATCATCAAGTTGTAGTTTTATTTATACCAATTGTAAATGTTTGACATTCAAAGTTGTTTTTTTTACGGTGTTAATAGACAAATATATTACTCGTATTTTACTTTATAAAAATGTTAAAGTAAGTTATTAGTTATAGACAATTAATTTGTTCAATTGAATCACTTTACTATTTTTATATCTAAATTAGACTTTTTTACATTGTACTATAATATTTATAAATTAAGTAACTTAAGGAAACTGATTTTGGTGTATTTCGTACCAGAGAAGCCTATTTATGAACAAAGATTAATTTTACGTTTCCTTGTTAGTGCTGTCTATAATGATAGATGAATCAAAAACTTTCAATTGGTATTTTTTTAATAATAATGTCAGAAATTTTAATGTAGTATATACAATAATCATAATTTCTTTAAAAAATTTCTTCTTCCCAGATTATTTTTTTTTTCTTACGACACGAGAATTCAATCCGGAGCTCTAATATGATCAGATTTATAAGTAAGCATCTCTTGTAAAATATAAGCAACGCCAAACCCCTCTAAAGCCCAAACCTCCATTTCTCCTACCCGTTGTCAACTGGTGCTTGCTGTTGCACCAGGAGCTGTTGCACCAGGTGCTAAAGCGTGGGTGTTTTGTAATGTTTGGATAAAAATCATGTCCGCCAGCATTCCATTTCGAGGACTTACAGAAATACCTCGGACGAGAAACCCCATCCCTCTCTTTCCTTTTTTCGCCCCCATGTCGCCACACAGGGGATCAGATTAACCAACCAAAATTGAAGTAAGTCGTTATGATTCAACCAGAGGTCGTATAATTTATCGACTCCGCAACAAAGATTCGAAAGATTAGGTGTTTTTTCAGCCTCATTAGACGGTACACATCTAGTACCGGACCAATGATTTGGGCGATCATATACGCCCCCAAAATATAGAGCCTTGAATACTAGAAGAAAAGCACCTATACCTAACAAGATTAAGTCATATTGTGATTTATTAAGTTAATTAATTCAATTAAACAAATTAGTAGTTTAGTAACTTAGTTGAACATTTTTACTAAGAAAAGTAATATATTTATCTATTAACCATATAATATATACAATACATTTTTATTTCAACAGATTATCAACTTTAAAGAATAAAGGATTATGAGTTCTATTGAAATTTAAAGAAATAAATAAACTTAATTTTAAGCGGTATATAATCAACATGGCTTATGGATATAAATAAGTAATAGACTTATAGTCAAACTGAAAATTTCATAAGCTATAAGCTATGAACAAATATAAGTTTATCAACGAGGAAAGTTCAATATAAAATGCTAAAAAAATTGTAGAATGAAGGAACCAATATGATTGTTTCATTTCAATTACTAATTTTCACATTTTTTTCTAAATCTAAATATTTCACAAATCGTATATCTATAAATTATAAAAATTACACTGTTAAAATCAACGTATTTTTATCTTTAATTAGATATCAAACATGTCATACTTCTAACGAACTTTTTTTTTTCGTTTTCTAATGGGCATGTGAAATTTGTAATGTTAAATCACTAGCTATAATGTAAATAAAGTTACAAATTATAAATTTAAAATCACACAAAAATAATTTATTTGATAATTTAGTAACCTTCGAAATTTTTTTTAGTTATAATCACATGTGATTAAAAATTAAATTAGTAATCACATGTGAATAAAGTGTAAATAAATACGAATTTTAAATAATTTTTTGATAACTATACATGTAAATAAATATAAAGGTGAAATCACATGTGAATTATCAGTTATTGTCACGTACTTCATTTGAAAAACACATGTGATTAAACCTCAAATCAATAATCAAATGTGATTTTGGCCGTAAACGAATGCAATTTTTAAAATCTTATTTATAGTTATTTATGTGAATGAATATTAAGTCGTAATTATGTGTGAGTTAACATCCACAATTGATAAATAATTGTGTACCAATATTATATTTTTATCATAAATCACATGTAATTATACATAAAATCACATGTGATTATATAAGTCGCTGTGACACTCCTTCAATTACGGTAAAATTTACCACTAGACACATGTATTAGCTTACGCTAATTCCCTACATAATGAAAAACTAAACTATTTTTATGAGATAAGTTTAGCAAAGCCCACTAAGTTAATACGCGAAGTATTAAGAATTTTGTAATTATGTACGATTACGCGAAAACAATCGGGTGTAGCCCGACAATTACATGATCGTTGGTGCTACGAATTTCATAAATAATGTAAAACTATTTTAATAATAGTTATTTACATGAAAACATTATGCTATAAAGATAAAGCATAACGATTAAATGAAAACGTTATACATTTTATATAAAACGTACCAAACCCAAAATAACGCGCTAATCGAAACCGACAACCAAACGAGAACCCAACGAAACATCTTAAGAACATAAAATAAAGTATTTAAAAATAATACTACAATAAAAAAATTAACGTGAGTTTATCGTGAACGAAAAACGAATAATAAACGTTTAACGTTTAAACGAACGACAAAACGTACGGGTAAACGAGCACCGCGCATAACGTAAACTTGGGGAACAAAATTTAAACAACCCACACCTAGTGGAGCCCACAAGAGAGCAGCCATGCCTCATGGCCATGCCCTCTCCCTCTCTTTAAGCCATACTCCCTCACCCTCTTTCTCACTCACACACACAAACACCTCCACACTCAATCCCTACTCCCCTTTTTATTTTCTCTCTTCTTTCCTTTCTCACGGCAACAACAACAATACCACACATCATCATCATCCTTCATCATACCAAGGCATCATCATAATCATCTTCTATCATCTTGCAAAGAAGAACAAGCTTCAAGCATCACCATCACCTTCTTTCATTCTCCATCTTTAAGCTTTGTAAGAACACTTCATCTATCACTCATCTTGCATGATCTATACTAAAAAAAACATGTTGTATGTTCACCTTTTGAAAGATCTTAAGCAAAAACATAGCAAAAACTTAACGAAACAAAAACTCGGTGAGTGTAACTTTCTGGACAGATTTATGATCTTCAGTAGAAAAATCATATAAAATCGTAGGAGTAAGATAAATACATGAAACTATGCCAAAATCTTCGTATGTTTGTTAACTACAACTTTCATGTTGAACATATCTCCTGAAAATACACAGAAATTGAGATATGGGTCGATTTGCACGCCGAGGTCATGAAGAACACGTATTTGGACAATTTTTGATTCACGAATTTATTCGACAAGTTATAGACCTCTAAAAATCATGTAAAAATTACTGGAAGTAGATGACATATGTACGAATGTTGTGTAAAAATTTCGGAATTGTTCGATAAGTTTTGACCCCCGAGAACGAGCTCGAAAGAAGTCAAAAAATCTGAAAAATGGGTTTCGGGGACTGTTTTGGGTGTATTTTAATTAACGATACTTTTTGACCAACTATAAAACGCAACGATAATTTTCCCGAGCTCTGTAAACATATTTAAGACCTCCCTAAAAATTTCGGGTCAAACCGAACACGTTTGACTAAGTCAACCGAAAACGAGCCTCGGTACGAAAAACGTGAAACGAAATGTAAAACTTTAGATTTTGGCTCGAAACGAATAATTTAAATATTTTACGATGAGACTCGAACAAAAATAATGGCAATATGTGAGAAACCAAAAACGACAAACTTTTCATATATATATACCTACACATACGCGCGACTACAAAAATTGAATATTTAGTTATATTCACGAGTAGAGATTTTCATGACAAACGAAACTTATATATTTATACGTTAACAACGTATCGAAATCATATATATATATATATATATATATATATATATATATATATATGTACGACACTTGTGATTATATATCTTTATATACAAATAGAACTCACGTTTTACAAACGTACAATGTATAATATACGACAAGTATATTTGTATGCATATATATATATATATATATATATATATATATATATATATATATATAACAATTATATATATGTACAAAAGAAACGAAACGATAATATACACAATTATATACATGTATATGTATATATACGTAACAAGCAATACGATTCGAGAAATATTAATTATTCTTCAACAAATAATCACCAACGACTTGTTCAATTTAAGAAATCAACAATTTCTTCAAGAACAATCAAACCATTAACATAATTTGACAAACAATCAAAATACTTATGTTAATACATATTATGCGTATAGGTTGACATACCTTGGGCGACGCTACTCTCATCCGCTAGCTATCACATCACTACATCTACAGTGAGTTCACAGCCCCTCTTTTACTGCTTTTACTGCTTCTAAACTTAGGGTGAAAAACATAGCAAATTACGAAACACAAGTCGTGGATTGGTTATAGCACTAGGAATCGTTACTTTACTCATTAGGCCTAGCTAGCCGTTGGGAGATCACCGTCTATGTTTATCCCAACAAATTACAACTCTTATTTTTGGAATATGGCTTTCCAACGATACTGATTTACATAGGAAATATTTTTCCATTATTGGATTAACCTGTGTTTCCTACGATTTATATAGGAATGTTTTCCTACAATGTTGATAACGATTTGTTAAATTACACTAGATGTTTTCTAACACATACTTACTGGAATGTTTTTCCAACTATTACTTTTAGATTGCGATCCAACAAAATCATGATTTGATTACTATTTGACTGGAGGTCAACGATTTAAAAACGAAATGAGTATAATAAACCAACTTATAAACCTGTGAATTCACTCAACAATTTTGTTGATATTTACTCACTATGTTTTTCAGGGAATTAGCAGAGTAGGTAAGATCTGCATGCATCCAGGATGGACTACACACGCAACATTAGGATGCCACTTCTTTTGGGACAAACGGGATTTCAATTGTATAACTACAACTACTGTAGTCATACTTCTGAAATCCACTTTTAAACTATGTATTATTGTTTTTAAACAATACTATTATCGTTACAACTTTCCTAAGTTGTACCCTTTTGTAATAACAATTATTCGGGCATCTTAATATACCATGTTTGGCGATAGCCATATGCTCTGATATGTATGTATGTTCATTGATTACGTCAGCACCCCCGCTTAACACTAATGCTTCCGCTAAACGAAATTACCGATTTTGGGGGTGTGACAGTCGCATTTTTTAAGACCCGACAAAAATGAAGAAGAAAAAGTTTGTCGAAACTATACTTTGTGGGATCTCTAATCGAAGAGAAAAAAAAACGTTGATTTCGAATATATAATTTTTATAATTTTTAGTTATGATGTTTGTGAGATATTTAATTTTAAAAATTCGAGTAAAAATTGAGTTTTAAAGAAAATAGAGCATTCTTATTGGTTCTCTCATTCTTTATTTTTTTAACATTCTTCATTGAACCACTTCTATCAACTATTTGAAACTTTAATAAACCCAAATCAGATCACCTTGTTAATCAAATCTAAGGTAGTACGCTAAAGTTTTCATTGTAACTTAGAGCATCATCAATGCAATATACAATTTACACCAGATAATTCTCCATAATAACACTTGTCATTGAAAATTTGAATTTACATTATTTCTTGACTTTATAATCGGTTTGAGGTTTATTTGACACGTTACTTAAATATATTAAAGAAGAATGACGATAATGATAATAATATTCTAGAGATATTATAGTTGTCATTTTATCATAATTTTGTAATGAATATAATGTCAAATCCTTTTAGAAGTCCATCTCGAATCAATCCCAAAACACTCCATAGTTTATGAACTTATAACACGCATTGACCCATTAAATTAAATAAAAAGGTAAAAGCAAAATCGGGAATTGTCATTGTTAAAACAGTTTACACTCGTCGAAAACGATTACCCATTGGTAACTAACAATCGACACTATGTTCTTCTCCGGCTAAGAGTTTCATTGCAAATGCAAAACTTTAGAATAAGTGTTGCCTTTAAGTTTTTTCAAATGCAACACTTAATAAAAGTGTTGCATTAGATGCTTAAATGTAACACTTATATATTTTGAAAATGTTGCGTTCTAACTTAAATTATGTAAATTGGTGACTACATTCTTGCTGAAAATAGTTTCATTCTTGTTAATTTATTGTTCTTTTCTATTATCTTTATGATTTTCTTTGGAAACTACAAAGAGTACAAATCATTTGGTATGTGATTGAAAACTACATTTATGATGGCCATTAATGCGGACAGTAAGTTAATTCAGTTAATAATTTATTTATTTTCTAATATTAGTATCATATTATACAAAACTAATCAAATATATTATGTATGTAGTCAGTTGATATGATTTTACATTCAATACTATAAAAGTACCCGTCTCAATTTTTTAATAAAGTGTTATCAATTATAATGTCAATTTCAATCTTATTCTTATATCTTTTATTTTATAACTTTTTGTTTAGGTTTCAGAATTTAGTAGACTCGTTGATTTAGAGGGAATTCAGTGGACTTATCTCAAAGTTCTTGTGGATGTTTTTGCAGATGTTAACCTTTTTGAGGGTTCGGGTTCATGTATTCAACCCATATTCTAGGGTTTCTTGTTTTGATGATTACTTGTTCATATTGTCTAATGTTTTGAAAACTTGTAATCATTCGGTTACATTCTTTTGGTTTGAGAGATATGAGGTTCAATTTGCGATTCTTTGAGTTTAATATGTAAATCAAGTATTCTATTTTATCTGTTGTAGTATACATTTACATTTAAGAAACGAAAGAAAAACAAAACTAGTCCATCTTTATATACAAAAAAGAAGTTATCTATACTTCTATACTTATAAAAGATTTCACACGAATTTTGATACCAATGATTTTATTAATAGTTAGTATCATATTTTAATTTACTTTTCTATACGTTATTTTAATTAAAACTTTAGTTATATATAATAGGGAATCATCAATATGGAAGTATAGTATGAATGGAAGAAAGAAAATAATTTTTTTGCGTATATTTTAATTAATGAATATTTCATGTAAGGCTTAAGTGCACGGGAAAGTAATTATTTATATTATGACATTTATAGTATTTATCGAACTATTCGGACTTTCATAGTGTGTAGTAAATGTGTTATTCATTGCTATTCTATGTGATTTTTGGTACATTTACTTGCATGCTGTATCAGGTGACAGGTGACACGTGACATCATGACAAGTTGTCATGTCACCAAATACATACAATAACAATAGATAAAAAGTTCATTACACATAATGTAACTCTGAATACTTATTTGCATACTGAGAATACTAGTTGATAACTAACTACACTTCCATGCACTTAAGCTTTCATGTAATGCTAATTCACGTTAAATATTCAACGAGTGAAATATTCATCAACGAATATTACAAGTAAAAGAGTTACTTCTCTCCTTCTCTTAAAAAATTATATTTCCATTTTGACATTTCCCTTTTATCTCTAATCTACACTTTATAATCTATAACTGATAAAATAACAAAGTATATTAACAATCTTGTTTGTGAAGTTATCTAATTTGGTTTGTTTGTAAGTGCGAAAATTAACAAGTTATGAGTTTGTGCTGATTGTGCTAAAGATAGAAAAGTTAAAGGACTGCAGATGTCAATGTTTTGTGTTGTGAGTTTGTGCTGTGAGCATGTTTTGTGACAATGTTCAGCAATGCAAATTGCTGAGAATCATGTTCATCATGAAAGATCAAAACACTTTGATCTTGATTGGCATATTGTTAGAGAAAAAGTATCTAGTGGTGTTTTAAAACCTGTTAAGGTTGGTTCAAGTTTTAATGTTGCTGATATTTTTACTAAAGGTCTAACTGTTGGTCAACATGATTAAATTTGTGAGAAATTACAAATGGTTGATATGTTCACAAGTCAAGATTGTGGGGGTGTGATAAAATAACAAAGTATATTAACAATCTTGTTTGTGAAGTTATCTAATTTGGTTTGTTTGTAAGTGCAGAAATTAACAACTTATGAGTTTGTGCTGATTGTGCTAAAGATAGAAAAGTTAAAGGACTGCAGATGTCAAGAATAGAAGAAGGAGGTCTCATGTACAAGTTCTGGAAGATACATGCCGTTTATGTGAAGTTCAAGACTCAAAGGACTAAAGATGCATATATATTTTTCCAAAAATATAAAAGGAAAATATTGGTTTAATTGTTTAATTTTAGTCATTATTTTCATATTTTTTCTTTTCTGCTCTCTCTTTGTCTCTCGTACGAATTAGGTTTTTTGGTCTGGATCTATATTTGTTCATCCGTTTGATGAATATTTTTGTTGTAGTAATCAATCAATTATTCTGGTTCTAGTGTTCAGTTTGTAAGTCTTTAACAATTTATTCAAATTATTGTTTGATTTAATTTGGTTTAGTGTTGGTTTATACAATTTTACATGGTATCAGAGCTAATCGCTTTGATATTGTTGTGGTTTTATCATTCTGAATCGATTTATCGATCGATTTAAAGGTTTCACGGTTAAAAAATTTTTGTTCACAAAATAATTAGGGTTTTAATAAATTAGGGTTTCGGGTGTTTCAAAATTGGGGGTTTTCTCTAATTCGTATGAGATTAATATAATCAGGGTAGATTCTTTGGCTATTCGTGATTATATCGTTCTTTTCTTGGTAATTTTGATTTTAGGGTTTGAAACCCTAATTTCTAGATCTGGTGGTTATATTAGGCTTTGTTGTTGTAGGCATCAATTCTTTGAGATCTACAACAACTCTGGTTATTATTCCGCTGCGTACTTGGGTATAGATTTGTATATTCTTGATTTCAAAGTTTGTTGCTGAGTGGAGAACCCTCTGTAAGAAATTTCATCCTACTCTTCATTGTAGCAATTAACCTTAACACTAGAGGGCTCTAGTGTTGAGGAGATTGGACTATAGGTTGGGATCCTAATTGTTTTTGTGTGGAATTGTTAGTTGACTTGTGGAGATACATTTTGTGGTATTGTTGATTTCCTTTCTGTGTAAATTATTATATTGTTATATACTGACTTTTTCTTGGTAGAAGAGAACTCATTGTGCCCAACTCTTGAATCTTGGCCCTATTGAGGCTTCAAGAAAACCTGATCAAGCACAAGCACAATTGAGTTGTTGGATTTGATGTGATATTTGTCTTATATTTTGCTAATTGATTGAGATTAATTGCATTGTTGTTTTTTATACTTTGTTACCATGTCTGAAACAAGTGATGATACTTTGATAAGTAAGTTGGATTTTGGATACCCTTTATATTTACATCCTAGTGACATATCTAGTACACCATTGGTTACTCAAAAATTGGTTGGGACTGAAAACTATAGGGTTTGGTGTCAGGCAATGACTTTGGTTCTTAAAACAAAAAATAAATATGGCTTTATTGATAAATCTTGTGAAAAATCTACAACTGATGACACTTTGGCTAAACAGTGGGATAGGTGTAATTCTTTGGTTTTATCTTGGATTCTTGAGTCAATATCAGAAGATTTATACAATGATCAAATATATTCTGAAATTGCTACCGATGTATGGGAGGAATTAAAAGAAACATATGATAAGGTTGATGGTTCTGTTGTGTTTAATATGCATATTAAAATCAGTACATTAACTCAAAATGGATCTTCATTTTCTGACTACTATCATAAACTGAATGCATACTGGAAAGAATATGATGCTATACCTGAATGTATTTGTAAAGCTGCTAAAGAAATACAAGACCATAGACATTTGATGAAGTTAATGCAGTTCTTAATGGGGTTAGATGACATTTATCAACCAATCAGGAGTCAATTGCTTACTAATGATCCTCTCCCTACAATCAAAACTGCTTTTGCAACTCTTTCAAGGGAAGAGTCACATAGAAACTCTTCCACTTCTGTTTCTTCAAAAACACAAGCTTCTGCTTTTGTGTCTAAAACTTCTTCTTTCTCTTCTAATAATTCTTCTTCTTCTCAACCCTCTTTGAATAATTCTTCTAATGCTAGCAGTTCAAGTAATGGTTTTAATAACAGTTCAAGATTCAGTAGAGGTCTTAACCCCAATCTGAAGTGCACTAAGTGTAATAAATTGGGTCATACCATTGATAGATGTTATGAAATTGTTGGTTTTCCTCCAAAAAGGAATTCAAACAATTTTAATAACAGAAATAATTCTACTGGTTCTTCATGGTCTAATAATTCTGGAAACAAATCTTTTTCTAGCAATAACTGTGTTTTAGATAAACAGTCTTCTCTCCCAATTTCTGAAGAGCAGGTTGCTCAACTACTCAATTTTTTGAACAAAAGATCTTTAAATGATGATCCTAAAGCCAACATGGCAGGTATTGGTTCACATTTCTAAAACTAATTGGATTATGATTCAGGAGCAAATCAACACTACATTACTATGGAAAATGGTCTCAAAAATCTTGTTGATATTTCAAGTTTAAACTTAATGGTGGAACATCCCAATGGTTCTAAAACTAAAATTGAAAAAATTGGTGATTGTGTGTTAACTCCTGAATTAACATTATTTGATGTTTTAGTTGTTCCTGAATATTGTGTCAATCTAATGTCTGCTTATAAACTTGCTAAGGATAGCAAGAAATTTATTGGTTTTGATGAATCAACCTGCTACATTCAGGACTTACCCCAAAAGGGAATCATGGGAAAGACTGTGGTGACTGGTAGTATGCAAGGAGGTTTATATTTTTTTGATCACTGTCATGAAAATGGTAATACATTGAATTTTAATTCTGTGACTTGTTATTTGTCTAAATATACTTGGCATAGTAGACTTGGGCATCCTGCAGAACCTGTTTTGCAGAATCTTAAGTCTAAGTTAAGTTTGGGTAATGAGTCTGTTCTACCTTGTGATATGTCACAAGGTTAAGCAGACTAGAGAATCCTTTCCTCTCAGTGAGCACAAAACCACAAATATAGGCGATCTTATTCATTTAGATCTTTGGGGTCCCTACAAGGTTCCCAGTAGGGATGGGTATAAATATTTCTTAATAATTGTTGATGATTATTCTAGGGCAGTTTGTGTGTACTTACTTAAAGTAAAAACTGAGACTTATTTTAACATTCTTAATTTCATTAATATTATTGAAACACAATTTGATAAGAAAGTTAAAATAATTAGAAGTGACAATGGGACAGAATTTGTAAACACTGCTCTCTCTCAATTCTTTCTTTCTAAGGGTATTGTGCATCAAACCTCTTGTGCTTACACCCCACAACAAAATGGGGTAATTGAGAGGAAACATAGACATTTATTAAATGTAGCTAGGGCACTTTTGTTTCAAGGGGGGGGGGGGGGGGGGGGTACCTCTCTATATGTGGACTGAATGCATTCTCACTATTACTTATTTAATAAACAGAACCCTTCTTCTATCTTGAATGGTAAGACTCCATATGAATCGGTCTATGGAGTTGAACCATCTCTTCAACACTTAAGAGTATTTGGCTGTCTTTGCTTTGCTACTAAACTTAACAATCATGATAAGTTCAGTCTAAGGTCTGAAAATTTTGTTTTTATTGGTTATTCTAATTCACAGAAAGGGTATAAGTTGTATGGTCTTGAGTCCAAATTGATTATATTTTCAAGAGATGTTAAATTCTATGAAAATGTCTTTCCTTTTAAGATGGTTTCTGAATCTAAAGATCATGTGTTTAATGAACAGGAACATTTGGATTTTTTCAATCACAATTTTTACAATGGATTTGAAGGTCCCAATGATGATAATTTTAATTCTGATTTAAATGTTAGTGATGGCCCTTCTAGTCCTTGCAGTAATATGAATGATACTACTAGTAGTATGTCTGATAATACTGATAAACCAGACAATTCAAATCTAAGGAGGTCAACTAGAGAATCTTTTTTACCTAAAAAGTTTGAAAATTATGATTTGAAATATAATAAAGTAAAGTATGGTATTGACAGAGTAGTTGGTTATTCTAAACTTAATTATGAAAACTTGTGTTTTACTTCTGCTCTAAATAAGTCTTTTGAACCAAATACTTATGTTGAAGCTTCTAAGCATCAAAAATGGATTGATGCTATGAATGCTGAAATTGAAGCTTTATATAGAAATAAAACTTGGGTTCTTATAGACTTACGACCCAATAGGAAACCTATAGGGTGTAAATGGGTATATAAAATCATGTATAAATCAACTGGTGAGATTGATAGGTGTAAAGCTAGACTTGTAGCTAAAGGGTACAGTCAAAAAGAAGGTGTTGACTATGATGAAACTTTTTCACCTGTTGTTAGAATGGTCACTGTGAGAAGTGTAATTGCTATTGTTGTTCATAATAATTGGCCTCTATTCCAACTAGATATTGATAATGCATTTTTATTTGGTGAACTTGATGAGGAAGTCTATATGACTTTACCTCAAGGATATTTTGATAAAGATGAAACAAAAGTGTGTAAATTGGTTAAATCTTTGTATGGGCTTAAACAAGCTCCAAGAAAATGGAATGAGAAATTGTCTAACTGTTTGATTGAGAATAGCTTTGTGCAAAGTAAGTGTGACTATTCTTTGTATACTAAGTGTAATAATGATGTGTTTGTCATTGTGCTTGTATATGTTGATGATATTGTTGTCACTGGTAATGATATCAATGAGATTAACTCTGTTAAGCATTTTTTGAGTACTAGGTTTAGAATCAAAGATTTGGGTAAACTTAAGTATTTTCTTGGCATTGAAGTTGTTGACACTGATAGTGGTTTATGTCTCTCCCAAAGAAAATATTGTATGGAACTTTTAGATGAGTTTGGTATGTTGGGATGTAAACCTTTGAGTACTCCAATTGAATTGAATGTTTCCGCATATAAGGAGGTCAATAATGAATCTGTGTTGAATAATATGACTGTTTATCAGAAATTAGTTGGCAAATTGATTTATATTACTGTGACAAGACCTGATATTAGTTTTGCAGTGCATGTTTTAAGTCAATTCATGCATGCTCCTACTAGTTCTCATATGAGGTTGGCTTTCAGAGTTCTTAGATACTTAAAAAAGTGCCCAGGTAAGGGTATACATTTCACAAGAGGTATGGATCTAAAACTTTTTGCATTTGTTGATTCAGATTGGGCAAAAAATCTTATTGGCAGGAAATCTATAACTGGTTTCTGTATTTATTTGGGAAACAGTTTGATTTCTTAGAAAAGGTAAAAAACAACCCACTGTTGCTAGATCCTCTGCTGAGGCAGAGTATAGAGCAATGGCCTCTATTACTTGTGAACTCTTGTGGATTATAAATTTGCTAAATGATTTGAAGCTTAAAAACTTGATTCCTGTGAGCATGTTTTGTGACAATGTTCAGCAATGCAAATTGCTGAGAATCATGTTCATCATGAAAGATCAAAACACTTTGATCTTGATTGGCATATTGTTAGAGAAAAAGTATCTAGTGGTGTTTTAAAACCTGTTAAGGTTGGTTCAAGTTTTAATGCTGCTGATATTTTTACTAAAGGTCTAACTGTTGGTCAACATGATTAAATTTGTGAGAAATTACAAATGGTTGATATGTTCACAAGTCAAGATTGTGGGGGTGTGATAAAATAACAAAGTATATTAACAATCTTGTTTGTGAAGTTATCTAATTTGGTTTGTTTGTAAGTGCAGAAATTAACAAGTTATGAGTTTGTGCTGATTGTGCTAAAGATAGAAAAGTTAAAGGACTGCAGATGTCAAGAATAGAAGAAGGAGGTCTCATGTACAAGTTCTGGAAGATACATGCCGTTTATGTGAAGTTCAAGACTCAAAGAATTAAAGATGCATATATATTTTTTCAAAAATATAAAAGGAAAATATTGGTTTAATTGTTTAATTTTAGTCATTATTTTCATATTTTTTCTTTTCTGCTCTCTTTTTGTCTCTCGTACGAATTAGGTTTTTTGGTCTGGATCTATATTTGTTTATCCGTTTGATGAATATTTTTGTTATTGTAATCAATCAACTATTCTGGTTCTAGTGTTCAGTTTGTAAGTCTTTAACAATTTATTCAAATTATTGTTTGATTTGATTCGGTTTAGTGTTGGTTTATACAATTTTACAATAACCATGCATTTTCAAGCAAACCTGATTAGTTTACAACTTTATGACACGATATTACTTATCTAATCTTAATCTACTAACAACAATATAGAAAAACGTTGAATATATGGAAACTAATGTATTAAATAAAAAAAAATAAACCAATTAATCTTTATAGTTAGTACATGTTTTGTGTTTTTAATAATCAGATATGTCAAGTAACATAAACACATTAAAAATTTACTTTATGGTTGTGGTAACTCACCTTATGATTGTGGCGAACAAGTTGTATAAACATTAGTCCACTACATAACTTACTAAACATGATATATTAACTTATATGTGACGAACACATATCACATGATATTCTGCTACATCGTGCGATAGTCCATTATGTAGGTTTAATTTTGTGTTTTATAGAATAAACCCTCAAAATCTCTTCAATCTTTTTTTCACCGATATCACCTAAAAGCATGTCAACAGTTAAATACAATCCAAACAAATATATTCAAAAGCCTTATAAACAAGGCTTGGCCCAGCCCAAATGCACCAATGGCCCAATAAAATCTGCCAAATTATTAAAAAACAAACCCCAGCATCGTGTATATTACGCAAAATAACATGCAACTGATCCATACAACTGTTTCGTGGTCTACAATCATCCTTCATCAAAGCTGCCGAAATTTTAGGTATGTATGATCCTTCCATTCTTGTTTCTTGTCCTTCACCATTTCCTATGAATCAGATTTGCTCTATGCAGTTTACTTTTACTAAAATTATTGATTTCTAAACAAATTGTCAAGTAGTTTGTCGTTTGATCATGAAAATGAAGCCTTTTGGTGTATATAGGAGATCCAGATCATAGACATTTTGCAATTTCTTTTAGTTTCATATGAGTCACATCTAGTAACTCGAAATATTAGTTGTTATGAAATTTATTCAGTTTGGTGTAAATACCAATTACTTAAATAACTTGATTACACTAAAATCACTAACAGTATCAGCTCATTTCTTTTTGTGTACATACTGCGAAAAAAATTCCATTCGAAAGTGAAAATTTAATTTCACGAAAAGTTGTGTATAGGTGATTCTTCTCTGGCTTCAATGGACAAGAGAACGCCGTTTTTTCTTACTAACTTATTAAAAAGAAGGGGAAAATCTGAATCTAGTGAAGAAAACGGTTGGGGGGATACAACTAGTGACACTAAGTTTAATGGCTGGGATTCATCTCTTGGTTCCACTAATTCTGGCCCAATCACCAACGGATGGGCGGATGAGCTTGAGAAGCGTTACAATGGTTGGGGCTCTGGCGCATTGACCAAACCTCGTTTTCTAGAAACAAATACCAATGGATGGGCTTACGAGAAGCCTAATGATGAGTATAACGGATGGGGCTCAGGTTCGGGCTCAAGTGGTAAATGTCTAACTCCAGAAGCAAGTAGCTATGGTTGGATGATGAATGAGACAGTTAAAGATGAGTGCAACGGGTGGAGTTCCGTTTCAAAGTCTACAACTTCTAAAGAAAGTAGCAATCAATGGGTAAATGAGCAGCCCGAATATGAGCCTGTTAGCAAGAAAGTGGATATTGATGTAGAACTAAGACCATTAGAAATAGAATCTTGGGCACCTTCTGCACCGCCACTTCCTCATGACGGTTTTAGTGAAAACGCCATGGTTGCTAATGTTTCGAGTAAAGATTTGGTTGCAACGAGTGAAAGTAAGAATGGTGCTGCGTTGTGTGTGGTATGTTGGGAAGCTCGGGTTGAGGGAGCTTGTGTACCTTGTGGACATATGGCTAGTTGTATGAGCTGTTTACACGAGATAGAATCTAAACAAGGAACTTGCCCTGTTTGTCGGGCCAAGATTGATAAGGTTATGAGGATTTACGCCATCTCAACCCAATAAGCATCGAATATCATATCAAGGCATATCATCTTTTTCTCAATCCGGCAACATGATTACGACAAACATACATAGATACCTCATTGTCGTCATTGGTCATTCAGGTCCTATTATTGCATACTAGGCCATTAGGATCCATTTAGTGTATATTTTTGCTACAAAAGGTACATGATGTACCATATGTAATTAAAGTGATGGGTATTAACGGATATATTATGAAGATATGTTAGATTTGTTAGGATTTATCTTTATCTAATATAGATTAGGTTGATCTAATTTACAATTAGTATTAGTTTCCTATTCGTATTAGTATTAGGTTTCTTAGTCATCAAGTTTAGTTAAGTCTATAAATGTAGACCATTATAATCTCTTTTAAGGCAATCAATAATAAATCATTTTTATTATTTTACATGGTATCAGAGCTAGGTAGGGATGTTCAAATGGATAGATCGGTTCAAAACCGATCCATATACATGAATCCAAATGGATTATGGTTTCAAAAATATGAATCTGATCCGTCCAAACAAATTCAAAAAACGAACCAATCCATCCGAATTATTATTTGGATGGAGCGGTTTGGTTTTTGGATATCCAAACACATTCACAAATATATATGCTAAAAGTATGTTAGATATTATAACAAAAATGTACAAAATGGATGATATTAAGTTTGATTTGTATAAGTTCAAATCAATATCATCTTCACTATAGATTATAGTGTTTGTGAAATAATTTATCACATTTACAAAAATTAATATGATCTTTAACATCAACTATTATATATTAGTATTATATTTAGATATTTATAGAATATTAATAATTTAGTAAACTATTATGTATCTGCATGTGTGTGTGTGTGTGTGTGTGTATATATATATATATATATATATATATATATATATATATGAAATGTTTGAAAAAATAATATTTATTTCTTATTTGGTTTTTTTGGATAATCCGGATTGTAGTTTACAAACCAAAACCAATCCGTAATCCGAAATAATAAGTTTGATTCTGATCTGAGCCAATCCAAAATCCAATTATCCAAACCATATAGTCTGATCCGAGTTATCCAATTGGATAATCCGGTTTTATCCGAACTGTGAACAACCCTAGAGCTAGGGTTACCGATGAAGTAATTAATCCTCCGGCCGTCGATACCGATGGTTCGGAGGGATGCTCGTTCCCTTTCAAAGAGTTTAGTTTAATGTTATCATATTTTCCGTTGATTCCTTATTTGTTCTGTTTAGTTAAGAAAATTTTTTTCTAATCTAGCCATTCTTAAATTTGTCTGCCGCAACCCGTTCTTTTATTCTTTTAGCTAGCGTAAACTTCCAAAAAAAAATAAAAATTATTTGCATATTACTAGCTTGCTGCTTCTTCCTATAACTAAAAAACAAAAAACAACAACTCTGAAGTCGATGAGATCACATTCGGTTCGGAAGTGTTTCTTAATATCACGTCTCTGATTTTCGTTGTTTCTTCATCCTTAATAGTAAACCAAGTCTATCAAATTTTCTTCTAATAAAACTCTCCTTCTCCTTCTGGTTTCTATCTCCGTCTCTTTATGATTTACATTCTCGTAAATGTCTTATGTCCTTTTATTAATTAGCTTTTCTTAAAACCGATCTCTTCTTTCTCAATCATTTTTCAAAAATACACGACTCGTTCTATCTTTCTCTTAAGAATCAAATATTTCTTATCTTTTTTTCTAAATAACTATCTTTACCTTCTCTGTTCAACACTTTTTTTTCTTCATTTTTCTATATTATTAATCTTTAAATGTGTTTGGACGACTTATATGATTGTGTGCATTCAAAATACATTTTGGCTACTTTTGACCAATGAGCCCGTCCATTTTTAGTTAACTATTTGGACTAGACTTGTTTGGTGTTGAAAGTAACTCAAATTGGCCAGTTTATTGCAATTGATGCATGTATCAGTTAGACATAGAAAAGCGACTAGCTTATATGTGTTTTCCGTTAAATTAAGTTTTAGGCCCGTTTCATACTATACTCTTTAGCAACAAGAAGTTCTAAAAAAACTGTTTTTAGCCATTCTTAAAAAAAGTCTTTTTGGAACTGTATTTCCGGTTATTGCTTAGGTTATTATGTTTTCTGGATGCTAAGGTTACACGAGTACTCAAGAATATGCATTTACCATTCTTCAAATTTACATAAACGGGATCATAATATCAATGATTGCCAAAGCATATCATCAATCTATGTCTCAAATACAGGAAATGTGTGTGTCAAAGAGAACATTAACATCAATGTAGCATCTTCGTTTCAATCTATGTGTCTTAATTGATCAAATACATTGTAAGAATAGCTCGTCTTTCTACTGCATGCATGACCTTCTTGGATCAGGTATCCTAGAAGGGAATGAGTCGCAACAGGTTTGGCTAAAAATGTAAATGTTAATACATGTCAAATTGAGCCGACACATGATGACAGACGGTATAAAAATTTCGATTTTAAACCCTTATTCAATCCTCGTGGTCGCCATTCAGCCACATCTGATTAATACAAAAAACTTGGAGTTTTTCTACCTAACGACACCAAATCATCTGCTTTTTTTTTAATATATAGATATATTCAGTTTACCATAATAAAAGTTATTTCGACAGGCAACCCTAAATCTTTTTGAACCAGTATGGTCTTTCTTCAAGAACCGCACCTAATGCAATGTTCAACTATTTCATTATAGAGGTGATCAGAGTTTTGTTAAGATGTCTGGCTTATTTATATTCTACCATTTCCATTTTCTAATAAAAATTACATAGTTTATTTAATTTAATAAACCATTAAAATAAAACATTCTATAAAATTGCAAAGTAACTTCACAAATCAATGAATTTAGAGTATAATAATCAATAACAATTTTAACAACTTGACAATTATTTTGAAACTTTAATCTTCAACAAGTAACTAATGGGCTTAATAGTATGGGGCCATTGGAGGTTTGGGCTTTGTGGCACTCCGTCTTACGGGCTGGGCCTTTTCAAAAGAATTCACGAATTACTAAAGGCCCTGAATGTTGTAAACACTTGCAACATTTGTTGCAACGAATGCTTAGCCGTTTAGAATTGCCTTTAGTCAATGTATTAAATAAATAATTTAATATTAAAATTTTGAAGTTTTTGTTATACGTAGTAACAAATTTTGAAGGTGAACTTATTGAAAAGACGGTATAATGTGTTTTTCAGTGTGTTAATTGAAAGAGTTTTGATGACGTGTGTACCGTGATACATGTTAAAGTGCATTTATTGAACCCGTAATTTTTTAAATATTAAAACTAATAATTAATATATGTGTAAAAAGGTAAATATTGTATTAATTAACTAGACCTCAAACACGTGTATACATACGGGCCTTTGAATATGTAATTGATTTTTATAAATACGAACATTTTGTATATGATAAAGTTGTATCGTTTTATATGAGATAAAAAAGATATGCAAGTTGTAAATTAAGTTGTTTTAGATAGTATATATATAAATCCTATGCGTGGTACTAATTTGGGTGAGTAGAAAGTAAGTTTGTTTCGGATAGCATTCATGATAAGTCAATGAACATTGAATCGTAAAGGAATCTACTTATAAATAACAAAATCGAAAGTATAAAGGAAAAATTAGAAGTTAACAATCATAACGGTGAAGTTGTAGTACTGAGCAATAATTATATACTTTGTAAGACCTCATTGTACACCACATTTGTCTGGCTGACATCCTTATCACAAAGAATATCTCTCGGCCCCTTCTTGGTTTTAACACGTGAAACCGTCACATACAGTTGTCCATGGGAGAAGATCGGTCGCCGTAAATACACACAGCCAAAGGATATTTGCCTGATGTGGCTCTCTGAAATGATCATCGCTTCAATAACATGTTAACCAAACATTTTTAATTTGTAATCTTGTTACATTGCATAATCCGTTGGAGTGATCAATATTCCAAAGTAATATTACTGGCACACCTTTTGTGGATGTGAGCTTATGGTTTGGCGATCAGGTGCTTTCAGTCCATTTAGTATCTCGAGCGAATATAAATTGTTAAGTTATCAGTAATTTCTCACAAATAGTATATGAACTGAAATATGTTTTCTCCTCCTTTATAATTTTGGAGAGCATGAAGTCGTTTAACGAATCGACCTCCTCATTTGTTGACGTCAGGATCACTTTGTCTTCAAAGTAACATGTCTAATTTATATGTAACATGTGTTGCCAAGCACAATAGTTAACATTGAATATAGCTCATATAATTATTCGCCATTTTCTTTTAATCATAGTTTAATTTAACATAAAGTAAAATCATGTAATAGTTATATATATATATATATATATATATATATATATATATATATTTATTTATATTTATATATATAATTTTTTATTTTATATAACATATATAAATATAAACGATTAGTTTTACACTCATGTTTACACACGTGTCATTTAAGGTCACTTTGATTTTCATTTGTGTCATAAGTAATGTAAATGATAACGGTAAACATTTATACTATATACATCAAGAATATTAGTATCAATTTTAGTTTTAGATTGCAATACTAACACAAGTATAAAGTTAATCTTTTTATATCTGTTAATATATACGGATTTAAACATATACAATGAATTTAAAAATAAAGTATAAACGTTGAGTGAAATTATGGTTTTTGTAAAAAAATTATATAGTGTATTATAGATGGTGTTTTTTTTATTGTGAATCACAATTTGTTTTTTTTCTTACCATTACTTGAACTTTCTTTTTTTTTTCTTTTTTGTTATTAGAAAAAGCAAGTTATTTGAAAATTTTCTTCACGTATTTAAGTTTGGTTTAAAGTACAATATCGTTTCTTAAAATTTTTTAACATAACGATTTTTTATAATTTAAATCAAAAGTATAAACTAAGAAATTAATTAATAGGTGAGTGTTGATATCATTAAGTTGATAGGAATGATACAACTTTCCAAACAAAATTAATAAGACACCTCTATTTAATGTAACTCTTAATTGTTGCAATCCAAATCAAATTTAATTAACTAAATGGATCTAATTGTTAAATGGAAGTTACACATTCATCAACGATGAATGTTAGCGGATTCCCTTAATATTCATCATATTATATTATAAGTTAATAAAAATTGTTTATTGATGAATATTAGTAGTTATAACATCGGTTTTGATTAATAGTTATTGGTAAAAATATGGTTTTATACGTTTTGATTATCATTCATCGTTGACGAATGTTAACGAATAATTTTTCAAAGCAAATGATAAATCCACTTCGGTTAACATTCATTAATGAATATTAGAAAATTCTCTTTATATTAATCATACGATATTATAAGTTATAAAAAGTAGTTTATATTTATATTAATATCGGTTTTGATTAATATTTTTTGGTAAAAATATATTTTTCAACGTTTGATTATCATTCATCGCGAATAAATAGTTAGCTTCCCTCGTTCCCTCAAAAAATTACTTCTCTCTTAATCCCTACCTTATATATATATATATATATATGATGGGTTTTCTATTACCTTACTAGATTAACATGCAATGCGGAAATAACAATTAATCTAAGGCACGAAGGAAACTAAACCCTAAAAGATCTTAACTTAATAATAATAAGCTACAAAACAAAATAAATAAATAAGAAAATACTAACCTTTGAGAAAATCGGATTTCTCACACGCAGACTACCTTAGCAGATCTTCTTGACTTGGAGGTGAGTACTCAAATCAGAGCACCTCTAATGGCTCGGACCCACGAACCAAAGAGAAAATTTCAATTCCTAAGGTCTCGAATGTAATCGAGTAAACTCTTACAAGGAGTAGGAATGAGAAAGAGAGAATTGTGTACTTTGAAGCCATGACATGCTCTATATTTATATAGGAAGAGAGAAGCTAGGGTTTATATCCTTGGCCGATGTGGGACAACCTAATTTCGTCCTCCAACCGCCGGTTAGATTATCCAGTCGGCGGTTGGGCTTGCTTTCTGCCCAAGTGAGCCACGACCCGCATGCTCCACCGCCTTACATTTTGGACTCCAACCGCCGGTTGAACTTTCCAACCGGTGGTTGGATTTGGCTTCCTGAATTTTCCTTTCATTTTTTTTAGTTTCTAATTAATTCATCAAATATGATAATTAATAAACCAAATAATTAACCATAATATTATTTTCAATTAAAATTATCTCTCATTTATTTCTCTTTAATTGTTCGTTGAGGGCGACCCGAAAATGACTCTACTTTTAATGATATACTTACCAATTAGTTATGAACTTTGACACTATATCCAACAGTCTCCCACTTGGACAAGTCATCAACTATTATTGGTCTAAGTCTATCCCATTAACTAAGCAGAGAGTGCCATCCAACGCAACTGCAGAACTCTGAATCATATCAAGAGACAGCCCTTAGATGAGTGATCAAATATTCCTTTGTTCTACTGATATCGTATGAACCTGAGACATGGATTTTAATCAATCTCAAGATTCAAGATTATGTTTTCTGATTTCCAATTATTTTGACTATATGAGACTACTGAATTGTGCACATCAACTTAGTCTCGACTAGGCCTAGCACTTTAGAGTCAACTCTTAATCATCAGAGGGCCAATGATATCGCTTTTCCAATTTGGCAAAAGGAACAAATAAATTTTGACCACATAGTTCTAGTCAACTCATCATGTTACACCTAGCATACCCTTTATAACTGCATTTACGCGCAGCGTTTGAATAAACTAAATTATAACATATTTGAAAAACTAGAAACTCAATGTATCTCCATTTAAAGAATAGAGGATATTATCATCTTAAAATCACTCGTGATTTTAACCCATTAAGTGATCTCTTTAAGTAAGGGTCTCTCCTATACTTAAATCCCCATCAAGTACTCATGAGTGTTGCAGCATTCTCTATGCTATGTCTAATCTCCATAGACAATCTACTAACACTCCATGACAGTCTTAAATCAACACTAACTTCTTGTAATATGAATGACTGAGGAGGTTCGAGTAAAACTAATTACTCGGGATGTGAATTCCAAACATGCAAAACGAAACACAATGACAAATAATAGTAAATGGTAGAACTCTTTCAAATAAATAAATCTCCATTATTTAATCACCAAATCTATTACATTTCAATCATTGCTATAATGTTTCATATTCAAACTAACAACTAAAACTTTATATTATCTCTTAAACCTATGCTCCTAGCATGTTCATCGTGTTTGGACCTTGCCAGTGCCTTTGTGAATGGATCAACCGGATTATCCTCTGATCGTATATGCTTCACAATCAAGTGTCCTTCTTCTACCTTTCTTCGAACAAAATGGTATTTCCTTTCTATGTGCTTTGACTTCCCATGATCCTTGGGTTCTTTAGTCAAAACGACTGCACTTTCATTGTCGCAAAATATATCGATGGGGTCTTGTACCGTTGGAACAACTCCAAGATCTCCAATGAAATTTCTCATCCATATGTCTTCCTTTGAAGCTTCGCAAGCTGCAATATACTCAGACTCGCATGTGGAATCTGCTACTGTATCTTGCTTTGAACTTTTCTATGTTACCGCTCCCCCATTCAGTAAGAATACCCGACTATCACCTCTAGCTGTTTGAAAACTTGCGTCACTATAACCCGTTACTTTGAGTTCTTCTTCTCCGCCATAAACTAAAAACCTGTCTTTAGTATTTCTTAAATACTTGAGAAAATTCTTTACAGCTGTCCAATGACCTTCACTAGGATTCTGCTGATGTCGACTCACCATGCTCAAAGCAAATGAGACATCAGGCCTTGTACACGTCATGGAATACATGATCGATCCTATAGCCGAAGCATATGGGACTCAACTCATTCTGTCCAGTTCTTCCTTAGATTTCGGACATGGATCTTTACTAATATTTATACCATGATGTAAGGGTAGATTTCCTTTCTTAGAAATTTCCATTTTAAACATTTTCAAAATTTTATCTAAGTACGTGTCCAGGCTGAGTGCTATGAGACGTTTCGACCTATCTCTGTAAATCTTTATACCAAGAATATGTGTTTCATCTCCCAAATCTTTCATAGCGAAACATTTTCCCAACCAATCTTTTACACCTTGTAATGTTGGGATATCATTTCCTATGAGTAGTATATCATCCACATATAATACTAGGAAGACTACAACATTCTTACTGACTTTGACATATATACAGAACTCATTTTCGCTTCTAGAAAATCCAAACTTTATGACTTTCTCATGGAAGCAGAGATTCCAGCTACGAGAAGCCTGTTTAAGTCCATAAATGGCCTTTTCAAGCTTGCACACTCTTTTAGGATACTTTGCACTTTCAAAACCCTCTGATTGTGCCATAAACACATCCTCTGTAAGTTTTCCGTTAAGAAAAGCGGTTTTGACATCCATCTGCCATATTTCATAATCATGAAATGCAGCTATCACAAGCATTATCCTAATTGACTTTATCTTAGCTACTGGTGAGAAGGTTTCCTCATAATCAATCCCAATGGTTTGAGTATAGCCCTTTGCTACCAACCTAGCTTTATAAGTGTGTACCTTACCATCCATGTCTGTCTTCTTTTTGAAGATCCACTTACAACCCACCGTCTTAAGACCGGGTGTAGTGTCAACCAAATTCCAAACTTGGTTGTCATACATAGACTAAATCTCGCTTCTCATAGCTTCCTTCCACTTGGCAGCCTCAGGGCCTGCCATCGCTTCCTTGTAGTTAGCAGGCTTATCTAAATCAACTAGTGTACTATCACTAATCTTGTCCTCTTCTTCAATATGGAAACCATAATAGAACTGAGAAGGATTGCTAACTCTACTACTTGTTCTGCGAACGGGTAAGGATATGTCTTCAGGTTCAACAGGTGTCACCACCTCTTGTTGAGTGTCAGTGTTTACTATAGGTTCTTCATCAGTTGATTCTTGAATCTCTTCAAGATCTATCTTACTCCCACTGTCCTCTTTAGATATCATTTCTCTCTCAAGGAACACCCCTCTTCGAGCTACAAACACACATTTTCCATGGGTCTGTAAAATAGATATCCAAACGACTCTTGTGGATAACCGACGAAAACACACTTTTCAGATCTGGACTCTAGCTTGTCTTGAGTTTCTCGTCTAACGAAAATCTCGCAACCCCAGATCTTGATGTGACCAAGAGAAGGACGTTTTCCCTTCCACATCTAATAAGGTGTCTTTGAAACCTTCTTAGTGGGTATTTGATTTAAGAGATGTGCGGCTGTCTCTAATGCGTAACCCAAGAAGCTTATTGGAAGTGTTGCCCCACTCATCATAGATCGAATCATGTCTAATAGGGTTCTATTTCTCCTCTCCGCAACTCCATTAAGTTGTGGTGTTCTAGGAGGAGTTAACTGTGAAACTATTCCACAGTTTCTAAGATGATCGAGAAACTCGATACTAAGGTATTCTCCTCCCCTATCAGATCGGAGTACCTTTATCTTTCTGCCCAGTTGATTCTCTACTTCATTTTGATATCTTTTGAATATTTCAAAAGTATCGGACTTATGTTTAATCAGATAAACATATCCAAATCTACTGAAGTGATCAGTAAACGTAACGTAGTAGCGATTCCCATCTTTTGTGGCGCATCGGAATGGTCCACATACATCTGTGTGTACCAAGTCCAATAATCATTCTCCTCTTTCACATGATCCAGTGAATGGTGATTTAGTCATCTTGCCCAGTAAGCAAGATTCACATATATCATCCGATTTAATGTCGAATGATTCCAACACTCCATCCTTTTGGAGTTGGACGATGCATTTCCTATTAAGCTCATTGCCCAAGACGATAATGCCACTCCATCCGATTTATGTGCCCAAGACGATAATGCCACAATTTGAATTTATCAAGCTCATTGCACAAATCAACATTTAAAATCACATTGCTAACACATTCAACATTTTCATATATGCCTTTGTAAGGAGAAGCTTTAAAAATAAAACTACTATTTAAATAAACCAAAATATCTCCATTCTTATTATCAAATGAAAATTTAAAACCATCCTTGAACGACGCATAAAATGAAATTATATTTCTTGTCATTTCTGACGAATAACAGCAATTATTTAAATCTATCATAACTCCATAATTCAGCATTAACTCGAATTTTCCAATCTTGATTATGGGTGTGATTTTCCTGTTTCTCATGATTAAGTTGAGTTCTCCATGCTTCAAACTTCTACTTTCCTTTAGTCCCTGTAATACAGTGCAAATGTGAGCACCACACCCTGTATCCAGAACCCACGAATCAGAAGTTGTAGTATTGTGGAGTTCGATCATAAACATACTTGAGTGACTACTCTTTTTGACCTTTCCGCCTTTAAGGTCATTCAGATATTTTGGGCAGCTAAACTTCCAGTGCCCCTTTGTGTTGCAGTAAAAGCACACTGTTTCCTTTGGATCATTTGTAGGTGCAATCTCAGATTCAATCTTTCTCTTGGAACTACGACTAGACTTTCTAGTCTTTCCTTTCTAAGTTTTTCTTTTCTTTGCATTGTGACTAATAGCCAACACATTATTGAGGTTTCTTTCTCATTCAAATTCATTTGATATGAGATTATAAATTGATTGTAGACAACTGATTATAAACTCAGTATCAAACATCATGTTCAAAGATTCCAACCTATCAAAGTACCCTTTCATATCCAAGACGAAAGCACAAATAGAGGCTCCAGGTTTGGGTTTGCAAGCCATGAGGAATTTAACCACATCAAGGCGTTCTTTACTTGCCTTTGCCTGAAACATTTCCTTTAGCTGTTGGTTCATTTCATAAGCCCAAGTATTCTCAAAAGTCTTTTGCAATTCAGGGCTCATGGAAGATGCCATGATACAAGACACTTTGTTTGCATCATCATAATGTTTTCGGTGAGCTTCAATCTCCTCTTGGGTTGAATCATCATCAATAGTAGGAATCTGCTCATCGAGAACATACTCCTTGTTCTCGCACCGTAGGGTAAACCTAAGGTTTCGCATCCAGTCCATATAGTTTGGACCGGTAAATCTTTCCCTCCCAATAACTGAGAGTAGTGAGAAGTTCGAGTTATTTGCAAAACTGGGAACGAGTGGATTAGTACCATTTTCAGTAGACATCTATAATATAAAATAGTTTTAGTTAGTATGAATATTCCTTAATTGTTTAATTACCCATTTCTAAATTAAGGCTAGGATCCATATTTTCGATTCGTTTTATGAAGAGGTTTGCCGTAATCATATCACGAATTTATTTTAGGTAGACAATGCTTTTGTCAATTTCATTCTCTATGAAATTCCTAGTTCTGTTGAGATTCATCGATTCAATCAATGGCATGTTAATCTCGTATATGCTTATCTACCATTCATGTCTGGGATGGCGAAGATCATGAATAAGATAGTGAACTTAACCATGCAAAACCCGCGTGGTCCCCGGCCCGAGTACGCCCGAGAATCGCGAGTCTCACATCACCTCTCACTTATGTCCTCTCATTAATGTGCCGGTAAACCACACACGCTCCATTAATAGTCCATATGAGAGATCTGCGGTTTTCATGAGCTAGCATACAATTCACATTTGTTATACTTAAAACGGAATTTTGTTTTAGTACTTTAAGTCAATACTTTTGATTCTTGACATCATCCTATCAAAAGTCCTCGGTAGCTCCATTGAACACACAAAGAAGCAGAGAAGTAGGTCAGCGCGAATCATATTAAAAACCCACTTCTTTAGGGAAGTAAAGCGTCCTGCCTTATACCTCTCTTATAGTTTGTTCACTATGGGTGAGCCGATTTATCAATTGACTGACAACGTATTTAGACTTTAAATGATACATATATATTGATCATAATATATATAGGTCTCTTTAAACTTTTAAAGTTTATGTATCTATTTTAAACATTTTAAAATTCAGGGTTATCATTTAAACAATTTAAATATTAGTATTTACTCTAAATCAATATTAACATTTAATGATCATACAAATTTATCTATGGATTACTATTTACAATTAATCATTAACTAAGCATTAACTCCATGTTAAGTGTCTATATTATGAAGCTAAGACTCTGATACCACTGATGGGTTTTTTATTCCCTTACTAGATTAATATGCAATGCGGAAATAACAATTAATCTAGGGCATGAAGGAAACTAAACCCTAAAGGATCTACTAGTTTACGTATTTGTTCACATGTGATTAACTTAATTCATATGTGAACATTGATCTACGTTTACTTGATAAATAAAAAAGTCAAAAAAATCCTAAAATTACATCGAAAAACATAAAAATACAAATATGTATTCACATGTGAACGATTCGGTTCAAATGTGTTTTCGACGTGATTTTTAGAGTTTTTAGCAATTTTTTCTTTCTAAATTTATCATATATCAATGTTCACATATAAATAGAGCGAATCACATGTGAAAAATATGTTATCTAGTAGTTCTTACAAGTTCTCAACTTTCATGTGGTTCTCATTTGAACCTCCCACTATATATATATATATATATATAGTCAAAGGTTCAAATGAAAACCAAAAAAGGTACATAACTGCGATGACTTTTAAATTATAAGAATTTTCACATATTTAATGATTCAATCACATGTGATTATTTATGAAGATTAATGTTAAAAGCAAAATAGTTTGATAAAACCTCAAAATAACATTTAAAATCAAATTTATATTAATCGTTCACAAGTGCACATTTGACATGTGCACATGTGAACACTTCATATATTCAATAATTTAACATATTTTTAGTGATTTTTAACTTTATTTCGTCAATAATATGAACATTAAAATATGTAATTTGTTGCGTTTACATGTATAAAAATAATGTAATTTAAAATTCTCGCAATTCTGTAACTTTTTGTGATTTCGTTTGAATCTAATCATATATATATATATATATATATATATATATATATATATATATATATATATATATATATATATATATATATATAATTATGCGCGTGTAGGCCTACACAGTTTAATGTTTCTAATGCTGTTATATTTATAAAATTTTGTACAAGGAGCTTAGTTATTAATTAATTGATATATAAAATGTGGCTTGTACAAGTGATTAAGTAATGTTATATATATTGTGTAATTGAAAATGAGATTTCAAGTTTTAGACTTATTTTTTGAAAATAAAAGCACTGCCCGGATATAATGAAAGGATTTTTCCCTGAATATAATTTTTTTCTCGAGTAGGCTAACTTTCTTTAAACATGCATTCAATAGAATTATAAAATACTAAATTACTTTCTTTAAAAAAAATAATAATAAAATAAACAAATATATTATAATAATTTCCTCTTCAACAATTGGTGAAGAAGGAATGAGATTACAAACTGAAACAATCACATATGAATCAAAAGATTAACACACAAAACTATTGCTACATCAAAACGAATTAGATACTGCAATTACTTGCTTTTCATCTTTTGAAATGCAAAGCTTTTATTATAAGAAAAAGCAATCCTAAATTACTAATTACTAATCATATATGTAGAGTCCTAGTGAATACTTGTATTTTTTTATTTAAACTACACTTGTGGTGGTTTGCTTGCCCTATTTTAGGAAACCCAAAATGAAGGTTTCACCATTTTACACCAATACACAAACACACTCACCTTTTCTATCCTCCCAAGATTTTCTTGTAACATCCATTTTTCATCAAACATTACACTTTAAACAAACCCTAACTCTCTTATCGATATCTCTCTCATCACATATATGGAAACATCCATCTAAACATCAATCAAAACAATTTTATATGTACTAGTACTACTACAACTACACATCACTCAATCTTCTATTTTCTTCTTCTACCTTCTTGTGTTTGTGGGTGTCCTTCTAATCATCTCTTTCCATTTTCCTTTTATGTATCCTTAGTTTTGTGATCAAGAAGGAAACCCTAGAAGTTCCAAGAAAGAACAAAAAGACACCCTAAAAATCATGTTTTAGATCTTTCCTTAAGAACCCAAATCAAGAAAACCCTAGATCATATCAAATTCAGGAGCTTTAACCCATATTTTGTTCTTTCACTAAAATGGATCTCTACCCAGAAATGGACAGCTGTAACAACTCAGAAAACAGTCACCATACCATCAATGGTTTAGTCAACGGAACCACAATCTCTTCCTCTATTTCATCATCAATCACATCTACCCCAAGCCGCTACGAGAACCAAAAGCGTAGAGACTGGAACACTTTCAGTCAATACCTAAAAAACCACCGTCCGCCTCTCACACTCTCACGATGTAGCGGCGCACATGTCCTTGAATTTCTCCGGTACCTTGACCAATTTGGAAAGACTAAAGTCCATACACCGATATGTCCGTTTTACGGGCATCCAAATCCACCCGCCCCATGTCCTTGTCCACTCAGACAAGCATGGGGCAGTCTAGATGCCCTGATAGGCCGCCTTAGAGCGGCCTACGAAGAAAACGGATGGCCTACCGAAACAAACCCTTTTGGAGCTCGTGCTGTGAGGCTTTACCTTCGAGAAGTTCGTGATTTACAATCAAAAGCAAGAGGAATCAGCTATGAGAAAAAGAAAAGAAAGAGAGGTCCAACACAAGAACATCAACAATTCAATCCAAGCTTTTCAACATTCCAACATCTCTCTCTTCCACCAAGTGATCATACCTAATTAAGTTCTTATTGGATCTTGGTATTAAGATATTCATATAATTTTCTCGGGTTTTATGTGATAACCTGTCCTGTTGTTGCTCTAGCGATGGTTTTAGTTTAATTTTAGTATTAGTTCTAGTTTTAGTTTTATCTTTTTGGTGTAATCTAGAAGTGAATTGTAGCATGAGTCAAGCTTAATGTTAAATGTTAATGTGTACTTGTTTTTTAAGCAAGTGGTTTTATTAAATCTAAATGCTTACATGAATTGAACCAGCAGCAGCAACATGACTACTACTACAAGTAGTAATTATTGACTTTGAGTGGTTGCAGCAGTTTATAAGTAGCAGTAAATGTACTTTTAGCTGTAGTTGTATTTATGAAACACAGACAAGAAGTATTTATATTTGTTCTTCAAATTGGTTTAAACAAAAAGACTGATCAAGTATCTAACTGATAGATATTGTGTTTCTTTCATTCTTTGACCAGGTAAAATTCAAGATTTATTAGGTCAAACATATCTTCAAAGTTTGTACTAATGCAGTATATATTGCATGAATTCAATTAAAATCTTCTTCTTTTTGGTCAAGTTGGAGTCGAAATACATGTTATTAGTTCCCTACATGTCTTTATTCGCGTCAAATAATTTTAGTAAGTTTGTTGATCGACGAAATATATTCCTTCCGTGAAGAACACAACTTATAATTGTCCCTAATAATTTTTCAACGATGCAAGAAATGGCGAAAAGGAATACGAAAAAGTGAGATCGAGTTTTCGGTTCTATGATCATTAGGGATTGTAAATGAGACATAACATTTAGACATTTAGTTACTTATTATTTCCATTCCATTACATATATGGTGGAATATGAGTCATTATTTAGTGTTGTCGTTTCAAAATGAATCAAAAGAAGAGAGTGATCAAAGAATTTGGCAGACAATATATGATTCTTTGTTCCTTGAGGTAGACCTAAAGTTGAATATATAATAATCAATAATATTATATATATACTCAAATTTTCTTTTTTGTTTTATTAGATTTTGTTTCTTACTACATAGTACATACACCAAACTTTGACTATAGTAGACCAATATAATATATATAGAATTGGTGGTGTTAAATTCACCATAACTGTGCATTACTAGTTTGTACAGTACAAATTTTAGATGCACAAATACGGTGGGTTTATTAAAATATTTGATAGAAATATGACAACCAATCTAAAAACTCTCTCTGTTTTTCCTTCCTCTATTTCAAAATTTCCATCATTTAACTACTATCTACATATTCTAAAGAAATAAATAATAAATAAATAAAAATTGTAAGACAAAAGGTACGTACAGTATAAAGAAATTCTTAAACAGTTAACTCGAATGAGATTACTTAAAAACCAATAGTGTGGTCCATTTCTGCTTGTATTAGTTACCATGCAGCTCTAAAGAGCAATTCTCATATATTTAAAGATATACCAATTATTTTTTATAAAACTAAAAAGAAATAATAAAAGCACACAAGATATTAGTATGTCACCTTTGACAAAATTATCCCATTCTTTAGATATAAAAATTGGCACATCATAGTTCACTTACAAATTAAAATAGAGTTTACGTACTTAATTACGTGGTTGAGTGTTTTCAATCGCATTTGTAAGCATATGTTTTAAGCATATCATATCATTTATGTCCTTGACAGCACAATGTATTTCTGTCGTAAGCCAATCACTAAACTGATAACATTTTATAATTTATATTTTCAACCTTCATTATTTATATACAAACGACCCCTTACTTGAAGTTAATAGCACGTAACCATTTGTACAGTTTGTTACACAATTCGGTATGTTTTACATGAAAGACCGTTTCTCCGGGCGGCAATACTTATATATGTGATATATGAAAGTTACCTCGAAACAAATTTGAAAGTTAAGTCAATTAAACTATGTAGATTAATGAAATAACCGAAAAGGTGAAGTATTGTATAACGTCCTAACAGTCATCGAGAAATAAGAAAAGTACTTACAAGAAAGGTCCAGATTAAATTATGAATTACTAATAAGGTAAGAATTGTCATTGTATTGATTACTCCCTCCGTCCTAGTTAAAGTGACGGATACACTTTTAATAATCTCTACTAACTACATTTTTCACCCATTAAATAACATCTTTATCCATTAAATTTTTTTAATTAGTTATTACATAAAAGTGAACATTTATTTGAGAGAATTTAAAAATAGATAAGTAGTACTCCGTAATTCGGTAGAGGAATAAAGAAATGTATAAATATAGGTACATGGTGTCCTTACTAAAAAAGGTGAGTAAGGAAGAAATCAGAAGTGACGTTTCATACAACGTGTGAAATGTCAAATCCTTCCTTTTCAAATATGTATCTGCCCTTTTTTACCATTTGACTAGACAACACTTGCACACTTGCTCAATTTTTACATGAACTAATTAGCCAATTACCTTTTACTAATGGGTGGTGATAACCGATACGTGTGGTAATTGTGGTAATAATATTTGTTGTGTTTTAACTTTGGACAGTTGGTGATTGTGGTAATCTTTAACATGAACAAATTACCTTTTACTACATTTGTAGTAATATAATTGTGGTAACTAGATAGAGGAATGATTCGTACATTATTATTTCTCTGTGCATCACTAAGAGTGATTTACAATGTTATACAGTATCGCATTATATTACACACTTAATAGTGTACGGAGAGAAAAAATTGGTGAGAAAAAATTGGTGGTATACGAATTATAAACCAATTAGATAGCATGCTAAATCTATTAACACACTTTGGAGAGAATTATAAAACCTTTTGGAGTAATAATCAAACATGGACATATTTTTTATGTAGAATTAATGGATTTGGAGTAAAATCAAACATGTGAAATTAAATTGAATTCGATAAATAAAACAACAAAAATAAAATGAATTTGTCCAATAGAACTACCTGCTTCTAAGACCACTCCCAACTCAAGCTTCAGTTGGGCTTCGGTTGTTAGTCACAAAACTGACACTACTGGCACCAAATGGTTGGTTCGTCCCTTCGGTTTTGCGACGAGTGAAGCAACGAAGACGTGGGTCTAGCAACATTAATTTTTTTCTTTTTTTTTGGTTTAGTGTATATAAATAAATATATATTGGTAAATGTGGGATCCAGAAAATTGAAATGACCTCAAGGTTAGTTGTTTGTTTGTAAAAATGTTGATACGACGCTGAATTGCCAAACTAATTAGTCAGTTTCATTCACTAGTTAATTAAGAGTGATGTAAGTTGCACTAAATAAAATCATGTTAACATGTTACCCAAGACGACAGACGTACAAGTGACCAATTCAGGTTGTTAACTTTAACTTTAATTGAACTTTCAGTATTAGAAATTAATGACAATCAGTCAAATATTTACATCTGAATTTATATTCAATTAATGCCTAATATTAATGCATACTTTAATATATCAAACGAACATATTTTACTTTTAATAATTGCTTTTAAAACAAAATATACAATAAGATTTGTTGTTTATCTTTCACTTGGGTAATTAAGGAAATTGTAAATGCAGGTGTACCTTCCATTTCAACTTCATTTATCTCCTGAATTTATTAACCCATAATAGGGTGCAATTTATGTGATTGTGAACGTTTCTAATTAAGCATGTTTTCAAAAGATCTTTAAAATATATTTAAACTCTAAATTACCCTATAAGTTAATGTCTACTATTAATCTACAGTTTTGACAATTTAACTCGGTATCAGACAAACAAATTCTATATCTCACATGAAGTCTCTCATCTAGCAATGACATTGATTTTACATGTATTATTACTTTTGTAAGGAAGTATGTGCGGAAGCATACAAACAGGAACAACAACAATCAGTTCATTACTTTGATATTTGTTTTTGTAATTAATTAACACAGACAACACACGTGTAAACGTGATTACAATCACAACCAATAAATTGAAAAACCGTAAGCAACATAATAAACAAACGCGAAAAATATGACATACTATACGTATAATACGTAGTTATATCTGATTTTCGAATGAACATCGATTAAGTCCACAAGATTAAACTAGAAAGTTTCTTTATTTAATTTTCGTGGTTCAAGAAGCCTCTCAGTCTCTCATTTTGTACTATTTTCTAAAATATCGATTGTATTATTATTAAACTCACTGTATCATGTTTTGTTTAATATGATTAATCTCTTTATTTTTATTAATTAATATAACTTTTAAAATGCGGAGTATTCAAACACCTCTTTAATAACTACCAGTGATCATTAATGGTGCATCATGTTAGAAAAAGAGAAACGTGTATATATTGGCAGTAGTAAATTTAAGACTATTCACATGAAATCTATATACTGGCCAATGAAAACCATTTATTCTTGTTGGCTAACTACTTTATTGTTTGTGTTATTTTAGAATTCATATATACAATGTAGAATTTTGAACGGGCATTGCTATACGAATATAATTGCTATACGAATATAGTAGGTGTGTAACTAAGTGTAATTTTAGAGTAATTCACTTTGAAAATTGTATTCCTTCAAATAATATTTTTTTATTTTTCAAAAAATTTAAGTTCAAAGAGAGAAATTAACAGAAGAAAGAAGAAAAGAAGGGGGTTGTGGGGTAGCAGGCCGGCCGTAGTTTACTGGTAGCGAGGTGAGAGCTCTAAGGTGGGTTACTGGCGACAGGAGAGAGCGCACAGGGAGAGAGCAAACATATAACAATAAAAGAAAATGACGTTGGCGGCGGTGATTTTCCAGCAGCGTGAAAAAGAGATCATAGAGATGTGTGAGAAATAGAGAGATGTTTTACACACAGAGGAAGAGTCGAGAGACTTACACTGATAATTTTTTATTTGGGGTTCTTCGAGCATTGTAAGGTAGGGGAAGAAGTTAAGCTTTTTTATTTTTCTCAAAATAAATGTTTAAAAGTGTAACTATTATGCTGGTCTGACGTACTGTTGTCTAATTAGAAGGATATATGGTGTCTAAATATTTATACCCTATTGAACTTTATTATGGACAATAAATTACTCAATTCATCACAAATCTATTGTTTATAGAGAGATAATAAGCATTTTGAAAAAGAAAAAAATCAATACAATCTACTTTCTTTTGGGTAATATAATAGTTTTACATTTAATTTGTACTAGTTTTTATGATATACTCATACATTAGAAAAAACAAGTAAATACAATCAATTATATCCATCAATTGAACAATTAAATTGAGACAAATAAAAAATTAAGTATATATAATAATTTTGAGACGAATGGATTATTTTTTAAGGCATTAAGTAGTTGAATTTTATTTTTTGCCGGTGTTTTCTTATGTTGATTAATAACTAATATTACACTAAACTAATCTAAAACTAAAAATTGAATGTCTGTGTTGAAGTCGTTAATTTTTTAGTTGGAGTACATACTTTTATGGTCATTAATATCGATCCATTTGATTTTTTTTCTTTATGACAAATGTGTTTTAAGTTTTAACCCGAAACGAAATAATTACTAGAATCCCGCATAATTCGGTCAAACCGAAACCTGACGAAGTTTAGCGCTTAGATTAGACGTAAAACCCGGATGTGGGACCCGTAGTCTTTCCATACGTCAAATCTCTGTCACTCTTGTCGGATTTTTAGAGCCATGGTCCCACATCTCCATTTCTAATTTCAGTTTCTCCCATACACATCTGCATCCATAATTTTTAATTATGCCCCTTCTTTTTTAGAAACTTTTGCACAATACCCCCAAAAAAATCAACTTATAGGAATCTTCATAATCTTCATGTTTATGTATCTATTGGTTGTGAACTAATGACTGGCTTTCTCCAGAAGGATTTTGAATTTGTCACTAATGATTAAATCATATATGAAGTAGTAGTAGTGTAGTACAACTTTAAAATACTAATTTTTTGAATTACAAAAAACTCGCATATCTACTTAGCTCTACTGATTCATTATTTATTGAATGACTGAAAAATTAACTAACTAATTCAATTGTATGTTTCTTACTTCGTAATTGTACATAAGTAAAACAGTAAAAACTATAAGTTGTAGAGTTGGTCTTCTTTCATATCGAGCCATTAAAGTAGCACATCTGCCATTGAGCTACATATTAATGGAGGGGGATGATAAGGAATGATACTAGTCGTACTTAATAATAGAATGATTTGGCAGAAATTTGTAAACTAAAGTAATATATTTTTCTCATCTATTTTGTTTTTTTTTTTTAATATACAAATGGGTAGAATGGATTATTTACTTTGACTTCTTTGTATGTTACTAAAATATTACTCGTATAACGTTAATATATGCTTAAATCATTAATTTAATTTAGTACTTATTTGTTGTAATTTCCGTAAAATTGTATATCGACAACTCATCATAATTCTATTACCTTAAAAATCAACTTTAATTAGAAGAGAAAATTAAAAAACTTTGTGAAACACTCGTAAAGGTCAAATATTTGACACTTCTTCTTGTATTTAAATTTGAAACGCCTATATAGTACATTAAGTATTAAGTGAGTTGACAAAAAATTTAAAGTTACTATTTTCAAAAGGAAAAAAAGAAAAAAAAAAAAAACTCAACATACTTCTAGCTAGATTATTCAAACTTAGAGGTGTAAATGAGTCGCGAGCTAATCGAGCTCGACTCGTTAAAAGCTCGATTTGAGCTAAGCCTATACGAGATCAAGCCCGAACTTGAACATAGTTTGGAGCTCGTTTAATAAACGAGTTCGAGCTCACGCTTTTTTTATCGAGTTCGAACAAGCTCGTGAGCATAACGATCTTTTCATTTATATACATTAATAATTTTAATACAATAATATAATATATAGTTATATATATAATTATATATTACTTAATATAATAATAGTAAAATGTAGTTATATAGTTATAAATTCGACAAAAAATTGATAAATATTGTATCATAGATTAATAAATAAATTATTATTAAAATAAACGAGTCGAACCCGAGCCAAGTTCGAACTTATATAATATCAAACGAGTCGAGCTTGTATAATATTAGTGAATTTTAAACTAGTCGAGCTCGAACCTAACTCATCAAATATTTTAAGAAGGTGAGTAATGAAAATTTGGGAAACATAGAGGAACTTGGTGTAAGTTTAACAAAATAGGTGGACTTTAAGTGGATAGGTGCAGAAAGGTTAATGTGGAAACGTGGTCCGTACGAGGTGGGGTTAAGTTAAGTTTCAAAATTGGAACGACGCGTTCAATCGCTTGTTTGGACTCGCGTTAACTAAGGCGTCTACTCACCCTGAATTTTAAAATACTTTAAATGGGAAGAGGGAATTGAACATTTTCCAATTTTCCTTTTTAACAAGAAAAAAATTCCAACAAATATTTAAAAGAGCTAAAAATATATACAGAATGTTTGTCATTGAACTGAAAATCTAAACTTAATAATCTCTCCGCTTAAAAGGGAAGTCAACATACTATAGTGACACCCATAACTTGAGTTACGTGTGAGAGTTCCGCGTTACATCCTCAAAACTTACTCATAAATTGAAATTTTATTTTCACTATTTATTATAATAAAAAATTTATCAACCGAGAAACATATTTACTATTAATTCATTTATTTTATACTACTAAAAATATAAATAAAAGATAAACAATAATAATAATAATTTGTCAACTCATGCATCATCTAAACTAAGATGTGTCGGAGGACGCGGAGACGTAACGCGACGTTACAAATGGTAAATGCTTTATGGCGGATGAGAATCGATGAAACTTTTCACTGTTTTTCTTCTGCATAAAAATTAGCTTTTTTCCTAAAAGATTGTTTTGACGAAAGATAATCGAATATCATTTTCATATGCATCCTGAAAAGACGACATTTGAGCCGAGTCTTCGTTTACATTTGGTAATATATCAGAGGACTCCATTTACTTTTTTCCTTCAGTTTAAGTGACCCGAATAATCTCTTAAAAAATCATCTGACGCCATATATGTAACGGTAAATGGTATATTTTATCTTTTCTGTTAAGTAATCTATAAATACAAAAAGCATCTTTTACTTTAAAATGGCATGTAATGCTAGCTTAAACATGTTTGCAGTGTACGTACCATTAGATAATTAGGGTGATCTATTTACATCCTCATCCTTTTTTCTATAAATACGTTAAAATTATTAAATTTATGTATTAACAAGCTGTACCGTACATATTAACGGTATACTATACGATTATAGTGTATTTATGAAAACAAATGAATGAATGATATAGATATCATTGCTCATAAGATAACTCTAAGTCTCTAACCATACCACTACGTCACATACTATCTCCATGTTTGAGGCACGAACTATCATGCAGAAAACATTTGAACTATTTGGGCCAAGAAAATGATGATTCTAGATATCTAGCCCATTTTACGAGTAAATTACATATTTGGTCTAATTTGCTCTCCAATACTTTAAAATGGTCAAAATATACAACAATATCCATTTTGGTCAAAGATTTCGCTCCATCACATCAATTTGGAGCGAATTGTAATATAAAAAAATCCTTATAAGATCGCTCCAACTAAATGTCCAACAATTCGCTCCCTTTGGTAAAAATTACACATGAATTCGCTCAAATTCCCAACAATTCGCTCAAATACCTTTTATTAAAAAATACACATTTCGCTCAAATGACCAACAATTCGCTCCGATTAGTTCAAAATACACATGAATTCGCTAAAATGTTCAACAATTGGCTAAAGTGCACAACAATTCGCTCAAATGCACAACAATTCGCTCAAATGCCTAAGAATTCGCTCAAATGCCTAGGAATTCGCACAAATGCCTAGGAATTCGCTCAAATGCCTAGGAATTCGCTCAACTGCCTAGGAATTCGCTCAAATGCCTAGGAATTCGCTCAAATGCCTAGGAATTCGCTCAACTGTCTAGGAATTCGCTCAAATGCTTAGAAATTCGTTCCAATTGAAAAAAAACACACTACATTTCGCTCCAATTTAAAAAAAAGAACACTACATTTCGCTCCAAGTTGATGTGATGGAGCGAGAATCTTGACCAAAATGAATATTTTTCAAGATTTTGTCCATATTTAGACATAGGAGGTCAAATTTGACAATTTAGGTGATTTTAAGCCGGGCAAGGTTTTATTTAATTTTAATGAATTTTTAATTTATTAAACTTCTCTTTTGTTTAAAGCATCTTCAATTTGCACTATTTTAGTGTAATAAAAAAAATTCTTTTGAGAATATATTTACACTAAAAAAATTACTCCAATGTATTAAAATAAATTCTTTACACTAAATCATTTTTAATATACAATTCAACAATATAGTATTTAAATTTTTATATAACCATTAATTTTTTTAAGAATATAATAACAATCATTGTATCTAGAAAATTCAATGAGAATTTTATATGAAACTTGTATTGTTTTTTTATTCATATATTTGATAGCAAACATTATGTTTAGTAATTTTTAAAATATTAATTGCAAATTTATAATCAATACATCATATTAATGCATTTTAATTATTTTATTATATATATATATATATATATATATATATTAGATTCCAAATCTGTATATACAATAAAAATCTATGATTTATATAAGTTAAAAAGTTTGGCAATGAAGTTTGAAATTTGATTATTTAAAGTAGTATGTAGATTCAACATATAATTGGTGTCATATTATTTTTACTTTTTGTATGCAAATTCGAATGTGTAGACGATAATTTGTTAACCCGTGACATTTAAAATAAGTCAAACAACATATAGAATTATAAAGGGAATTTCATTTTACATAAGCAAATATAAAATAATTATAGAAGCTAGCAATTATAAAAGACTACCAAAATGATTTTGTCTTCAATTAAACTGGAATGGTAATGTTTTATCATACAGCATTGTCGCACCCTCAAATTTACTGTGCAGCGGAAGTCGGGTCGGGGCGCGACTAATCAAGAATCCTCACATAAGATTATATTGAACGACCACTATATGCATCGTTTTGAAAATAATATAAAATAATACATTGACATTCCAAGTGTTTACAATACTCTGCAAGTTCGCGAATAATCCTAGAGATTCTAATACATAACTAATGACACAAAATAGTAATGCAAGGAAAATCTCCGATGTTTGTAAATCATGCGACTCGAGCTAGTGTTCCCTGTAGGCCATCCTACTGTTGCTGCGAACCTGAGAATACATACTAAAATGGTCAACAATAATGTTGGTGAGTTCATAGGTTTAGATATCAAAGTATAAATATGAACCACGAGATTTAATTGTGTTGCACGCATGCAAAATAATGTATACTACTGCCCTGAGCTCATAGTCCGGAGCTTAACCGATATGAGTTTGCCTCCTGCAGATGCCTAATCCAGAACATCCGTATGAACAAATAATAATGCGTCCGTTTGACCAGTTAGCGCTACTAACCCGGACGGGGATGGTCAATCCGAAATAAATCTATTCATTAATACTCGCGCTAAGATTCATACTAACGAAACTATGATGTGAAGAGGACTTTTGTGTGGATTATGAAAGTGAAACTCATGCAATCCGTATATGTGTGTTTCTGTACTCGTGTTCATGAAAAACTGTGTATGTATTCTCACCCCAATAGTTAAAAACAGTAAAAGAGGGGCTATGAGACTCACCCGAGTCTTGAAAGCAAGCGTTTATATCAATAAACGTGTATCCGTAATGTAACCTTCTAGTGCCCTAAATGCATAAGGTTACGAGTAAGTGAATGTCTCAAAAGATCATTCATGCTAGTTGTTCACTCAACTAGTTATGTCCAAATGTTTGGTTATCGTTTGTGTTTAAAAATCATGTACGGCCCGTTGGTGACGTTTTGCAATAATAATTCCCGAAGACATTATTATTATGTTTGTTTCGTTGTATACTTATGAGAGTATATGTGTTGCGTATTCAAGTAGTTTCGCACATAACTATTCGTTGTTACGCGTTTTTAATACTTTGTGAAACATGTTCTAAGTTTATTTTAAGCGACACTAGGGCATATTGCGACACTAGGGCATATTGCGACACTAGGTCAGTGTCGCAATTATCTCGAAAGTTGGGATTTATGCGACACTAGTGTCGCAAGTTGGGATTTCGATTTTGTTTTAACGACACAAGCGTTAGTGTCGTAGGGCATTGCGACACCAATTAACACTGTTGGTTAAAATCATTGCGACATAAGGGTTACCACTGTTAGTTCAAATTGTTGCGACACTAGCTTAGTGTTGCAGGTTAGTACTCTTTTATGATTTAGCGGCATAGGCTTAGTGTCGCTATTCTTGGCGACACAGAGGTTGGTATAGCGACACTAGCGGCTGTTGAATATATTCGTTTTCGTGAACTTGGTTAAACGTGTTCGGTTTGACTCGAAACTTTTACATGACTCTTAAATATGTTTTTAGGACTTATAAAAATTAGAGTTACGTTTTGTGGTTAACCCGAAAGTTTCATTTTTATTTTAATACGAAAACAGTCCATGGAGCTTTGTTTCTTCAAAATTTATACGTTTTTCGTGGTTCGTTTTGACTAGTCAAAGTGACGAGATAAAATCCAAGAAAAATACCAGTTGTTCCTCTATGTCTTGGCTACTTTCAATAATTTTTCTAGAATTTTTGGATAAGTCTAAGTATTTTTAATAATTCCCTTTGTCCTCTGAGGTCCAATTTTGACCAATCTGGACACATGTTCAAAGATTGAATTACTTAGAAAAATCTACAAAACTTCAGATAGTGTAATCATACAACTTTTAAAGCTAACGAAATTTGTGAGATTTAGGCGAAAACCTCATGTCGTTTGGAGTTGTGTAGCTCGAGTTATGGACCCGAGAAGTTGGCACAAAAATCTGCCATCCGAGACAGATTTGCGACACGTTTTTGTAAAATTGTTTTCGGGTATCAAACGGTGTCGAAAAATTACGAAACCACTTGGAAATGAAAGCTAACTCTTTAAGCTTAATTTTTGTCTTTTGATTCGTCCATTTTCGTTAAGTTTTGAGCACGAAACTTTCCCTTGAAGACAACCTAAGTTTCTGCCCAGATGCTGTTAGCGTTTTTGTGTTTTCAAAAATGTTTTTCGACTTTGTTTTTGGACATAATCTTGTTATATGGACATTATAACGTGTTTATATGTATGTTCCAAGTAAAATAAAAGGGAGATGAAGTTTCTTACAAAGAAGATGATGAAAGCACGAAGAAATGAACGTCGAGAGCTCGTTTTCTTGCAAACCGAAGAGGTGGTGTTATGGTGGCTTATGGTGGTGATTGTGGTGGTTTGTGATGGTGTTGGGGCTGCTTGGGAGACCTGGATTTTCAGAGAAAAGAGAGGTAGAGAAAGAGATGGAGTGTGTGAAGGTTTGAGTGTGAAATGAGGAAAGAAAGGAGAGTATGGGAGGTATGGGGAAAGAATGGGGTGTCTTGGGCATGGCATGGGGATGGTGGAAAATTTGGTGGGGCCCCACATGGTGTGGGTTGTCTAAATATTGTTCTCCAAGTTTACGTTACGTGCGGTAACCGTTTACCCGTTCGTTTCGTTGTTCGTTTAAACATTAAACGTTTATTAATTATGTTTTTCGTTAACGATTTATTCGCGTAAGTTTTGATTGAAGTTTTATTTAAAATACCTCATTTTAAGTTATTGAAATATAAATCGAGTTTTGTTCGGTTGTCGGGCGCGATTCGCGCGTTTTCGTCGCGTACGGTGCGTTTTATACGAAACGTATAACGTTTGCTATATTATTGAAATAATATAAGTTAAATAACGATTATTAAATATAATTACATTATTTAAGAAAATGTTTTTCACCAACGTCCGTATTATTGTGTCGGATTCCATCCGATCGAATTCGCGTAATTAAAATTAGTTACGTACGTGTATATATATATACATATATACAAAATGTTACTATACTTAGTCCTATTTCATACTAAATACAAGTAATAATGATCTATGATTAAACACAAATGACGGCCTAATTTTCCGTGTGTCACAAACATTAAGTGCATTCTTGTAATATAAGTTATGTTACCCGTGTGACTACCTAAACTGATATTTGCTTTAATAATCAAGGTTCTTTAATTCGCTAGGAGGAGAGTACTCGGTCCGGACCTTGTAGCGAGTACTCGGCATAAGCGGGGAGTACTCGGGAGTACTTGGGGAGTACTTGGATTGACTTTTTTTTTTTTTTTTTTTACATTTAAATGATAAATTTTAAATTATATGTTTAAATATAGATTAGAGACTGAAGATTGATGGTGAAAAATATTAAAGAGTAAGACTGGAGGAAAAGAAATTGAACCTAACATTTAATTGGATTAAAAACTCTAATTTAAAAAATATTAAAAAGTTGACCAAGTTTGACTTTGCCCGAGTTTGACCGAGTAATCCTGAGTTTGACCGTTTTTTTTGAGTTTTTATGAGTTTTTTGCGTTGACCGAAGTAGACCAAGTTTTCAGTCCGAGTTAGACCGACTTGCCTCGGAGCACCCCCGAGTCACGAGTACTCGCCGAGTTGACTGAGTTTTACAACTATGTTAATAACATCTTTATTGAGTCTTTTAGTTTGTAACCTTGTTCTGTTGATCAATATTTTGAAAGAGCATCGATGCTTTCTAAAATCTCCTAGAATAACTCGTTTTTTATGATTCTAGGTTCAAATTGTCAACTCTACTTACGAATAAAACAAAACAATCATATAATGTGTACGCTAATTAATTATGTATAGTGTTTTATATAATTTGTACCATTATTTAATTTTGTACGGTAATTTCACATTATGTGTAGTTTGCAATCTTCACCCCAGATCCTTTGATCAATTCACATTCACATTCACATTCATATTCACAATTCACAATATATACTAAAAAAGCATAAAAAAGTATGTATATACTAAGAAAATAATATGAGATAATTACACATGTAGCTCTAAATAACATGATATAAGTACATAATTTATACGTGTATTAAAGAATAACAAAACAAAAATTACTTAAAAAGCAACACCTACAAAATCAATCATATAATTAAGGATTTTTTTATGATGTTTAATCTTCTACTTAAGGATCTACCGTTAGCGGAGAGCTTTGATTGTTGGTTGAAGCTTTAAACAAAAAGGTGAAAGAAGATGATAAACATAAATAAAGAAGCAATTCTATATTATATGGTGATTCAGATTCAATTTAATATTATATATCGATTTTTTAAGGATTAATATGGATCGTCGAAAGAATAATATTAATTATTATATTATGTTTTAAATAATATTCAAGAATTAAATAGATCTATTACATCCCTGAAGGAGGAATTGGACCGAGAACCCAAACTTAAAATTATAGTTTAATTAGTTGATAACATTGATCTACATGTAATTTACGATTGGACTTTTAAATTGTACGATTATATTAAATTCAAATCTATCTATAACATATAATTTAATTTAATTATTGTTGTATCTATCCGAACTTAGGTATCAAAATTGAAAAAAAAAAGTGATTTTGAGAAATTTAAGGAGTTTTATTTTAAAATTTTAGTAAAATTAAGGGACTAAATTGATTAATTGAAAATTTTAATTGATGACATCGTTATAGGGTTTCCTATATATAATTTATAAGTTTATTTATTGTGAAAGGTGTTTAGTTCAATGTCTAGTGTTACATCAAATTTGATGCAGCAATACTAAGCACTATTTCATCACAAAATAAAATTAGTCAAAATTTGATGCATCAAAATTAGTCACTTGATTTAACTGACTATACTTAAATATACTAAACGGAAAATAACACGGAAATTAATTACGGGACTAGGGCGGAACTACATTGAAGATACGTGTAGTACATACTATGAGTCCATTTACTATACGAAATGTAAATTTCGTACATATAAGTTTCGTACATATAAGTTTCGTTATTTGTTTGTAATACGAGTTCACAAAATTGACACACTAGTACTAAAAGTCGCTCTAAATTCTGAACCAGTCACTTCGCTCCATTTCATAATTGTACTTGGGATTTCGCTCAAATTCATTTTTATTCTTGAGATCCGTCTCCCTGTCAGATTTGCTTTGCGCAATCGCTCTCTACGAGATTTGCTCAAAGTCAAATTTAACTTAAGTGGTAAAAATGATATTCTATTGGTAGTAATTTTATTTATTCTAAAACTGTATATATTTTCAAGAGTAAATTATGTGGATCATCCTCGTGGTTTATAAGAAATATCACCGATAGTGCTTTTATTTCAAAATTACCCTGATTGTACTTGTGATTTGCAATATTGCATGCCCATAATCATTTAAGCTAATGAACACTAAATAAGTTTAATACTCTTAATATGTATAAAAGGACTGTGGGCGTGCAATCTTTCAAATTCAGTATAAATTTAAAAATAAAAGAACTATCAGTGATATTTTTTACAAATTACAAAGATGATCCAATGTACCTTACTCTATTTTCAAAATTTACATCGAAACTGAGTAAACTAGTAAAGGTATATATTGGTACGGAGTATAAAATAGTAACAAAAAGTAATCCTTCATAACTCTGTAAATGAAAATTGATGCGACAAATGGTGAGAAAATTGAAGAAGGTGGCAGTTAAAAAAAAAAAAAAGAGTCAGAAGAGGTTTGACCAATCAACATCAGGTGTTGCATCAATACGCACGTGAACTCTTTTTTAGGCACATTCAGTCATTGCCTATTCTTTACATACCCAAATACAACTATGCAATATATGATGTGATATCACACAAAATACATTATTTTGTACTATATTGATATTCCTAAAAATTAACTATTGTAAAGAAGTATTTAATATAATAAAATTAACTATTGTAAAAGTCCATTTTCTCTATTATTCCAATATAAAAACAAGGGCATATTTTGTTGTTACTAATAACAAAACTGATATCATTTCCGCTCCATTTCAAGTGTTTTGATTACTATTTTGAATAGTCATAAACAAGTGTCCATTTAGATGTAACAATTAATCAAAAACACTTTAGTGAATAGAGATATTATTTAATTGATAAAAAATGTAGTTGATAGAGATTCTAAAAACTGGTCAAAGATGACACTTTGACTATGACGGAGGGCATGTTTTACTCGTGCTCATTACAGTGAAAATCTAGCTCACATTCAAACTTTTTTTTTACCTTTCACATCATTATACATATACACAAAACAATACAAAAATTAACAAAAGCTAACCACTCAAGGTGGTAGCTATCAACTTGAGCCTACCACACTGAGAAATATCTCGAAAGCGGATCGCCATATATATATTGTGGTAGATGGATCACATTGTTTATATCAGCTCACTCCCTACGCTCTTAAAAGTAACTTCCAAATACCGTATGATTATGATAAAAGTAATTTCTATGATTAAATGAGTAATGATATATAAGTCACAAAATACAAATATTAGCATCTTATGGGGCTTAAAAAGAATACATTTGTTTGATATAAAAGAATATATAATCAAATCAGTAAGGGAAAACCAGTACTATAAGATTTATGCTTTGTATACTTTACCTCTCGTTGCGAACATTAACAAATTAACAAACAGTTCTCAATTTTCTTCAATTTTCTTCCGCGCATCTAAAAAGCGCATTAAGTTTATCTTCCAAAGCATTAATGAGAATATTTAGGGTATGTTTGGTGAAACTAGTTGGTAACTGTAGTTGTATATTGTTCGTTGAGAGCTATAAAATGTAGCTTTTAGTGAAAGCTGTAAGCTGTAGCTATTTATTTTCCTAATTTTTTAGAAGTGTTTAACAAAGTTATTTAGTTACATGTATTAAGATAGTATGATATACATGTTATTGTAAATGTATTAATATTTATAGTTCTTTTGTTATCTATTTATTTATTTTCATACTGTACGTAACAAATTTTTATATGTACACTGCGTTCATTTCATTCATTTAAAAGTAATAATACAAGTGATTTAAATAAAATAAAATAGATAGTTGTATTAAAATTAAAACAATATATGTTAATGGATCAATCATAACCTTATAAAAATTACTTTATTACTTCCATCACATAGGATCGTTGCCATCCTTGAGGACTAACTAAGGGCATTTGAGTAATTTTGTCACTAAAAAGCTCTTGTTGTATTCAAACGTTGCTCTTGCTAGCGTTCAAATTTCAAGCTTTTAGAGCCGTTAAAATAAATAAAAAGCTTCAAGCTAATGACTCCAAACAAAGCTTTTTTGCAAGAGGAGCTTAATAATTTAAAATCAAAAGCTAAAAGCTTCAAAAGTTCTTCACCAAACATACCTTTAACTCAAATGGTGTATTGGAACATTAAAAATCTGGAAATCCAAGGACACGAACATAGTTGTTTTGAATGTTCAAGACACGTGTTGCGGTTTGGAGAACACGAACAACTAGTAGCAGAAAGGTACAAGTCCTAGTAACATATAACACATTCCTTCTTCACCAAAGACCGAAATCCTTATCCATTATCCTTGACTGTGAAGCATTGCATAAGAATTCCCTCCTCAAGCATTCCTGCTTAACACGTGACTATAAAATGAAATAATAAATACAGAAGTTTCATTGATAATTTGCTCTTGATGAATTTATACAACTTATCTGTCAAAGAAGAAATTGTTTCTGTCACGCGAACTAATGTTACTCTAAGGTTAATGAGAAAATTGAATACTAAATGTGACAAAATGGGGGCATTAAAAGATTAGCTTTTGGTACCGGTTCAAAGGGGTGGGTTGACCTGGAACACTTCTAAATATTATCAAAACATTTTTTTACTACAAAAGTTATATTATTATAATTATAAGAAATATAGATTTTTAAAGAAAATAGTATAAGATGTTTTAGGCATTAAAACAACACTTTGGGCAACCGTTAACTTGTTTCCTATAACATATTTTTAATTTTCTTTTACTCGTTTGACTTAATAGAAATAAAACATAACACAAATCGACTCATTCAAAAGTGATTGGGTTTATGAAATACCTTAAGAGCTATTGATAACCAACCATCAGCTCCACATGCGATTTTCCATTCTTCTGAATCCCTTATTAGTTTTAAGAGCCATGATAATTTGACGGTATCTTTGCAACCGTCCATTAAGAGTTTGTCATAAGAAATTGAAGTTTTTCTATGCAGCCCAATGTAGATTTCTACACTCTGATTCCCGTATGTAACCAATCAAAGGAAGCAAGATTTACTTTTGTAGAAATGTTGAAGCCGCAATTAAAATCCGAAGAGTATGCTCCTGGAAAGATGAGCACAAACTGCTTTGGATACTGCACGCAACGGTAGAAAGGTATACCCTTGGATTTCAATGTAGAGGGTGAAAGTTGTGTTAGCTGTATCAAGTCCACAAGTAAATCAACAACACAGTTACATATATGACATCTTTGCATTAAGGTTGAACTTTTGTAATTCAAATTTGGGTGGTACGATAATAAGTCAAAATGGGTCCTTGTTAGTGTAAATACAGTTAGCCAGGCCAGGCCATAGTTGGTTGACCAACAAACACTTTTTTGTCGGTCTTAAATATTTTTTAACCATGAATGCATAAACTATGGTTACAATTTACAACACAAAATTATAGCACTAAAGTACATTCTTTTCCATCCCCTTTCAGCCCTTTTGACCGCTTGAGATAAAATACAAAACAAATGACCTCATTCATAAGTAAATGGGTCGTAATTGCCATCTTAAGCTTCAACTTATTTCACATACAGGTTACGCTATTAGAGCACAAAAACGAGGCATGGTCGCATTTTACATATGGACATAAAAAAAGGAATCTTAGCACTCACTTGTTTATTAAACAATTTAGGAAGTCCTCTTAACTCTGGGAAGATTTTCTTCAGCGCTGCTTCACATTTACTGTTGTATGTACTTGGAACGCCATACCAGAGTCTTGAACCACCCAAGGACAAGTAATTTAGCAAGTATAGGTTGTGCTCCTGAACTTTCTGCTTCATAAATAATTAATAACATATATCAAGTTTTTAAAATCATGATCTTAGAGTATGCTGCAAGCATTGAAAATGAAGTATAATACACATTGCAGCTGGCAAAATGGTCAGGTTGAGTAACGCATTAAAGCTAGTGAATTTTTGCACGAGTCGGGATGGCCAGGGTAAACCCAGAAACCCTTTTTATCACTTTCTGTAAAACATTACTATGATTTCAAAAACTATATTGTTAAAATCAAGTTAGATTCTTTTTGAAGCGATTTAGGAGGTTGTATGCATTATAAATACACTTTCGGAGACTTTTGACTCATTAGACGTGTTTCGTTATTAACTAATCTGACACGTTAGAGATTAAACATAATCCAACTCAATCCATTAATAAGTAAATGGGACGAAGTTGCCACATGTAACACAAATCTAAAGATGTAGAAGTTGGAATATTACCCAACATTGGGAAAAAAAAGCACATTCCTACATCCACGCATGGTAATGAAGCAGCCGAACCATCACTGTCAAACGAAAGAAGGGAACCAGGCAGCTTATGAGAATTATCTAAGTTCCAACCTGATTTTGTATATTCAGTTTGATCATCTCCAAGTGAAGATAATCCACTGCCAAAAACTTTTGACTCCAGATTATGACCAGCTAGAATCTGAAGAACAGTTAATGTAAGAAACAAGGTTCCTTATCATTTAAAAGGATAGTTTAATCGATTCACAATACACAATGGTGTGAATCTACCTGAATTTCCTCGGTTGGATTTCGAACAATTCGCCAATAATCACTTTTGATATTCTCCTATACTGGAGTCCCAAAGTTTTGTTTTTTAAAATAACGTGCTTCAAAATCCTCTGCGTGTTCCTTGAATGTTTGCAATGTGAACTCTGGACCACTTTCACATTCAAAACCATCAAGCCTGTAATCTAACTCCATCATTAAAGCAATTATCCCCCTTAAGTTCTTTTAAATTCGCATTTGGAAGTTTATTAATTTGCTGAACACTAGTATGAAATCTGAAATTTTCCCATATTTTCGATTCTTTGAAGCGGCAACAAGGTTGCCATGAATCAGGAGGGACGATACTGCAGATCCCATATTTCTTTTGCCACCGGGCGTATTTTGGCGATATATTGAAGGGTATTCTCAAATTCCTGTCATTAGAGGTTCAGCTAGTATATTCAAAGCAAAACTCGCGGAATCAGAATATACACATATACCTCTTTTGTTGGGTGAAATACAGGAGCAGAATCTAAATCAAGCTTGCAAGGCTCTTCCAAATGCCAAGGTGCAGTCACCTGCAATACTTTTCATTTCAATCAAGGGGTGTATAGAACAAACCATAGAGGTGGCAAAATGGGTGATTTATGTATGAAACACTTTTTGTCCCTTTTTTAATCTTTAATAGATACTTTGTGTGCAAATATGATTATAAACATTGATTATTTTAATAATGATCTATTTTTTTAATAGCGTGAATTAGAAGGTTCCATGCATTAAAATACACTTTAAGAGACTTTCAACCTGTTAGACCCGTTTCTTTAAGTTAACTTTCCAATTGACCCACCAGAGATAAAACATGTCCGGTCTCAACCCATTCATCAGTAAAAGGCTCGAAACTGACACCTCTACTAAGAGGATAATGCTCTCATATTTTTGTCACTAGAGAACCAAAAACGGTACCTAGTCACACAGCCTATTTCAGCAAATGAAAAAATCTCACCTTCTGGCAGTCATTGGAAGTTGAACATCCACAAGTAACTCCTTTTGGAAGGGAATTTACGATAGAGCTATTCTGCACAAACAAGACTGAACCCGTTATCTAATTAGGTGCCCTCACTTTAAATGAGCCATACAATAGATCGACATAGAATATCACTAGTATATAAATTACAAATGCAGTCTATAATTCTTTGATCATTAGGTAACACCGAGAAAAAGAAGATATATATAACCTTATGATCAACATGTTCACAATCCAACTTTGCCGAGTTAATGATTCGATCATGAAGTATCTCAATATCAAACGCTTCAAAAGAAGCCTGAATTGACTCGGGCTCTTCGTTGCTTTCTAGTTTCTACCCTCTTAAATTTAAGAGATGGATGCTCATCCATATCTTTCCTTTTTTTGCTCGGCATTATTTCTACGAAGAACGAAAAAAAGGCCAAGAAAATAATTTTTATTCACAATATTTCTACCAGCAAGAATGTGATCATATATTAGCATACCAGGAACAAAATGTATTAATCTCAAAAGTAAGATTACAAACACACAATATAACTAATGAACAATATTCCACAATCCAAAAAAATGAAAAATAAAAAATCATCAATTCCTCTGCGTTAACATAAATGAATATATTTAAATACAGGTTTAATTTATGTTTGGAGCTGATGAATTTAATAGCCTAATTTTCTTATTAAATTTAAAATACAAGATAGCTAAACATCAATTTAAAAATTAAAACTTTAATGCTAAAAAAACACTAAAAGATTTGGATCAAATTTGTTATAAGAAAATATAATCAGGTATATAAAATAGGTAAATTATGTTAAGGTAAATACTTACAGAATGTAAAAAGTTTAAAACTTGACATTCTAGATACACCAGATATAATAATGCATTCGGTGAAGCCGGTGGCGAGGGCGGAGCTGTCAACGACGGCGATGGTGGCGACGGCGGGATTGGTATTTCAGGGAGAGTTTTTGGGCTGGACCTTCAGGGATTTGGGCCCAATTTGTTACGGAGTACTTTTAGTTGAATTAGTTTTTTTAGAAATTTAATTTAAAATAGATATAGATATAGATATAAGATATTGTATATCTGGACACGTCTTTCTATTTGGTTCTAAATTATTTTACGTAATCAAAAAATAGAATTGAAGTCGAGAGCAATTAGATAATTTATATTTATATATTTTTAAAGTTAGTTTTTTCTTTTTCATTAGCTCAAAACTTGTTTACCCAAATCTAAAAGTTCCAATTTTTATTAAAAAAAATGAAGTAGCTTTAATTAGAAAAAAGAAAGTAAAATTATAATATGGCTATCTATGAGATATGATACTTTTTTTGTACATTTTGTGGCTATTTAGTCTGTTAACACTTAACAATGTGATAGTTACATAATTAAAAATAAATAAAGTATGAAGTACTATATTTTTATCATCCTTCATAAATAAAGCAAGGCCCATTTGTGATCCAACATGAATGAACTAATATCCTTGAGTATATATGATAGCCCCCATTTTGTTAATGTCAATTGTCAAACTCAAAGGTAGACAGTGCTACTACATATGCTCTTTATTGTTTCCATCTGATGTGACACCGGAAACAAGTAGTTACTGGAAAGGTTCTGGATCAATGTGGGTTGGACCAAAAAGTTGATTATAATCAGTGGGCAGACCCGAATTTGAGTGGTCACCACTAGTCGGTATTTTGGCCATAACTTACTGCTCGGGTCTCGGATTAATGTGAACTCAATTGTTCTGGAAACTAGACAAAATTATCTACAACCTATACTCATTAAAATTTCGAATACTCTGAAGGAAGTTGGTCAGACGAAAGCATCTTTTGGACTGTTGGAATGATGTTCAGTAAAGTCAGCACCTGATCATTTTCTTTGCTGTAATAAAGTTGGGTGTTTTCAATAATTGTGGGTAGATGAATAAGTGTTGTAAGTTAATGTTTTTGTGCCTATTTCAGGGGCCAAACTTATTACAGTATGGGAGAAGATGGTTAAAATATATTGAGTGTTTCCCATTTGTGAGTTGAATGTGTATTCCTCCAAGTGTGTGTTAATTGTTGTGTTTGCTAGCTCCTTGTGCTCATCTCTGTCGATCGGTGTTATTTGGTATCAGAGCAACAGGTGGAGAATGGTGGGAAGACGCCGTACTCGCAATGTCAACCAGTTGCACGAGGAACCTGACCCACGTGACATTGAGGTGAATGAGTTGAGAGAGCTTGTACAACAACTCCAGTTACGTCTTGAGCGTGTGGAGAACCCTAGACAAAACCAAGATGAACCAGGAAATGAAGACTCAGAAGATGAAGAATTTAATCCATTTCACGATAACCATCACTCAGAATCTAGTGATGAAGAGACTCATAATCAGCACACTAATCAACGGAACAATCGTTCCCACCGACGTGCTGACTTGAGAGATATTCCAGTGTTTGAAGGTAGGATCCAACCCGACGAATTCATTGATTGGATTCACACCGTTGAGCGAGTCTTTGACTATCAACGAGTCCCCGAAGATATGAAGGTAAAAATTGTTGCCATCAAACTCAAGAAACATGCTTCTGTTTGGTGGGAACAGTTGAAGTCGAGAAGAGTTCATAATAACAAGCCTCGAATCAGATCATGGGATAAAATGAAACGGGAGCTACGAAAAAAGTTTCTACCAGATGGTTATTTACAAGAGGCCTTCCTCCAATTACATGACTTTACACAACGTGATCTGTCCATCGCAGATTATACATAAGAGTTTGATCATTTAATGTTGAAGTGCGGTATTGCAGAACCCGAGGAACAAACTATTGCACAATATCTTCGTGGGTTACGAAAGGAGATTCGTGATGTGGTTATTCTACAGCCCTTTATCTCTTATAATGATGTTTATAAGCTTGCCACAAAAGTCGAGAAACAACTTAAGGAAAAACAAGGTGGAAAATCAGCAACCTATGGTAATAGTCGAACTCCAATTCGAGGTTATGTAACTAACCGTGCTAGTGGTTCTCAACCCACGAAATCAGCAGCAACAAAATCATCACAAGATCCACAGACCCATGATGCAGGGCCTGGTTCTTCTCGTGCTAAGCAAAAATCGGTGCAATGTTTCAAGTGCAAAGGTTTTGGACACATCGCCTCTGATTGCCCAAACCAATGGGTTTTTACACTCGTAGAGGAAAATGAAGATGAGTATCGTGAATATAACTCAGCTCCAATATTTGATGAACCACCAGAAGATGAAATTGATGATATTATTTATGGGGACTCGGGCGAATTATTGGTGATTCGAAGAGCATTGCCTATTGAGTCAAATGAAGGTGAAACATGGCTTCGCAACAACATCTTCCATACAAGATGCACTTCGAATGGAAAAGTTTGTGATGTTGTTATTGATAGTGGGAGTTGTGAAAATGCGGTGTCCGAAACCATGGTGAAAAAGTTACCTCTCAAGACTGAAAAACACCCGCATCCTTATAAACTTTCATGGTTACATAAGGGTAAATCGATTCAGGTAGACCAGCGATGTTTGGTGAACTTTTCTATTGGTAGCAAGTATCAAGATGAAGTGTGGTGTGATGTAGTACCAATGGATGTGTGCCACTTGCTTTTGGGAAGACCGTGGCAATTTGATTGACAAACTATACATGATGGGTTGAAAAACACCTATACGTTTGTGAAGAATGGGGTCAAGATTGTCTTGGGTCCTTCCAAGTTTAAAGAAGCAGTAAGATCCAACAAAGGAGAAGGTAATTTTTATGTTTCTAAATCTGGGTTTAGTGAAGCTTTGAAAGAATCTGAAGTGGGATATGCTCTAGTAATGAAAGAAGTGGGAGAAGAGAACCCGAAACCTCCTAAAACAATGATTCCATTACTTGAAAAGTTTCATTGTATTTTTCCTGATGAAATCCCAGCAGGTCTCCCTCCTATGAGGAATGTACAACATTGCATTGATTTGGTTCCGGGTGCAATTTTACCGAATAAAGCAGCTTATCGAATGAACCCGAAAGAAAATGGTGAACTCCAAAGACAAGTTGATGAGTTGTTGAAGAAAGGAATGGTGCGAGAAAGCATGAGTCCATGTGCCGTTCCGGTCCTCCTTGTTCCAAAGAAAGATGGGTCTTTTCGTATGTGTGTGGATAGTAGGGCGATTAACAAGATCACTATTAAGTATCGGTTCCCTATTCCCCGCCTTGATGACTTGTTGGACCAACTCCATAGTGGTTGTGTATTTTCAAAAATTGATCTTCGGAGTGGTTATCACCAGATTCGTATCCGATTCGGCGACGAATGGAAAACAGCTTTTAAAACTCGAGATGGATTGTACGAGTGGTTGGTAATGCCATTCGGGCTTTCTAATGCTCCTAGTACATTTATGAGACTAATGAACCTCGTTTTTAAGCCTTTTATTGGCAGGTTTGTGGTTGTGTAGTTTGATGATATCCTCGTGTTTAGCAAGGGGAAAATCGAGCACTTGGAGCACCTTCAACAAATTTTTGAAGTTTTGGAAAAACAGCAACTATATGTCAATTTGAAGAAGTGTGAGTTCATGACCCATAGCTTGGTGTTCCTTGGCTTTGTTATTTCTAACGAAGGGATTCACGTCGATACAAACAAAATAAAGACAATTTCCTCTTGGCCAACTCCAACCACAATACAGGAAGTTCGAAGTTTTCATGGGCTTGCTTCGGTTTTTTGAAGATTTATTAAAAATTTTAGCTCGATCGTGTCACCAATTACTGAATGTTTGAAAGGTGGTGTTTTCAAGTGGACAAAAGGGGCTCAAGCGAGTTTTGAGCTGATCAAGACTAAAATGACCATGGCTCCTGTTCTTACTTTGCCTAATTTTGATAAAGTTTTCGAGCTTGATTGTGATGCATCAGGTGTGGGCATAGGTGCTGTTCTATGCCAAGATGGTCGTCCTATCTCATTTTTTTAGTGAGAAATTATCAGATTCTCGAAGAAACTACTCGACGTATGATAAAGAATTCTATGCTATCGTGCGAGCCCTCGAACATTGGAGGCATTATCTCATCTCAAAAGAGTTCATTCTATATTCTGACCATGAAGCATTAAAGTACATCAATGGTCAACACAAACTCAAACCTAGACATGCTCGTTGGGTAGAGTTTTTGCAAGCTTATACATTTCACATGAAACATAAGAGTGGAGTCACAAATCAAGTGGCAGACGCCTTAAGTCGAAGACGTTCCCTGCTGTCCACAATGCAAGTTAATGTTCGTGGTTTTGAAATGGTGAAAGAGTTATACCAAGAAGACGATTTCGTTAGTAAAGTGATTAATTTATGCACTAATGGGTCATATAAAGATTTCATTCTTTTAGATGGTTTCCTTTTCAATGGCAATCGTTTGTGTATTCCAGATTGTTCTCTTCGATTAGAATTAATCAAGGAAACACATGAAGGTGGTCTTAGTGGTCATTTCGGGAGAGATAAAACCATTGCTTTGCTAAAGGATCGTTTCTTTTGGCCCAAAATGATGAAGGATGTAAATCATTATATCCAAAGGTGCCGAACATGCCATCTTGCCAAATCCACTTCACAAAATACTGGGCTTTATACCCCGCTGCCCATCCCGAGTGCACCATGGGAAGGTGTTAGCATGGACTTTGTAGTAGGGCTGCCACAAACTCAACGAAAAAAAGATTCGGTAATGGTGGTAGTTGATCGATTTTCAAAAATGGCACACTTTGTGCCATGTTCCAAGACCATGGATGCTACTAATGTTGCTGATCTCTACTTCAAAGAAGTTGTGAAGTTGCATGGTATTCCAAAGACAATTACAAGTGATCGAGATCCAAAATTTTTTGGGCATTTTTGGCGAACTCTTTGGCGTAAGTTAGGAACAAAACTGCAATTTAGTTCAGCCTATCACCCTCAAACGGATGGGCAAACTGAGACGGTGAATCGTAGTTTGGAGAATTTATTAAGGAGTCTAGTTGGGGAAAACATTAGACAATGGGACCTTGTGCTACCTCAAGCTGAGTTTGCATATAACCGTTCTTGTAGCCAAACTACCGGTAAGAGCCCATTTGAGGTGGTGTATGGGTGCAATCCTTTGGGTCCCCTTGACCTTGTACCTCTGCCCATAAACTCAGCTTATAGTGGCGATGCAGATGAACGTGCAAAAGTAATCAAAGAGATGCATGAACAAGTAAAGGCGAAAATAGAGAAACAAAATCAGAGGTATGCAAGGCAAGCTAATAAGCACAGAAAGGCATCAATTTTCAAAGTAGGTGACTTGGTTTGGGTCCACATGAGTAAGGAACGTTTCCCGCCTGACCGACATGCTAAACTCCAACAAAGAAGTGATGGTCCTTTTAAAATTGTATAGTGCATGGGAGATAACGCTTACAAAGTTGAGCTACTTGGAAATATGAAAGTGTCAGCTACTTTTAATGTTAAAGATCTTAGTGCGTATCATGGGGAAAACGAGTTGAACTTGAGGGCGAGTTCTTTTCAACCGGGGAGAATGACACCGGGAACAAGTTAGTTACTGGGAAGGTTCTGGATCAATGTGGGTTGGACCAAAAAGTTGATTATAATCAGTGGGCAGACCCGAATTTGAGTGGTCACCACTAGTCGGTATTTTGGCCATAACTTACTGCTCGGGTCTCGGATTAATGTGAACTCAATTGTTCTGGAAACTAGACAAAATTATCTACAACCTATACTCATTAAAATTTCAAATACTCTGAAGGAAGTTGGTCAGACGAAAGCATGTTTTGGACTGTTGGAATGCTGTTCAGTAAAGTCAACACTTGATCATTTTCTTTGCTGTATTAAAGTTGGGTGTTTTCAATAATTGTGGGTAGATGAATAAGTGTTGTAAGTTAATGTTTTTGTGTATATTTCAGGGGCCAAACTTATCACAGTATGGGAGAAGATGGTTAAAATATATTGAGTGTTTCCCATTTATGAGTTGAATGTGTATTCCTCCAAGTGTGTGTTAATTGTTGTGTTTGCTAACTCCTTGTGCTCATCTCTTGTCGATCGGTGTTATGATGGTTTTAAAAGAATTTCACTATTGAGACATCCATGTGATGCACACATATCTACCAAAATGAAGTTGCTTTTCGATGAGTGTTGCGTCTGTGAGTATGTCATGAAGTTTTCGCGTCTTATGCTATAAATTTTGAACACGAGTTATGACTTATGGAAGGTGTCCAACCATGAACAACACAAGGACTCCAAGTCTTCAATAACTTGGGTTTAAGGTTGTGTTATTATGGTATGTTCATCAAGGAAACCTAAAAGTTCAGAAAACAAAGCTCCCAATCAACGGTAGCATGTTTTTATTAAGAACAAGAAGAAGAACATTATAAGGTAACTTTTTTGTACATAAACTAGGAGAGACTGGACACAACAAGAGTGGAAGAAATGTCATGTTGACAATTTATAATGCATACACCGACCAACACAACGAAAAAAGTCGTTTAGTGGGAAACAAAGAGTGCCACGTGATGCATAATAAGTACTTCTGATGCCTCATCCGGTAATCTCAGCCGGCAGAAAATAGACGAGTTAGTGACGGTAGTTATATCAAAAGGTTTCCAATACTATACCCTTATATTAGATTATGCTTCATTGCCGCAAACCTTATATTCAATGATTAGATATATCATCAACTATTTAAAGCATTGCCTGTGTATGACAATACTCCCAGTATAAATCAGGCAATAATTATTGACATGAAAAAAGTATGTGCATGAAGAGCAAGTATACTTGTGAAAGACAGATTCAAGCTAGATTTTATGTGAAACCTAAGTAAAAATTGTAGTGAGTTATACTGGTTTAGGTAACAGTTTGTGTTACTTGTTAGTTGCTATAATAATATATCCAGCTGGCACAAAACCTTTAACTTGTTTGGTGGCAACAAATTTTTGTTGATAGATATACAATGGCATATATATGGGATCAGTAATGTATATAAATGCAACTAAAGCCTAATTTTTTCCTAGTGAAAATGCTTATTAAGTTCCTGCTGATAGGCAAGCAAAAGGCATTAATTATGGAATGATATAAAAATTAAATCCTTTCAATACAGAGGTAGACTTTGGTTGATCAATATGATGATCGACGTATTTATTCAAACTCTACCGTTCTCTTCTATGGCTTATATAGAATTTCATTTTCATCACTCAACAAGGTGTTAGGAATTTATGAACCCAACAAGAATGCGTACAATCACTAGACAATAAACGGATCAAACAAAGCAAAACAATAAATAATAATGCGAGAATATAAATGAACACGCGAATATAACGTGGTTATATCCAATATATTTGATTGACTTAATCCACGGCCAACTAGAGAGAAATCTTATTAATTTTCGTAGGTTAGAGTTTACAAGAGTAGGGGTTACAATATATAGGGTGTACAAACTTAGGGAGCAAGAAAAGACCAGAATAGCTGAAACCGGCCTAGTACCCGCCAGGTACCAGAGTCTACCCGTCGGGTACAATACTTACCCACCAGGTAGTCTTCAAGCCCAAACTTTCTGTCTCGTTTTCTTCACACCTTACCCGATTCACTTGGTAGTACCCGCCGGGTATAGCAAGTACGAGCCGGGTACTTGTTTAATCTTCATACCCCAACACAAGGATCTTGTTGATGTTACAAGGTCGTAGGAAATTGTTTCGAAGAAAAATATGGGTTTGTTGATCGATATTCCTCCTATTCAACATTACTGTGCAGATTTGGCTGTCCAACAAATTATACATCTAGGAGTTATATTTTTATATATTGAAAACACAATATACGATCTATTGACAATCCTAGATTTTCATTTTAATAAGCGCTTACATCTAAGTTCTTGATATTTTGCTTCCAAAATATTTGAACACAAGATATTATACCAAGAGCTTGATATACACAAAATATAATTAGTTCAAGAATAATACCAATGCCTCCTAAAATCCACCCTGTTATCACCCGGCGTAAGTTGAAAAACATCAAAAAGATACAAAACTGATAGTCTAGCTAATCCGTACACCGGCTTCACAATTTGGGACTTGAGCCACAAACCACTTGGTCGACGGACCATTTTAGAAACATCTTGGATACCACTAGACCAGATGTCGAGTCATTTGTATATTTTAACTAGACATGATAGAGGGGATAAACACTGTATAAAATCCCCACAAATAGTGTTTCAGTTCATTTGATCTACTGTATATGTACCTTAAGCAATATACCAATGAAAATGCCAAACACACGGTGATTGATTATAACTGAATGAGCAAAGGGTCCAAATGGGTCTCAATTAAAGTTACATCTTCTTGTTCCATGTATAATATTATATTCTCAATATTTCAATGATACTTTAAAGTTTAAACTGCATCATGTATGTATGCATTTTATCAATAAATAATTCATGATTACGTACAAACCCGGTATTAGTATATAGTTGTTATATACAACACACCATTACTTTCAACTCCAAAACAAACACAATCTGCGTATGATAAATAATCAAATGGACAATCTTTTCACCTTTTCCTATACCTAATATATACCTAAATCACATACTTAACCAAGAACCACTAGAAGAACACTATGCCATTGTCCTCATTATTGTCATCCACAAATTCCATAGGAGAAGGAATGCTAAAATCGAAACCAAGATCAAAAAACAAACCAGATTCATGATCTTGACACTTGGTATTCGAGCATAAAGCTGTTTGGTTTGTAGATTCCTCCAGTTGTGGGAGATTAGGGTGATGATAATTGAATTGGTGGTTGTGGTGATGAAGCGGTGGACATTGGTGGGAGGAGTTGGTGGTGATCTGGAGGTAGCAACCACAAGATGGTGGTCGGCTATCAGTCGTATGAAGAGGGAATGAGTTAGTATCTGGTGAATTAGCATGGTTTATGTTGTTTTGTGAGTAGTTTTCGTTGCTATTATCACCTTTTGCTTTGTAAAATACTCTACATAACACCCAATCTTCCTGTCAAATGAAATTCAACAAAAAAGAAAGCAAAAAGATTGTTAGATCTCTTTATTTAAATAAAGTTACTTGTGCACAATTTTCAAATAATAGAATCTTGAACATGAAAAGTGTAGTACTAATTAAGTTGATTTTATACTTGAAGAATATTGTGTGTCCATACAACATGTCCAAAACGATAACATACAAATTAGTAGTATAATTTTGTGAAGGATCGATGCAAACCTTAGGAGGAATATGAGGGTTTTCGAGACGAAATTCATGCATGATCCAACCAGTTTTAATCCCATTTGGCGCTCGATTCTTGTAAAATACTAAAGTCTTTCTCATCCCAACAAGACCACCTGTATTCGGATCAAGAACTGTTCTATCTTTTCCAGTAGCCTTCCAATATCCGGTTTTTGTGGCCCTATTCGTTCGATATCCTGTTGCATACTTGCGATCACGAAAGCTGAAGAAATACCACTCACTCGAATTGAGTTTCGCCACCTCTTCAAAATCAAAAAGAAAGTTGATCGATAAGAGCTTATACTTGAAGAAACTAAATGGGAATTCAAATATAGCTATCAAATAGGGTTTATGCTAAACATGAAAGTCATATAAATAAATGCCTAAAGTGACACAAACACTATAATTTGATGAGAATTGCAAGTATTTCCAGTTTTGCCTTAGATGATTCAAATCAGACTTAAAAAAAATGATGAAGTTTGGTTCAAAGTCTATATCAGAATATGACTTTATTTGTAGTACTATATATTAACGTGGGAGAGAGAATGTGTCTGTATGCATATGATCATATGTACGTATATATGTGCTTAAAGAACTTGTACTAGTGCTTTAGAAGATGTACAATTTTAACTACATCAAAATCATAATCTCATCAAAGCTTATTTCTTCATTTATTATGGTGATCATTATTCATTATTTCACCTGAGATTTGACTTTACCATGAAAACAATATGCATATATCAAGTGCATATCAAGCTAGCTAGCTATCATTAAGTCTCTTGTAAGGTTATTTTCAAGTTTGTTGAAACTCAATAAATTAAGCTTATATTTTTAACCCAAAAAAAAAGCAAAAAAGAATTAAGAAAGTATTTAAGATTGAGAGGGAGAGGTAAAGAAAATATTGCTTGATTGTACATTAGAGATGAATTTATACATATATATATACATATCATATGTATGTAGTATATTCTACTAAAAGTTTGAGAAGGATGTAGGTGATGTTAGATTCATCCAAACATCATAATTATTATATACATATATGTGTATATATTTAATTAAAAACTGCGAGGGGGTGCATGGGAGGGGCTAGAAAAACAAGATTTCTTAATTGAAAATTTAATAAAGGTGATCTAATTATATATGCCCAGAAAGTACTATCAATTAGTTAGAGTCTAGATATATTCTTTATCAACTGTGATGATATATATGGAAAAACATATCAAGCCAAAAACAAAAGATAGCCCAAGTTAAGCACATAGAGAGACTCGAATCATTGAAATCGATCTTCGATATTAATTTTTATCGATTCGATCACATATATGACCATACTATTAGACATTAGTATTAGTATTAGTAGACCCTAATACTAATGTCTAATACATACAACTTGTAGTTTATAGAATCGAAATCTTGAACACTTGGGGTAAATCCAGTTTAGTGAAAAGCTTCAATTTTTATGATTTTTCAGTCCTTTTACTTCTTGAAGAAAGATGGTAGCTAATATAGTCTACTTTGAAGGGTTGGTAACCTAACATGTTCACTGTCTGCTAAATACCTAAAAACACAACACATGCATATATTTGTGGAGAGAAAAATGATGACAAAGAGATCCCAAAAACAAAGAACAACCAAAGGGATTAAATAAAGACATACCAGGAAGCTGCCATGGCTCACAAATATGAAGATCAATTTCCACAAGAGTACCCTTTAAAGCATCTTCATTAGCTATTTTCTTATAAAGATAGTGGCAAACCAATTCTTCATCACTTGGGTAGAATCTAAACCCTGGTGGCAACTTTGCTCCTAAATCACTCAAACCCATTTTGATATCTATAGAAGAATCAATTATTGGTCAAAATTCTATAAAAATATTGTGCCTGCAAAAGCTAGATCATATCACATATCATGATTTTACTATGCAAGAAAGCTTTAGGAATTGGTGAAGAGAGAATATAGCTATAGTCCAATCTAAAGCTTTATAAGTATTTGTTGCTAATGTGGAATTATTTGTATATAATAATAATATTGAAGAATTGTTTGTGAATTGTATATATAGAGAGATGATGAGAGAGATAAAGGTTGAAAGGTACTTTGCCTCCTATAATTCCTTAACAATAATTAGTAGTATTATTATTCTAACTGTTTATCATTATGCTTCTACAGTGAGTTATCGTTATGGTGGGGAACTCTTAAGAAAAACCATAGTCACAAGGAATCCTTTAGTTATCTCGTTCGTTTGAAAAAAAGGGATAACAAATATGCAATCTATATCACATCACATAGCGTAGTTTACGTGCATCAAAGGTTAAAAACAGAATACAAGAATTAAGTTACGGTTTTACATTGTTAAAACTTTCATTTAAACAACGTAAAATTTGTGTAGCTAACAACACATAACATTATCCTTGATTTAATTGGCATAAGATTCTTTTAATTGTATAGGTTACACGTGTTTTTTGAAAGCTACAAGATTCTAAATTATAGGAGGAATGTTGGGTTCGTTACTAATTTAATACGTCATGAAAAACGGATTTAGTATGATTTCGGGTTAACAAGTGTTGCCAAAACAAGGCGTGCGAGTGGTAATTAACTTACGTAAATTAATGCATCGGTTTTAATAGTTTTAGAACTTTTAAACCGTACGTTGACACAGACATCTTATTCCCGATTTTAACCATCAACAACATGCATTGAGATCGATATATGTAGTTCATAATAAAGGCAAAATTTTCATTTTTAAGTTGACTTGAAATCGATATTTCTATGTGCCTATATTTTTTGTGTCAATTTTATTATTTATACCAAAACTACAACATTGACAACAGATCTAAAAGTCAGTATCTTTTTATTCTATTTCCTATAGATTTAATTTTATATAGTTACGGGTGACTTTGATCATAACACTAAACTAGAACCCAACTTTAGACTAGTTATTTCATTAGCTCGATCAACTTCTCGAGGTTAGTATATGCATCTATTTTAAACACCGTGCTAATCTTTATCGTGTACATTAGGCATCAGAAGTAGAGGCCTGTCACATAACTAAATCAACATTTTCCGTTACAAGGAATTATATTGTTCTTCCAGTTAAGATCTAGATGTTGCGTGCAGTGTGACGATCTATTATATTAACAAAATCATGACTGTTTCGATCTTTAATAAATTCAAATGAGGACATATTCTAGATAATATCATCATAAGATATAGTTAATTGTTATTATTATTTTTTGAGGTATGATGCCATCAATATTGACAATGAAACCCTAATTTGGATCTAGTATGTTTTTTTAAGTAGTTTATATGTTCTCTCTCTTGTATTAAAGGGGTTGTGGTTTCTTGTTGGTAATGAATTCAATCAAAACGTATGTGCCAAGTTTCTTATGCAAATATTGAACTGAAACTGTGCAAACGTTAACGTCGTAATCTCATGTATCTCTATCAACTCCGGTTTAATAAAAATTCGGTACTTTTTCAAGATCTTGACAGAGATAAGATTTTAATTAAGCCGAAGTTAACTCAACTATCTAAGTATTATTAGTTTAACTCTTATATATTTCTCATTGTGCACAGAGACTATTATCAATTAGATTATGCTAATGAACATATGTAAACTTAACGGTAAAAATTTCATTCCGTGTACATTTATCAAGAAAATAAATAAAAATCTATATAAGGAATAAACCCTAAAGTGAAATAAGGAAAGTTGATGATGATGCTGGTGAATTATTAGCAAGGTTTTGGTGGATTGAGGATGAATTTAAAGAGCTAATTAATAAATATGATATGTTGGACTAAATCTTGAACAACACATATTAAAGAATCACTTGAGAGAGAGGGTGAAAGATGTTAATCATGGAATTAAGACAAGTCTTATCATGTCTAATTATACCCATGGAATGGATAATTTGAATGAATGGTTGATTGGGATATATATAGTAACAATTCATGTGGGTTCTACCGATGATCAACCACGTGATCGTGACCCTTTTCCAAGTCTAATTAGACGACACAACGCCATTTGTCGTTAACCATGGCTCTTAATCAAGAATTTGTTAGTCATTTAAATGATGTTTATGGAGATGTATCAAGTGCAGTAATAATTTAAATCGTGTTTAAGACTACCCATTTTGGATGCTTGATCGATAAACAAATCTATATCGACGCAGGTATGTGAATAAACAACCAATTCGAATCAAATAGGAAGAGTTAAATTAGAGATAATGACAATAAGATCAACCAAATTGTGGCACATGTAATCTAACCGCGTTATTAGTTAATGATAATTAATTAATATCGTGAGATCACATTACACATTTCATACATTTCATTATCCCTTAATCTATAAGTTATCGATTGTAATTTATTTAATACGCTCGAGTTCGTTGGGACTTGCAGTTGAATAACTACCATACCTATAATTTGTGAGTCACTATGATCACAAGGTTAATCTAATACATACTTTAGCAATTTAATATGTAAGACATCATAACTATACTTCTTAATTATAATAATACACCAAGTAAATGGACAAGTTCATGCATCTACTTGTTAGAATCTAATTAAGTCCATTAAATCTACCAAATATTCTTAAGTATACACTTAAATATCAATTTCAATGAAGAATCATTTTTAATAGTTCATTTTTTAATTAGGAAAGCATCAATTTCAACGAAAACCAAGATATATTTGACCCGTGAAGTGTGTTATATAATACGAGGGAGAGAGACTTAAGTAAGTTTGAACCAGAAGGAAACCGCAAATATCTCTATGGTTCAAATTAATTAAGGGGTGTTTGGTTGAAGGTATTAGGAAGGTGGAAACTTGAAAAGATAATAATGAGTATTTGCTATTCTTTATTCAATATAATGCTTTATCATTTATAGTATCACCAGATTGAGGTTAATTAGTGGATATCGTTAGCCATCTTTCAAGCTGCTAACTTAAAACTTACGTTTAATTTTTCGGGTGAGGCTCAGGTCAAGATTTGGGTTAACCAGTTAACCCCCAACTAAAATATAACCCATTAAATTTGACACGTTTGACCCGAAATCATCCCACCAATAATATTAACCAAAATCAACATGCTAATACATTTATCCGTTCACTAAAAGGGTTTATCAAGATCCTGTTTGGACGGGGTACATTAGACCGGACAACCCGTTTATCAAATCATGTCAGGTTCGTGTTGGATACTTTAGATTCGTTAACTTGACCCCGACCCAATTTTTCATGTACCTCTACTCGTGACGATAAATGTATGAACCAAACAACATCGACAAATCATAACACAAAATAGTCATTGCATTCCTTAGTATTCTTTTTCTATTTCACGTCCTCATTTTTCACTTTGAACCAAGTGCCCACTAACTTACTCTTCTCATAAAAACACATCATTCTCGGGGAAAGAAATTGAAGCAAATTTGTACATATATACATGAATAAAAAAGATTATATATTCTATGTACCATTTTGGCATAACATCACCCGGCTTCACCATCGGTAATAGGTATAGATATATACTTTCGAATATGACAAAAAAGTTAGAAGGATTTAACTATCGATCTCAAATTTGTTTAATTGAATCAATTAAATCAAATTTCTTCATATCAAAATTTGCTACCAAAGAACCTTTCACCTAATAGTATTATAGGAACCAATCAATGAATAAGTTGTAAGATCAAGCCTCGTCTTCAAGCCTCATTTGAGACGTACGTTGTAGTTGCGATTAGGCATGTCATTAAAATGATCACAACAAGCTATGAAACGTTCAAGAGTTCATGCAATCATGCAACAAGCTGGCATAAATATGATTTTTACTGTTTATAAAATAAAACATGCAATATATATATATATATATATATATATATATATATATATATATATATATATATATATAGAGTACAGATTGCAGGGAAGATTCGTGTTTAATGTGCAGTGTGACATGTGAGGTTGGAGAAAGAGTGACGAATTCATATTCCTATCTTTATCTTTTACTACCACTCAATAAGATTTATAAAGTGTCTATTTGCTTAATGTTATTCACTCCCATAAGTTATGGGCAATCTAATATATTTTTGTTGGGGACACTTAGCCCCACAAAACCAAAAGGAATTAAACCCTATCAATCCCTTGCATCCAACTTCTTAATTATATACTGTAATATTTTACAAGGGATTTTTTTTTTCTATTTACTTCAATAAAAGATGCACATGGAAATATATGTAAGAAACTGCATGCGGAAACGGACAACTAATTACAACAACATATATGTTAATCACTCTAATATATGTAATTAGCCAGCTCAAACAACACTGTACATGTAAACGTGGTTACACCTACGAATAATAAACGAATAAATCCAACACAAGCAAACTAGATAAAAGAATACGAACAATATGATATACCGATGAGATCAGTTTAGTCGATTGAGCCAAATCATAGAGTTTCTTTCACTAATTTAAGGGTATAATTGGTGTCGGGCCAATTAACTGCATGCATGATAAATTATTTTATTCACAACTTTCATGTACATATTCAGTCCTCGTCTGATTAGAGCATCAATGATTTACCATAAACGATGTGCTCGAAACATCATGATTAATGGTCCTTTTCACATGTATCTGAAGAAAATAATCAAGAAAAGAACTTGGATAATTGTAGTCTTGTTTTTATTTAGATTTAATAGTACATATCCTCTTTCAGTTTCTCAAGTGTGATGATGCATGTTTTAAACTAGTACTATATACGATATATATATATATATATATATATATATATATATATATATATATATATATATAATAAATACCTTAATTTATCATTAGTGTTTTGAATATTTTGCATCATATAACACCTCAGTTCAAAATGTAATGTCAATGTGATCGACAGAACATATATGGTTTTAAAATTATCTGATTCATAATATGTAAGACGCGTAGATTCCACATTGGTTGTTTATATTATTACTTAAATGCTCATAATTAGAGGCGGATTTACAAGGGGTCAGCTTATCCCTAAAAAATTCTTAAATTATGTGATAAGAATTTACATTTAAGAGTATTTGTAACATTTATAAATTTTGGTCCCTCAAAAAGACAGAATTTTCTTTTACCCCCTCACGTATAATGCTCTAGCTCCGCCCTTGCTTATAAGGTCACTCCTAACGGAAATGTCAGTATCTCGTCGGTTGAAACCAACAGAACCGACACCATGGCACGGAGCCATCGGTTCGGTCCGTCAGTTTCTTCCGTCGGATATCCGACGGTCCGTCGTTTTTTTTTCTTTTTCGTGTGTGTATATAAATAAATGTATATTGTTAAATGTGGACCTGAATATTAAAGTGACGATGTCACTAATGGCAGATGTTAGTCACTTTCAGTCAGCTTTGAAAAAAGCTGATGTGTCACAAACTGACAGTCGATTTCCAGTCACTGTTGATAGTGGTCTAATATACTTAATTAAGTGATATTTCTAATCAAACTATCCTATATATGTTTGACGATTGAAAACCAATTGTGAAACAATCACATTTTTGAATCAATTAGAGTTGTAAGCCTCGATATTTATGTATTCAAGTGTAATGTTCTTATTAGGGCCTCGTTGCTGTTGTTAGTTTCTTGCTAGTTGCAAGCTTAATATACAAAACTTCGATCAATTCGTTGTTAAATATAAATTGAAAACAAATAAAATGTGATTGTTACATTATATTTACTAGCCCTAAAATCCGTGTATATATACGGCACGATGAATTTGTAATTATTTTCAAAAATATTGAAAGAATCCTTATATGTTATATGCTATATTAGAATGTTTTTATGAGTTAAGAGATATTCATATTGTTTGGAATTAAAATATTTTTAGGTAGTCTATATTGAATTGAGAGTGTAGATCGTAAATTTTTAACGGTGGTAAACATTTTATATAAGTCAAAATATATTTAATTGTAAAAGTATCTAATTATACATAAGCAAATGAATAGTTTGAAGTAATAATGGTAGGTTGCAATTATAAACGATTACGTTGAATATGGATAATAAATTAATTGTAAGTCTTCTTTATACACCACATTTGTCGTCGTTTTTGTTTTGTGGCTATTCTTTTTAAAAAGAAATTATTTACTGCGTTTGAAATTATGTGTTTCAATTTTCACTTTAAGAAATGAACCTTTTTGAAAAAGAAAAAAAATCATTGTGTATGTTATGAACCTGAAACGATATGACAAATAATTAACATTTTCAAGAAAAGAACTTAAGATTATATCAAGTTTAGTTCTATAATAGAGTTAAGGAAAAACATTATCAAGTAAATTTCTTAATTAGCAAATAGTGAATCAGTCAGTTGATTTTGTATTCGAGTGGAAGTCTTATTAAGGTGTTTAATAAAGTGAATAATTTCAACTATATTATAAAAGTTTTTGGTCAAACCATATAGATGTCTTTGGTTTAATGTTAAAAATTACTTATTCATTTTACCAAGTTAAGATGTCGACAGGGAAACATATTAGATCATCAGTTTTACTTTATATTTAAAAGTAAATGTATAAAGTGTCGACATATGTTATTATACTCTATATATTTTTAAACCTTAAATTTTTATATTAAAAATTGATAATTTTATATATAGTATTAATTAATAATTGGTATACAAATACTCGTAATACTATTAGCATCATACATCAAATACAAACGAAAGCTAGATCATTAATTTAATTGCAAATTAAAATTACAATAAAAACTCATATTCTAATTTAGAAATTAAGGAAACTAATCACAAAATTCAAGTAAAGTTATATGCCGGTTAATAAAGTTTTATATTTTGAATTGAAGTATTTTCATGCTTTTATTATTATTATTATTATTATTATTATTATTATTATTATTATTATTATTATTATTATTCTTGTTATTATTATTATTGTTATTATTATTATTATTGTTATTATTATTATTATTGTTATTATTATTATTATTGTTATTATTATTGTTATTGTTATTATTATTGTTATTATTATTGTTATTATTATTATTATTATTATTATTGTTATTGTTATTGTTGTTATTATTGTTGTTATTATTGTTATTGTTATTGTTATTGTTATTGTTATTGTTATTGTTATTATTGTTATTGTTATTGTTATTATTATTATTATTATTATTATTATTATTATTGTTATTATTGTTATTATTATTATTGTTATTATTGTTATTATTATTATTATTATTATTATTATTATTATTATTATTATTATTATTATTATTATTACTATTACTATTACGATGCATGGTTTTATATATACATGATCAACCAAATCTCATGTCCTTGCAAAATAAATATCATATTTTATTATTACGATGCATGGTTTTATATATACATGATCAACCAAATCTCATGTCCTTGCAAAATAAATATCATATTTTATATCTATATTATACTTTTAAGGGATACTTTTAATTAGATTTAAATTTTAAAATTAATTAGTTTAATTACAGCAATAATTATACGTAAACTATACGTCATATTTGAATTTAAATTATTAATTATTCTTTATCAAGAATTAACTCCTATCATTATCTTGTTTTTTTTTCATGTGAGAGGTCATCATCTCTAATTTAATTTATTCAATCAGTATCTAATCAAAAAATATAATGATAGTAAAATTAATCATAAACTCTGATATCATGAGGCTTTCAACAATGACTTAATTAATTGTGCAATTGATATGCTATACAATTAATCAAACATATATATTTCAAAATTCTTATAAAAACGAATATATAATTATGAGTTAATCGCATGGTTGGTGTTCGTGGTTTACACATAGTAACACACATAATCAATGTACTTTACATTTTGAATCGAAAGTCCAAAAACACATAATCTATTGCATAGAGGGTTCCTCTCTCGTTAAGTACGTTTAACATTTTAGCCGTTGAGTACATTCAAATATCAATTTTAGCCCCCATTTTTAGGGTGATTTTAAAGGGAGAGACCGTCTATGCTAATAGTGTAAGATGATTAGAAGAATGGTCAATATTGATCAAGGGATAAAATGGTCATTTTAATGCATTTAACTAGGGGTGAGCATTAGTACCATATTCCCCGTCCCGTACTGGTACCGAACCGATGTACCGAAATGGTACCAACCGACTTTAAACGATTCGGTATCCGGTACTCACTTTATGGTCAAAAAGTAAACCGGTACCTCCGGTTCGATACCAGTATTATTCCACTTTTCCCGCTTTGGTACCATATCCGAAAAATATCTTTTTTTCTTTGTTACTAGTTGTTTGGTTCTTTTTATAATTTATATATTATAAGATTTATTTTATAAAAATAAAAAATAGTCATGAAATTTTATTTCTATGATCATATAATATATCTATGAGCACAAAATGATATTTGTTAGTGAGTAAGAAGTACAAAATTAGACTTAATCATCACGTATGAATACAATTGTAATTTTATTGAAGTCTAGCTAGTACTCTTTGTCACACAAGAGTTCACGTTTTAGCACCCTAGTTAAATCGAATCTCAAACGTATTGCTTATTAATATATAGCTAAGTTCATGATTTTGTGTTATTACCAAATCAGATATCATGGTATGAAGAAATTTCGTGGTATATATACATTTTTCTTTGTTAATGTCCTTTCTATGTCACTAAATGATGAAATCGATATTTATCGTTTTTTATTATTATCGAATATAAGATATACGGAAATATGGGTTCATTCATATACGCATAAGTTATTCTTGTATTATATTTTTGGTACCAAACCGGTATGGTACAACTTTTACCGCACCGGTACTGAAACCGTACCGGTACCAACCCGCTTCAAACGGTACGGTATTCGGTACCCACGTTAGGGTAAAAAAAAATGGTACCAACCGGTTCGGTACCAGTTCCGTACCACGCTCATCCCTATATTTAACGGATAAAATTTCAAACTTAACGAGGAATGACAGTTTATAAAAACAAGTTTTGTATGTTTGGAGTTTCAATACAAAAAGTGAAATATAGGAACTAAATGTGTTACTATGGTAAACCACAAGGACCAACCATGCAATTAACTCTATAATTTATTTCACAAAAGCAAAAAAGATTCGTATATTCCGAAAATAAATATCTAAGATAGCCCCCCTTTAATCCTGAAAGTATGTTTTACGTAGCTTGTAGAAAAAGATATCTGCATGGGAAAAAGTGCAATTTTTTAAAAGTGAAAAAAGATAATATGTCTTTCGTGCCGTACGATATGCTTTACAGGAAAATAACTCGCAATTTTTTATTTTTATTTTCTATTTCTCAAGTTTTTTCTTTCTTCCTGTTTGGCTGTTTTGTATAATATTTTTCTTGAGTTCGATCTTTACAAAACCATTATCGAGAGCACGTACGGTTTGACATGTTTTGTGAATATATAACATTTTTATCGTACTAAAGCTAACGTAAAATGAATGACATAATGTGGATCGTGGCGTACATCTCGCGGATTGAAAACAGTATACATACATTGCGCGATGGGTTAATAGACAAATAGATTACTCTACTTTGTGAAAATGTTCAACTAAGTTACTGTACTATTAGTTTGTTTGATTGAATTACTGAACTTAATAAATCATGACACGCGAGTTACTTAAATTATAAATATTAACACTCAAATCAATTTACTTAACTTATAAATTTAATTAAGTTACTTAATTTATATAAATAGTACAACGTAGAAAAGTCTAATTTTGATATGAAAATAGTTCAGTAATTCAATTGAACAAATTAATAGTATAGTAACTTGCTCTACTTAACGTAATACATCTTGTTTTTATGGAGTATGATATTTTAGACATTATGAAATGGTTATATATAACCTAGAAAGAGTAAATCACGGATTTATCAAAATTATCCCAATAATTTATTTTTCGCGCTATCAATATAAAATGTTTACTTTTACTTATAATCGGTCCATCCGCCACTTGAATGACTAAAATACCCCAATCTCTTTCATTATTTAAAATACAATGAACAATGTATAAAAGAGGGTATTTTTAGTCCACAAAAGTAAATTTTTCAGACTGATAACGAGAAGAAAATAAATTAAAAAATAATTTTTTGTAAATCTGTGTATAAAGTACATGACTATTCATGGAGTTTTATATGAAAAGTTGATCTATAGTTAAAGACTCCTTTTTATTTTTATTTTTATTTTATATAATCATAAATCAAAATAAAACGTTGATATTTTTATAATAGAATATATAACTTCATGGTGTTGATAAAAAGCCTGACAACACTTTCATAGGCTTTGACTTTAATACACCAAGAACCCAACAGAATAAATTAATATACATCACGGTCCCTACTTATATTGCCTTTTGACAATTAGGTATCGATTATTTCCAATTTATCTTTTAAACAATAACAAGTCCTTCAAGTTCCTCTAAAGTAAACTGAGCCCCCTAACAATAATAAACTGGTGCACCTCTCCCACTAAGCAATGTAGTTATGGTAATTTAATCGAGTAGCTTGATTTACCTTCTTCATAAACAAATAAAATAGAACTCAATCTGATTGATCAAAGGTTTTAGAGTAAATGATTGGAGTCGTCCATGTATTTGTCCGTTCTAACATGAAGTCCCTCTATTTGTACTTCTTAGCAATGATCGTCCTTTTGTCTAACTTCATTAACATTTCTCAGTTAAGTCGTAGAGGGACATATTGTGCTATTCATTTACAACAATGACGAAATCTGCTAGAATGGACAAACACATGAACGAACCTGGTCAATTGCTTAAGTTTTTATCTGCTTACTCGGTTTACCAATCAAATGTTTGTTTATAGCGATTGTGTTCAAATTATAATTTCATGTTAAACCGTCTTAAGGATTCTCACTTGAATGCGTTGCCCCAATTTAATTTTCGATATACTAATTTCCAGCCCCACCACCAGTCTTGTCGATTATGACACAATTGTCACGACTATAGTAGCAATCACCGTGCCTGACATCTATGTTAGCTAGAAACCCTAATCTTCATATTTGATTTTAAACCATTATGATGTAGATCCTAATAAAAAAAAACGTAACACTGATAGAGAAAATACTTGAGTATCCAAAATAGAGATCATTATCTTATCCTTTTGTTGTGCCAATCTACATGGTTTGTCGAACATTATGTACGACTATTGGTGTCGATCAATATGTGCAACTACAACCTTGTTCAGATGATCGATACTATGAATGTTCATCGTGCTTTAAAATTTTCTTGCTTGAAACTATATATATATATATATATATATATATATATATATATATATATATATATATTAGTAAATAATAGAATTTTAAAATCACTATTAGTTTTGGAAATTCATATATAAATCATCTAGGATGTTGAATACAGATTCTAATATTATATAGAATAGTCTAATGACAACTAGAATGTTAGGGTTACTAGACCACAGAAAGAGGGAATTTGTACACGAAATTTTATTCCCCGTACATAAACAACAACGCTTACATGTATGATACAAGTCACTATAACGCACGCAAATAATGCGTACACAAATCACCTTTCATTCTTTAAAATCTATTTCAATGTTACGACAAAGATTACAATACTCTCGCCGAACACTTCAGGTAGTAGTACACTTATTCAATGCAAAAGCCGTGTAAAATACGTATATGTAAACATTAAGTAGTATAAAAGGTAAACTTAACAGTATAAGAACGTGTAAACAAACATCTAAAAGAAGAAAAATTAATGGAATTGGTCCATGCAAGTGAATGAACATGAAAACCCATCAGAAATATCGCTTTCATAAATACTTGTTGCCGTTCAGTTCAGAGAGGATACCCCAATTTTTTACAGATTCCTGTACAGTTTAATAATGTGACATTGACTTGACTCATTCTTAGTTCAAACAAATTACTGGACCCCTTGTTTACATGATGACATGTGGATCAGTCCGTTTCGGTAATAATGCACAACACTCGGTTTTGTTTAAGTTGGATTGTTATGGGTCGGGTCTTTACATCTTTTAGAGTACATGGAACATCAAAACGAGCGGTTATGCCTCATGAATATGATAGGTTCTAGAGACACTCTAGACCACTTTCATCACAACGCAAAACTACATAAACTTCAAAATAAAAATCTCAACAGAAAACAAAACTGAGTACTAGCATTCTAGCAAGGACATTATCTTGAATGTAAAGGACTAGAAGAGGCGATTTTGTTTGACAAAACTAGCTGTAACTCTGATTTCTTGCTCTTGAAAGATGGTTTATGCAAGTAAATTTTAAGGATGTGTATAAAACTACCTCTACCATCTCTAACTAACCAAATGCTATCCTGATTTTGGTGTCACAAAAATTACTACGAAAACGCGAAAAGTCACTACAGCTAAAAAAGCAGGGTACCGGATTGGGTTTTGAAACTCAGGGAAGAAAAAATCAGGAAACCTGTCATGACAAAATGGCTTTAAGGGTTCTGTGGTTGGATTGATTTTCAATTAAAGAAAAAAAAAATATTTCTCCAAAAACGAAACTGAACTTTCCGCTTGATGAGTCATCCAACCCAAATCATATCTAATTGACATTCATGGCAAAAAAAACATAATCAGAATGAATCACATGTGGATGGTCATCATGTCCAGATGTTTGCAACATTTTGATTTTGGGAACATGGATGGAGCCAAAAACCAGTAGGACCACTTAAATAATTGGGTATACAGAACTACCAAAACAACCTAGGGTCACATTTTGTTCAAGATTCCAAAAAACTTGTAACTTTTATGAAACTTTACATCACAAGAATAAGACAATGTTTAATGACAACAGACCCTTTCAACTCATTTGGTCTTTGTTATGGTATAACCGCACGTAACCTCATGACCTGAAAACTCTTCTACATAAATTTAGGGTTACATTTAATACGTTGATCAGTGCATCTTTAAGAGAAAGAGATTACCGATAAGCTCATGAAACTAGAGGATGTTAACCGCATTGTAGCATTTGCAGCATCCTGCATTTACAGTACACCTCCGCATTGCTCAAGTGGGATCCTGCATATCGTAACCGTAATTGTGAAACCTGTGAGGCGGAAGTCATCAAAACCTTAGAACTTCACTTGTGATTCTCAGCGTTGAAATTGTTTCATAAGCTCAATTGACAGCGTACTTTTAACATCAATTTAAACTAAACATACATGGAATTCGTAGATAGTATGTTTTAGGACTTGGGTGGCATTTGGATTTGCGTTTTGGAACTCATTATCTTATTATTAGCAAGTCGAAATTGGCAAACCACAGTAATTAATTTTTTGATGTTTGAATAACAATTCTGTGTTGGATCATATGATTATCTACGCTTATATAATCAGTTTTAGTCCTTTTGGATAACTGGTTTCATAGTGGCTAGGACAAAACTAATTACTAGAAGAGTTCGATATTTAAAAAACTATCCCTTCTTCTGACTTGGAGAAAGTTTTACTCTGATTTTTATAAGATGCATTATACTCAAATAAATGTCCATTTTGGCAATTTCACTTCCCAAAAACTCAATTTCCTATGCACTCTATCATATTAATAAAGCTTCAAAGAGCAATAAGCACATCCAAAAACTTCTCCTACGATCTACTTACAGCTAACTACCTGATTATGATTACATTAAATCATATAATACTACGTAACCACTTAAACACTGCTTTAACTCAAAAATCTTCCAAGCATTTTAAAATTTGAGACGATTCCCCTAGAAAAGAATATACACAAGTGGACATTCGACAAGGCTGTGACTCATGCGAGTGAACAAAAAGAACTACATATCACACCTTTTCTAGTCTTTCTTAGGAACACACACTTGCATACAACATAGATATCCCGATGCAAGTAATGAATTTTTAACAATAATCAATCATGCTCATCTGAAATGTAATATCTAAAAGTAGTTCCTCTAACAGTTACAGTCAACGTAAGATCACTAGTACGAACGGCGAGGTAAGATTTTTTACATTTTCCCCTGTAATCATGTTATTTGTAGTTTTGATGTTGATATATTCTATTCCCTTACTATGGCCTACATACTCATCATTACATCAATACAAATACTTTGTCATGAAATCGGGCTAGATTACTCATCATTACAATAGTACAACTTATTATGCTGGTGATTTTACGAGACAGATTTTTTTGGCATTATTGCAAAATCTTTGAAGACGTTGATCAATAACAAACCACGTAAAACCATAAAAATTGCTATTTTTATGAAATAATTCGATAATAACTGGTTGTAGAATTATAATCTACAAATATTGATCATCTTTGGCATCAGGTGGAGGGCTCCACCTGAAGGGCACATTCTCACATCTCTTTCTTATATACTCTATAATACAACTATCAAAAGATTCCTATGATGTATTACTTTGTGTTACCTATTTTAAGTGCTTACACTGGATGTGGATGGCAACAACTCTCATTGCTACACTTTACTGATTGACAATTCACTTTAACAATCTTAAATAACCATTACAACCCTGCACAATGAACTAAAAGGCATGCAATGGTCTTCTTTGATATTACATGACAAAATAATATTTATAAAGAATACTCATTTCCCCCAGACAGTAACAGAACGGTTTTCACTTTAAGTTATTTCAACAGAGATCCAACTATCCCTTATAGGTAAGTTAATACACTTTTAAAACTTTTTTTCCCGTTAGTAACCATGCTAGGACTAGTAACTATTATCGTAACTAGAGTTACAACAATTCGAGTTCTATTATGTTTAAAACAAATAGAAGACCAATATATCAGCACGAATCTAGAAAAAGGCAAAATAAAAACAAAAATTCACAAATGATGGTCAAAGACGGAAAACAATGTATAAGCATTTTAAAGTTTAGGCAATATGAAAACGTGAAAGAATAATTATGTTTACGTAAAAGGAAAATAGTACAAGTGTAAAAGACGTATAGTATTGTGTTTACCTAATTTTAATCCTTCACGGCTCGAATGACTAAACCACTAGGTGTGTGGACAGTTTTGAGGTGACCGGAGCCGAGAAGATCACGAAGATGAAATCTTATATCCAAAGGCGATAGACGTAGACATCTTTTCTCAAGAAGAGCCAGCATCATCTCTTTGTACTTTTTACGGTTAAGTAGAGACAATAGCTCCTTTCTTCCCTGAAAATAACATGACCCATCATACAAATTCGAATATATTCCCAAAAGGACGTACTATAATTCTAGCATCATGGGAGAGGATTTACTGAAAAGTGCTCCTACCATGCTTATATAAATGAATATGAATGTATATATACATTTGTAGAAACTGCTTTCATGCCATACGGCGAAGAAACATTTCTAAATTTTAAGCAGCAGTAAACAGCATGTTCTTTTTCCAATTTTCTATGAAAGTAGATGCAAGAGAAAATAGGAAGCGACATTTCATGTACATGTTGGCGTGTAAATTTAGAAATAAAGTTTAACTAAAAGTTTCTGAGTTTAGACCATATGTGGTGTTTCCCTCGTATACTTTCTTTCTTTTCCATTCAAACATTGAGATACAGTTATTCCACGAAAAGCACTCGCATTAATCTATTGCAATACTAGATGGCAGTATAATGTCAAAGAAAGACACATAAAAGAACCACCACGTACCTGTGTGAGGCCCTTCAGTACTGAACCAATATATGGAATTGCAAACCAGTACATATCAGGATCAATAAGCTGACGAGTCTGGAAAAGGTAGCACCCATCAAAGAAAGGACAGAAAGACAGATCTCAGAGTTCATTTAACTACTATATCAAAGTTATCAATATCAGATACCACTGAAGCTCACGAAAAATAATACTGCACACAACCAAAAACAGAGCCCACTTTTGATTACTGGAATACATCCAAACATTGTTGCAATGCAAAGGTAAGAAATAACCTAAGTGGCACTCACAAACCAGACTCATATCTACAGATCTCGGGTTTTAAAGGAACAACATTTGCATCCTTGGAAATAAGTACAACCACCAGCAGTTATTTCCTCATCCTCCAGCAATGGTGAAACCTAGGATATAGGCATTACTTGAAGCTTGCAGTTTTGACCCATTAACTTATTATTGTGTCGATTCGAGATACAGTTAATCTCTAAGGGTCAAATGAGCAAAAAGGCATCTTGAAAAGACGCGATTGAAACAGGTCAAAAGTGTCCCAAATTGTACATTTATTGCATAAAACCTCCTAGATCATTTGATACCAAAAATTTAATATCATATTAAAGATAAGACAATTTTAGCGATCAAATTTGACGCACTAACTATCAATAAGAAAATAATGGACAAGAACTGTGTTTTGGGACCTCAAGGCAATACATAAAGTAAACCTGCAAGAACATAATTAAGGATTACCAAATTGACTTACCAGAAGACCTGCATTTATCAAGAGAGATATGTCTTCATCTTTCACTTTTCCTCCCATAGACAGAAGTGAGCACTACAATGCAGCACAACCAACTACTGTAGTCAAGAATAACAATCAAAATTCTATTTTTGAAGATTGTTCAAACAAACACCCATATGGTGAACACTGTCTATAAATTATGACATGTACATATATTCTTTCTCAGTCTTCATTTTACAATATATTGCAAACTTAATTTATCATGAATAAAGATCGAGTCATTTTAGATAACTCACTAGCTCTTGATGTCCGATACAAGGTTCAGGCTTGCTATGAATGACATGCACTTCAAACCACTTGAAAACTGCAAGAACGCATTGCTTCTTTGTTTCCATGCTTTTCACAGCTCGCTTTATCTATAACCAACATAACGCTTTTTCATTCATATACTAAAATTGTAATGGGACCTCTAAAATGCTATTTTATCAGTCTTATTAGCTCATAAGAAGATAAAGTACTAACAAAAACAAATACACCAAAGAGACATATCATAATCTACAAAATAAATAAGCAATCTTGTAAACAACTCTACCAAAAGAGAAACATCCATCAAACAATGTCGCTGACCTGGTTCAAATAATCTTCCATAAACATAACAGCATGATCATCCTGTCCAGTATTTAGTTTGAAAATGCGCACGACTTTCTCCCTCCTCAACGACTGATCATAAAATGCCAAGCACGTATATAATTTCAAGTAGACATGATAATCCCAACAACCAAAACAGAACTAACATTTTACACAAACATGGAAATCAAGTAATATTATACATTCATGATTCATATATAGAAAGTGATAGAGAATACAATCAGTTCAAGCAGATTATATAAAACAGAATAAAAAACCTCTTTTTAAAACAATTACCAGTTCTCAACAACTATCATGCTTATGTTTAAAAATACACAAATTGCTTGAACCTCGTAAACGAACAACAAACCTCTAATTCTCTATCAACTTGTGTTCTATCCTTAACACTGCTGTACAATTGTGATCGTAAGATAAACGGCCCAATAGTAACCTATAATAATAATAAAAAGTAATATCCAATTAAAGTGATTGTGAATACAATTTATGCATACATATATAAAAAGTAAAAATGTTTACAGTCTAATACCTTATCATTATGAGGAAACTGTGCACGCATCATGTTAAGAGCAGCCATAGTATCACTGAATAAAAGAGTATCTTCTACATTATAATTGACATAATAAAAATAAATTCATTATACATTATAGAAATATTATCATCATCATCATTCATATTAAAAATTGATTTAGAACGGAAAAAAACTAACCTAATGAAAGAGATTGGTCGGAATTATGATATTCAGGTACGGAATCATCTTCGATTCGTTGACGTTTCCGTGATGTTGATGAATTATCGTTACTGATTTCCATTGAATTGTATAAATTCGGAGAGTTTTCTTTGCTATTTTGTGAGGGTTTTGCAAATTTGATTTCTGTTGTTAACCGACTCTAACTAGAAATCTAGTTACCGAATGAATTGCAAGCATTAGCCATTTATTTTCCGTACAAAATTTAGTTTTGTAGCTGCGAAATATCAAATACAGGAGTATTAGTTACCTATTTCTATTTAAATTTAAATTAAATAAATTTAATCTTTATCTTATTCTGCGTATGCATGTAACACAATTACTTGAGTGGATCTATTAAATTTTAAATTTTAGAGTAAGTAATGCTAAATATATTATATAGAACTAAAATTAGATTTAATCTTTTTATTAATTTCTCTCTTAATCTCATCCAATCAATTTTTCACATTTTTAAAATAATAAACTAAATTTTAGTTCCTGAAATATTTTATTTCTTTTCTATTTTATTTTTTATTTTTGTAACTCGAGTAGCAAATCCTCAGGCGATTAAGTCGAGCTGAAGACTGAAGTTGCTCAAGAAAATAAAACATTGTTTGTTGTATTCATATGATCATATATACTAGCATCTAGACTAGATTCATGTGTTTTCGCAAATTATGTTTATTTAGCGCCACGTATACTATCCCCTTTCAGATAACGTGATTTCATGTAATGAGCAAACTTTAAACTTTCGCTAAGCAATCATACCTCTAAACAATACACATATGTCGTGTTTAAAAATCAAGACCACTAAGGTCATTCTAAGAAAATGGCAGTTTATAAAGTACCAACTCTTCCTTTAACTAAATATCATGGGCCGACACCACAACATAATTCAATGGTTATGCTAAGCTGAATCTCAGTTTCCATGCCACATAATGTTTCTATGTAATTTGACCCTGCTCGAAAATCAACCATCGGTTTTGTGTTCTTTTCAGGACGATTTAACCTTCGATGATGATAAAGCAAGGTGTGAAAGAGTCCTTTGTCCTACAAATAGTAAGAACATCCCCAGAAGTCCCAATGTTTTCAATGTGGTGAATAGATCAAGCTGCAGAAAGAAGAAACGAGAATTGCATTAAAACCAAACTGCAAGGAGTTGTTTACAGGTAGGAAGACAGACAGGTAAGTTAGTTTTTATATTTAACCAGTTATCAAGCAAACCCAGTCCAAATTGACCCATTTTCCATATAAAAATGAATGAAATTACGATCTCTAATACACACCGAAACTCCAGAAAAGAAGACATACCTTCAGCCAGAAAAGCACATAGAGTACAAGTACAGCTGTGATACCACCATGGAAAAGGATGGCAAATGTAGCGGGTACTGTTGATGTAGGGAAGTTCTTCATGTTCACACCAAAACGCGACAACTGTAAAACAATAGAGAACCATGCAACAATTATTGAAACTTCAAGACAATTATTTGAAAATCAGCAGTCAACGACAAACACTTCACTAAAGTAGGATCGAAACAGAAAATGTGAATATGAAACTAGGGCTTTCACATGCTTCATAAATGTAATATTTATTTTAAAAAAAGAAGATCCATATATTTTGTTTCTAAATGCCAAAAAATACCTTTAAATGTTGGAATCAATACATCTATTCCAGAACTTGACTTGTAAAATTTTAAGATTATAAAGCTAATACTGTTTGTCAAATTTGACATCAGAAAATACCGCGTTGATACTCAGAAGTTGATCATTTACCAGGATGTAAGTGGTGATATAAAAGTAAAGGGGTAGAAATATAGAAATACAAACATTGAAGGCATGTGCCCAACTGCACAACTGTTCAAAATGATGAGGAAAAGGGATTCCTTTAAACACTAGTCAAAATGCAACAGTCACATGTAAAGTGGCAAGTTTAACCCATTACTAAATGGGTCAATTTGGTTCAGTATTCTCTCTAACAGTTCAAATATGTGAAAGTTAGTTAAGAAGGAAATGGATCGAAAGTTACCAGATGTGTACTTTTAGAGCATAAACCTCCTAAATCATATTATTTGCAAACAAAATATTACTATTGAAAAAATATAACCGTATGTGACGCATTATATAGATTTTAAAAATGTAAGATTTTGGACTTGAACTGCTCCCGTTCAACCCAATGCGGGCCTATATTTAACCACTACGAAAAGTTATCGACCCCCGTTTTGATCCGTTACCTAACCTGCCTGACACGTACATATTGCCACCTCTATCACATGTAAGTTATGCTGTAAGACTGTCGATTCCTCAAGTAGATAGCTTGTAACTTAGAATTCCGAATGTACTTACCCCAACCAAAAATGCAAAAAGGGGAGCAAAAACAAGACCCAAGAAAGCATAAGACATCTCTTGAGGAGGACGCTTCTCGTGAGGTCGGAAAATGTGACCTATCTCTGCTGTGGGACCAAATCTCTTGTAAATATCAACAGCTTGTGGAGGTGGGCGAGTTGCCTTTTCTGGTGCATCAGGTAGATCCAACTCAATATGGCCAAGAGGTTGTAAGAAAGAGTTCTCCTGAAATACAAACTTGAGCATAAAAAATGACAGACAAACAAGTGATAAAAGTGAGAAAATGAATGCAGGATTTACCATGGCGGCATCACCCACTGTCAACTCCATGTCATATTTACCAGAGAGATAAAAGAACTTCTCAACAAGTCCAAGAAAATCCTGCACCAGGAAATGTAACATTCGTGTAAAAAATTATGTCTGAAGTATTATAGAGTTGTTTAAATTTTGATACAAGATATTCCTAGAGGTGAAAAATTCTACCTAATTCAAAACAAATGGGTCAATTAGGATTATGTTATATATATATAGGATTTGGTTCCAGGGAGAAGGAAATTTAGGGAGAGAAGAGGGAAAAGCAATCTGATTCAGTATTTTAGTACTATGATTCAAATTTTTATTGCCTATAACTTTTGAATCATAGAAAGAAAGGACTAAATCTTACTAATAAAATATTGAACCAAAGCAATAATATGTAGAATTATAGCTAATAAAAATTTTAATCGTAGTAATAAAATACTGAATCAGATTGCTTCTCCCTCTTCTCTCCCTAAATTTCCTTCTCCCTGGAACCGACTCCCTATATATATATCAAAAGAACAGGCAAATGGATTATGTTAAATGGTTTAACTAACACACAGGTCAAAAGGATTGAGCAGGTTGAAAGTCATCTGAAATGTACTTGTATGCATAAACCCTCTTAAATCACTTTATTACAGGAATTAGATTATTATTGTAATCATATTTAACATGTTAATTATTTATAAATCCTCAAAAAAGAGAGAAAAAGGGGTTTGCAAATTTACACAACCTGTTTCAACCTAAATTCATAATTTAGCATTTTACACCGTAACAAATGCACGGACCTGCCCATTCTGCCACCCCTAGATGTTTTGCATGCATCTTTGTAGATTATTGATCAAGATTCAAGAATCATGAATATGGATATAGTGTAAAAGCTGACCAGTGTTATCTCAAAGTGCTTGCCAGAGTTCCCCACAACAAAAATATGCTCAACTTCAGATTCGTGTCGTAACTTCAAAAATACCTGTAAGTCAACAGATAACAGGTCAACTTAGCATAAATAAGACGATTAGGAACACAAAGGAGTGGCATGGAAGCAGGTCAGAGACCTGGTGAGGCTTGAACGGGTTTTGAAGTGGAGTTGTCAACTGAAAGGACAAGCGCAGCTTTTGAAGATGATTTGCTGCCAAAGCCACGTCATTCTCTCCATGTAAATCAATCCTGATTTTAAAAAAAAAAAGGAATTGAATATACAATGTCAGCTCCTCTTCAGACAGTCATACAAACGTTTTGGGAATAGTTTCACAGAAACATGGTTGAGAGTATGTAAGACATTTCAAATTATATAACATACTTCTTTTGAGTCTCTACACTGTCACTCTCAAGTACTTCGACTTTGGCGTCATCAACTTTGACAACTCCTGTGACATAGATTGGCACCTTTGTTCGACCTCCAGTCACATAGCTTTTTTTGTGTTCTGGATCTGAAAGCACAATCTACAGACCAGAAAATATGAAAGAACGTGAGAGGTAGTTTGTTAATATAATAAGGCAAAGCTTTAACAGATCACTTGGTTGCACAATATTGAGTACCTCAAAGGCAAAAACATACTCCCCAACATCAACACCCACTGGCAAAGCATCCAGGATATGGACTGCTTCTTTAGGGTCAAATTTGAGTTCCTGGAATGGAGAAGTGACAAAGATACAATAATCATTTATCAGAGCTTAATAACTCTATGCATATGATAATTAATAACAGTCCCCTCTTAAACTATAAGCAAACATTCAGAGAGTAAAAACAGCTTCATATTTCACCTGCTTAATGATTGAAGCATCCTTTGATCCAGAGCTGAAAACTTGCATAAGTTTTACTGATAAAGGAGGTGCAGTTGACCCCAGTACAGTGGTAACTGTGACCTGTAAGTAAAACATATAATAAGTAAAATTCTCAAACCATAATCAAAAAAGAATAGGATCTTTCATGATATATTAGATTAGAGGGTGAATGCTGATATTCATTAAAGCGAGAACTTAGAATAGTGTTTAATTGTGCTGCATGTTTACAAAGACACACACACACCCATACAACAACAAAAAAAACATAGTTTTTGTAATAATTAACAAAAATGGATAAAGAATGTGGTGTTGGGCCACCCCGGCACGTTCTGACCGTACCTTAAAATCACCCTTTTTGCCCAAGCCCATTTTGACTTGTTATCCAACCTGCCCAATCTACCTGTTTTGCTATATAATCACAAGTAACAAGCCACACAGTTCGAGCAACTTGCAACCCAACTATCAGATATTCAGACCTATTTAAGCTTTTATCGTTCATTCGTACTCTACAAGGTTTACAGGTTAAGATGCATATCATTGCACTTCTTACACCTTAGCAATTTTCAAAACTTAAAACATTGAAACAAAATGAAATATGTCAAACCAAATCAGTAAGTCAGCACACCTTAAGTTTCTCTTGACTGGTAAAAGAAAGGACACTAGCTGGAAGTGACAAAATGAGAGGAACCATAACCCTGCACCGTATGATTATTCAAGCTTGTTAGAAACACTATGTGGACAAGATTCAACATACTACTTCTTATCACTTTCTCGGTTTCTCCATATCCAGTAAACATTGAAGTGGAGATGGAATAAAGAATAAATGTGTTGAAGAAAACATCCAATGATAATCACTCGCCTATTTTGATCTAAGCAAGCTAAAGCATCAATTTGGAAATACAAATCCTTGCCATTGCTAGGGGTACCGATGCCAAGGAAATATCTTGCCATACCCAATATCTTGTCCCCTGGTATCTGCAAACATCAATCAAAAGAATTTGATATCAACTGGTTAAAATCAAAAGTGTAGAAAACAAAGGCCGCATGTAACAACAAAAAAAATAAAAGGTGCCACACATTCAAACTTCCAGAAGTGGACGCAAGACTTGTAAGCCCACGAACAACTGATGAGGTAGCTGAAACAGGACCTTGAAGTCCATTTGCATCAACGAGTTGATCATCAAAGTAATAAGCTCCATCATCTACAAAAATTGTAAAAGAAACAAGAATTCATCATACACTAAATAACATATAGTATTATATCTGCCATAAGAATGGAAATGGTTATCCTTATTTAATATGTAAAACACATAATTTGGCAATCACAGTATAAAGATAAGAGCACTCATCATTTAGATGGTGAGATGTAACCATGTAAGAAACATAGAACAGCAGGAATGCGTATAAAGTATACTTCAGTATGAAACAATTCCAATCCAATAACATGCAAGTTTCTTGAAAGGGCAGAAGACATGTACTAACCATATTTATTAATATGGTCGAATAGTTTCACAACATCCTTTTTCAGTGCATCAATCTGCAAAAAGTAGACGACTATTAGACCAAAAGAAGCCTTTATGCAAAAATCATTGATATTTCCGGTAAACAAGAAAAACAAACAAAGGGCACAAGGAGTGTAAAGTAGAAAAATACTTCAGAGAGCTTGGCTAGTAGAGTTGACTCTTACAACAAACCTGCCTAAAAAATTTTCCATTAACAAGTAAAACTGGTTAAAAAAACCTATGAAACTACCCATGAACCATCAACGTAGTGCCTTGTGATGTGTGATAGTAAATTAGTAGCAGGATAACTAGCTAACTCTCACATTAGCAATTACAACATTTTCTGGAGAATAAAGCAGATAACGATTTATACAATTATACCTACTTTTGGATTTGTGAACATTTTATTATAGACCACTAGACTACTAGAGCATACAAAAATATGTGCCCACAACATATTTATACAAGGGTATACACTTGATATTGACTTCAAGGCTGGGTTGCAAATATACTTCAAGTTCATATATCGAATATAAACTCATCGTAACACAGAAAATGTTTAATTACCAGGTTTCCATCGATTGCAGAAGACTTCAAAATAATAATTCCAGATAGTGTTTCAAGCGCTACTCCTGTATGACATAAGTAAATTAAATCAGTGTCATATGAAATCAAACGACCCTCTGGGGACTAACAGCGATTGCTAAAAGTACTCTGACAGATATGACAATAATGAAAGGTAAATAACTTATTTGATTAAACTAAGCATCAGAAAGCGATATTAGTCTCACTGATGGAAAAAAGGTTACCTGCAGCATATGTACTCGACTCAGGGTTGTTAGAACTGTAACGCCACCTTCCATCACTATGGCTGAGAGCCTAACAAGACCATGCAATGACAACTAAGTCTCAGACATTTACTTGAGAGAATTAACAGAAAACTCTTGATTATGTTAAAAAAGAGAATGCGCAAGGAATTTCTATACAATGTAATATAGGCCACGAACCTTAATAGATTGAAATATTCCATCAGCATCCTCAAGAATCACATCAATTTCAGAAGTTTGATCCTGCATTATTGATATAAGAGAAGTCATGTGCACAAAAGGTGACAACAAATTGACCTTTACTTGTAGACGTGAAATGATGAAAAGATGGACACGATTCTATGCAAAATTGAGACAGAATTCTTAAACTTGTTCCAAAGACTATGTACCTTGATTGATACCAAACCTCCTATCGAATAATAAAAATCCACAACCGACTTTGCATCTTTAATAGAGTCTTTAAGCCTTGATGCGACATCCTAAAAATAAACCAAGTTAAAGCCCTACATTTACACCTTCAAGTATGAAAAAAAACACGGCTAAATAACTAGGCGTACCGTAAGAACTCCTTTACCGATCTCGCATTTTAATATCGAACTAACTCGTAACGCATAATACAGATCCTTTGAGTTCGATGATACTGAAGATAGAGTATCCACCACAGATTTACAAGTGGAATCCTTTAATTCAGTCTTCGTTTCTACTCCAAGGACCTCAAATGTCCTTAACGATTCAAACGCTTCTTCTAAGCTGAAACAAATAATCGAATCTGTTACCTAACTGATATATCATCAGTTCCACAGTATACGCTACACCGATGACATGAAAAATACTCCAGATAACAAAATTAAGTATATCGATATATTTAAGCTGTATATATAACTAACTCGTAATGCATGGTACAAAATGTTCTAATAAATTAATTATCGGATTCATATCGCAGTAACAGCTAATTTCACCAATAAGCTGTATATCTAAAGTACGGAGTAAGTCATAATGCATGATACATAATGTCCGAATAAATTAATTATCGAATTCTTATCACAGTTTGCTTAAAAAAATTCTTATCACAGTAACAGCTAAGTTCACCTATGTATTAAATAAACTATCTCAAAATGCATAATCATCGAATTCGTATCGCAGTGACCACTAATTTCATAAAATAAAATAAAAAGGCCCTAAACTAATGAATTGCGGACATGTGATGCGAAAAAAATGAAATGTACGATTTGGTTAGGGCTCGAACCTTGGGAATGAACCAGCAGCCAGTGATAACAGCTCCAATGCTTCGGACCGGTGAGATTCAGAGATCGGATTAAATATTGCTGCTGCTTCACAGATCGATGCTACTGCTACTAATAAAAATATAAAACCTAATTTCATCGCCATTGCATGTAAAACAAAATAATAATTTATTACTATAGGAGATTGAAATCAGTTTAGAACAATAATTGAAATGGGTTATATGAACTTAGAGATTAGAGATATTAGATTGCGAGATCGTACGGATTTGATCGCCGAGACTGTGAAGTTAACGGGAGAATGCGAGTCTTTCACCTGTGGGTTTTAACAAATTAACACAGACGACTGTGAATTTTACGATTTTGCCCCTGTTTTTATGTCTATTTGGAAACAGGGTGCTTGGAAGTTAGGAAGTGTTATGGTAAAAACGTTGATGATCGACAATGCAGACGTTAATAATCCATGATATTGGTTCAAGTAGAAGTGGACTATAAGGCTTAACAATGTTAGTAGCAAAAAATGAAGTCAATTCTTACAAGTTATAGCTCGGCTTGTTATAGATACGAAGAAAGAAAAACGTTATTAGTTTATTCACAAAGAGAAAATGAATGATCGTATAACTTACTCCATCCAAATTTTAGATACTCAAAAGGGGGAACCGAAAAAACAATCTGACTTGGTTACGTAAAATAGTTCATTTTAAATTGGATGGGTGTATATTGTTTGTATGAAAAAACAATAAATATGTTTTTACAGTGCACGATCAATGTTCATCAACTTTTGGCAAAATAGGAAGATGATTCCTTAACAGTTGACGATTGTAAAACAACAACTTTCACGTCAAAACAATCATAGACCCTCCACAAATGTGTGTATATCTACAAAGTAATTTGATTATTTTTGTTTTCGAAAGATAACAAGTAGTCCAATGGCGATACATAAACATTAGTACTCAGCAAATAAACCATAACATCAGATCTTCTTCATAATCGTAAGCATTTTATCGGTCAGTAATAACATTTGGTTTCATTTTCGAATAGCCATAGCACTAAACAAGCTGAATGGTGTACAACTGCTCATAAGAAAGAAAATACTCTCCTACTACCAAAAGTTGCACTAATTTAGCTAAAAACATACAAGATAATAACTGTAAATGACAGCAGTTATAGTCATCTACTCATCAATACTTCCTTGCCGGTTTTTGTGTCGGCAGCAAACCAAAACGCTTCTTCAAGAGAACTCTCTGCCTTGAGAACTTGTCATCAGGTGAAAAACGAGCTGCAAATGAAGAGAACATTAATAGATGCACCACATGAATTTGAAAGGGCACTTTCAAAAATTATTATGGATCCTATGATCATAAATTCATATTCATTGAGATTTGAGACTATTAAATGGATAGACTAAACCCTATACTTGGTTTGTCAGATGAAAAACAAAGCAGATTATGACCAAAGATACATACCAGGATGAGCCGATTGTGTGGCTAGTCCAAGTGGTGATTCTTTCTGCAGATCAGACAGGGAACACAGTTAAATAAATTTATTGCCTGTTTGCAATTATTGGAAAAAATCGATTGATTGCCTAAACAGGCTAGTAACAAGTAGGGGACATAAGCAACAGAGCCTTTCACGAATTCCACCAACAACATAATACTTTGAAAATACTAGACGTGGCCATTATGACCCAGATAGCGTCCACGAGTGGGTCTAATTGAAAATAATTCGCGTCTGGATTAAATCTGGCACAAACGTAGCAAACAATGTGCCTAACTGGATACACTAACAACTCATGGTGTATTCAGAACGGGTCTAAACTAGTACGTGAAAAAACTATCCAAAGTCTGACAATCACTTCTTACATACCACTACGATCGTCAACACCACCTGACATGCACCCATTGCAGATATAACCACACATCCACAATCTCCAACGACATCCACATCACCTAATACCACCAAGTTATATAGCTAGTGGCATCCGTTGATAGTTGGTGCAAGTAGTTTATAAACGCTCTATTTAAATAGTCTTTAGGACTTCAAAAATTATTTCACCAACCTTTCATTTAGACCGAATTCAACTTAATTTTTAAGTGTGCCCATTTAAACCCATTACACAGAAAATTAAAACTAAAACTTTACCAAGACCAACCAGTTCTACTAGATGGGGTCAGCCCTGCTACAATCAAAGCCCACAACAAAGTACTTACAATAATAATAAAATCAAAAAATATATAAAATCACATAAATAAATAACTGACAAAAAAGTGCAAACAGCTAGTGATATTTAGTTGCAATAATGCTAAAAAGGACAAACCTTGGTGGTGTAAACTTTATCACCGTTTTCATTTATGTAAAACTGGAGATACATTTTGGCTCTGAACAAACTGTAACAATCAAAACAGCAATTTGGGGGATGAATAAATTTGAATCAAATAAACAGCTGAAATCAATAACTAAATTAGAACATAAAACGTAAAGGAGATTATACCTTGTATAAAACTGGCTCGAGAAAGTTGATAGCGCTGGACAATATGGCTTAGGGTTTCTATTTGGGTTTTTAGGGTTTTTGTATTTATAATCTAGCTAAAGATCCTGTACTTTAGAGTAGTTGGGATATATGTCCCTCATCATTACGACTATTACACAACACCCCCAATGTTTGTTATGTGTAATGTATGTCCAATCCAATCTAAAAAAGGAAAAGAAAAAACACTTTGTAGTACTACTAAAAACTTGAGAAAATTATACCGATGGTTCTTATAGTTTATCCCAAATTTCATTGTTGGTCCTTTAAGATAATTAATTACAAGGACGGTCCTTTATTTCAAAACGTGTTTCACCGGTAGTCCTTTAGCTAACTGTCCGTTAGTTTTCTCCGTTAAATCAAGTCACATGTTTTGCATGTGAGGGTTATTTAATCATTTTGACACCTTTTATTTTTTTCATTTTTCCCTTCGATCCCACATCTCTCTGCATTTTTTACATTCCCCCTCCATTTTTAATACACAAATTCAAAATTGAAAAAAATAACAAACAATCTTATAAAATATATTCGAACCCAAATTGTTGTCACCATATGTAATTTCAACCGTCAAATAAAATAAAACAAAACAGGTCCACATATAAAACACGTGAACGATCTTACAAAATATAAATCAAATCCACACATTACATTGGGATATATACAATTTAGTGGGATCACAGCACTAGAATTTAAGTTGAAGGACAAAATTTACAAGCTCTAATGTCGAGTATACAAACTTTATGAAGAAGGTACAACCTTTAATTATTAAGGTTCATGTTCGTTCCGTTGAAAAATACATTTGTTCCTGAACGCAAACAAACGAATATGTAACAAATATGTGCGTTCGTCAAACTCATATGTTTGCTTAGTGAAACGACAATGGAAGATATTCATATTAAGGATGTTTTTTATAAGTTTGTACATTAATATTGTGATAATACATTAATTTACATACCCGTTCGTTTGCGTTCGTGACTTGAAGTAAGCAAAGGTGTCCAAATGACTACATTACCCTCACATGCAAGAAATGTGACTTGATTTAACGGAGAAAACTAACGGACGGTTGACTAAAGGACTGCCGGTGAAATAAGTTTTGAAATAAAGAACCGTCCTTGTAATTAATTATCTTAAAGGACCAACAATGAAATTTGGGGTAAACTATAAGAACCATTGGTGTAATTTTCTTTAAAAACTTTAATTGATCTTCACATAAGATTCATGTATGTATGTTTATACATCATTTTATATTATTTTAAATTTTAAATGACATCTTAAGTAATTTGTTAATACTAGCTTTGGTTTTTTACCATTATTTTATATTTAAGTTGTTACATTTTCTATTTCATGATAAAATATTATTTTACTTATAACAAAAAGTATACAGCAGGATATACTTGGATTTGGGTGACAAATCTAATTTGTCCATCTTAGTGGTATTAGGTTCATGTTTGAACAAAAATGTTTTCATAATTCTTTTGTGACTAGTGATGTGACGACCCTAAAATTTTAATAATTTTCGTATATCATCTTACGTGCATATTAGGCTAATTCCCTATTTAATTAATATGAATTCGTTTTTATCGAAATAAAGTCTAGCACAAAGCTCACGTTTGCATTAGAGATGCACACTATTTTAATGCGGGATGCATTCGTAATCATTGAAAATTACACAAACAATCGGTAGAGACCGACACCCACGAACGTTTGTGATCAATTTTCATAAATAACATAAACCTATTCGAATATAAATAGTAGTTATTTATAGCATGATAATTATGCTAATATATAAGCATAACAACCTTTGATAAACGATAAACGTTCACGAGAACTAAAAGACGTACAACGACAAGTTAGATTACGTAATTTATCGAACGAGCTAACGATAAACATTCGAATATTATTAAAACCAACTAGTAATATTCTAATAGCATTAATTTACCCTAATTACCACTAAATCACCTTAATTACACGATTAGCACTTAATTACTCAAGATTAGTGCTTAATGACCTAAATATCTTCACATAATCTAACTAGTGAAAATCAAAAAGGGCCCCCTCACTCTCCAAAACCGGCCCCTAGGGCCCCCCCATGGTCATCTCTTCTCAAAGTACATGCACACCATACTACTTACCTTACCACCTTTACTTAATCAATTAACATTTCATTCAACTCACAACCTCCCACAAACAAACACACACACTCTCCCTCTCCCTCTCCTCTCAAACCTACGGCCAACACCCCCTTTTCCCATATCTCTCACTTTAATTTCAAGAACACCACCCTAAACCACTCTAAACCACCACAAACTACCACTTTCAAAACACAAATTAAAGCTCTTTTAACATATAAACACCTACAAACCTTAAACACCACTACATTCCCATGGGTAAACAAAGTTAAATACAAGGATTGGAGCTAGGAATCGTACACAAAGAAATCAAGTTCTCATCTTGCTCAAAGTTCATCCTAAAAGCTTTGTAAGGAGACTTTTTCTCTAACTTTTAACTTTATATATGTGTTTATGCTAAAAATGTTCACTCATACTAAAATATGTTTTTAAACTAGTTAATTTGTTCTTTAAAAATATTAACTAGTAAGTTTAACAAAAGAAAAGTCTATAAACAAGTTTAGAGACTTTAAAAATGCAAAATATATGTTCTACACTTTAAACTCTTTATTTATATGCAATAAACTCTTATTTATGTTAAAATAGTTATTTTAAACTAAATAATACAATAAACTTGTAATGACATAAACTTTGTGGTTTAAAAACTAACTAAACACACTTTTGGGTGAAAAATACCGAAAAGAAGACTTAAGGGACTAAATATGTAAAATTCGAATTTTTGAGGACTATAATGTTAAAAATAGTTTATTTATGGTTTATTATGTTAATCTATGGATTAAAGTGTTAAAGATCAAACCCTTGTAGTTAAAAACCAAGAAAACTAAACTATGGGGTTAAAAGTGAAAAAATGAGAACTAGAGGGACTATACATGTAAAAACAGAAAGTCTTGGACCTTGGCTGTGAAAATAAGTAACTTATGTATATTAAAGTGTAAACCATGATTTAAGACAATATCCATGAGGTTAAACACCAACAAACCAAAGTTCTGTGCAAGAAATGGAATAAATGAAACTAGAGGGACTAAAAGTGTAAAATCTATAAGTTATGGGCTGAGATGGTAAAATAAGTAAGTAAAATAATATTAAAGTAAGCTTGAGCTAAAAACAAGATAATTAGAAACTTTAAGGACTAATAGTGTAAAATCAGAAAGTTCAGGGACTTAAGACCTATAAACAGTAACTTAAGTGTCCACAAGTGAAAAGCCTAAGAAAAGATGTTGAGAATCTAACTTATGCGGTAAAAATCGAAGAAACCGAATGATTCAACCTAAAATGACAAAATAGAAACTACAAGGACTAAAACCGTCACTTAGAAACTTTGAAGGCTATTAAGGACCCTCTGTAAATCAGGGGACTTTATTAGAAAAATATACATTAAGTCATGATTAGCGTATAGACCGATAAATCGTGAAAACCGAATTATAACGAGTTAAAACGTACGTTAACGATAAAGGTTACAAAAATGAATTATAAAACTTATAACGTTACTAAAAATGTATGTTATATCTAAGCGACATGTTTATATTATAATAACGTACGGCACACAATTATATGTCGATTAAACGGAATTATGAACTTCGAATCCAATACAGTCGAGACGATACATATAACGAATCAATAATCAACGCTATGAATATATTATGAATAATAATACATTAAAAAATGACATAAACGATTGTAGTATTTTGAAAACTATAAACGATCACAACGTGTCGCACACGTCTATAAGACACATAAAACCCTAGTTGAGTGAACAACTAGCATGGACGGACTATTAAGTCGTCTACATTTATTAACTCGACCTCATGCGTTTAGGGCGCTAAGAGGCTTATTTGGGCTCGTTTACTTATACTCTTTTTGCTAGCACGCTCGGACTCAGGTGAGTTCACAGCCTCTATTTTACTGTTTTAATGTTTTTAAACATTGGGGTGAAAAACATATAACTGATTTATGCGATTATTGAAACATGACAACGTATCCTTATGGGAGCCTAAGTTCTCAAGTTGTAGTGCATAGAAGTCCTTTTGCTTACAATGACTATAACCATTAGTTAGATGACGTTAGCCACTGAATATACGGATAGTACTATCGGGGTAACGTTCCCCCTCACTATTTTGGTTAGTCGCGCTAACTAGCGACGTTGTTTCGCATCGAGTATCGTATATTTACACTGTCCAAGGCAAACGATTCATTATAAGTCGTGGTTTGGTTATAGGCTTAATTTCGGCATATTAACTCACAGGACTTGCAAACCTATTGGGGGATCACCGTCTATGTTTCAAATTTTAAATAATAGTACCTTAGGCCTTCGATGCCATACTTTGATTTACTGATGAACTTTACTAAATAATGGTTTATGATTGAGTCTTAAACCTGTGAATTCACTTAACAATTATGTTGACGTTTTAAATATGTTTTTCAAGGAATTAGTCATGCTGCAAGACCGCATGCATTTTGGGACCATACTTGTTATGATATTTAGGATGCCATCTTTTGAACAAATGAGATTTATGTATGATGCTAACCTAATTTTGTTTTATCCCGGAACGTATCTTTATTAAAAATAACGTATTGATAACCTTGCTATTTTGACAGCTTGATAAGCTGTAACGTTTGTAAAACTATATTTGGCATCTTAATATTATAGATGTTCTGCGATAATCATACGCTCTCGATTTATTGTCGATTAATCAAGTCATGCCCCGAGCTTCCGCCTTAATTATGATTATTCTAAATTTTGGGGGTGTGACAAGTGACTTATGGGTAAAGCTAGTAAAGTTGCTAAAGCTAGCACTTTAGACTTACGGGTATTGTTTCGGTTTTTAATTTTATGGTTTTATCGTTTCAGTTTTTTTCGGTTTAAAATTTTTTAAGACGGAACCAAACTATTTAAAAATATGAAAAAACTACACCGAAGACCGTAATCCAATTCGCTTTGATTTTCGGTTTAACCGAAAAACTTGAATTACAATACAATATTGAACTATTTTTAGCTACTTATAAAATGAGGAAGTGTAAGTTACTCGTCACAATATCATCACAAATTAAATAGTATTGTGAGAGCAAGTGGGAGAAATGAAGAGTTTGTTTGGAATTGAGAATTTTAGGATATACATCTAACTGAATATTATTATGTATATAATATTAAAAAATATATAAAATATAATAGTATTTGTTATAATCGGATTTTTCAGTTTAACCCTAAACAATGTTCAAACCAATCACCGAACCGAAAACCATTTATCATATCGATTTTGGTTAAAATCTAAACCAAAGACCGTTTTAAGAAGCATTTTGTTCTAACCAGTTTTGAGATTGGTTCGATTTTTGAAGTGTTAAACGGTTGAAAATAAAATATTGCTCACTCTTGCTTAAGCCTCGCACGATTGAAAAGCGAATAGGTCATATTCTACGCTATTCATGATCTAATCCCAGCTTTTTTCTTCGTGAGAAAAAACCAAACTAAACTCAACAATAGTCCTTAAGCTCTAGCGTCGTGACCTCGATCCCATGTGTATGAAACATTTTGCCGTTAACAAAGATAGAGCATTTGATATACAATGAAAGGCCTCATTTAGAAGTTTGCTTTAGGCCCCAAAATGGCTTTAGTCGCTACTTTCGACAATTAAGGAAAAGATATGATTTGATTTTTTGTTCATCATCACAGCCAATGCATATAGTACAGTTTAATTCAATACCTCTATCGTATAGATTAACTTTTCATGAAAGAATTTTTTGTAAATCCTTCATGAAGAGATGTTTCATTTTTGTAAGTCCCTTATTAAGTTTTTGTCAATTTGCAAATGGATGGGGTAATTCAAAATATCATATATGTTCAAGCGTGCATAAAAGTCATTGTACTAGTCTACCACGGTTGTATATGGAGGTATATATCATATTGCCCAAGTTATTTGCGAGGGTATTTTTTTTTTTCCTAACGTGTCAAACATGTAAAAAGAAAATTTAAAAATGGTGGTTCCAAAGTCTTGGAGTGGACCTACACATTGTATCAAGAGGTAGTATAGGCTAACAGTCAATTAAGGTGACAAACTACACAGCGAGATTTTTCACTATTGGTAATCAAATTTTATGAGTATGTCACTGTCAAAGTCGTACAAAGTTTATTATTAATACGTAGATAACATGACTAGTTCTATTCAAAATATTATTGATCATCTAAAAACATAGTTTATGGATATGTTTAGCTGAAGCTGGTGATTGTGGCTGAAGATGGTGATTGTGACTGGAATTGGAGTTGGAGAATATTTTTCAAACTACTTAAAAAAGCTTTTCTAAAAGAGATTATGGAAGATTATTTTTCCAATAATATCTACTCTAATTTTGTTGCCAAATGGAAATGAGGGGATTGAGAGCTCAATCCCCTAGAATCCCTTAAAACGTTTGTGTCAAACACACGCGCGCTTATATCTTTTTTCAGAACTGAATCAACTAAAAAGGCAAAATCTTTGCATCTGTATGGGTAGCATATTGAATCCTTGAACCATATACTAGGGGAGTGTTGGCCATCATTTTTTGCAATATGTTTAACGAAAGCAAACAAACGAATAGAAGAGAGACAATTGTACTCTCGATTTTCGCAAACTAAGTGTAAGCAGAATATGTTGGTACCTTTCTTTGAACATGCTTTACCTTTTGTATGTATAATCAAGAAAACAGATTCATATGACCTTTAATCATTTGGCATGGTCATGTTGTTCTAGACTTCTAGTGGTCCTTGAAAAAGAAAAGACATTTTAATTACTGATTTTATTATGATTACACAACCTGACTTGAATTGTTTTGACACGTAGATTATAATTAGTTGTTATAACTTATAAGGACCATATAACTCGTTTTTACTTGTTACTCTCAACCTGCTCATTTTGAGATACCTTAACTTATATAGCTTTTTCCCTTTTACTTGTATATCCTAACAATACTAATCGTATACTCGTTATCATGTTAACTACAACGTCTTCCACACAAATGTTGCGATAAGTTAAAATTTTGCTTTAGAAAGAACGAGAACGAACAAAGACACATAACTTCAATATTGTGAAGACTAATTGTTTCAAAAGAAGGTGCGACACACATGGACACATATACATATATGCATATGTACACACGAACATAAACATATATATACACATATGACATACCCATACAATAATATGTGCATATTATTATTCACATTATATACGTGATTGCACAATCTTAAGTCTAGTCTTCAATTTATGGGTATAGTTATGCATTTTTATCTTGCAGGTCCTCCTGTTTGTAGGTTCTAATTTGTGGGTCCCGTTTCATCTTCATCTTGTGGCCCCATTTCTTGTGGGTCCCATTTACAATGTTTTCTTAAGTTTGTTTGCGGGTGGAAAAGAAAGGAAAAGAAATGATTTAAAATAAAATTGTGTTCTCAAGATTTTTTTACGAAGGAGAAGAGGAAGAAAGATGAGGAAAAATTCTAATGCATTTTTTTTTTTTATCTTCCTCTCATATTTGGGTTGATTGGGAATGAATCTTTCTTTTCCTTCCAACTTTAGAACACAATACCATAATTTAACTTCTCTCATTTTCTCTTCATTTCTTTTCTTCTTTATTCATTTATCTTATTTTCCTTCTAGATTTAAACTCGATAACAAGGTGCTAGGGATGGAAATGAACAAACGAATTGGTTGTCGTAGTTTTCACTTTTCAGAGGTTTTTTTCCCTTAAAAAAATTAGTAGCATCTACCAGAGTTCATGTTGCTCTATTTGGTCTTTATAGTTTTCAACTAAAAGATCAAAACAACATATGAATCAGTAAAGTCGGTAAAATTATTAGAATATAGCCCAATTGTATAAATGAGCCAGGTCCATTGTAATTTAGGTTTCTTTGTACTCTATTAATATTGCTTAATGTAATACATAACACCTGACTAGATTTTATTATCCAACAAAAATGAGTAGATCGGATAAATTAATTAACTAGTAATTATGAGTTTAATTTTTAAGGAGTGATTTTTACACAACAAATTTTTATCCATTCGCCATCAAAACATGCTTTATACTCTATACTATTGTAATATACAATAGTACAACACGAACGAAATATGTTTAGTGATGTATTGACAAATCCTATTAAAATATGAAAACGTATTGTGTCGAGTTAATTTATTATAACAATAATAATACTTAATAACATATAATATGATTAAGAGGTTGTAAATGTCTCGTTTAACTCTTTGACGCGTTCCTCTAAGTGTTGGGATCGACCGCGATCTCATACCGCTCGTTGAGATCGATCCCCACCACAATAAATCACATAATTTTGTATAAGCCAATAATTAAATACACACAAAACAGAAAAACACGAAACACACATTTTTGCGTGGAAAACTCTCAAGGGAGAGTAAAAACCACGGGACCTGTAGGCCACTTAACATCCAATATATGAAAGATATGACAAAATTGGAGACGCTCGACTCTCGACACTTTCGAATATCTTTATACCACTCTCCACAGTTGATTACAATAACAGAATTCGCGCGGTTGTTATTGAATCACCGAGACCACCATACGGGAAGGGAGACGACTCTCGTATGTGCTCTTTTTTTCTCTCTACCTTCTCACAAAAAAAAAGAAAAAAAAAGAAACTACACATAAACTCCTATTTATATAGGCAACAAAGAATAGTTTCCTAATTTGATTACAAATCAAATTCTAAATTAAATATTTTCTTCTTCTCCAAGTCTATGTAATTTAGTAATTTAGGTAACTTGAATCAAATCCCAGCACTAAGATCATATCACATATTGATTCATTTTAAGCAACCCGATTATTATCGTCGTATGAAAGTTTCTTTAATTAGTTCAAAGATGTAGTAGATGATATAACAAAAATGAAATTGTTGCGTAATTATGTGATTTACATCTTTATAGCATTCGATCGAAGCGTTTACATCTTCTTACTAATTCAACATCAACCCGACTAAACTGCTCAAGTTACACGACATTTGAGTTTGATTGAAGATGAAACTTACAATCGTTACTCTTCTTCTATTGATGGTCATATGGTACTCTTTAATTCTTGTATTTTATATATATATTATATGACTACATGGTTTGTTTTTATCATTTCTGCTGGCTCCTTGGGTGTTTTGTTTATGCTATAAACTCCTATTACCTCAAAGTGATTTCCTTTAGCTAGGTTATTTATTTTTCCAAGTCTAATAGTATATAAATGATTACTATTCTGTTTATTCAATCTTTCTTGTTAGTTGCTAATAATATGACGACTCATACAAAGTATACGATTTTTAACTTCACGGATTTTTGATTAAGTTTTCGTTGTTATAACTCTCGATCACCTGTTTACATTCGACAATGTAATTAAAAATGATGACATAATCAAACGAATAGGTCTACTTTCATGATATGGGTTGTAAATATTAACATAATATGATCGAGGTAATAAAATCATAATCATAACAAATTAAGATACAAAAATAATAATAAATCACTACCAAAACCAACGTGGAGTGTTTGTCCATTAGCATATTAACTTTTACTCTTTGTTTGAACTCTAAACTATGCCGGCCATGGCTGCTTTCTAGTTACATACATCCTTTATATTAAACTAATCCTCACTAATGACCGTTTCATTAAGTTAATTGCTCAATTCTTCACATATATATGCATTCTTCATTTGGCCTGCAACGCTGTATACGTTTATTCAATCCTTATATTTACTATCTTTCATTTATTTTCTATCAAAATTTCTTGAACAATAAGTGAAATGAGAGCGGGTTTTGAAGTGGTTCAAGGTGATCTTGAGTTGATCCAACCCCATGAACAATGGGACTACAATAACTCTCTTGGTGGTTACTCTACTACGGCTACAACTCATTCTAGTTCTATGAATGGTTTTAGTGATTATAGTTCAAAGCTACCAATGAACTCGGAGAGACCAAACGAGTTATCTGAATGGGTTGAACATGTCACCAAGACGCTCATTGAAGACTTACCTGAATCTAACCCTGAAGAGAGTTTCCAGACGGATGCCACCATGCCAACTTACGGTAGTGTTTCACCTCAAATGAGTGAAACAAGACCACAAAAGATGGCAAGAGGGAATTGGTCGAATGAAGTTCAATTTGGTGATCAAGGTAGCAAAGGGCTGAATTTGATAGCGCTTTTATTCGAGTGTGCGGTTGCTATTTCAGTTGATAACTTAGGTGAGGCTCATAGAATGGTTCTTGAGTTAACTCAAATGGCTTCCCCTTATGCACCATCTTGTGGTGAAAGAGTTGTTGCTTATTTCGCAAAAGCCATGGCTAGTAGGGTTGTGAACTCATGGTTAGGGTTTTGCTCACCTCTAACTAACCATAAGCTAATTCATGGTGCTTTTCAAGTATTTAATAACATTTCGCCTTTTGTCAAGTTTGCTCACTTTACCTCTAACCAAGCCATTCTAGAGGCTTTTCAGCGTCGAGACAAGGTCCACATAGTGGACCTTGATATCATGCAAGGCTTACAATGGCCTGCACTATTTCACATCCTAGCCACACGAATGGAGGGTCCACCACATGTTAGAATGACTGGCATGGGTACTTCCGTGGAACTCCTTGTAGAGACAGGAAAACAACTCTCAAATTTTGCAAAACGTCTTGGTATGTCATTTGAGTTTCATCCGGTTGTGAAGAAATTTGGAGACATAGGTGACCTCTCCATATTACAAATTCGAAGAGGGGACACACTAGCTATACATTGGCTACAACATTCACTTTATGATGCCACTGGAACCGATTGGAAGACCATGAGACTCTTGCAAGAACTTAACCCTAGAATTATCACCTTAGTCGAACAAGACATATCTCATGGAGGCTCATTCTTAGACCGATTTGTAGGTTCTCTTCATTACTACTCCGCTATCTTTGATTCTCTTGGTGCATTCCTCCCTAATGAAGACAGTAGCCGCCATCGTGTTGAGCACTCATTGATCCATAGAGAGATCAACAACGTGCTTGCGGTTGGTGGACCAGGAAGGAGTGGTGATGATAAATTTAGAGTTTGGAGAAGTGAACTCGAACAAAACGGGTTCTTGCAAGTGCCAATGAGTAGCAACTCATTGGCACAAGCACAATTGATTTTAAATATGTTTCCACCAACACATGGTTATAGTCTCGCCCAAGTAGATGGGACACTTAGGTTAGGTTGGAAGGAGACGGCTTTGTACACTGCTTCTGCTTGGACTTGTCGTGTTTTAAGATAGAAATTTATTCATGTTTAATATTAGTATTGATTGATTTAACGTTTGTTTTATAATTAATAGTTTGGAAGTTTCTTTTACTAAGTATGAGATTAAATCTAGGATTTGTGGGATGATGACAATAATTGAAATGTCTTTGAAGATTAACATAAACAACAAAGCATGCAAATTTTAATTTACTTAGTTATTTTTCTGATAATTCTAGTAAAAACTGTATTTGGTTACTTTAATTTAACAAGGCGAGTTTGTGCATGAATATAAAAGACATACAAACACATTATCTATTATCTAACTTAATTAATTGATTTTAATTTTTAACTAACGAGGTTGACAGTCGACAAATGTTTGTTCAAATCATTGAAAGTTCATTTTGATATCAAGTTGCTTAATAGTAATGCTATGATATTTTTGTGTATGATTTGAAATGACCAACTTTCTGTTGACAATCTACCATAATCATTAAATTTTAAGCCAACAAAAGGTAATGACATAATGTTAACTCAATAAATGTAAATGACCGATATTTTATATGTATAAATTTTCATAGAAGACCGGGTATGATATGGGAAGGTAGGATGTAAACATTTACAATTCTACACAAGAGTAGAACGACTACTTTTACAACCTCATATTTTTATAATATAAAACATTAAATACATGCATTATTTATGTGTACAAAACAATTTTTTAATGTAAAATTGTATGTACTAGAAATGATATTGCAAATATCACTGTCTGAAATGTCAATGTTTGGTTTTGTAATTGAGTCTTGCCGGTTGCTAGCTATTCCCTTTTTTCCTATTGGATTAGCTAGAAAAAAATTAGTTTGCATGATAATCTTGAACATGGGACACACATAAAGTTAGAGTAAGACCATTCGGAAGAATTCCAAAAATCAGACTACCAACTCCAACCGTTTTATAGTTTTTATTATTTATATATGTTTCTTTTTTTATATATATATAAAAAAAATGTATCACACATACATAGAAGACATGAGGAAAGTTTTTAAATAAAATCGTTATTAACTTCTTGTATATTTTTTTATTTAAAAATACTAATTTAAGACTTGCGAAATTCGTGAAATCATTCATGGAATAAAAAATCTATATTGCGACCTTATGTACGTGTGGATTAAATTGTTTTTTCAATCTAAATAATTGTCAATTAATAACATCTATTAAACATATGAAGCAAAATGTTAGAGATAATTCGAATGATCTGACTATATGTGTGCAATGTGTATTTGGGGATTGGCCTCCGTCAATCAACTATATATTGAATTGCGCGTCTGATTTATATAATTAAATCTTTCATTTGTATTTGAAGTACGATAAGATATATTGTGCCTATCTTCTTTGCTGAAATTTGTAAAGCATTTTCGTTCTTCATATTTATGGTTGATAATTCGTTACAAGCAAAACAACACTGATAGTCGAAGCAAAACTAAATATAATGATAAATGGTGCTTAATATATTGTATCACATGTTAACAAATCTATTAAAAGTAGGTTGTTGATATCCTCCTAAATATACATATTTTAGGTGTCGATATTCTACTAATTTTAGTAAGTTTGTGTAACAAATGGTGTATATGTGAAACTTAATGCTTTTATATTTGCTACTCATACTAAAGATCAAAAGCGAAAGAGATTCAAGCGGAAAACGGGCTAAATTGGAGCTAAAAAAGAAGACATGTTGAAAATGAGAGTTTGCACTCTAATCGCACCCTGGTCGCACCCTTGCGATTGGTGCCCAAATCTGGACATAAAGTTTAGAAAGATTTCATGTGTTGATCGCAGCCCTGTCACAGTCTTGTCGCATCCCAATCGTAGCCTTGATCGCAGTCCTGTTGCAGCCCTGTCATAGCCTTTTGTCGCAACCTGGTCGCACCCTACGATTAGGGTGCGATCTCCATCAGATCTGCACATTTAAAACCCTAAAATTAGGTTTTTTAGGTATCTTTTTCACACCAAATCAAAAAGGCAGCTTAGGAGACTTCCAAGGCAACTTGTTGGGCGATTTTGGGAGAGAAAGATCAAGAGATTCAAGGCTTTTACATGCTTTAATTCAACACAAATTGGGTATTATTGTTCCTTACTTTAAATTTAAGAACATGATGTTTTATTTCAATCACTTGATGTTATGTTTCTTTGCTAGAGTTATGAAGTAGTTTCCTTTGTATTTGCTTAGACATGGTGATTTCCCTTTGATTTGATGAAGTATTAAGTTGATTTGGTTGGTTGGTTGTTCATGAAGTTTATGTATTTTGACTTTTCTTCCAAGCTAATTTTGACTAGTGAACTTTCTCAACATTAAAAGTGGAACCACTAAGTGTTAGGGGGTTTATTAATGATTGTTTAGTGACAAATAATTATTACAAGAGTATAGAACTATAAATTGTAGTTGAAATTACTTGGTAATTTGGGTTAAACAATTAAATTAACCACCTAGTGGAGAACTACTATTGTGTGGTTATAAAGTGAATGTTTTCAAGCTAAGTTGCCAACTCTAGGAATATTGGAGACCTCTATACTAAAGTTGCAACACTTTAACGATTTCACAAGTTGAAATAAATACATAAATTAGCGAATAATCGGGCTTATTAAATAACTTAAGGAATTGGGGATACTAGAGAACTCTATACTAATTCACTTAAGTGTATATGATTAAATCACCTAGAACTAGGAGTTTAATCTACTTAAACGCAACCAAGTCAACATTCGTGTATGTTTCGAGTGTGTAGTTGTAAGTAATTGGGAACAATGGAGAACTCCATACTAATCTTCCAATTCACACGAGTTTTATAACACGACTTCATCATAACATTTGAAAAATCTAGTCTAAGCAAATACGTTTGTTATCATTGCATAGTTAGTTTACAATCTCACTTATTTGCTAGTTTTAATATTTGCTTGCTAGATTAGAATTTACTTTTATTTGCCATTTTAGAATATTAAAACAAACCAAATTTCTATTAACTAAGCATTAACGAAAGTCTAAGTAACAAAGCTCAATTCGCGCTCCCTGTGATCGATAACCCGGTCTTGCCTAAGCTATACTACCATACGATTGGTACACTTGCTAATTTCGTGTGTTAGTTAGCATCTAGGTTAAACTGAACTCCTTTAAAACCTAGTGTGTATTTATCTGCACATAAGTTGTAGTTAGTGAAAAAAAGCTAATTGAATATTGAAATGTGGATGGACAACAAAATTCATTGTTGAATACTTCAATTAATACTTAATAAATTAAAATGATAACTTTAGAACAAAAGGTACCACATGATAAACGAACATAAAACGACTACGATGCAATAGTTGTAATTTATTGAGGACACATAAAAAAACACTAAAAGGGTGTCGAACCGAATTCTGAAAGTAAAGTTTTAGTATTAGTGTAAAACAATCGAGTGAGATGAGAATTATATTTCACGAGTAATTAAAAATGTTTGTTATTCATATGCAATATGTGTGGTTCTATATTTCGAAAATAATTGGATGGTTTATCGGTCGTTATTTTCTGGTGGGTCTAACGCCATATTATGTGTCGCTACAATCAATATTATTATAAAAATAGTCAAACTTTTTGAAAATAATAATATTAAAATATTGATGGCAATTAGACATTCATTTGCTTCTTATAATAAAACTACAACTTATGATGCACATCAATTGATCAGACTTCACATTTTAAAATCCTAATAACGATCTTATCAAACTTCACCTTTTAAACTGCTTATCTTGTATTGTGTTGTTATACTCATTTGTGTACCAAAATATTCAAATATATATTAATGAACAAAAACAATTTGAAATAATAAACAAAAAAATTCAATTTGATATGTTTGGTTCTAGCATTTTACCTTTCATATACTATGATTTTTTGTGAATAAGTTTAAATTATGTAAGGTATTAAATTAGGAAACGATTACAAATTTGAAATTTTATCAATTAGCTATTAAGGGTATAGGACAAAAAATTAGGAAACAATTACAAATTTGAATTTTTCTTAATTAGCTATTAAGGGTAGCTTTGTCTTTTCACCACTAATAAATTGGTATTAAGTATGTCATTAACTTGATCAATGGTGAGATGATTAAAGATGGCCTTTCATCAAAAGGTTCATGCTCTCTCAAAGTTTTTCTTATAATATATATAAAAAATAAAAATAAAAATAAAATATATAAACTATATAAATAATAAATAATATATAATATAATAGAAGATAATAGATATAAATAAACATCAATGTAATTTAGTGATTTATATACCCTAGTTTATCTTGTACAGCATCCTATTAGAATCCGAAAGAACTAAAAGGAGAATAAATCCAAAGTTTATATAACTTTACATAGATAATAACAAGTATCACCTTAAATAACAATGTTCCAAGTTTGAAGGAAAAAAAATCACAAGCTGGTTAGCTTTCTAATAAGGTTGACTTTGACCGATTTAATAAGTTATTTTAAAATATGTTACGGTAATGAAATTTGAAGTAAACATCGGAAACAGGTTCATAAATGTCTATGACCCAGGTCAAGCTAAACAGAACATAGCAGATTCTAATTTAATATGGATTCGATTCATAATTTTGACGATTGATAATAAATTCCACGTTGCAAACGATATTCTACATTTGATAACAATAAAATAAAGTTAAAATATGTAGTTTGAGATAACCGTTTTAACTTATAACACTTTGAAAATTAACTTAGAATTGAAGCTCACTTAAAAACTTGTTACAATTTCATTAATACTCCAAACTTAAACAATTGGTACAACTTTTAGAACTTCGAAAACATATTAGTTATCAATTTTTGTAGCCATCGACTATTTTAATCGCTTTAATTTGATAAACATTATGTTTGTTGAAATGTTTTAAATTTTGAAGATAACTACATTGACCTAATTTGTGATTAAGAGCACATGATATGACATGAAATTTCGTCGTGGTATGAAAACCACACTAGCGAGATCATATTGGTCTTGATGTGAATATCAATATGGTACGAATCTAAAATGCCCAATTTTTTTTTATTTTTTATTTTTACTCTTTCTAACGTTTCATAACTCATAAATTTGTATTTGTAATCTTACTTTTATTAAAAACTAATCAAATTAGGCTTTAAATAACTTTTCTTGACTTTGAACTAGTACTTGCCGAGTAGATTGGAGTACCCGCCGAGTGAGCTTGGTATCCACCGGGTAAGTTGGGTACTCGCCGGGTAAAACCTCTTACCCGAATCTTTGTTTGAATCTGCAAATAAGGTAACTATTTTAGCTATTTACACCCGTCGGGTAGTACTCCGGGTACAGTAGTATCTACCGAGTACCAAGAGTACCCTTCGAGTAGTTCATCCTGTACAAAATTCTCAGTTTTTACCAAAACAACTTTTGACTCGTTAAACATTAGGCTACCAAAACTTGCAGACACATTTCACTCCATAAACTAAACACTTCTCTATTTACACATTTCTAAATTTCGCATTAACAATTATTTTGGACATTGATTCAAATTTTGACCATTTGGACACGTGTTGCACTTTTCTTTGCAACAAAACCAAGACACACATTCTAACATTTCCAGGAATTTACACCAGCATATTTGAACCCAAATGCATACAACCAAACTATCCAAACCATCGTTTCGTCGAGTTTAGCAAAATGACCCGTTTGAGCAATTAAATTTGACCCATTTAGCAACCAACATGATAACTAATTACAAGGTTCTAGCTCAACCTTCCCTTTTAACATTTCGTTTTCCAAACTAAATTTACAAGCTCATAATCTCTTAAACATTCGACTTCTTGTTAAATACTACGACCCGACACCATAATCAAAACTATGTGTTTTCATCAACAAACACTAGGATGGACGATTTACACAACATGGTATACATAACGATAATCTAAAAGAGGGTAAACTTGCCAAACCCGAAATATGCAAGTCGTTATCCACGCTACTTCCTTGCAATCCTCTTACCCTCCCTTTGCCCACTTAATTCACCCGAACCACCTGCACCTACAACATCAAACAACTAAATGGGTAAGCATTTCGCTTAGTGAGCATATAGGCAATCATATGAGTAATGCACAACAACAACTAGCAATTAACAACTGGGCAATTGTAGAGATTTAAACCACTTAGTCGGATCCGCTAACAACTCACAATGTGTACAATGTGAAACAACTTGCAACAACATAAGCTAACATAAAGTTAGCTAATCTCTACAATGATGATCAACAACACATATCAACATAAGCATATAATAAACAATTCCACTCAATCATGTGAACCTCTTGCACGTATGCAATCCGGAACACACAACCATTACCCAAATAACCCCCATATCACTCACCTTGGCGTGGTAGGCAATAAGTGATTTAACGATCAATATTGAATGCAACGTCTTTAATCACCTACCACATAACACAACAATATAACAACACATTTAGCATCTAATAATCATCATAACCAATTAATCAACATCATTCACCCATCCTACCCTTGGGTTGACCAGGTTTGACTTTTAGTCAAACTAAGAAAATTCTTACCTTTTCTAACCATAACCACTTCAATTGTTTAACCACTTGGTTTACTACATTACTACTACTAATAGCATTCAAACAACTCCTTAAACTAGTAGTTAGGATGAATTAACAACAATTTACAGGAATTGAACAAAACCCACTTTAATTACTATACACACAATTCAAATTATCAACTTGTGGATTGAGTTAGTGTTAATAACAATCTTTTCTACTCTCATGTACCACTAATCAATCATAATCAATCCTAATTTTGTTTATGTATGCAACCACACCCTCAAACCCCCACAAAACTCATTTTTAGGTTAAAATTGATAAGAACACATGATCATACCTTGACTAGGATGACTAAAGATGTTTGGATTCGAGTTTCTTATACTTAATTTTGAAGATTAGGGCTGAAATTCTCCTTTTCTTCTTCAAAATCTCTCACTCTAAATTCTCTGGAAAGTTTTAGATGTTTCTGTATGTGCATATGTTGATGTATGCATATATGTATATGTTTTATTTAATTTAAATGGTATTTACACTATTAACCCCTTAACTCTGATTAGTTAGACAGCTTAGAACATCACACAACTATTAATTTCGTACACAACTTATACGATACTTTATAATATAAACACTTTACGTTCATTATAATAATACCTCGAATTTTGGAGTGTTACAGAACCGTGTTATGTGAAACGAACAAAAGATTTTGTGTTTCCTTTTTCTTTTGTTTTTTGTTTAGAAGTTTTTTTTGAAAGACAAAGCATATTTTATAGAAACTCAAAAGGATGATTACAACAAAAGGACTCTAAGAGGAAGACCCGAAAAGAAAATTTTTTAAGAACAACACCAAAAACACCAAGATGCATAAGGCCTAGTTATACTAAGTCATCAACAAAATTCTCCACTGGCCTTGTGCACCACCTGCTCCAACTAAATTCAAACCTTTTGCACGATTTGAAATCCAAAGCAAATATAACGATTGAACTTTAGAAAAAACGTCTTCTTGGCGAATCTTATCAATATCTTGATGAGAGGCATGATACACTTTATTTCTCCAATGCCAAATAGATAATAAAGTAACCAAACAAAATTCATGACAAGCCTATTCCATCCACTTATTTAGTTTTTTGTTTAGAAGTTTAGAAAAATAAGGTGAGTCATGATTCCTCTGTGATCAACTAGGTAGAATGGAGTTCGCTGTGATTATCGGTGTAACATTGATATTATCGGTGTAATATTGATATGGCAGGATCACACCACCAAATTTTATATGTGATGGCTCTAAGCGACGTGTGGATTTTTTATAATATTCATTAATTAGTATTGTAATTGTAACAATATAACATGGTCAGCAAAACACAAATTAAAACAATGTAAACAAATTCAAGTCGAACCATGTTTTTGAAAAAATGAAATGACATTTTGTTTAAACCATGTGACTTGTGAAAACCAAAATATATCACTCTAATTTTATCCAAAAGGAGAAAACAAATGAAATATGAAGCATGGAGACAAAAAGTTAAAAAAAGAAAAGTGAAAAAAATAAAAAGACAGAAAAAAGCAAAATATTGACGCCTGCTTTTCTTCTTCTTCATCAACATCCTCCTCACATATCCATCGTTCTTTTTTCACCTATTTCTCTCTCCCATTCTCCTTCTTTTTCACGTTTCTTCAATCTTTACACATATACATACACCATTTTATTCATATCATATTACTATTTCTCTCTCTCATCTCCTTTTTTACGCCTCAATCCCATTTTTTTCTCATAAAAATCCTGCCTTTTTTCAATCTATGCAACACCCATATTATATTACAACAAATTAGGGTGAGCCCATCTAATTCTTGATCATTTTTGGGTGATTATGATTTTCAATTTTAGTGGGTGTTGAAGAATTATGTGAATTTCATCATTGAAATCAAGATTAGGGTTTGGTGGATTTCTTGTTTTTTGTATTTGGGTGTCTTGAATTTTGATGCATGGGGTGATAATTGATTGCTGATTTGGGTAATATTGTTGAAATTGAGAAATGGGGTTAAATTCTTTGAGACCCTAAATTGAGGTGGAATTAGGTATTTTTTAGATCTTGAATTTGGGTTGGAGGTAATTGACGAAACAATTATGGATCATATTGTTGGTGGAAAGTTTAAGCTTGGAAGGAAAATTGGGAGTGGATCCTTTGGTGAACTTTATTTAGGTATGAATTAATATTTTTTCTTAGGAAATAAATTGAATTTGTTATCATTATTAATAAACTTCTATATTTTCCTTTTTTTGTTGATGGTATTTTGTTGATGATATTTCAGGAGTCAATATTCAAAGTGGTGAAGAAGTAGCTATTAAACTGGTATAATTTTTTTATTATTTTTTTAAAATTTTCATTCTTGATGGGGTTTTGGTCTTTAATATGATTGTTTGATCAACTTGTCTTTTTTGCAAAAAAGGAAATCAAAATTATATTTTTTTGGGTGTGAAAAATGCAAAAAGTGTGCACTACAATTTGCATAAATGAGTGATTTTTGGGCTAGAAATGTGAAGTACAATTGCATTTATGATAGCACTGTCTGTCTAAATCTGCTCAATCCTGCAGTGAAAAACTATGTACACTATTAAGGAAATCAATCACTTAAGTAGTTTCTTTTTATTGATTGATATGTTCATCTTTAATGTAGGTTGCTATTTGATTTTAATTATTTTGAACTTATGAATTAGGAGCAAATTAGAATAAATACTTAAATAGTAAGATACTGATGGTGTTGTATTAGTGAGTCATGTTATTTATCTTAGGCATGGCACAGAATATTATATTATCATGTAAGCTATGTATTTCGAGAAATATGGTTTATGGACCTTATTCATTCGAATTAAACCCTAGGTCTATGCTTGTTTGTTATGTGAAAGTTTCGTCTTTTATGTTTATGGTTAACTCTTATGAATGTATATCCTCATGTACCAATAACTTCAAGGGGTTCTTATCGGGAGTTATTAAATACATAACTATGCATAATGAACATAGATTTACAAGATTTTGAATTTGAAAACAACTCATGTTTCTCTGTTATTTTACCCTACAGGAACCCGTGAAGACGAGGCATCCTCAACTTCATTATGAATCAAAAATATATAGGCTTCTCCAAGGAGGAAGTGGGTTTCTCTCTATTTTAGCTTCTTTTTTGTATTTATCTCGATAATCATTATTTTCCTGTTAAACTTTTTCCATACCTAGATTATTTTGACCATAGATAGTTAGATACTCAAAGTCATAATCACCTTTTATCAATTTCTCAAAACTGTTTATGATAGGTGGGGAAAGGCAGGTGGGTAGCAAATTAAAATGTGTTTGGATCAAAAGGTCTAGGTTATTAGTTCGGGTTGAAATGGGTTGAGTTGGGTTGACAGTTAACCTGAAACACGCTTTTGTTCATTTTTTTATAATCTGTTATAAGTGATATTTGGATTAATTGCGAGCAGGAAATACAACATAATCTAACGTTTGAATATGACAATTTAGGATATTGACACTTTGGGCAACTTTTAGCCCATTTCCTTTGTAGCTTCATTGTTTAATTTGACAAATTTGACCGTTAGAGATAAAGCTTAACCCTAATCGGCCAACATGTAAGTAAATTGGTTGATATTTTGAGCTCTGCTGATTATTACAACTTGAGGACACTTTTTTAATTTGGATGCATATCCAAACACCGTCTATTCTTATATCTTCACAAGGTACCGTTCTTGCCAATTAATCGAATTATTTATCTGTCTTTTTAATGAAGCGGGAATACCAAACCTCAAGTGGTTTGGCGTTGAGGGCGAGTACAATATCATGGTTATTGACCTTCTTGGACCAAGTCTTGAAGACCTTTTCAACTATTGCAATAGAAAGTTCTCCCTGAAAACAGTCCTAATGCTTGCGGATCAATTGGTAAGTGTACATGGAACCGATCTATAAAAAGTTAACACTATTCTACTTGTATATATTTTCTCATATATGTGTACGATTTTTCAGATAAATAGAGTTGAGTACATGCATGCAAGAGGTTTTCTTCACCGTGACTTAAAGCCTGACAATTTTCTTATGGGCCTCGGTCGCAAGGCTAATCAGGTAATTTTCTGTACTTCTTGTGTAGTGTTGTCTTAGCCTGATTGAGTTTCTTTTATCTTCCAAAATTATAGAGTTCTATATTTTTATGCAAGCTAATAGCTATATTATTGTTTGCACTTGTTCTTATGTTAGGTATATGCGATAGATTTTGGGCTCGCAAAAAAGTATAGGGATCTGCAAACTCATAAACACATACCATACAGGTAACTCATCTTTTCTCAAGGTTCTTTTTATTTATCTATTTATTTTTTTTTGTATGGTGGTTTCTGTTTCCTTCAAAGATTGCAAGTATCAAACACATACCTACAAAATGGGTCTTGTCGGGTTTGACCTGTCAAGTCGTCAACAACTCACTCTTGTCTATTTCTGTTTAATTCTACAAGTAGTTCATGTATGAAATATGATTGTAAAAACTTTTTATTAAAGTAATAACCTTTGTTTGGTAAATAGAGCAAATTTATAATGTTTTTAGGATTTGAATACACTTTGACCAATTTTTGGCGATTATCACCATGCAATATTGCAACCCATTCAAATTTGGTTAACTTGCTAAATTTGACCCACTAGAGATAGTAATGACTCTAATCAACCATCTTTAAGGTAAGTGGGTCGAAATTATCTCCTTTAGTACATATTATATATATATATTCAAGTGTATACGACCTCGTAAATTGTATCACCTATTAAAACTGGCTCATTATTCAGATGCTATACATGATATATATTTGTTTAAAAATTAAAGAAAATGGACAGAAAAATTGTTGTATCGTTTGTTTAAATTTTTTTAAGAAAATGGACAGAAAAATTGTTAGTAGGTTAACCCAACCTCACCTAACGTGCGTATTTTCCCGTTGGTAGTTGATTTGGATTTTAATTGAGGTTAGGTGTAACAAATAGCGTCAACTTATTTGTAATCACGTTAACACATAAAGATGTAATTTTAATTTGAAACGGTTTCCATCAAGAAAATTTGTTTTGTGTCAGATATCCAAAAACATAAAAATTTTATTGTAATTTCCACTGGACATCGTAATCTTAATTTCTTTTATACTGGACTACTGATTAATGTTCTGACCAATCTCTCCTTTTGTGATTTTTTTTTAATTTGTTATTTCATTTGAATATTCTTATATACACTCGGTTGTGAACACATTTGAAAATTCTCAGGGAAAACAAGAATCTCACAGGCACGGCTCGCTATGCTAGCGTGAACACACATCTTGGAGTCGGTAAGCGGTTCATCACTCTCAGTATTTTGAATATCCTTCTCATGAAAAGCTAGTTTTTTGACCATCAATACAATATAAAAATTCAATCTTTTGTTGTGAACGTGCAGAACAAAGTAGGCGAGATGATCTTGAATCTCTTGGCTACGTTCTCATGTATTTTATCAGAGGAAGGTGAGCAGATGAGTGTTGTAATTTGTCAGTTGTTAATTTTTTTTATACTGTACCCTCTAAAGCCATGTCTGCTTTTGCATTAGCCTTCCGTGGCAGGGACTGAAAGCAGGAAACAAGAAGCAGAAATACGATAGGATCAGCGAAAAGAAAATGTTGACTCCAATAGAGGTATCGTGAATACATTACATGTTACATATATGTATCTAACAAAATATATGTATATAACTAAATATATGTATATAATATATTTCGATTATGCTTCTGTGCCACTCAAAAAACGATGATTGAAATATCTAATTGTGGTAAAATCTACAAAATAATCAAAACTTGTTTGATAGGTGCTATGTAAATCGTATCCATCGGAGTTTATTTCATACTTCCATTATTGTCGATCGTTGAGATTCGAAGACAAACCAGACTATTCGTACTTGAAGAGGCTTTTTCGCGATTTATTTATACGTGAAGGTACTCCTTTCGATCTCTGTATTGCCAGTCGTTTTGCCATAATTTTTCATATGTTTATGCTATATATTCTTATAATATTGCAGGCTATCAATTTGATTATGTATTTGATTGGACTGTATTGAAGTATCCTCAAATAGGTGCCAGCTCCAGAGGACGGGTCAGTGCATATATATTTATAATTTTATATACTGTATTTATATATTATGTCATTTTTGAAGAGTGTATACTCATCTCTCGTATCACTTTGCAGCATCTTAGTGGTAGTGCAGGGTTGAATGCTGGAACATCGGCAGAAAAATCGGGAAGAACCTCGGGTATTGTTAATAACTATATTTCTAGACTTGTTGGTATACACTGATACACATATACATATATAAAGGCATTATGTGTTTTAAACAGGTGGCCAGGATTCTCGGGCTTTAGAAGCATTCCCGAGAAGAACTCCAGCAATCGGTGGCCGTTATGAACATTCAAGACATCGGACTTCTGAAGACATACCTTCGTCAAAGGATGTGGTAAGAATATATATCATATATTATAATCATTATACTTGGGGGGTTAATTGGATATGCATTTTGAAAGTGAACTTTTTTTTTTGGATAGTCATAATTAAATAATTGATTTTGTAGTATACAAAAATGGGTGAATTGCGAAGAAAGGTAACCTGAAATGCTAATTTTGACTATGTGGGCTATGTAAGTTTTTCTCGCTCATAAAAAGATAACATTAATTCAATTTTTTTAAAATCTTTTTATGTTTTGTAAAATTACCTTTTTCGGTCTATGTTGTGTGAGAAATTGATTTCACGTTACATTTTTATGAGCGAGAAACTTTTACATACCCCACATTGTCAAATTTGGTATTTTATGTTTTAGGAGTATTATGTTACCTTTCTTGGTAATTTCCATTTTCCCCTATAGAAAATGATTTTTTTTTTGTGTGTGTGAAAAAGTAGTCTTTTATTAATAGAAGTAGAATTCATGTTAAACGAACAGCAAGTAAATTTGGTTCTGCTCTTGGATAATGAGTTTTGTTGCAGTTGTATGAAACTGATCATTGAAAGCTGTATATTTTTTAATATAAATTCTAGAAACCCTTTTTTAGGCAAGAGAAACGATAGATAGACCTAAAGGTTGGTTTAATGAAACATGTCAACCATCCATGAGTTTTATAAGCGGGCCCATTTACGAAGACTATCCAATGACGTGATATTAGTTCAATATTTAGGCCTATTAATCATTTATGTGGTGGTAATGCCTTCTTATCGGCACTTGTACATGCATTATATATTTTATGGTGCTAAATGGTAATCTCTGTTGCAGCAAGCTGAATCTGAAAAAGTGCGATCATCTCGAAACGGGAGCTCGTCAAAGTACGCCGCTGCTTCAGGGACCAGACCAGGCTCGTCGGGTGAAGCCACAGAAGGACAATCATCATCAAGGGTCGTGTCAAGCATTGGTGGTCGTACGTCTACTACACAAAGAGCGCAACTTGGTTATGATAACAGACCTTCAGGATTTACTCGTGCCACAAAGAGTGGCCGAGATGATCCGCTTAGGAGCTTTGAGTTTCTTCAAATCAGGAAATAAAGGCAAAAGATTACCTTTATTTTTGTTAAAATGGGGAGTTTCTGTTTTTTCGAGTTTCTCTTTTGTATTATTAAGAGATTCGAGTTGCATATGGCTCGTGTACTCGTTATGGTTATAATTACTCTTTGTATGGTTATATTTGAATACTACTACTACGGTTATTTCCTCGATTTTGCGTGTTTTGGAATGGCGATATGGTGATTCTTAATAGGATCCTTTCTGTGTTGTTTGTTCGTGTCGCAATCGTTTGCTTGTTGGTATGTTTTTTTTAAATATGGTTTGTCTATAAATGACTCAAGTTGAAGCTTGCATATATGGAAAATAAGATCTCAAAAAGTTGTTATTTTTACACATTTTTAGTTACAGAAAGACACAAAGGTCATGTCATATTTTGATGTTATTTTTATAATTCGCGAGCTACCACATAAATCTAATAGAAGGTTTATATGTAGTTGACATTGCATAAATATTTTGAAAGGTTTATATCGTAGTTGACATTGCATAAATGTTTTGAATGAGAGGAGAGATATATGTCATAAGTTTATTAAGTATGATGAAGTCTCAAGGTAATCAAAACGTGCATTTTTTAGTTAATAATTGTACCCTACGTACATATCACGGATTTGCAATATTACGCATTGAAATTTGTTGTAATGAAAGTAATGCATCTATGGAATTGTATGTGTCTTTCATCTAATTATGTGGCTCACGATGAACTCTAAATTGTGATTTTCTACAAAATATCAATTTATAATTCAAGTTAATTACTTACCTTCTGTGTGTGCTACCATTGAGGTTGTATGGTAAAAATTAGGACAATCGTTGCATAAAAAAGGAGACGAAGATTGAGCAGATGAGAACAAATTAAACTCGCTTTATTGATGCTCACGCCAGATATATTGGGATTAGAGGGAACAATTGGGATTAGGAGTAGGAACTAGGAAGGAACGTGACTTTTTACATAAAAAAGTTGGGCTTGACATTAGTTTTAGTTAATAAATTTCAGTTTGGACTTTCGAGGGTCCAATGGATCTTAGGATAGGGGGCTTTTGACAAAATTATTTTTTTAACACTTGCGGGGCTTTTTTCACTGGTTCCTGATCACCCCTGGTAACTCATTGCATCCGGCCCTGCATATGAATAGAGAATGTGGTTCGGCTTATAATCTGTAATAAAACCAGACAAACATCTTGAAATGAGGAACATAATAAATTCAGAGGATGGAAATAAGAAATTTATTGAATACCAAATATACATGAAATTGAACTTGCAAGTTCTGAACGCATAAACATACCTCCCATCACCTTATCTCAATCACGTTTCAGCAGCGTCAAACTCGAAAAATCAAAATTTCGCATAATATTTAACAATTTTTATATGAATATAAAAATACTAAAAGATTATAACAAAATATAATGTTTTATAAGCTATTTGATAAAAGAGTTTTAGCGTGTTCGACCCGTTTGACCTATTACCCAACATGCTCAACCCATTTTAGCCAAGTTTCGTAATATTTTCTGTTTGACCCAATGACCTAAACTACCTAATGCAACGATTTTACGGCTGCTAATTAAAAATCTGCCCACCCACATCCATAGATCCCTAAAGCCACAAAAATTTGTGGTATCTATCATCGCCAAACACTAACAAAGGCTTATAGCAAAACTTTCAAAATACAAAATCAAAAAAGAAAATACAGGGCAGGTGACCTAAAAGAAATGGCTAAACATAATGCAAGTTGAAACGACAATTGGAGTGTACCCATTGACCAAAAACATAAGAAATTATTAGTTATTGAAATCACTGTCCTACTACGAAGCGCATATAGTACTAAGCTTTTAAAGGCCCAACTCAAAATGACCAAGAAGAGGAAACTACTTAAGAGAAAGGCTGAAAAGTAAACTTGAATTTGTTGAAAGGAGGGATCACAATAACAGTCTATGTACCCAGCAAAGACATCAATTATAAAGTTATATTGTACTTATAATCTCTCTTTTTGTGTGTGTGAGAGAGACCTAATGAAGCAATAAGTGCCCAATCAGATTAAATTAGTTATAACGAATCTCAAATTTCATAGAGAATGGACAGAGAAATGACCTTGTACTGATGGGTTGACCAAGTAAACAAACCTTTTATGGTCTTTTAGATAGGCCTGCCATTACTGTATGAATAAATAGAATGTATTATTAATAAAATTAACGGGAAGAAAAGAAAAGTGTGGATCACATGTTTAATGTGTCAAGTTTATATCTGACGCAGTAAAGATTGGCTCCAGAGAACATAGAAATTTTTAAAAATTTTTTATATATTTTAAGTTCAGATTACATGACCTGATGCGTATTAGTAGAGAAACGGGTGTGTTTGACCAGGGGTGAAGAGCTTTTGTACAGATTAAAATGGGTCGGAAAACTCAACAAACTTTTATACCAGGCCGGACTGGTATCGAACTGAACACATACACCCATGACTCGAGTTGACACATGGGTGTTATCACCAATAGGACCAAAAGATTAATAATAACATATAAAGTCAAACACGTAATAATTGTGGCTGATTAGGCGTCAAATGTAAGTTTCGTATCTTCGTCCGTCCAGCTTTCCCTTGTGCATAGCTATTATTGATGATTCCAGGAGTTGGCGTCCATCAACAGATGAACATGCTGCTTGTTGTAAGCCTCTAACAAAATATAAAAGTCAAATATCAGACAATTTAGACAATGGCCAAACAGATATGATATGGTACTATCATGCAATGGTGTGATTAACCACCTTAAGAACGGATACTAAATTACTATCTCGATCTATGCAGCAGATACATAGTGAACCACCAACAGTAATTCGATAGCTCCAATCTTAGATGAAACCGTTGAACCACCAACAATGGCCGCCAAATGGCCTTTGGGGTTTGAAACTGATCCATCAAGATAATCCAATTCCTACTTCATATACAAATACATAAGGATAAAAATCAAAACTTTTTCAATATAACGATTTAAGAGTAATATCACTTTCGAGTTCCAACAAATTTCATCTTGTTTGACCCGACTGGCACATCTAACCCGTTTGAGTTGAAAAGGAATCAATTTAAAACTTTCATAAGATAATGGGTCAAACATGACACCTCTACTTGTTCATGAACATATAACATCAACTTTAATACACCATATCCAAGAAGATTGAGTATATGATATTCCTTCTCTTCTATCGCTTCATTCGATTCTAAGTTTATCTTTTAGGTTGAAGACATTCCACTAGTTGACTATGAAGTAAAAAGATTCATATATATTACATATTAAAATTTATGAAGTAAAGCAATAAAAAAAAATTAAACACCTTGACTGATTTGACTTCATTATCAGTTAAATCCTTTTTTTACTCTATTTGTCCAGTTTTGTATAATCATAACCCAAGAAGAATCATTTACTCTATTACAAATTTTGTCTTAATAAAGAGACTGTATATTTTCACTTTGGACCATAAGATCCTTTTATTGACTAACAAATATACAGAATCTCCTACAAACTCCATATATCAGTTATGTTAAGCAACTATAATTATGCACCAAAATCTCACATAGTTAAATATTATCGGAGATAATTAGTTACTTTTATAAGCTTGAAAATAGGTCCACCTACGCTGAATTACATATCTTCTTAAAAGAAATAAAAGTTAAGAATAAAGCCGCAAATTTTGAACTTCGCTTGTTGATATTACTTAAATTAGTGTTAAGGATAAGGGTAGCTATTTTTACTAAGACATCATTCTCTAACAATTATTATATACATACAGTTCAAAGTTTCAAATGAAAACACCATAGCAATTAAAGTAGCAATTAAGAAGAAAATTACCTCAATTTTATCGCCAGATGCTTTGAAGCAGCTGCAACAGTGATCATCAATAATTGACATGGATCAACCAAAGTGAAACAACCCACCACTTAATCAGAGTGCCTCAATTAAGCGGAAGCGTTTACACTCTCTCCTTTGTTCATGCAGTTATAGTCTACATTTTTATCCTTAGTTCACTAACCTGAGTTGCAAAAGTTTTAAAAAATATTTGGGTCACTATAAAGCCTCGTGAGAATCACGGTTTTGACATATAATTATTTATAAAACATTTACCCACAAATTTCAATATCAATTCGTCACATAAGCATTAACGATTTAATCCACAATCTCTATCAAACCTTTTTATTTCAATTTGCCTCTTTCTTTTTAATGGCAACCCGTAGTTACCTTTACCTATAATCCACTGTTTTATCTTCGTCCACTGTTTGATAGCCCACTTTCATATCTTCATCTACTGTTTAGTAGGTCACTTTTTATTTCTTCATCCACTGTTTAATAGCTCACTTTTGTTTCCACTTTTAATAGGACAATTTTTATATGATTTCATTATTGAGAGAGTGGATAACCAACAAGTTTACTAACAGTTTTCACAAATTCACATTATCACCACAATTATGATTTAGCAACAAGTTTTATAAACATGTCAAAACATAAAACATTTAAACATCAATTTGAATAAACAATTTATAAACGAATGCAACCCGATTTAAAAGTCACGTGAAACTCACCTTAATATTCGTACGAGCTAACACTTCACTTCTTGCTAACTTCTTGCTAATAAGTACTGCTACAATTTCAGTAAAATCACTCTAACTCCTTTAACCAATATTACTGCCATAAAGGAATTACATACGAGACCTAGTTGATTGGGTAGTCGAGTATGTCACTGTAATATCCTTTTCACCATATTTAATGTATATGCTATTTAAAAGCTTGCAATATTTATGTAGTAGTCCAATTCACTTTTCATCCTAATAGTTTTAAATTAATAAGAACTAACATTGTAAAATTTCATTACAAAATCAAGTTCCTTGGCCACTGTTATACCACCATTTAAGATATCTCAAACATAAATATTTAAGAACAACACTTTTAATATGATTTCTATTGACTTGCAACACTATAAATCAAATCAAACTAGTTCGATTCGATATGAGTTTGATACTTGGCGTGAAATACAATAATTAGAATCCTATCACCATAACACATTAATTGACACTACTCAAAACCCAATCAATATAACTCTTAAACTATGTAACTAATACGTAAATTACAAGGCCAGGGACATATATGGGTTACCTGAAACGGAACAAGAAATCGAAACCGAACCGAGCCTCTATCGAGACACAATACACAAGTAAACCTTTACTACCGTTCCAACCTTCGTTGTTAATTTGTGTCGTTCTAGGTTTTAAAATTTTGTTATGTATTCTAATGATGATGATGAGATTGTGCGTAGTATTTATCGATATAGTAACCGTCATTCAAGTCCGATTCAAACGGGAATGTTATATCTACACGTTGTTCTCGCTTCAAGTTTCAATGAAATTACAATTCAAGTCCAACAATTTATGTGATTTAACAATTTGGTCCCTTTGTTTAGTTTCTAATAAAATTGCATATCACATATTTTAGGTGGGTATTACACAAAGTATCTGCAAAGAACTACAAACGGGAACTAAATCAAAATCAAAATGAACCCAAATCTAGTTAGATATAAGAGGATGGTTTCCTTTAAGGAGTAAGGATTTAACCAAATTACTGAAAAAAAAATACTCACAAAGGCAAGTTGAGTTTTCTATGCCCAAGTCCCCACTAATTTTCCTGTACCTCCTAAAGCCAAATGATTAACATCTTTAATGTCTTAATTCAACTAAGTAAAAGCCTTGTAGGCTAAAACTTAGAAATGAACAAAGTGCTTCTTCTATAACATATGAATGCCATAAACCAGAATGAGAATCATTACCATAGTCATTAACAATGCAAACAATATTTCCTTGAAGCATTTCATCAAATACCTAACATACAACATATACGATGGATCTTATTTATTACAGAGCCCATTCTATAACGTATAATAAAAATGAAAGTTTAGAGATATTAATGAAGAACAAAACTAAAACCAAAGGCAGGAGCAATGAACTTTGATGTATATAAACAATTACAACTTTGGTAGAAAACCTTTACAAATCAATCAAATAATGCAAATCAAAACCCTAAACTAAATTTGGAACAAAATAAGAGAGTGATAATACCAGTGGAAACAAATTGCAACGCTAATCGATATTGAACGACAAACATGTAAAACACTATTCCGTTTTTTATGGCAAATTTTATCTGGCGTTTTTTTATCGACCTAATTACTGATTAATTTAGTTAATTAGTTTCAAAATGTTGGGGCATAGTGTCGCACCCCCAAATTTACAGTGTAGCGGAAGTCGGGTCGGGGCGCGACTAATCCAATAATCATTGCACAAAGGTAAAGCAAACGACTCTATATGAGACGTTTTGAAAATAGTACAAAAGTAGTTACATTGATATAATTAAGGTTTACATCAGTCTCGAGTTCGTGGGATGAAATCCTGAAGATTTTAGTACATAACGATTATACAAAAAAATGTAAGAAAATCTTCTTATACGTAAAATGCATGCGACTCGAGCTAGCAAGCAATCCTGTGGGCAACCCTACTGTTGTTGAGTACATGAGAAATACACGCTAAAAGGTCAACAATAATGTTGGTGGGCTCATAGTTTTACGTAGTTAAAATCATAGTATGAACCACAAGATTTCAGAGTTATCGTAGTAGCACGAATGCCAAAGTAAATCATAGTATACTATTGCCATGGGCTCATCCGAAGCTTAACCGTAGTTGGTGCTTAACCGTAGTTGGTGTCTCCAGTTAAGTGTATAAACCAGTACACTCGAAATACGAATTATTATGCGTCCGTATAGTAGTTAGAGCGACTAACCCCGGACGGTGGACTGTCAGTTCCTGATAGATCTATCCAATAATACTCGCGTTCATACAATTAACGAACTATGATAAAGTGAGGACTTTTAGTGGATTAAAGGTCTCATGCAATCCATATAAGAGTTGTTTCAGTACTTGTGATTATAAAAACAGTGTATGTAATCTCACCCCATAGTATAAAACAGTAAAAGAGGGGCTATGAGACTCATCTGAGTCTTGTAAGCAAATATAGCAATTAGTGGGTGTTCGTGTCCCAAATGCAACCTTCTAGCGCCCTAAACGCATAAGATTGTAGATAAGTGGGGGGTTAATGTCCACTTATGTATGCAAGTGGAGGGTTAATGTCCACTTGTACTAGTTGTCCATTCAACTAGTTATGTCCAAAGTTTGTTTATTGTTTGTGTTTTGAAAACATGTACGGCCCGTTGATGACGTTTTGTAATAATAATTCTTAAAGACATTATTATTATGTTTGTTTCGTTGTATACTTATAACAGTATATGTATTATATGTGTAAGTTATATCGTATGAAGTATAGTTGTCGTTACGCGAATTCGATACTCGTTGGTCAGTTCGTACAGTCTCAAAACGCAAGTCAGAGGGTCAACTTGCAGGTCAAAAGTCAACTCGCAAGTCTCAATTCGCATGTCAAAAAGTCAACTCGCAAGTCCTAATTCGCAGGTCAAAAGTCAACTCCCAAGTCTCAGTTCGTAGAGTCAAAAAGTCAATTCGCAAGTCTCAGTTCGCAGGTCAAAAAATCAATTCGCAAGTCTCAGTTCGTGGTCAAAAAGTCAACTCTCAAATCTCACTTCGCAGGATTTCCAGAAAAATCATACATTTTGTCCACGCGATTTAGCTAAATAAATGTCCGAATTAAATTTCAAAAAAATTCATGGTTACTCTACTATGTTTTAGTTATTTTCAGTATTTTTTTTTTTTAGAATTTTTGGGCAAATCTAAGTATTTTTAATAATCTCATATATCCTCTGAGGTCCAAAATCGACCAATCTGGACACATGTTCAAAGATCGAATTACTAAGAAAAATCTACCCATTTTCAAAGAAAGTTATCTAAATGACATTTGTACCTAACAAAATTTGTGAGATTTTGGCGGTAGTTTTAAGTCATTTGGAGGTGTATTTATCGAGTTATGGACTCGATAATTTGAGTCAAAAACCTGTCACCCGTGACAGTTTGGCGAAACATTTTTGTAAAATCATTTTCGTGTATCAAACGGTGTCGAAAAATTATGAAATCACTTGGAGGTGAAAGCTAACTCTTTAAACTTAACTTTTGTCTTTTGATTCGTCCATTTTGGTTGAGTTTTGAGCACGAAACTTTCCCTTGAAGTCGGGCCAATTTCTGCCTAGAAACTGTTAAGGTTTTTATGTTTTCAAAAACGATTTTCGACTTTGTTTTTTGACATAATCTTGTTATATGGACATTATAACATTAATATAAGTGTGTTCCAAGTAAAATAAAAGGGGGATAGAGTTTCTTACAAAGAAGTTGATGAAAGCACGAAGAAGGAAGGTCGAAGGCTCGTTTTCTTGCTTTTTCTTGCAAATCGAAAGAGATGAAGTTATGGTGGTTTGTGGTGGTTCTTGTGGTGATTTTTGGTGGTCTTGGGGGTGGCTTGAGGCTGGTAAATCGTAGAGGTTCAAGAGAGAGAGATGGGAGAGTTGAGAGAAAGAGAAATGATGGTGTGAAGTTGAGTGTGTGTGAAGTGAATGAATGTGTATGGGGTATGGGAGGAGATATGGGTCTTGAGTGTGGGGGAGGGAAAGATGGCAGATTTGTGTGGGCCCCACAAGGGTGTGGGTGTGTTAAATATTGTTCCCCAAGTTTACTTTACGTGCGGTACTCGTTTACCCGTTCGTTTCGTCGTTCGTTAAACGTTAAACGTTTATTAATTAGGTTTTTCGTTACGATTTTAATCGCGTAAGTTTTTGATTGAAGTTTTGTTTAAAATATTTCATTTTAAGTTATTAAAATAATAATCGAGTTTTGTTCGGTTGTCGGGGGCGCTTCGCGCGTTTTCGTCGCGTACGGTACGTTTTGCATAAAACGTAAAGTGTTCGTATATTATTGTATAATAATAATATAATGTAAATAACTACTATTTAGATATAAAATAGATTTACGTTATTTATGAAAAAGTTTTCACCAACGTCCGTATTCATAGTTTTGAAATCTTTCATATCGTTTAGCGTAATTATAATTAATTACGTGCGTGTGTATATATATATTAAACGCTACTGTACTTAGCCCTATTTCAAACTAAATACCAGTAGTGATAATTAAGCTTAAGGTAATTTAATACGCTTAAGTGTCGGTTGTCACACATAGTGATCACAAATTATTATTTATTAGTACATTGTCCGCGCAATGCGGCGCTGACAACTAACTAATCTATTTTTCTTACTTATAATATTATGTTTGTTAGATAACATTTCATCTTTACATGATAATCAAAATATTTTAATTTTGAAATTAATCAATAAAAAATACATAATATACTAAAATTGAAAGAAGTAATATTTGAATAAAGATTTTCTTATTTGAAGTAATGTTCATTAAGTAGGGGTAAATTAGTAAAAGAAAAATAAGATGTTAAGACTCAACATTGGAAATACTTTATATATTAGTATAGAAGTAATCAAAATTGAGATTATGGATCGATGGCTATGATAAAAAATACTTATTCATTTAATGGTCAAGATTAATTAATATAATAAAAAAAATACTTATTCATTTAGTGGTCAAGATTAATTAATAAGGTTTTATTTTTAGTAAGTTTATTTAAATATGAATTTCTTTTAATATATAAGAGAGAAGAGAGATAGTTTAAGAAATTCGCGTGAAAAGACATGTCTGATTTAATATAATTAAACATGTTTAGTTCATCCATTGACTTCTTTATTGCTTTTATAAGTTCGCAATTTGTTACAATTAATATTTGATTTAGCGAAGAGTTGTAAAATATGAATTTATTCTAACGCAAACTAATGTCTATGATGATTTTAACTCAAAAACCACCCTTGTATTTAGTGAAACACTCATTGGACATGTAAAAGAATCAAATATCCAACGAGCATTTCATGAATCGTTAGTCGGAAAGTTTGTTTATGTGCATTTGTTTAGTTATGAATACACACGAACATATCTTTCCTTCGTTCCATTTATGAATGTTTGTTAAAATCCGTTCGTTTTATTTTTTATATACAATTTATAAAGTTATAAACCATATAATTTTGTGCAAACATAAAAATTTTATGTACTTATGTTTATTTTATTTATCTAAATCGTTTTATATAATTTATTTAAATTTCATATATTTTCGATAATAATATCAAATTATAGATGTTTTTTGTAAGTTTGACATTGTAAATTAATTTTGTGATAATGCGTTAACTTACATATTCGTTCGTTTATGCTTAGTAACACACATATTATTTAATGAACGAATATGAAACACGCATATAAACTATCTTTATTATGTTATAAAATAAACTTGCGACGGAAAGAGTAATAATATATATAATTGAAATAATTCAATATTATATTACACAAATTGTAATATAATATTAAACCCTAAATTAAATGAAGTTATGCAAACTAAAGAAATACGTACGATATATCACCTCAAAAATGCTAACATTGTAAAAACTACTGTATTAATTTATTAATGTGGGCCGGGCTTGCTACTCAAGCCCAATTATTAGCCCATTATCCAAAACCCTAAATATCATGGTCTTCAATCGCCACAATTTCAACTCCCATCGGCACTCTGCAACTGCTCATCTGAAAAAATGGTAAATTTCCTAATTTCTATCTCTATACGTTTCTATTTATCTGTTCATAAGTAAAATTAAGACAATTTTGTTAACTCTTAACAAATGTGTATATAATTTGTTAATTGTAGCCGTTCAAGAGGTACGTGGAAATCGGACGAATTGCACTTGTTAATTACGGCAAAGATTACGGAAAGCTTGTTGTTATCGTCGATGTTATCGATCAGAACAGGGTATATACATTGATCATTGCTTTTCTTTGATAATTTTTACAGTAATTATTATATTATTTATTTTGTTATTTGTTTTTATATACTTATTTCAGTTCCCTGGGCATGTAAATATATACATTATGTTGTGATTAAGAAATTTATTATTGAGAAACTTGTAAAATCACTTATTTGTAGTTTCTTTAATTTAAATCTAAATTTAATAAGCTAAGGGGGTTGTTTGGTAAGCATATATTTGTAGCTCATCGATTATCTCATTATCCGGTTTTTATAAGATAATAAAGCTCATGCATAATTTCGCAAAAAGGTCAGGTTGTTTGCGAAATGTTTTTTTTTTTTTGAGATTTTTTTTATATAATGCCAACATTTTATATGTTTTTAGCTAAATTATGTACATACAATTAGGTTTTGATGCTAATTTCACACCACTAAACTACTAAATTCTTATTTCACTTCATGCAATGATTATGGTTTTTTGCTAAACTATCACTTATTTTTGTTTTGTTCTTACTTTTGTGAGAGAAGTGTTCTAATATATTGGAAAGTTACTGCTCAGAATATTAATTAATGTTAGTTATTGCTTATTTGTTGTTCTAGTTTGGGTGATTTTAAGTAAACATAAGTGAATGCCTAGCTTTCTATTGCTATCTAGTTTCTTCAAACGAGGAAGTTATGTCTACCAAACTGACTTTACCTATGTATACGTTGTCAATATGTGTATTGTTTTGAAATTTATGTTTCATATGACAGGCTCTTGTCGATTCTCCGGACATGGTAAGGGGACAAATGAACTTTAAGAGGCTAACGCTCACAGACCTCAAAGTTGATATCAAAAGAGTTCCGAACAAGAAAACTCTTGTTGCCGCTTTGGAAGCTGCTGGTAGGTATCCTGTTAGTAGAATGTTAATGGTTCTTGGTATGTTTTGTTGTTGTTTTGATAATTAAGTTTTTGATTGTTGGTAGGTATCCTGTTAGTAGAATGTTAATGGTTCTTGGTATGTTTTGTTGTTGTTTTGATAATTAAGTTTTTGATTGTCTGTAGATATCAAGAACAAATGGGATAACAGCTCGTGGGGAAGAAAACTCATTGTTCAAAAGAAGAGAGCCTCGCTAAACGATTTTGACAGGTTCAAAATTATGTTGGCTAAGATAAAGGTTAGCACTACTTCACACTTCAATCTTTATATCTTTAATGGCAGTTCTAACAATTACTTTTTTACAAGAATTTGGAATTTTTAAAGATTCATTGTTCTGTTTTTGGATTCATGATTGGATGCGTTGGGTTACGGGTCAAAATAAGTTTTTAATATATTTTTTTTGGTTTTATGAGATGAAACATGTCGGGTTGGGGTGAGGCGTTACCATATATATTTGATTTGAATTTTTTATTGTTAATTTTTGCTGAAATATGTTACACAAACTGTGTTACAATAATAATCTAATCATTAAAATTAAGTGGTTTTTGAGGTCTTGTGAACTAAAAGTAACCTGCCGATTTTTGGGTATTTGAATGGATTTTTCTGAACTCTTGTTCTGTCAATCTCGATACTCATAATTTCAAACAACGGAGTTTTGTAAAAGGAGAGACTATTCTTGTATGGTCGAGGTTCAGCTTTCTAGCCGAACGTGTTTACTTGTTTATAATGATCAGTGGACCTGTAGACTTTTAACTAACGTTATTAGTGCATGCCCTACACTAGTGATGTGCTTTTTTGTAGCCCTTCTAAAAGTCCACCATATGTATAGTCATTTGGTTCCCTACTTCGTTTGATGCAACTATGTAAAAAGTTAAAACATTTTGGTGATGTGCATGTGAGAACAACTATTAATCACAATGGGTATAGTGTCTATTACAAGAATGAATGACGGTTATTCAACATTTTCAGCAACTTATTTTCAGTGTCTATTTGCCTTTTGATCTTGCAGAAGTCCGGAGTTGTTAAGCAAGAGCTAGCCAAGCTTAAGAAGGAGACAGCAGCTTGATATTGTGATTTTCACGACTATCAAGAATTTTGCTGCTGTTGTTTATTTGAACTGTTGTTAAGTAGAGACAAGTGTTGGGTTTAGGAGCTTATGTTTGACCTTTTACTAAGATGTTTAGAATTTTGACTAATTCAATTTTGAACTTGTATGACTTTTGCTTCTATCCTGTGCCTTTACATCACCTTGAAGCTTACAGGTAGGTCTATATGTAAGCCTTCTTATTTTGAACTACAGTTTAGTTTTGATGTGAAAGTAACTTCTGATATATCAAGTAATATTAAACAAATTGATAATATATACTGATCAGTAGAGTAATGCTTAGTTATGACCACTTAAAAGGGTTAATGGCGGTTTTACATCTCTTACTGTTTAAACTTTAGCTGCGAAAATATCTCGTACATTATGTCATAGTAATGTCAACTACCAACAACTAACAACCTTTTATTACTCATTTTGAATACTGGTTCACCTTTCTATCGAATGATGTTATGTGTTAGAATTGTTTAACTGCCTTGTTGAGATAAAATTTAGTATATTCTAATCTAAATGTTCCATTTCATCTAAATAATGCTTTTACTGTTACGTAGTATCATTTTTTACAACTATCGTATTTGTGTTCAAAGATTCGGGATCCAATTAGATCGTCTCCTTATTGTAAGATCGAATTCAAGTGTCCGACAATTGGATAAGGAGCTAAACTAGAGATCAGTAAGATCAACTAGTGACATAGCTTAGTTATATGTCGTTAATGACAATTATAAGGAGCGTAACATGATATCAGTGGGATTACCTGGTTCTTCACGGTTAATTTTAACTATGTTTATCACACTTGTATTGCTAATCTTATTTTATTTTTGTTAAAATTTGATCCAAGAAACTATTAAGAATCTTAATTCTATAATTACATGAAAAATGAAATTTCATTAACACAAGGGTAATATCATTATCATACAACAATTAGGTTTCCAAATTCAAGATGTAAAATGCAACCTTACATAAACTTTTATCAGTAATATTTTACAAAACACATGGGAAAAACTTCAAGGGTACATTCGACTTTTTATTCATAGTTGAAGGGGTCCAATTCAAAGACAGATAAAACACACACCAAAAAACATCGATTTATTTATATTTTTTTATTCTAATAAACCACCATCAACAAAGAGATTCAAATCATTTGAATACATATACAAAAAATTGATTGATGATATTTATGTCTATAATTTTTTTTATCGCTAATTTCTCATGTTTCTGACTCATCAATCGCTCTTAAAATCCAACAACATTGTGTTATTATATATCGCCGGCTTTGGTATTTCTTCACAATTTCCAAAATTAAATTGAAATTAAGGTGCCTTAGTTCTCTTATTTCTGTTCTTTTTTAGGTTAATCAACTATATTTGCATTCTTTTATTTCACTTTTATATGAATTGATTAATGAACTACCATGTGATAAATTTACAGAATTTGAAAGTTTTCAGCTGTAAGTTTATTAGTGTTAGAATACTAAAGTTTTCATCTTTTTTATATTTTCATTGATTTAGGGTTTACAGCTTGAGCAAGCTGATTGCTTTAGGGAGTTTAAGTAGGTGTGATTTTTGTTACTGCTGGATCTTATGTTGAGGATTACTAGTAAAAATAATGCAAATGGAGATATGGAATCTTATTTTCCGATTAGGCCCGAGTGCCAACAGGACGTTTCGAAAACTCGGTTTAAGCCCAAGGTTTGTTTAAAGGTTATTGGGAAAAATTGACATTGTATGTGAGGCACTACCTTTTTTTACCATTTTTGTGTAACAAACTATTATTCTGTTACCAATGTATGAGAGTTACCTTCTATAGCAGGTAAAAAGATGATGTGATGCCACATCGTCATAAAAGTTACCTACCATAGAAGGTCACTTGCATACATCGGTAACTAAATAATAGTTTATATATTAATGGGTAAAAAAATGGTTCATTACATGGAATGACAATTTAGTTGGGAATTAGTTGTGTCAAAATAAGTATGAAAATGATGATTGTTTAAGTGTTTCAGGTTGGGAAAACTTTAAGTGAAAGGAGATGGAATGCGGCGTTTGATAAAGATGGTCGTTTGGATATAGCAGGTGTGCTTAGGCGGATACAAAGAGGGGTATAGTTTTTACTTTCTTATTCTTGTTTTGTAAAATTTCTTAGATATTTGTGTTGCAGGTATTGTTTAGATATGTTGTTGAATAACAACGACAAATAATGAACCACCACAATAGTACTTTTGAATTGAATATCAACCTAGTTGTTTATCTCATTATATAGGGAGATTATATATGCAAAATTTTTGTAGATTGACATCCTCTAGTTAATTGCTTGTAAGTTACGTAGTTATGTATTTGGATGACTAATTATTGTGTGAGCTCGATAACTCTAATATGGAACCCAAAGTTCTGAGTATCATGCATATCAACTATAACATACATTAGAATGAACAGATTAATAGGATAAAATCAATTTCCCTTTATGATTTTGTATCAATCTTTCTCAAGCCACAGCTATATTAATAGATCCGAGAAATGGAACTTTATGCCTATACAATATTGTTACTAGTTTCCTTTGAAAGGTTTGTTGTTTTCTCTGACAATTATACTTTTTAACTATTGCGACTCCTTGAGTGGTGATGAGTCTTGTTATATCTTAATGTTACAAAGTATAACAGTGAGAAGCAAAATAAACTAATCAATTTCTTTGTTTATAATTTTATAGGGCGTTCATCCATCAATTAAAGGGGCAGTTTGGGAATTTTTGTTGGGTTGTTATGACCCCAACAGTACCTCTGAGGAACGAGAACAACTCAGACAAAAGAGGAGGTAGTGATGTCGACGAAAGTGTATTAGTTTAGCTCTTATGACTTGCTATTGTTATGCTATAAAGATAATTGAATCTCTTTCCTCTTAGTTCTGGCAATGTTCATGTTAATGTTTACTTTTCATGGTTATGTTCTTAGGGAACAGTATGCCTCGTGGAAAGAGCAATGCAGAAAGATTGTACCCTTTGTTGGGAGTGGGAAGTTTGTCATGGCACCTTTAGTTACCGAAGATGAAGAACCTGTAGAAGATAATGGAGTTCTCGTGCCAAAAGAAGATGCTGATTCAGACAAGAAAGTGACCCAGTGGAAACTGAGCTTACATCAGATAGGTTGGTTACCTTGATTACATGTAGCATCTCAAGGAGACTCTAGTTAATTTACTAAATAATATACGCCCTGTTAACTTATATATATATTTTTTATCTTAACTGATTGAAATGTAATACATTGTTATCTTATCGTCTTGTCTTACCTATAATTTTCAATTATCAGCTGAGATGTAAACAATTAAGTTTAGCATATTATGGTGATGGTTGTTTTTTCAGGTTTGGATGTTGTACGCACAGATCGTTCTCTTGGCTTTTATGAGAATGAAGCTAATCAGGCCAAACTTTGGGATGTTCTTGCTATATATACTTGGGTAGATGATGATATTGGTTATGTTCAAGGTGACAAACTCTATTCCTTGGTATTAGAACGTAGGACGTAAAGCATTTCGGTAAATTAAATGTTTTTTTATCACTTCTATTGTGCAGGCATGAATGATATATGTTCTCCGATGGTTATTCTTTTGAAGGATGAAGCAGATGCATTTTGGTGCTTTGAGCATGCCATGCGTAGAGTGGTAACCCTTTATTACTTAGCAACTGTAAACTTTCAGAACAAAATAAACTCATCAACTGCATGACTATATTTTATTTCTTTATTCCACCTCTGTCTTTAAATAGAGGTGGAAAGTTCGACTCATCTACTCTTGAACAGGCTGTCTTTGATCTGAAATGTTTATATAAAACTTCTTTGCAAAAATGGGAATGGGATTTATGGGTTAGAACTAAAAAATCACCCCCAAAATATATTTCCCACATAAACCTTTGATGATTATTTTGGTAATATATATGCTATATAAGCTTTTGTATGTTATGAACGTATTAATTAAACATAATAAAATTTAGAAAATGAACAATAAGTGTTCGAAGGTCAACCGGTCCGGCTCGTTTGACCAATCCATACTAGAAATCATCAGCTTTGACATGCTACCAACCCACCTATCTTTCCACCTCAATGTGTATAGATATTTGTATAAAAAAGTGTTTCCACCTCTTTGTTCTCATCAATTAACTGTTGTGACTTATTAGCTGTTTACTTTGTGCTTCCATAGAATTGCTTGATGATAATCTGATTATCCGTTGGTTCCTTTATTTGCTAGTTGCAGAATATTAAAGAAGACTGTCTATATCTAGATGTGGTTTCTTGCTTATGTAATGATTTTTTATTTGGTTTGGTGTTTTCAAAACGTTGATAATGTTGTACCATAAAATTAGTGAAGCTTAATATACTAGATTTGCAAAATCATGTGAGGTTTAACTGTCATGTTAGTTTATAAATATAAGGGTATACAACTTCTATGTTGTTATTGGTCAACGATTGATCCGAGGTACAACTCTGGTTTCCTTTATGAAGAGGGAAAATTTCAGGTCTGATGCAACTTCAATGGGAGTGCAATCACAACTCGGCATACTTTCTCAAGTTATGAGAGTTGTTGACCCGAAGCTCCATCAACACCTTGGTAAGTTGCATGTATATATACAAGTGTCTTCACGTAGATGGCAGAATGAGTGGCTGGGGCCGGTGGGGTAACATGACGAAATGGGTTCAGGTCAACCCACAAACACTTAATAGTCCATTATGATAAATAGTTAACGAGTTGATTGTAAATACAAAAGCTACATTGTTACTGAAATAATTTTATTTATTGAATAAAGAGATTTTTAGGAGTTTGCTTACTTGTATGCATTAAAAAGACATACTGGGAGACTTTTGACCGGTTTTGTCATAGCTTAATGTCTTTATGTAACCCTTTAAACCCATTAGGGATAGAAGATGACCCAAGTTGACCCAATGGTAACCACCTTAAATCTCTATCTTTAGCTGCATCGCCAGGGTATTCTTCTAATTGCATTTCGTTGTTGTATTCCCTATTTCCAAATTAAATGAGCTACTATAACCGTAAAAGTTACAAACAAGTTGAAATATATCATATGGAAAGTACTATAAGTTGCTATTGATATTACCCATGAATGATTCAAGTCCTTTTGCCATCAAACATCTTAATGATTATTACGGATCTTATTTTGTAGAGACCAATGAAATATTTCATAATAAAATGTTATAAATAGCACTTACTAAATTTTTATACGACATATATTAATATATATTTTGAGAATATAATTAGAATTGTAGTTAGACTGCTATCTTCAAAAAAGTTGGAAATAGGTGTCACGATAGTTGGTGAAAACTCGCCCAAAGTGTATTTGAACAAAAAGTGTTTTGTGGTAACCTGCCCTGAGCTTTCCGACCTGCACCAAAATGTTATCCCTTCTGACCTGCTACTACCATACTCACACACCCCACCCATTTTGCGACCTCTTCCTCTAGTATATTTGTAGGATTGGGTGGGGTCAAGGTCGTTAACTGAAGGGATCAAGATTCAAACTTGACGACTTTGGACAGACTATGCATAGACTTTACACTAATAATCCATTTTCCAATTAACTAATGCTGTTCTTATCTAATTTACTTCAGAGGGCTTGGATGGTGGAGAATATTTGTTTGCAATTCGTATGCTGATGGTACTTTTCCGAAGGGAATTTTCCTTTGTAGATGCCTTATATCTATGGGAGGTAAACACCCCTTATCTTAGCTTCCTACAAGTAATTATTTAAATATTTATTTTATGCTTTATTTTCCTTGAATTTGAAAATTTATAATTTTTTTTTTTCAAATGTGAAATCAGGTTATGTGGGCCATGGAATATAATCCAAACATGTTCGCTGATTATGCTTCAAATGGTTCTCATGAAGTTGTAGCAACAAAATTAAGCAAGAAAGTACTACAACAATATGGAAAATATGAGCGGAAAAATGTGAAGAATGGACGGACAGACCAAAAGAGCCTTCTTGCTGTTTTTTTGGTTGCGGGTGTTCTGGAGACCAAGAACAAGAAACTCCTGAACGAAGCTAAGGGCCTAGATGACGTTGCTCAGGTTCGCTCCACCCTTTTGGATAGATGTGGCAAAATGGGCGGCTTGGTCGAGTTGGGATGACCAGGAACACTTTTTGTCTGTAAATAATAAAAACTTCTATAAATAGTTGATGACTTGATGTGCCTAACATAGAAATAAGAAACCAGTTCTTTCAATAATGTAGTTTTACCCATTACTTAGGTGATTTTCTGCTTTAAAAATTCATTTCGTGTGATGTAACTCGTTTGACTCATTAGAGACAAAAAACGAACCGAATCAACCGTTCATAAGTTAATGACGTGAGATTATCACCTCTACTTTCGTATCATGGAGTTTAAAAATCTTTTGTTTTTTCTAGATCATGGGTGGTATTACCGGAAGCTTGGATGCAAAAAAAGCTTTGACAGAAGCATTGAAAATTCACAAAAAGTACCTAAACAAGGCAAGCATCGCATCTTTAGCTATATTTTTTTCGTACACGTACTCATTAATGTAGACATCCAACACTGAACCAATTATTTTTCCGATTTCAGGCAAGAAATTGATAAAAGTTGATTTTCTTCATGCCTATAAGATCCAGGTAGCTACGTCACCAATTCTTTTCTTGTAGTGTGATTCTTGATCTCTATATTTGTCCATTAAAGATGATCTACTTTTGGAGTTAAGTTTTCCCTGAGTTCCCTGAGTTAGCATATTATTGCACGACCAATATCCGTGGGCCCTGATTTTTTTGTGAGTAATGGTTACATAGGGTCCATATGTGTTTGTGTGCATAGTGTACCACAAATTGCAACATTTGAAAAACGAATGAGAGAGATTGAATGTTGGTGTATCGTAAAGGAGTGTATAATTCTTTGTATATTTGTATCATTAAGACGCAATGCTGAATGAATTAATTGATGTATGTTGAATTTGGTTCAAGCTTGATCTGAATGTGTTTTCAAGTTTTAGTTCCGGTTTCACAAGTATGGTCCGGCTTAGTTCAATCTTTCGTAACTCTAATTGTGAGTTAAAGCCGGAAAAGAACCGGGTTTGTAAGTATAAACAATAAACATATTAAATAAATCATGATTATTTTCATGTGATAAACGTAACGTGTGGTTTCGGTTAAGAAAACAAAAAACTATAATGTAATCGGAAAAAGCCGATCACAATACAATCCAAATCTTATACAACTTAACCAATTTGATAGTTTAGATAGCAACCGCAGCAGTAGAACATGAACAACCATCTAAATAACATTTGCAAATTAATAATTCCGCGTAAAAAAAGTTTCTCACAAAATCTTTTTTTTTTTTGCTTTCGGTTACACAGGATGTAATCGCTGAACTGAAACCAAAAGGCTATATGTATTTTATTTAATTTTTAGCGCTTAAACTTTAAACGATTTGTAATGGTTTAATAAAATTAAACTGTGGAGAGAGAACGTGGTGGCGATTGGTAGACCCTGCACAAAAATAAACTGCATATATGACAGTACAATTCAACTTCAACGCGATCTAATGAGTTCGAATTCAAAGTCAAGCAAAATTAGAACCGCTACAAGCCTACAACGGTTAGACTCACCGGTAGTGTCAAAATCTTAACGAAAACACTAAAGGGGCATAAGTGTCGAATTTAAAAGTAAAAGGACTTGTTTGAAAATCTCATCTTGTTATCTTTTCTCCGTGAATCTATATAAATAGAATCGCTAGCGACTGTTACAAGACTTCACACAATATTAACAGCGTTCATTTGAAGCCAACTTGAAACAAACAAAAAAACCTGCAACAGAAAAAGGGTAAAATCTAAGCTCTCATAGTTTTATACTCAATTTATAATCATATAATTGTATATATCATTACTATAATAATGATATGCGTGTATGTATCCATCGATCAATCAGTTGTGCATTTCAGATCTACTTCACATTTCGCGCACAATTTTAAACTGCAATTTCACAATTGTTGTAAACCTAGGGTTTATAGATCGAGATTGACATTACCGTACGTATATGTTTATGATGAATTCTGCATCTGTGCAAGCTTATCTGATTTCGCGTTTGCTAATTGTGATCTAGATTATCATTGCTGATGTTGCTATTAATCTGCATGTATTTTAGTTTGATTTTGTAATTCGTTTCGTGATCCAGTTAGATTTGATTTTAATTGTCTGATTAGGTAAGGTAGTCACTCGTTTCGTGATACAGATTTTGGTTGATGTTTAGGCACTTCGGTATCGAAATATTGTTTAGTGATTATAATAGTAACATTAGGACTACTGATGACTGATGATGTAACTTTGTAGTTATGCTCTACTGCTGTATTATTGTTATTATTCATTCATTCCATAATCAAGTGTGTGTACTATACAGAATTATAGCATGCTTTGATGGTGAAATGATATGTTTTTTTTCTTTTATTTTGATTTGTATGGACGTGCATTCTAAGCGTTTATCTTATGTAATATTGTTTACTGTTGCAGTATTCCGAGATCTTAAGATGGAAGGGACAGTGTTTACTCCTGCTTTAGAAGGAATGAAACATGTGAAGTCTGAAGAAGGAGAGATGCTTTCCAAGCCTTTCTTGGACGTCTGCAAACAGATATTACCTGTTATTGGTATGGTGCTGCCTTATATATATGAACCTTTTTTCTGTCATCACTTATATGTATGAATTGTGAATTGACTAGCTGTAAAGTTATTGTGTCATTACTGAAGTCTATGCAATGGTTTTTTCTGTTTTGTAAGAAGAAGCCCCCTAAGCTGTAGACAAGATTTATGTTGATATTGTTAATTTAAAAGTTTTTAAGATACCCAGGCCTCAGGCCTCTATGCCTGATAGAGTGATAGATACATTTTCTTAGGGAGTGTGAAAGTATGCATATGAGAAATGCTCTAAAAATATGGATATATGAGGATAACAGGGTACTCTGTACTCATTAACTTATATGTTTGTGCACTATGCATAGGAGCTTGTTCACACTCCACATCTGTAACCAGTATATATGCTATTGACACTGATGCAAATTTTCAAATAACGTCAAAGACACTGTTGTCAGACGATAACTTTCTCACTCAAGTCGTCTTTATTTCAACTATCTCTTTAGGTCAGTTGGTTAGAGTGGAAGGTGGGCTGTTTCTGAGAACCTGACAACGGTACTATACCTGTAAGCAGTCCGACTATAGGATTGATTATAAGAAGACAAGGAACTAAGACAGAGTTCTAACGTCAATTTGGGAAGAATATTAATAAAACTCGTTGAATATTGACCCTGATCAGTGATCACTTCCTAATATTGTTGATGTAATACTGCACCTCTATGTGTTTGCTTTTTTGTTTCTTTTCTCTTGCATGAATCATGATGCAAGTTGCTTTCAGAAGTTGAGACTTACATTCTGGTATTCTTATCTGATTGTAGACAATTTTGGGGCAGCCATGGCGCTTGTCAAAACTGATGTTGGTGGTAATATAACAGTAAGTACTCCTCTTTTTACATCTTGATGGGTCACATATTCACATTATTGTTCCGGTCATGATTGTGCATTATTTCGTGTATGGGAAATAATATATTTTGTTAACTTTTCTGGCCATGTTTTTTTCTCTAGTCATGTATTTGCATTTTTTCTGTATATGGGAATGAATAAAAGCTGTCAACCTCTCATTGAGATAGTTCTGCTACTTCTTTCTTGTGAGTCAACTTAAGACGTTTAGCTGTATGGTTTGGACTCCATTATCATTCTTACTTTCTGTTGCTGTAATTACCATATTCCCATTATTTTTGCTCAACTTTTTTTCCTGCGAGAAAAGATCTCCCTGGATTGGGGAACACAGAACTGTTGTTTCTTTACGTGTTCGTCTATCACTATGCCGAACATCAAACATGCATGTCCAAGGTTCTAAAAATCGCTAGTCGGGGACTAGTTGGTCGAGACCTTGTAGGGACTAATCGGCCAAGTCGGGGACTAATCGGGGACTAATCGGATTGAACTTTTTTTTACATTTGGATAATAAATTACAAAATTATATGTGTAATTGTAGAATAGAACCATTAACATAAATATAATTGTCTAGAAACATAAACATAAACATAATCGTTCAATTGTTCAAATACTTCAAGTTTGACAAAGTTTAAAATGTTGACCAAGATTGACTTTGACCGATTAGTCCCGACATTTATCGAATAATCTTGATTTTGATCTGTTGACCGGCGTTGACCACCGGTGACTGGCTTTTAAGTCGGATTAAGGCTAGTCAAGTTGGAGTAGCCCTAAATCCCGACTAGTCGGGGTCTAATCGGGACTTTTACAACAATGTGCATGTCTCATCGTGTTCCTTTGCGAGTAAAGTGACATGTAATATTCTATGTGTCATTCAAGTTTGTTTTAGTCCCAGTATCTGATTTCTTCCACTTGCATATGCACGCACACTTATTTTAGCTCCTAATGTCCAGTTTAAACAATACTAAACTTTGTATAATTATTTCTTCCTTCAGAGGTTGGAGAACAAATATTTGTCCAGTCCAGTGGAATTTGAGAACCTATACAGTATGGTTCGTGTGGAGGTTGAAGCTAAGAAGGCAGATGGATCATCAAGTTGCACCAATGGTCTTCTGTGGCTAACTAGGTGAGGATAACTACCTTTTCTATTCCTACGGTCCTTCACACCTACAATAAAATCCAAAACATCTTTCATGCTCAGAAGTTGTATGTTATCAGGGCGATGGATTTCATAGTAGAATTATTCCGTAACTTGATGGAGCATGAAGATTGGGCCATGTCACAAGTTTGTTCAGAAGCCTATACTAAAACACTGAAGAAATACCATGGCTGGTTAGCCAGTTCCACTTTCTCGGTAAGCATGTAGTGCTTAACATTAAACTGACACAAATCCGTAGGGTATAGAATAATCTCTTTCTTGGTGTTTCATTTCGTTTTATCAAGTTTAAAAACTCTTTCTAGTGGTAGAATTGTTGTTCATTCGTAGTATTAAATATGATTAAAAATACTATGTATATTATTAGACTGTAGCATACAAAACAATCTAGGACATTCTAGTTTTTTAATAATACCCATTTGTCTGGTTATCAAACAAAACCAAATTGACCCATTTTCATATAAATGGGTAATGGGTTGAAAGTGCCACATTTATATTCTTATATAATTAGAAAAATTGAAGCAAATACTTCAGATATATTTTTTTGATAGAAAAATTGAACCAAATACTTTTTTTGATACACTTCCATTATTTTACTATGAATTCCTAAATTTCTTTTTCCCAATATCTTAGGCTCCCAAATAATTTATTTGTTTATTATCTCAAATTGGATTCACAGGTTGCAATGAAGCTTGCTCCAGATAGGAAGAAGTTCATGGCTGTTGTGGGTGAGAAAGGTGACATAAAATCTGATATTGAAAAGTTCTGCGCAACTTTCACACCACTTCTTCAGGAGAACCACAAATTCTTGGTAAGTTCGTCTCATAAAAAGGCTTCCTTTTATATTGATTCATGTTTACCGCAAATAACTTCTTTTAATCGTTTTGTATGATTCCGTTTTGCAGGCTAGCCTTGGTCTGGATGAGATGAAAGCAAAGTAATGACCAATAACGTTGTCATCTATGAACAAGAAACTAAACACTTGTGCTTACCCCTTCTTTTGTACCAATCAGCTATACTTGTAATCAACATCAACATCAACATCTTTATAATCTTTTTAGTTGGTCATGAAATTGTCACTCATTAGACCCCGGATGTTTGGAGTTGTTACTGCTTGAAAAAATTAATTGGTCTTATGTGTTGCCTATTTAAATTAGGGACGTCAATCATCGTTCAAACCGAATGAAATGACAATTATAGATATAGTAACAATACAAATCTACTCATTTTGTGGAACTTTTCAGATGAAAATTTATTCTTAGGTTTTACTTTAGTTTTGAAATGATACCAAAAATACTTTAATACTTTGGGTATATTACATATACATTCCTTATTACAAAAAACTTAAAATAAGCTTCTAAATGCATGTCAACCACCTCCTCATTACATTTAAATGGTGTCCACTAGTTTCAATTGGTATTAATATGTCAAACGTGATGGTTTCCAACTTCTTCAATTCCTATTCTCTCTTTGTTGATTTTCTGTTTTGTTATCTCTATCATTATCATTTTCTTCCTGGCTTCACCCCAATTCTTATGACACGATCTTTTCATTAGTATTTATAATTATAATTATAATTATCTTTCACGTTATCATACGAGGTCAGATCTGACTGTTAGATGACCTCATCATCATATGATGCAGACTTCAAAAATGAATACTCATAAGGTGAAAGGTCTTCTTAAAGGCCTTAGATATATTTCCCAAGTTTTTGGTTCGTTTCTGTTTCTCCTTCCTCGTTAATTAGGTTAATGCCCATGCACATGTTTATGTTAACGCAACTGTGAATATGTTTTAAGCAGATGATCAAGAGAAAAAACAAGAAATACAAATCGGTGCTCCGACAGACGTGAAGCATGTTGCTCATATAGGTTGTGATGGAACAGCCGAAGAATCTCCCAGTTGGGTATGTTTCTCACCTTAATTGGCCTCCATGATCTAAACGATTTGTTTGTTTTATCACAAAATTTGGCAAACATTTATGTGAACTTGTATCAGGTTTTCATTGTTGCAAAATAAAAAATCATCTTATTTATATATCTAGTGGTATATATATGTATATAGACATTATAATTGCTACAGTGGTGTTGTTAATTTAAAATTTTGTTGGAAAAAATTGAATTTTTGGGCCATTTCTTTTTTCAAATTCACCAAATTTTGCACAAAGATGATCACGAAATAATGACTTGACATCTTTATATTTTGCGAAATGATGATGTGGCACCGGAAAAATATTTTTTTCTTCTCAAACTTGACCAAAATGCTTGCTCATTTACCAAATTACCCTCTTTTCTTGTTTGGTACAGATGAGGGGGTTTAGTACACCTGCACAATGTCAATCTACATCATCAAACGTATCGGAAGCCCCAAGTGATGGACCTGAATGGGTTTCTGAAGGTTGGTTTGATTCATTTTTGTAAAGCCTGAATGAAACCCAGATACATGTAATTAACTTGATAATTGATATTATTATTGTTATTATATTCATTGATCAATGATATATTTTGATACCAAGTACGAGAAAGGAGATCACAAGAGGTGGCAATATCGATCTATGAATGGGTCCATTTGGGTCGCAAGTCACCCTAAGTGCACTCTTATTGCATAGAACGTCCCGCTCATTTATTTGAAATGTTTTATATCATCTTTTACTCTAATTATGTGTAAAAGTTTATTTCGGAGTGGTCTCTGTCAACCAGACGTGTTTGCAAAGGTACAAAAAACTTACCTGTTTTAACCCATTATGCCCGATTCTCCACATCTATATGTCACAATGTGAGACCTTTAACCACAAATGGCATTGTCATTTTATTTCCAAAATCTGTTGCATTGCCGATCTTTAGTTGCACTGGCTTTGGCTGTCAAATAATGCAAGTTTTATCAAGCCAATGGAGAAACAAGTCAGTAAATCCGTTCCTTTATCCAGTGTATTGAGACTTTGTGAATCACTCTATCCCTTGTATTCTTTCGGAAGAATCATCAATCCTTACTTAAAATAGTTCCAATTGGGTGGATCATGCATGTTAAGTAATGGCTCCAAACGGGTAGTTGTTACGGGTTGGGCTGGTTTTGGTTGACTCGGAACACCTTTTTCCGAATTTATTTGAGTTCTTTATATCGATAACTAACGTACCAGATATGATTATATAGATTTTATATTATCTGAATGAAAAGTTTTTTTTTTAAAAAAGTAACATTAAGTTTCCATGCACAAAACTACACCTTTGGGCGACTTGTTTGAGACCACTAAAAAAGGAATGTGTCAAATGGGTTGAACTGTTTGGGATACTATAACCTAAATCGGCTCGGTCATAAGTAAATAAGTCAAAATTTCCTCCTTCAGGAGCTAGTAATTCCAACTTCCAACCATAATCACGTTCTAAGATCATTACTGCAGATTCAGGCCAAAAGGTGTCTCGTAGAGAACGCCAAGAAAAGCAAAAATCCAGACATCGCCGTCATCGTTCAGTGGAAAATGCTCCAGACCCTGATTCCCAGACCAAACCAAGGCAGCCGAGACGAAACCACACCAGGGGTGCTGAGGGCCGGCATTCGCGAGACGAGTCCCTGCCAGAAGTCCCAAAAAGGACCAGAAAAAAGAAACCAAAGGACGAATTGGGTAGGAACTCATCAAGATCGTCAAAGTCTAATGCAGACGATGTTAGTTCACAAGCATCCGATGCAGAAAAATAACATGAAAGATGCACATTTGATTGGATTGTTTTTATTAGCTGTAATTAACTTTGTTGCTTATATGAATCTTGATAACATGTTTCGTGGAAGCTTGTACAATTCAACTACAATGCTGGTTACTTGTATCTTAGTTTTGTACAGAATTGATTTATTTTCGAACTTTTTGCAATTTAAACCCTTATAGATGACCATGTTTGCAAAACAGTGATCAATAATACCAGAAACGTTTTGCAAAACATTGAGAATCAGCAACGTTAATCGATCCACACACATCATCTCAAAGATAATACGTGGAACTAATTATGAGTTAATCCAAACGCACCCCAAGTCATTATTTCAAATCACACAATCAATTGCCATTATTCAGATTAAACACACCACATGCTAGTTTTCAAAACAACCAAATATCTATCATTTTCAAATGTATAATTACATTCTTGCATTGCAACAAGTCCTATGACAAATTCTGTTAGTCCTTTTTCTAACTACATAAACCAACTCTACCAAAACAATATAGACAAAACTAATAGACAATAGACATGATCACCAATTCTACTTGAAGAACTAGTCCCATTTACAAGTGCATATCTTGGATTCTCAACCTTGTTGCATACCTTCACTTGACCCAAACCACCACTCCTTTTGTAGAAAGACTGAATTACCCCTTCATCCATACACAACTCATTGTTCCCATTTACCCTCAACTTCCCTCCAAAGTTACCCACAAACTTTGCATCAAATGGTAACCTCCCACTCAAATTGTTATTTTCCAAATTTAACTCATTTAACAACCCTAATTTCTCAAACTCTTTAGGAACATTCCCTGTTAACTTATTATTATCAAGGCCCAAATAACTCAAATTCCCTAAAAACAAACCCATTGAAGATGGAATCACCCCAATTAGCCCAACCCTTGATAACCCAATTTGTTGAATACCCCTCAAGTTTTCCCAAATGTCAGGAATCACCCCTCCTAATTCATTCCCACTCAAATACACCCCTTTTAATTTACTCATTTTAGACAAAAACAAAGGGACCCCACACCCCACAAATCTGTTACCACTCAAATCCAAAAACTCTAAACCCCTTAAACCCTCCATCGTCGCCGGAATGTTACCGGAAAATCTATTTTCACTCAAATCAAGTTTCAACATATTTCCCATCTTCCCAATTGACTCCGGCACATTTCCGGTGAACCCATTTTGACTAAGGTCAAAAAGTTTAAGCTTTTTCAACTTTGACAAATTTTCCGGCAAGTTTCCGGTGAACCCATTTCTTGAAAGTGTAGCTTCTTCAAGATTCACCAACTCACCAAACCCAACCGGAATCTCTCCGGAAACATTACTTCCGGTTATAATCAACCGCCGTAAACTCCTCATCTCACCAATATCATCCCCCAACGAACCAAACAAACCCGGGTCATCAATGAACACAAGCTCCTCAAGACCCAACCCGACCCGGAAAAAATCATTCACCAAAACGGGTCGGGTCATAAAACATTGGTAGAAAAAAAGTTTCTTAAGGTAAGGAAAAGATGAAAATATTTTCGGGTCAAATAACGTTGAGTTGGGTTTACAAACCGGGTTCGGGTTGAAATCGGATACAAACCCGAAATTTAATTCTGTAATGTGTAAAGTTTGTGTTTTGGGAATGTAGTCACAAACGACGCCGTGTGGGGCTGATGAACAAAAGTCATCGGGGTAGAGTGAGCGATATGGGATGGCTGAGTTGAGTGATTCGAGAACTCGGTATACGGATTCTTGTTCAAGTGAGTTGAGAACGAGTTGTGAGTTACCGAGTTGGGAGATTGTGAGTGTTATGAGAATGAAGAATGTGAAAGAAAATGCCATTTGAGTTGTGCGAAATTTTGGGAGCACGAAAATGTATATTGTGTGTGTTCGAAAGTGGTGGTACAATATATATACAGAGTTAGGATAGAGACAGAGAGTGTGTGGACCTTGTTTTATATTTTCCCTTATATTCAACAAGTTATGGAGGTATACCATTTTTCTAATTAGAGGAGTATTATTATTATGTGTTTAATAAATCAAAAGGAAAAGTCATTATCATTTCCATTACAAAATGAGGTAATTATTATATGATAATTACTTTGAAAACGATTAATATAATTGATTTTTGTCCTTTTACAATGTAGCTTATTAAGCATTTTATATCCTCATATATTTTTTATATGATATGGTATGATTTCAACTTGAGTTAATTATATACATTTAGTATTTTTATTTTTTATTGTTACTTTTAAAGTGTAAAATTATCTTAATTTTAAGAAATGATTATAGTAATAAATTAACTTTAAGACCTTTAAGTTAAAAATAAAAAATTAAGCTTAAATATAAAAAATAATACAATGAAGAATTGTAAAAATATGCAAGATTAAACAATGTCGACGGCGGCGTAAATAGAAAGTAAGGAGACGTGAAAAACTGTGGGAAAGAAACAGACAAAAAGCGATTCATCGTTCCAACAAATTCCGCCGTCGCCGCCGACCAGCCTGTCATTCGTTTCCTGCGAACAACACACCTTGAAAATGAGGTAACCGTAAATAAGTCTAAACATACGGTGACATGCATCTCTTTTGAACACATGGCGTTTTATGATTTGAAGGTGATGTAATTGGGTGTGGGTGAGGGAGGCATAATGAATTAAAGTTGTTACGTTTTTGGGTAATTAATGGGCAGTGGGCAGGGTGAATTCCCTTGTCGGGGACCACACGACACGTGGCTTTTATTTTGTTTATGTTTTAATCTTTTTTCCTTTTGCGATTTTAGAAAGTTAAGATAAAACCGTTTTTACGTTGAAAACAGTAGAAATAAATATTTTTGTTGTTGATTTTAACATTAATTAAATTTTTTGATAAACAAATTATATTAAAATTATTAAATTTTCATTTTCTTTATTTTAAAATTAGTTAAGTTTTTTGATAAAAAATTATATTAAAATTATTTAAAATTTTATTTTCTTTTATACAAGTTCAAATGAGTACAACAATTTTATGTGACAATGGAGAAACCTATAAAAACGCGTCACGTGTCATAAAAACTCAATTTTCTCCACGTTTTTAAAAATTAAATATCTCCCAAACGGTAAGTCGAAAAATCATAAAAATTGCATCATCAAAATCAGCGTTTTTTTCTCTTCGATTAGAGATCTCACAAGGTATACTTTCGACAACTTTTTTTTTCGTTTTCGTTTGGTTTTGTAAACGAGTAACACATGTGTTACCAGCAGGTAACACATGTGACACCGGCAAGTAACACATGTGATACCGGCAAGTAACACATGTGATACCAGCAGGTAACACGTGTTACCAACGAGTACCACATGTGTTACTAGTATTGTACAATCATAAAAAAAAAGTCGTCGAAAGTATATCATGTGAGATGTCTAATCGAAGAGAAAAAAATGTTAATTCTCATGGTGCAATTTTTATAATTTTTCAATTAGCCATTATTGAAATATTTAATTTTTAAAAACGTGAGAGAAATAAGTTTTTTGTGACACGTGGCACAATCCTATTGGTTCCTCCATTCTCACAAAAATTTTCAATCTAATTTGAACCTCACCCAAAGAATATATGATATATATTTTAAAATTTTAATGTGTATTACAGTATCATACCAAAAAGTTTTGATACACAACTTTAAGTTGTATATCGTATATATATTTTTTCTTTTAAATCAATCTCATATTAAAAGAGAATAAAATTCTAATAATTTTAATTTTATTATTGTTGCAAAAAAGTGCATACATGTTGAAATTAAAAATGAAAGAGATCGTTCTTACATCCTACCATAAGAAATGATTCTACTATAACTTTCCCACTTCATGTACACATTCATTCTATTTTATACTCCTATGAGGCTTTGACAGTTAATTTTGTTTTCTTAATTGTTGATGAGGTCTGATAAACAATGGTCAAACAATAACAAAAATCAAACAAGAACTAACCGAAATTCTCAAGGAGCGAAAATCTCTATTAAACAATACTCAAAGTCTGTCAAAACGTAATGAGAAAATAAACCCTAAAAACTTATTTAAGGATTATAAGGAATCCCCACACAAAGATAATTAAAAAAAAAAAAGAAACAATGTTCAAAATAAACCCTGAAAAATAGTAAATTGACGTTTTTGACCCCGAAAAGCCGAAAACTGACAGGGCTTGAGAAGCCACGAGTCTTGTTTGTTGGGTCGTTTTCCGAGTGACCGTGCGATTTTCAGCCCAATCCGCCACCGAAATCTATTTCGGCAAAATATGCTCCAGGTGTACTTGTCGCGTTCACTTTTCTATTGATTGCCGCGTTGACTGAACTACTGACCATCTTTGCATCATCCTCCCCTTCTTGAAAAAGACTCGACCTCAAGTCTGTTTCATCTACACTATCACCTTTATACGAGGACAAATCAACAACATTAAAAGTGGCAGAAGTATTATAATGACCTGAAAGTTCAATCTTTTATGTGTTGTCATTGATGTTCTTTAATACCGAAATGGACCATCTGCTCGAGGCTTTGTTTTCCCAAAGCGACCTGCAGAAAAATGTTCCTTACGAAGGTGAGAATCCAAACAAGATCCCCTTCACGATACAAAACCTGTTTAGGATGCTTAACTGCGCATTCTTTGTATTGCTCATCATGACGGATAATCTATCACAAACTTTCTGGTGCAACTCTTTAATCTACTCATAATGGTCAACCCTCTTAGTAGTAACCTGCTCAACGACAGGAACAAGGTGCCAAGTCAAGAGGTGTAGCCGGATTTCTGCCATACATAATTTCAAAAGGACTTTTATCCGTTGTTTGATTGACACACCCGTTGTAAGCAAACTCAACTTGGGGCAGTATAAGATCCAATTGTTTTGCATTATCACCAATTAAACTGCGCAACAAATTTTCAAGACTTCTATTAGCAACTTTTGTTTGTCCGTCAGTTTGCGGATGATGAGAAATATTAAACAGCAATTTAGAATCCATACGAGTCTACAAAGTACGCCAAAAGTGACTCACGAATTTAAACTCTATTAATTTTTATTTGTCACAAAATAATCGTTACTCTAGAAGAAAGACAATTATTACTTATTCTTTTACCTTTATGTCCTTAATTAATTTTCAATATTGTAAATTTTAAGTCAATTTTTTTTTTAAATAAACAAGGGTGAAAGTGACATTGTCACAAATTGTCACATATCTTAAATTAAGCTTTTTTTTCTTAATTACGTGGACAACTTAAATGAAACTGATAAAGTATTTATTATCGAGCGCCTACGTAATAATATTTTAGTATGTTAAATATTAAAACAAAAGGAATATAAATAAAGGTCAAAATTCCTAAACGCACCAACAATGAATCAGATGCTATGTTCTCACTTTTCTTAGCTTTTTTGATTTAACATCCTTTAAAAAACCGTTAAATTTACGCGCGGATTTATTGTTATTATCAGTTTACACAAGCTTTCTACAGGTCTTAAAATTATTATACTAAGTATGGCTATGGCAGGTTTATATAGAAGAGTCCTTCCATCACCTCCTGCTATTGATTTTGCTTCTTCAGAAGGCAAGGTTTGTTTGTTATTTGTTTACGATTAAAGTTTACTGTTTGTGATCATCGTTGTTGTCAGTGAAAAGTTGATTACCTCTGTTGAAGATAAAAAAAACAGTGTGGTAAATGATCATTGTTTTATGACGTGTTTGGGTCCCACATGGGTGGCCGAGAGGTGAACGCTTAGATTCAGGTTCGAATCCTGCTAGCTTCAACTACTTGGGCGAGCTTGCTTTTCAGAGAAAGAAAGAAAAATAAATAAATTCCGAATGGGTTGTTTGGATGTTCATTTAAGTCATTATAACAAACTTAAATTGGGATAATCAGTTTTGAGTTTGATAAAAAGCGCTTGTGATTAAGATTTGTTGATTAGTTAGGTCCAAAATAAGCAGAGCCGGAGAAAAATAATGGGTTAGATTATTTAGACGGAGTATGAGCTTATCGTGTTTTCAAAACACCATAAACTCAAAGTTTTTGGATTTCGCGTAAGCTTATTAGCTTATTTAGTGTTTGGATGTTGCTTAAGCTTATTGGTTTGTTTAGGTTCTGAGCTTATTGTGTAGAAGTTGTCGTACGAAAAGAAAATAAATGTAATATTACTTCAACTTTAGTATAAGTGTATAATATTAAGTAACGGTTTAAGAAGTTAACTCATTCGAGTTTTAAAATATCATTGTGAAATTGCACATTTAAACACACCCTTAGTGTTTATCATCAATGTTACGGATGTCCGTTTTAGTCCTATAATGCAATTAAAATAAGCTGTGAGTTTTCTGGTCAATGTTACACCGTTGACTTATACTTATTGACTATATTTCGCTTGCTTCTTTACTTCTTGCTACTAATCTCCATATGTGTTGGTACCGAATTCACAGCAATTGTTCATGGAAGCAATTCAAGGTGGAACGATGGAAGGCTTTTTTAAGTTGATCTCTTACTTTCAGACACAATCAGAACCAGCATATTGTGGATTAGCTACATTAGCCATGATTTTGAATGCACTTTCTATTGATCCAGGGAGAAAATGGAAAGGTAGCTTCTTTCCTCAATTATAATGCAATATGTATATGTGTACGTATAATGGTACTAATTTGGAAGTTGGCATACTTGTTCTATTCACACTCTTCTTTAGCAAACTGTTTCCAGTATATTGATGTTTGCAGATTCAATTTCTGTTATTAGTATACAATAATTTAATCAAACAACGAGTCCCAGTTGAAACTCCAAAGATATCTTATTTGCTACATGCAGGTCCATGGAGGTGGTTTGATGAATCTATGCTCGATTGCTGCGAGCCTCTAGAAAAAGTTAAAGCTGAAGGCATTTCGTTTGGGAAAGTTGTGTGCTTGGCTCATTGTGCTGGAGCTAAAGTTGAAGCTTTTCGCACAAATAAGAGCAATATTAATGACTTCCGAAAGCATATAATCACATGTTCAACCGCAGATGGTTGTCATGTGATCTCATCATATAACAGAGGGACTTTTAAACAGGTTAGTTTTAAGCCGAGATGTTGGTCTTTTCAAAACTGTGTTGTATCTTATGGATGGGTTGTGTTATGGGCCAAAGCAATTCATTTAGTGTGGGTTGAGTAGAATTTACATATAATCTTTCTATAAGTAGTTGATGCATTAATTATTATTAGAAAACAAACTAAAAAGATTTCAGAGGTGTTGTATGCATTAAAACTAGACTTTTGACCCATTTGACCCATTTCTTTTTAGCTCGTTTTTGTTTGACCCATTTGAGATAAACCACGACCCAAGCCGACCCATTCGTAAACAAATGGGTCAACGCCACCTCCGTACATTATAATGAAAGTGATGTTCTTTTTAATTTTATATTATAATGCAGACGGGTAGCGGGCACTTTTCACCTATTGGTGGTTATCATGCCGGAAGAGACATGGTGTTACTTTTGGACGTTGCACGTTTTAAGTATCCTCCTCATTGGGTTCCACTTACACTTCTATGGGAAGCCATGGATACCGTCGATGATGCAAGTGGATTTCGTAGAGGGTAAGTTTCATATAATATTTTTCTCTTAGCAAATTACATATTGCAGTATGTTGTATACAGGTGTTTCTTAATTGACCTATATTTTAGTGTTGTAGTATCCTTCACTTTGTTTTCTGTTCATGGTTAATGTGTTGTTTTTGTTTCAAGATTCATGCTAATATCCAGGCTTCACCGTTCACCGGCACTACTTTACACTCTGGTACATCCCATGATTCATAACTCATGTTGCAGTATAAGTGGTAAGATGGGCGGGTTGGGTAACTGGTTTTGTGTCAAAACGGATGGTTTCTGATACATGTCAAAACAAGCTGGGTTGGATCTAAAAACCTGCTCAAATAGTCTAGCTTTTTATAAACAATTAAACACTTCGAATATGATTTAGACAGTATATTCTCGAGTACATGGTGGCCTTGCTTTATATAAAAAACTACATTATATCATATCAGTAAGAATCTAAAGTTTTGATACAGGAGGTTTGCAATAGATTACACTTTGGATGACCTTCAACCTGTTCGACATATTTTACTTCTTTTCCTATTAGCTTCCTTTACATGATATACTCATTTCACTCGGTAGAAGTAAAACATAACTCAAATCAATCCATTCCTAACTGTGGAAGTTGCCACCTTTATGCAGCTGCCAGCGGTTTTACCTTCGGATCAAAAGTAGTTTTGCAAGAACGTTATTCAAAAGGCATAATTGATCTTGATTTGCAATATTTATTATTAGAGTCAGAAACATAATGTCTACACGCATTCTAACTTGCTATACAGAGTAGTATTTTAGTTTTGAGAATATTGTTGCAGAGCTGTAAGCATGAGAGCTGGATCGAAATTGCAAATTATTTGGTTGAAGATGTTCCATTATTATTAAGCTCCAAAAATGTGCACGATGTAAAAGATGTTCTTTCGATCGTTTTCAGTTCTCTCCCATCAAAGTTTCTTGAATTTATCAAATGGGTTGTAGAAGTCAGACATCAAGAAGATGGTGGTCAAAGTTTGGAAGAGAAAGAAAGGCTTGCCATCAAGGTATTTACAGTCTTATACTATAAATGGCAAAATTGGTGGGTCAGGAAGGTTGGGTGATGGGCTATAATGTGTTCGGGTTGAAGCATGTAGTAATTAACATGAGCCAAAATAAGTCAGAGCCGGGCCAACTCACACATAGGTTTTGTCTTAAAAAAAAATACAATACTAATCGACATATCAAAATACATATGCAGTGTGAGTACACTTGGGTCAAATGTTGACCCGTTTGACCTACTTGACATGTTCAACCCGTGTTCATGTTAGCTATTCTAAAGTTTACATAGATGCAAATCGTAACCCAAATTGATCTTCTTCTACTTTTTTATTTTTTATTTAATTGAAAGGCAAAAGAAACAGCACCAGCACGTTTGTAACATGATTTCTACCTATATAGCTTCTTAGATATACTTCTGTGTAGGAAGAGATTTTGAAGCAAGTGCAAGAGACTCGCCTATATAAACATGTGACCGATTCTCTGTGTACTGGGAACTCATGTGAGTTTCAAGAATCTTGTTTGGCCGATATTGCAGATAGTGTGTGTTGTCAGGGTACACAATTACTGGAAACAAGTTTCGGATCCTCATCCACATATGGATTTTGTTGTCATGAAACTTGTGTGAGTTGTATAAAATCCAATGGAACTGGCATACAACAAGTGGACTTTATTGGAATGCACCCTGCAAGAAATGATGTTCTTACGGTGCTTTTACTAGCGTTGCCACCACAAACATGGTTTGGAATCAAACTTGAGAAACTTATGGAGGACGTTAGTAGCCTTGTTTCGATAGAAAACCTTCCTACTCTGCTGCAAGAAGAGGTACCAAACACATAAACTTCGTACATCATCAGTAGAGGTGGTAAAATGGGTTGGTTAGGTGGGTTGGGCTACAGTTTTTGGTCAATATGGGTAACTCTTTGGTATGGGTCAAATTGTTCAGGCCGGGTAAATGTAGTAAAGTTTTAAACAAAGAAACATCATGTTTTTGAAGTAAAAGTTGGAAACAATCAAACACAATTAAATGTGTGAGTCAAAGCATGAAATGATCTTCATTCTCCTGATGTTATACTCCCAAATCGCCTCAAAAGTTGCCTTAGAGTTCTCCTTGACTTCGGATAGCTAAAACATGAAGGGTTTTATATGGTTCAAATCTTGTGCGGCCGTAAGCTGTGACCAGGCTGATACTGGACTGCAAAAAGGCTGCCACCAGGGTGTGGCATGTCTGCCTACGACATGGCTGTGAGCAGCCTGGTAAGTGGCTGCAACATGGCTATATGGCTGATTAGATGCCAGCAGCCGAGCAGCCTGCAACATGGGGGTGCGACTAGGGTGCGCCATGGCTGCGAGCAGCTTGTGACTAGGTTTAGATAAAATGACCAGAAGGTTTTATACTACACTTTTTGGACGTTTGATTCGTATGATCCATTATAGTTTTAGCTAATTTTCGATTTCACATGTTGGACCCATTAGAAATACAACATAACCTGAATCGACCCTTTCTCAAGTATTTGGGTCAAATTTGCTACCTCAAAATTCAGTAGTGTTGAGTAGCATACATGGATGATCCAAGTGAACTTGCAACAATTTTCAACATTAACCTTAATGTCCATATTAATCGCGACACTTCATCTTAAGTTTGATTACATATATAAATTGCAGATTATGCACCTGCGTGGTCAGCTCTATACTCTCAAACGATGCAAGGACGACAAGATTGAAGAAGACCTTAGTGGACCACTCTTTTAGCATAGTTGATCATAAACACCGATTTTCATGTCTGTATTCTTTCAATTGGTCACTCCCATTTATTTGAAGTGGCTAGGGATACCAATTAAGTTATCATTAAGAAACAAGGTGATGTATTTGTGGTAAACACCAGTTGTTGGTTAAGGCTGCATACAGAAGGCCATATCAACATTTGGGCAGGATCAGATGCAAACAAAAAGCTCAAATTTTTGTTGTGAAAACCTCTGTATGCAGGTATCTTATATACTTTTATACATTACAATAAACCTCGTTTGACTCGTTTCCTTTAGGATGTTCTTTATTTTATATAACTAATTTAATATTCTTCTTTTTTCCCTTGAACCTTTTTGACCCAAACACAATATGAAAAAAAATCATCAAAGTGAATTTAAAGATCCATCACTCTTAAGTGTGTAAGGAGACCTATACACTAATGAATACAAAGTGAAAATATAAAAATTATTAACTTTATATAAACAGCGTAAACCAGTGCTTTATTTAATTTAAGTTTCATAAAGCCAAATAACACTCATTGATCAAGTTATATTGACCGAGTCTTAGAATCACAAAAGTACAGATATGAACTCCGTTCTAGAACTAGGACATAATAAAAAGATCAAATCATACTCACGAGACCAAACAACGACTTTTCTAACCGGTTCTGACCAAAAAATCAAGAAGATGATATATATTAACTTAAAGGTTATGTGTATCAATATTAGTATAAACATAACATCTAGATTCACTAGAACTCCGCATAGTTACACTGGTGAGCACGACAGGGTAAAAATATCAAAGAGATTAATAATATTTGATATTATTAATAATCTTTTCATTTAGGTAAAATGAAAGAAGAGACTAATAAATAAAGTTAATTGTAATTAATATATTTGGTTTTATTAATATAAATAATTCATGTAATTATTTATTTAATAAACATGTATATCAAGGATACTTGACTTGACCGGAGCAGATCGCAACTCAAGCACAACTAGAGTTCACTCGCCCACGTCCCAATACTTGATGTGATGACTCTAGCTCCATGCTTTGTTAATGTCAAAGTTGATATCAAGATAAAAGGGAAAGACAATGAGAAAGATTCAAGATTTTAAATCCGTGTACGAGTATTACGTCTCAATTTTTCAACAAATTCATTATTAAAAGTTTTCTTTTATTAAATGATATATATATATATATATATATATATATATATATATATATATATATATAAATGGGTATTTTAAAATATATAATACAACCAGTTCAATATGAAATAGTTATATATAATTTTATTTTATTAGTGTGAATATATATTTATTAAACCCATACATACACGTGAATAGTAAAATAAATAAATAAATAGATACATATATTTATGCATTTTTTTATACATTTTCAATGTTTTTATTGTTGTGTAATGTATATAGTAGATAAAAAAAAGTCTGTAAATAGTTGAGGGTGTTTTTAGTTTTATTAAGCTGATTATTGTTATATATTATACAAGATTATTACCCATACAATGAACGGATAACTCAAACGTTATACAAAATGTTGATAATGTTGTTGTATGTAGCATAAGTGTTAAATTTTTTATCATTAACATTAAGTTAAAGTGGTTAATTTAATATATATGCAAATATATTGTTTGAATTTGACACCAATTGAACAATAATAATAATAATTAATGTTATCATTTGTAAATTGTGTATCTTTTAAGCATTTGTAAATTGAACAATAATAATAATAATAAGCATAAGAGAGTTTTGCCAATCTACTCACAAGTCTTGTAAGATCTCAAATATAAGAGAAATAATTAATGTTATCATTTGTAAATTGTGTATCTTTTTGGGTGTTAATAGGGATAAAATGATTATTCTAGTATGAAAATCCAACTAAATACGGGATAAAGGATGATGTTGGTATTATCCCATATTATCAATCTACAAACTAAATGGTTAAATTCTCATGAGATATAAAGATGGTTATCATGATAATATCAGTAAAATGAGATTTCATGAGTTTTTCAAGGATTTCATGATATTTTTAATAGTGATATTGTATATTCATTAACAAGATTATTTGAAATGGACTTTTAATTGTCTAACTCTATGTCATGTATCATTTGTTGATTGGTCTATAAAACAAAACAAATAAGTACACAACAAAGACACTTTAATTGCTTGATCTATATAATGTTCCATCTCTTATAATTTACCTACTACCTATTTGACTATTTGTTATACTTAAGGGTAAATTATTTTGCTTTAATTATTGTTTTCATATTGGTGTCAAGATTAAAACACTGCAAAAGATGTATATTGAATATTTATGTATTCTAACTTGATAGTAATTTCGTAAATTAATAATTGACATCTTTTACTATTTTGCATCAAATATACTGATTTATTCACTAATGTAATTTGGATATGAAGTAGATATGTTATCACATCTCGAAAAATATTTGTAATTTATTGCTTACAAATTCGGTACTTTAGATGTATTCCGTCGTATTTGCAATGGCATATAAATCCTCGTGAAAATCAAATGGCTCATGCCAAAATAAATTGGAACGACAAGGGGAAGTATGTATGTGGTGATAACCTGTTCATCGACGAACACCATTTCAATGGTGTGTGGCTTTGTAGTACTGTCAAAACCCGAAGTTGTCTATTGACGTAGAATCATGAGACGTACATGAGTAGATAGAGGATTTGGGTGAAATTGTGATTTTTTGTTTTTGTTTTCATAGGTAGAGAACAGAGATTTATGTAGTATCTTTTGTTACCCTTTGTTGTTATTATTAAAAAAAAAAAAAAAATAGAGAATAGAAAATTTTGGAAGTTAGAAGAGAAGTAACGTGGGGAGGAAGAGTTGGCGGGAAAATGATCATGTCGATGAATGAGGGGATTGCTTTTCTCTTATTATTTTATATAACTCATCGATTGTTTTCTTTATTTTAAGTTAAATCATAATTGTTTTACTAAGTAGCAAAAGTAGTTTTTTTTTTTTAAATTTAACTCAAATCAAACTCAAAAAATTTACTTTTTATTGCTTAAACTCTAGCTAAAATCACATACTCCTCGTGGATACGATATCCGCTTACCTTGTCTAGTATGAGGTAATTAGGTTCATTTTTTATTGGTACTTCGACGACGATCAACGTGATAGAGATATATTGCGGGTCACATGTAGTTTGTTGCCCCTTGACCTCGCAAGAGAGTACAAGTCTCTTGACCTCCGTTAATTAGTAGTGGTGCAAGTTAGTTTAAATAAATGTGCATTCAATACTTACTCGTTCTATACCTTAACTTGCATAACTATTTGGTTTTGGATATGACCCGATTATATTAAAGAGTAAATTACATAAATGGTCTTTATAGTTTACTCGAAATTCCACTCACAGTCCTTTACCATTTTAAATTACATTGAGGATCCTTACTTTTGAAACTCGTCACACCCACAGTCATTTACACTCACGATTATTAGTATATTACGTTAAGCTAGGCCACGTTTAAAACATGCGAGGGCAATTTAGTCATTTTGAAAGAAAGGATTTTGCACTTGACCTACCTTAACGGAAGATACTAACGACCGTTAATGTAAAAGACAATGAGTATGATCAGTTTAAAAGTAATCATCAGTATAATTTCAGTCAAACAATAAGGACCATTTATGTAATTTACTCTATATTAAAATTACCAACACTATTTTATTTACACACATATATATAGAAAATAGTGTCTAATTCACTTTTAATAATTCAAAGTTCAAGAGGAATATACCTTTCGCCAGACGAGGACGCCAAATATGAAAGAGTAAATGTCGTAAAAACCTACATAATGTGGCCTAGGACTTTCAACACTTTTATCTATATCTATAAATAGGTTAAAATTGAGTATATATTATATTTATCTTCTTATTTTAAAATGCCCAAATAATCATTTCGTTCAATTCAAACTCGTATATATTGTTTATTTGTAATTTATCATAAAAAAACATTAACATGACACATAGTGGTCAAAGGTTTAAGGAGCTATGTACGACCTTTTCTACCCTTGTATGTTACGTACGTACGCCAATGTTGTTAGTAATATTTTTTAGTAAATAGTGTGAACAGAATTTATTGAGCAACCAACAAAGAAAACGAAGCAGTCATGGCTTTTTTTTAGTATAAAAACTCAACCAATAACCGTTAGTATTTGAATGTTTGATTTCTCTATTTGTGGGCTACCTTATTACTAACTTGCATGACGGTTGCTTGAAGCCTTGAATGATGATATGTTTGGTTCATACAATCTTGGTACATTGGATTGAAAAAAAATAATTGTCAAACATAGCCCTTAGAATTATGAATAAGAAATTTAGAAATGCATAAATTGTCTGTACCTTGATAATAACCACCCACCTCCCGAATATAAATGCTCTCAACAAATCTTTAAATGTACCAAAATCTAAAAAATAGTATTGGCAATTGACATGTTACGGGTTCATTCATTGACTAATGAAAAGGCCCTCTACCATATCATAAAGTAGGGCCCATGAAACATGTAGTTCAAACTTCAAACACATGTATGGAAGTTACACAAATCGTTATAAGTATTACGAGAATCAAAATTTTATAATCGATCAATACTCTCTAGTGTATTATAAGTAAATTGCGTTTTAATTCATGTATGTTTAACCAAACGATTGAAACAAATTGAAAATCGTACTTCAATTAAATTTAAGTGTGAACAATTGTAGATTGTTAATTGTGAACCACGATGATAATACTTTCATTAATTAATTATAATTATCATGTTCTAAAAGGTATGCACATTAAATTAAATATATAAGGTCGATGAAAATTATATAAATAAAGTAAATGTGATGGATAAATAACTAATTGGGTTTTTCGCCGAAAAATGAATCAATAGTTCCCGTTTTTGCATTTTCGGGTATAAACTAATTTCTTTTTTTAAAAATGAACCATTAATTTAAAATCGAACATTTTCGGGTATTAAAAATAAACCACTAATTTAAAAATGAATCAATATACCCGAAAATGTTCGATTTTAAATTAGTGGTTCATTTTTTAAAAACAAAATTAATTGATACCCGAAAATACAAAAAATAGAGTTATTGATTCATTTTTCGGCAAAAAACCCTAACTAATTTTGCTATTATCAATCAAATATACCATAGTAGCTAAATTTGTTTTATCCCCCAAAAAAGCAAGAGATGAAAATCAATGGAGTATGCATGATTTGGACGTAGTCTGCGAACCACGGTGGGTTGACCACTATACCTTCACCGCGGTTTCACGGTAGTAAGGGTAAAGTGGTTTCACCGTACCGTTTAAATCGTTTTCCTTTTTATCAAACATTTTAAAATAATTATTATATTTTGAGTTTGATCTGAATTTTCATTTTCAATATAATTATAACACAAAAAAATAACAATGTAACATTATCTTTTAATAGTACATATGACCACATTTACTCATAGCATCTCTCATAAAGCATATTAAATATGGTACTAATTATTTACTATTCAACAATACTTCTAAACACTCCTTAAATAAACAAAACAACAAACCTACCCACCCCTACATATTTGTATATTACCATAAATAAATACATAAATAAATATAAATATAAATGTAAATATATAAATGAATAAATAAATAGAGATGAGTTGGGCCCATGAAAACTTTCATCCCTTGTCTTTGTTATATATAAGTCACAAGATCCTAATAACAAACTCTTTTATTTTATGATTCTCAATTTTGTACAACTTTAACACAAGCAAACAACAATGGCAGAAGACAGAAAAAACAACCACCATCATCATCATCCATTGTTAAGAGGAGGTCCAAGAACAAGTGACCATAAGTACAACCATGGTTTCTCATCTTCTCAGATCCAATCATTGGCTGCCATCTGTCATGCTTTTATCCCTCCTATTCATCCACCTTCAAACATCAAGACTGATAAATCTCTTGATGACTTTTATGCTGCTTCTGGATCTCAATCTCCTGTTCCTGAAGAGGTTTGACTTTTTATCTTATTCTACTTACTTTGTTAATTTTGTATTTTGACTTTTTATCTGATTAACTAGTTACATTAAAGTATTAAACTATCAAAGTAACTAGTTATAAAGACTTGATGATAATTCAACAAATCATGAAACAATATCGTATGTGACATAATTTGTAATTTGTGCTAGAAACTTGTGCATAATATGATTTTTCATGTTTATGACCAAAATTTAAATGTCGTTATGAAAATCTCTTGTCATGAGTTACGACTGTTTAACAGCTTAGGACATACAACAATAAACGAAGATTTGTGTTCCCAACTTTATGTTTGTGGGCGAAACAAGCGGGTGGACCACATAGATATGCTTTGGTTTACTTGTCGATATTTTTAAAAGAATAAAAAAAAACCTTAAAACCTGAACAGGAAAAAGTAGATTCGTCTTCCCCTGTAACTTGAACATGAAACCTATGTATGTTTACCAGTAAAAACGCCTAAAAACTTTTAACTTGTATAGTAGACTTAATATACTATATTAGTGACCCGTTATTACATTAGGCATCATGGTCACCATTTAGATGTTATGAATACAAATACTTTATACCACTAGGTTTGCTTATTGAAATCTTAAAAAATATAATACAAAATCCTTAAATACAATACATATAATAATCCTTTGAGATCATAATTTGTGTGTATATTTTACATCTACATCTACATCTACATAGTTAATATCGTTTATAACGTAAATATAAAATATAAGAAATTTTTATAAAAAACCGTTACAAATTCTTAAATAACATTGAATTGTTTGGATGTTGATTTGTAACTAACATTTAATATACAAAGACAACTTTTTTTACCAGACTTGCCTAAACGATGTATTGACACGTGATTGATAAAGACATTTATTGAAGTTACCGATTCTAATTGTTTATCCTTAAAACGATGTTGCAATTATTGAGTTTATCGATAAGGTTATCCTATTGTGTTTTTGAATCGGAGAATGATATTTTCATCGTAATTTATAATAGATACATCTTAGTTGTACTACATGCATAAATAGTTATACTTTACGATACATATATCTTATCAATGCATGCAATGGACATGATGTTCAAAAATTGGAATATTTTTCAAAATAATAATTGATATTAAGTTGTTATCAAAGTAGACAAATAGGATATTATATTAATTTAAACGTAAATTGCATAAAATATAAATGAATTATTGATTGATTATCGATTCTAGAGATACTAAAAGTATCAATAATATAAATTGTAATAACAGTTTCGTTACAATTTTAACAATACTTTATCCTAAAATCGAGAAAGAAAAAATACGACGAGTCAAATAAAATATATCTAGAAATATGAAAAAATTGACATTTGGTTTCTATCACTGATAACTTTTGTAGTTGATTTCTAAAATCGATTACTAGACAATATAGTTCATTTCTTTTTTCCTTTTGCAATTTTCCCTTAATCTAATTTAGTTAAATTTGATATGATACAAAATTAATATATTTATTTAGTTGACACTAATTTATATTCTTAGGAGTCTATTTCAAGACTTTTATTACTATATATAGATATATAGATATCACATGTCAAAAACCACAAGACTAGTAACGTGTTTACATATTGATTATTCGAAATATTGTCAATCTTAATCATAGGTAATCCGTTTTGAAATCGAATTAAGGTAAAAAAAAAAAGTACAAAGTACAATCACGCAATTGTTAATTAGGCAATCCGATGTAATTTACCATGATCGCAACGTGACCTTAACAACACGATGGCGATTGCATGCTTCTCATAACTTTTGCAACAATCATTCGCGACAAGTTGATTAAGAAAGAATGACAAATAATTAAGTAACTGGATTAATTAGAAAACGATATTGAAGTTTAAAGCTTAAAAGACCTAATGAGTAAACAGTAACACACATTCAGTTGAAAGCCAAAGTGATGTCACATTCGAATATTTACCAAGTAGTAATACCAAATACTATATGAATAGAGATGGTTGATTGGTTAAATATGGAATGAATATTGCATCTAACCCCTTTGACATATTCTTTTCACCCCTCATCATCAATTTTGGTACAATATAATTTGACAACACATAATTACTTTTACATAAATTTTCTTACATCAAAATATAAAAAAGTACTAATTCATTACAATGAAAATTTGATAAAATTTCAATACACTGTATAGTAATGCACTTAATTAGAATTGAATGAGTATTTATTTTTTATTTTTTCTGTTCAGGTTGCAGAGAGAATGGTGAAGAGATACCCATCAGATGCAGTGTTCTTGCTGAAATTGGTTCTGATGCTACTCTCAACTAAACTGGGAACCCTTTTGGTCTGTGGGTCTGCTTGTTTTGACACCAAATGGCCATTTATTCATAGCTTTTCTGATTTAAGTATAAACAAAAGAGAAAAAATTCTTCAAAAATGGTCCAATACACAGTCTTCTCTCCTTCCTCTAAGAGTTGTGTTCATGATGGTCAAACTCATGTGCTTCTTCATTTTCTTCACTATGGTAAGTTCTTAAAATTTTCAAGTTGTTACATTTTTTTTTACTATCTTTCATAGTGGTAACTCAAGATTTAATTTTTCTTACTGTTTTTTTGTTAGACCGATGAAAATTCAAATAACCCATCATGGGAAGCAATCGGGTACCATGTTGATGTTGAACGGCAGAAAGATGACTTGACCAAACCACGAAAAGAAAGACCACTCGATAAGGGTGTTGTGGAGACCGAAAAGGAAAGTGATTCAACGTTCATGGCGTCGGTGAAAAGCAAAGGTCTTGAAGTTGAATATGGTGAGAATGGGTTTTATAATATAACATGTGATGTTGTGATTGTTGGGTCGGGTTGTGGTGGTGGTGTTGCTGCGGCGAATCTTGCTAGCTCCGGCTATAAAGTGGTGGTGATCGAAAAAGGTCATTATTATGTCCCTGAGGATTACTCGCTTCTTGAAGGGCCATCGATGAATGAGCTATATGATAGAGGTGGTATACTATCGACTTTAGATGGGAAAGTTACAATCTTAGCAGGTTCTACAGTGGGTGGTGGTTCTGCGGTGAATTGGGCTGCTTCGATAAAGACACCGGACGATGTTCTTGAAAATTGGGCGGTGGATAAAAAGATTCCGATGTTTGGGACTGATGATTACCGTTCAGCAATGGAAGCTGTGTGCAAGAGAATCGGTGTTACGTACAACTGTAAAGAAGAAGGATTTCAGAACAAAGTACTTCGACGAGGGTGTGAGAATCTCGGATTGACTGTTGATGTGATTCCTCAAAACACATCGGAAGCTCATTTTTGCGGCTCGTGTGGTTACGGTTGTAAGACAGGGGACAAAAAAGGGGCCGACTCTACTTGGCTAGTCGATGCCGTTGGAAATGGCGCAGTTATCTTCACCGGTTGCAAAGCGGAGAGAATCGTATTCGAGAAAGAACACGGTCGAAAAAGATGTCGAGGCGTGATAGCCACCTCAGAAAGTAACACCATCACAAGAAAAATCAAGTTCAAGGCACGAGTGACAATTGCCGCTGGTGGCTCCCTCTCGACACCGCCATTGTTGGTTTCTAGCGGGCTCACAAACCGCCACATTGGCCGGAATCTACACCTTCATCCCGTGTTACTAGCATGGGGATACTTCCCGCCAGTTTCAACTGAAATCGGCGGAAAGTGTTTCGAAGGAGGAATCATTACCTCCCTTCATAAAGTCAAGTCAGCCGAAGAACAATCAAACAATGTTCGTTCAATCATAGAAGTAGCCTCTATGGGACCCGCATCGTTCGCGTCATTGTTTCCTTGGACCTCAGGCGCCGACATGAAGGACAAAATGACCAAGTACCCGAGAATCGTGAAGCTTTTCTCGTTAGTAAGAGATGAAAGCTCCGGAGAAGTTAGGAAGGAGGGGAAGATCACCTACCGATTCAACAAAACCGACAAAGAGAATCTAAAACACGGTTTACGACAAGCACTGAGGATTCTAGTTTCTGCTGGAGCCGAAGAAGTGGGGACATTTCGAAATGACGGCCAACGGGTAAAATGCCAAGGCATTAAAACTTCCGATCTAGAGAAGTTTCTTGACACTGTCGAGGCCATTGGGGGACCAAAATCTCCAGGAGAATATTGGACGAATTATTGCTCAGCACATCAGATGGGGAGCTGTAGAATGGGATGCAATGAAGAGGAAGGCGGAGTAGATGTAAACGGAGAAAGCTGGGAAGCAAAAGGCTTATATGTTTGTGATGGCAGTGTACTGCCAACCGCTGTTGGTGTAAATCCAATGATCACTATAGAATCAACTGCCTATTGCATATCGAAGAAATTAGGCCACGCACTTAACAAGGGAATGTTTTGTGATTGATTAGAGATTGCGAGTCTACAAAATGGCTGATGTCACCATTTGGTTATAAATGTATTTAAACTGTAAAATGAATAAGACCCAGTACATAAATACAAATTTTATGTACATAGTTCGGATTAAGAACATTATATATATTTCAACTATGATATAACCAGACTGTAAATTAAGCATACTAAGGTAAAAGGGTGAGGTGTTGTATTTCGTAAAATCATATGATACAACAATAGTAAAGCAAATTGTATGATACCTTAAGAAGACTTACATGTTATGGAACCCAAAAACTCGACCATGAGTTGATCTTGATACGAATCATGTCTATACTTTTCATCTGATTCCAAATAAATGATGATGATGATCATGAATACAATTGCGCATCCTTCAGCCATGAAGGTTTTCTGGCTTTGTAGTAAAAATGTGCTATCATTTGCACCAACTCATCTGCTGTTCGAATATCTGCAAATAAGAAAACAGACCAACCCATGTCAATAAGAAATAAATAATCAGATCGTCAAGATCACTACTTTTTATATCAACCAACAGAAACTAAGAACTGTCTTACGTGGTTCTCTGTAAATGATTCTGTTTCCCCGTAGAAATAGGACTTGTGGGCATTCCCGAATCTTTAGTGCATACGCTAGGTCTGTCTCAATGTTCATATCAAGCTTCACCGTCTGCAATCACAAACCAAGAAATTCAGTTGACATAAACTAACTTGTAGAGAAGAAAAGTCAACTCATTTATCTATAGGGTCATACAAGTTAAAAACCGCCCATAATGTATTCAAATACCTACAACTTATTACAACCTCCTAGATCGTTTTCTTGTAAAAATAGATTATCATACCATACTTTGTAAAACCATTTTTAAAATGAAATTCTTTAAGTCCACAAAAGAGGACTTTGTGGGTCAACACAGCCCACTTTTACCCGTTACCCAACCTCTCTAACCAGTGGTAAAAAATTTGTAGCATACCCGAGGTGGCAGCCGATCTTTTGCATTCCAGTACACCTTAGCGGCTTTCTCTAACTCCTTTAAGGCCCTCCAATTTTCGCTTGCCCTATAAAGCCCATGATAAAACGCAGTATTAATACAACACCAACAACTATACATAGAACAAGAAGAAATGGGTCGACTATAAAGAGGGAATGCATAAAGAGCCAATGCTCATATTGTAAGGGGGTGTTGGATGTGTCACAAAACTGATTATTATGACTTTAGTCTTGTAGTGTTTGATAGAAAGAGATTCTAAATTTCTTATTCTAATATTAATTGGACAAAAACAATGAGAAATTAACAAAACCAGTTTAGTTTTGAGAGGTAAGCTTCTCTTCCTGATGCCTAATCTAATTTTCGGTATTTCCTAAGCAAATTATCAACCTTTTTTAATCCCTAAGTATAGAGTTTATTGACCATTTATAAAAACCGCAAATCCATAATTCTATCAAACATAAAAACACTTCAATTTCACATATATCATCACTAAGAATATAACTACAAATGCATACAAATCATTTATCATCATCCAACCACATATAAATATTTTAACAAACTACTATAATTCAAAACTATAAGTCTTACCGATTATATCGTTCGAAAACGAGCACGATTAACGGACTAGGATGAAAAGCAAAACTTTCCCATTCCAAACAATTAATCTCCTTAACTAAATTATCATCCAACTCACCTTCCCAATCAATCTCAACACCATCTTCCCCCACCACATTTTTAATCGGATGTTTTTCAAAATACTCAGAAGCCCGAATTCCCCACCCAACTTCAGCATCCAATGGCCAATTTGGATCATCTTCTTCAATCACCATCCCCTTTTTATCATCATCATCATCATCATGATGCCCATCAACATAACTATCATCATCGTGAACCTTATCCTTAAAAACATGATCTTTACCTAATAAAACCTCAGAATTTTGTTCCTTTATAGCTGCAAATGTTTCTTCCAATGAATTTCGCATGAAATCTTCAACTGCAGCTGCTTCACTTCTTCTACCGCGTCTGGGTTTTCTTGGGATTGTTGTGGGGAAGGGTTCTTGTTCATCAAGTTTTGATTTTTTTGTACTTTCAGTAGCTGATTTTGTTTTTGGCTTCTGGGTTTTTTTGGGGTTTTTGTCATCTTTGAAATTTCTATCGGAATCTTTGGAAATTGCGAATGTAATTCGATGACTTGGAGTAAATTTAATGTTTGAGATAGAAACAGGGTAATGAATTGTGTTCTTGTGTGTAGATAATTGGGGAAGAGAGTGAAAATGGAAGTTAGGGTTTAAGGCCATTGCCAGTGTTCAAAGAATATGTGAAAATTTGAGGTTTATGTTTTATTTGTATAAGTTGTATAAATATTTCTATTTTGGTCTAATTTTATTTTGTTTCTTACCTTGATCACTCTTTAAAAATTAAAATTGAGATACTCAAAATGTTGTGTATTTGATGATGGTTTGCTTTACTGAATTAACGTTCGCTAAGATCAGATATGGGCAGTAAAACAAAAACACGGTACAAAGGACCGCATCAGTATAATACCCGACCGATAAACTGAGAGTATAATATATGAACACGGGCACTAGTAATTTACCCATTAAAGAACACATGTTTAATCCTACGTCTTCAAATTGTAAAGTCTTTTTATCTATTTGGTGTATTTTAAGAAGCAATCTCCATTAATTCATTTATATGTAGAAATCTGGTAGTTTCATAATTACTAGGAATGTCGTGAGTATTTAAAACTTCAATTGAATCAAAGATTGTTTTTCACACTTCAATTGAATCAAAGATTGTTTTTCACAAACTACATAGCCCTTTTGAGCAACTTTGTGTTGGACCTCTCCTCACACTATCATCATATGATGGTAGATCTCTTCGTTAGTGTTGGATAATAAGCTGGTAGGCCCGGAAAGAGTAGATCCTGAGTTTTCTTTATATCCAAGGGGAGCCAATTGAAAAATGTCTCTTAAATTGTCAGCAAAAAACATAAAATTAGTTGTCAATTGAAACATAAAAATAAAGACAAAATTAATATTAGTTGTCATTTCTACCAATTAAGCAATGTTAAATCACCTTTCATTTATACTTATAAATCACCTATCATTTGTACCTTCAAAACTCAAAAATGATGTCCAATTACATCCCTATCTCCGGTTTGCTAGGCAATATTGTTCTCTACTTCTCCCGTCAGCAACCGCCTCCGCTACAGTAACTAATTATAACCGCTCATTTGCTGTATAAAATGACTTACGTCTGCATGGTTATGGAATTTCAATTCCACAGAGTCAGATGCAGTATCAGAACTATTCAAATCCCCCTGGCAAACATTCTCACATGTTCCAACCTCAACAATAAGTCTAGCAAACACTCATTATGTAGCCGCCTCTTCAACAACGACCACATCCTGCACAAGATACAACCAACTTACGAACGCAACTACCAGGGCAGATTATGCAACACCCAGTAATACCACCACCACCTCCTCCCATGCAACCCATGTTGGCCAACTTGCGGACCTTTGTGAAAGGAGAGCAGTTACCAAAGCAGAGCCGAATTCCTGATGTAACAGCTCTGTGACTCCATTACCTCAATTCTTTGAGAAAAACGTTCCAAAGACTTTTAGTCATATTCAATTCATTAGGCTAGCGTGAAACTAACTAATCGCCTTCCCGCCCATCTTTCTCAACAGGCCCTTTCTTTCGCGGGCCGATCCATAATTCTTTATCAACTGAATAAGGTTCTCAAAGAGAATGAGTAAGGAAATGGGCACTCTGCTCACATCGAAGTAACTATGAGAATACACTAATCCTTCGGATTTACAAAGTGCCTTATCGTACTTGAGTGTCCCAATGAGCCTGTAGGAGGGACAAATTATTTACATATTTCTGCCAAATCCTTCTACCTAACAGTATCCAAAACAAGGTGAGATTTGCTTTTGTCGGTTCATGGTTCACATCATGCTTGACTTTCGACCTGCTTAACTTGTGTCAATAGTAACCAAAACCAACCCGTTTTACCCATAAATGAGTTGAAATTGCCACATGAGACCACATCTACTGAAAATACACCTAGCACCTTGTAGCAGTCTTAGCTACTTAAAGACATAGGTTAACCTAGACTCAAACCACAAGAACCATCTGCACACGACCAAATACAGATAGGTTGACCAAATACTTATAGGTTGAGCACCAATTGCAAAGATAATATTATTCAATTTCTACTACAAACAATTAATGAAGTACAACCAGCTTCGGTTCTGACCCAACTACTATAAGACTGATACCAAATCTATTTGAAATTTTGGACTACTAACAATATTTGCAAATTCTTAATTGGATCTATAATTCTATACCTTGGACATATCTGCGGGCATACTTGAACCAACTTTGGTGGTAATAGCGTCTTGTCAGCTCCTGAGGACCTGAGTGCTCCTAAAGCTTCTAGAAAGAATCTTTTGTTGGGGGACAATACCATCTCTATCCATATACTTCAACAGTTTTTGCAATAGCTCCTTCATGTTTGCTGTGGTGTAGGATTTATATATAGAGAACTTTATACATCGAAGAATCTGTACGAAGTATCCTACTATTGCAAGTCGTCTTAAAGAGCTTATCTAATGCTATTGGAAAACCATTCAAGCATTAGATATTGAGCATTGCATTAAAGTTGAAACTTTTACATGCTTTTCCAACTCTATTACATTCTTTTCCGACTCTATCATCATGTCGTATATTCCCCTGGCCTTTTTAATACAATCACAACATCCATACATCATAATTATACATTCATACGAGATGAAATTCGGTGCATACTCCATTTCTGTTATCTTCTGAAAACCCAAGTCTGCTTTGTCTGTAAGCCGCGTGCTTTCCTGTAATTTGTTCATTAAATTAAAAGTAGAAACCATCGGTCTCTCTTTTGACCTCAACAAACTCTTAAATTCTTGTTAATATTATGTACGGTCAAAGTTAAAATTGTATCAACTCTAAAGTAACTTGATGCTGGTTAAAGAATATTTGATTTGATTATACATTACAAAATGAATCGTTATCCTCTAATGCTTAACTTGTGATCAAACAAAAATAAATACCGTAATAACACATGGAAAATTGTAATTTTATCACAATTCTACCCCCAAATTATAAAGTAATCAAAATCGGCCACCATATTCTTCATAACAATCTCCAGCCCCTCAAACAAGGATTAAACTAAGCAAAACTCAAATTCGTAGGTAGGGTACACTGAAAGTATTTTCCTAGGTTTTATAATAATTTTGAACAAAAAGAGGGGCAATAAATTCACAATTTATCTACATAATAAGCCCCTCACATTCTATTATTCTACACTTTACGCACCTTTTATCTTTGTTACTCTTAGTTGTCTTTGCGAAAACTCATTAAAAAAAAACAATGTACTATTTATAATGAATATCTATCATCTAAAATGAATGGTAAAATAGTTATAAGATATTAAAATTAAAATATAATTAACGAGTGAGATTCAAATGAAAATGAAAATTTTTGTGAGAATGAAGGAAAAATAGGAATGCGCCAACGTGTCACAAAACTCACTTTTTCCACGTTTTTAAAAATTAAATATCTCAAGAATGATTGATTAAAAAATTATAAAAATTGCACCATAAAAATCAACATTTTTTTCTCTTCGATTAGACATCTCACTTGATATACTTTCAACAACTTTTTTTATTATTGTACTATATTAGTAACACATGTGGTAATCGTTGGTAACACATGTGTTACATGTTGGTATCACATATGTTATCTGCTGATAACATATGTGATAGTTGTTTATAAACCCAACGAAAACGAAAAAAAAAAAGTTATCAAAAGTATACCTTGTGAGATCTCTAATCGAAGAGAAAAAAACGCTGATTTTTATGGTACAATTTTTATGATTTTTCAACTTACCGTTTGAGATAAATTTAATTTTTAAAAACGTGGAAGAAAGTGAGTTTTATTGCATTAATTCACTTTTGATCTGAAAAATGTTGTAGAGTAGAATGTGTTGTTTTATCACCAATGTACTAATTAAAAATTAAAATTTAATATATACATTAAGATATGTATGAAAAATTAAATTTAAAATTTGATGATTCAAATATAAGAGAAAAAGGATGGGTATTGAAAATATTGGAGAGATCATTTACAAGGATTAAATGCATATTATTCATTTCTTTGATTTTAATTTGTCCTGTTGTATCATTTGTCATTTTTGTATAGAGGAATGCAACACGTATAAAATATTTATAAAAAGATGTTCACAAATTGACTTAAACCAATTGAATCAAAAGAGATAAACAACAAATGATTTTGATTGATTGATTTGATATGCAATATCATTTTGGAATAATGTTTTTGTAAACTTTTATATAGATGTAGTATGCCTTTTCTTGAGCCGGATCTTCTTTTCTCTTCGCACTGTTACGGATATAAAAATAATGAGAAAAATAAGATTCAGTTGTCAACTTCTATCGAAAGTTTAGATTGACTACGGATTCGAGCCATAGCAACCGTGCGAAATAATATGTTAGAATACTTAAATAATTGTTTCAATATGTAACAAATATCACTAATTGTAGGGTTATGTAACATGTTATTTCTGAAATGTAATAATTTATGCTTCGACATTCTGCGCATCGAACTACCAGGGCTTTCATTGTGTATAGTGAACTTGTTATTCATTGTTATCTTATTTCATTTATCGTAATTTTACTTGCGTGTCAGTTGTATGAAGTAAAATGTGACATCATTATAAGTTGTCACGTCATCAAAATACATACAATAGCAATAAATTAAAAGTTCATTATACACTATGTAATCCTGAATACTTTGTTGTAAAATATGAATATCATAGTATAAATAATCATTCCGTGAATTTAAACTAGGGAGAATTTCACCTATATCCTTGTAAACTTGTCAAATTACGTCAATATCCTTGTAAAGTTTAAAATTACCTCAATATGGTACAACACTTGCTTCTTATAAATTCATTCAAGGTCGATATGTTATTGAAGGAAAATACTACCCCAAATTAATCATTTGTTGCCTTCGAGCTGTTTTGCGGTCTACAGATAGTTACTCATATAAAACATTTAAACACACACGTCAATGATAGAAAATGAAAATAATCAACCACATGCTAGGTAGTCATGTCCTTCAAGTAAGCATTCATACATTGACTCATACATAACATTTAAATATTTGATAAACGATTTAATTGTTAACTAAAAAATAAAACAAAATAAAAATTGAGCCATAAAAAATCTTTAATTCATTTTTGTTCTATATTTAACCTTGTATATTAAGGTCTCATTTTAGTAATTAAAGTTATGTTACGTAGGTTCTCCAAAAATTTAGAGAGGACCAAAACATATATAACTCGTAATATACCTTGCATGGGACTTCAGTTAACAACCAGTTTAACAAAATATCTAAATTAAAATTCAAATTAATAAATAAACTACATTAATTATTATACTTACAATATATTTAATCGTTATTACAATATGGGCAGCACAAATTAAAGGTGAGTATGGTGTTTTCATATCTTGTCATCAAAACTTACTTTTTCTATTAAAAATTGAAATAAGAAACTATTATCACCTGCTTTAGATCTGCAACAATGACTGAAAAAAAAGTTTAGTTAGACAATATTACAAATTACAATATCAATCTATGCATGTTTACTAATTATTAATGATCGATATTTTGAATTAAGCTAATGAACATCACAATTTTTCGAGACAAGTACGAAATATGATGTTGCAATCTGTTAAAGATGTAAATTGGATCGATTTTTCACATTATCTCAAATCCATCTCAACAATGTTTTGATGAGCTTTTAACTAATAGCATCTATACTGGGAGTTTTTTTTAATAAGATTTTCTATCTTTTAATAGATTTGCATGAGCTTTGATTCGATACGTTCTTTTATAATAAATTACAAAAGTAATTTCACGTTTTACTATTCCATTCCTTATCAGATTTTCTGCATGTTCAAACCTTAGATAACATGTTTCGTTACGTTAAAAGGACTAAAATGCCCTTAGAAGTAAAAGAATTAAATAAAGGAGAGGTTACCAATATTTAAGTCTTTTTGTGCGAACGAGAGAGGAGAATTGTAAAATGCGATATAACGTAGAGACCATTTTTGTAATTTACTTGTTATTAGTCCGTGTATATGGATTTTGAATAAAAGTTGTTCAAAAACTTTTTCCATTACATATTCAAGTGGAAAGACTTCTTATCTTACAAGTGAATGCTCCAAACTCCAAAGCATCTCATACGGTTAACAACGTTAACATCATTTCACTATAGATGATAACCTTAAAGTAAAATATTCCAAAAATGTTGTATGTACAAATATAGGGCCCTCAAAAGGAAAATACTTAAAAGGAGTATAATCTTCCTTTTTATGTTTTTTTTTTTTATTAAAATATGTACATCTATAATACATAAATTTTGAATTCTGAGTGTAATACTGATTGATTAACCATTGTGACTGATTAACCATTGTAATAAATGAAGGTTAAAAGGTAAAATATTTAAATTAACATATATTAAAATGGTAAAAGTGGTTGATTAATTAACCACATCAAAATTAACTATTTTTATTCTTTTCAATAAATAATAATGTTAATAAATATTGTGTATATAATTTTTGAGTTTGATTATAGGTTCTATCATAAATTTTTGTCATAATTTAACATTCATAATAACTAAAATAAAGTTTTATGTCGTAAATAATAGCAATAGTTTTAATCCTCTCATTTTCCTTATATTAAGTAGTCAATTAAGTTGAGAGTCACTGTTGTCTATAAATACTAATTTTTCATTTCCGCATGAGTCATGCTTTGCAAATGAAATAATTGATAGAGTTGTATAAATACTCATTTTTCATCATCGTCATCATCATCATTTTTATAAGATGTTTTGCTCCTACAATGTCGACCTCTCTGACTTAATTGAGAAATCTTACAATTGTGATATTTATGCTAACAATTTGACTTGAAAACCGAATTCGAATTCGGTTAGGATTTTGTTGGTTTTAATTCGATTCGATTTGCGGTTTAAACGATTTCAAACCAAATATTGAACACCCTGGCTATTTGGTTTGTACTTGACTTGCATGTTCGATCAACAAAAGCTTCGCTTTCCAAATTCTTTGCATACGCTTATTCTTGACAATTACAAAAGGTATGGACTAAAACAAATTGATAAGTGAAAACGGCTAGAAAATACATTTTTCTTTTAATAAACAAATTTTAATTAATATTTTAAATCTTATTAGACATGACACTCATTATTATTTACTATGTAAAGGTTATTCTACTACTTAAACTTAGGTATGTTTTGCAATATGTTTTGCAAAATGAGCCGTAGGCCGTAGTTGTAGCTGTTATTGTAGCTGTTAGTAGTAGTTGTAAGCTGTAACTTTTAATTGAAGCTGTAGGCTGTAGATATATTTTTCTAAATATGTTTGGTAAAGTAGATGTAGTTATAATTGAAATGAGTAAAAATGACAATAAAGGACAATGATAAAAATAATAAAATTAAATGGTATATATATTTAACATAATAATTCATAATATAAATAGCTAAATTATTTATATTTTGGTTAAGATATTCGTTTTCTTATAATTAGGGTAACATTATAAAAAATATGTATAGTTAATACTTATAATATGAAACTACTATATTATTATTATTATTATATAAAATAATATGTATAGTATATGTATAAAAATAATATAATAAATATAACTAAATATAAATTTGACAAATAATATTTTAGTGTCAAAACGATAATGATTCAAGTATCACTTCTTAATATAAAAATTATATGTATATGTATTAAATATTTTGATACAACAATGATTATGAGCTAATGTATTACATATTATATTGCGCGTAGTACTAATATGAACATGTCCACTGTTATTTTGAAAAGTGTTTATAATATTTATTTTGAGGGACGTCAGTATTGTTAATTATTAATTAGGTTTAATTTCTTGTTAATTTATTGAAAACAAAAAGGACAATAACTTCGAAAAATCATTTGGATAACTAGTGCCTACAAACTAACTAGTCTCAAATGACGATGGCAATCATGTAAATATATTCATTAAAAGTTCTTCTCAATTTTCAAAGTTTGTAGGATTAGCTTTTCATTTACAAGCTTTTTGGAGCTTTTAAAAGAAATTAAAAACTCAAAACTCTTTATCCAAATGAAACTTTTAGAAATGAGGAGCTTTTCAATTTGAAAACAAAAAGCTAAAGCTTCAAAAGGCTCTTAAAAGCTCTTCGCCAAACACACCCTTATTCTCCTACTCGAACTAAAGCATGAAGCAACTCTTACAACTGGGCCTTCATTATTGTCCACCTACAAAAAATACAAAGTTTAATAAAACATAATCATTACTGCTTTATCTATTTTACTTTTTGCAAAATGGCAGTTTTACACTTAACTAATTAATTCTGTTTTCTTTAAAGTTTGTAATAATTATTTTCAAGTAAGGGTGATATGGTAATCTCGATCAAATTTCCTTATCTATTTTTGATAGTGGACAATCAATTTGGGACAACTCGAAAAGAAAATATGGAGTATTATATTGAGACGGGTAGAGTAGTAAGAAATGACAACGTATCTAACTTTGTCATTGCAAGCGGTCAAGCTCATTTGAAATAATTTCAAATTTGGAAAAATAACATATTTTCTATTAGATTAACGATACTTGATAAACGAAATAAAATCACTAACAAAAGTTGTTTAACTTTTGCAAAAAATATTGAGTGGCATGAGTAAACAAAGAAACACATATTTGATCGGGTTTTCAACGCCAGGTAAAAGAAAAAATGTTGAGTGACTTAAGCTGTTTCATTTTGAGATCCTAATTGTCATGGTTCCGCTGTATCACAAGGAGCAATTGTGAGAAATAGTCATTTGAGAACAATCTTTGATCTGTTTCATTCTTCAACTGTTCTGTTTCTTAAAAAATGGAGACTTTTTCTTGCTCTTTCAGTTCACGAAGATTGATTTGCTTGATTCAACTAAGAAAGAAATGGGATTTTTACATTATTTCGAGTTCTCTTGAAAAACATATTGTATAATCAGTTAGTAGTGCTTTATGAAAGGGTTCAAAATGTATTATTCGTTGCTAAGAAAATTTTTAATTAAAGAAGTTGTAGGGACTCATTCAACTAAGCTTAGCATTTAAAATTTTGTGCCCAATCAAAGGGGACATTTTGACTACGACGAAGAGAGTACTATCTTAACTCATTTTTCTTAAAAAAAAATACAATAAAAAACAACCATAGATTGTGAATATATAAGGAGGTCAAGTAACACTTAAAATACATATATAAGAAATAAAATAATAACGACGACCACGATAATAATAATAATAATAATAATAATAATAATAATAATAATAATAATAATAATAATAACCGAAAAGAAAGAAAAGAGTTTTGAATTGTGTTCAGAACAACTTGGTATAATTCAAAACCAGTGCATTGCACAAGTCTGAATCTCTAAGTATCTAAACGTATAAAGTAGAGTTGTTTATTACCTACCATGCAGTTGTAACAATTGATTAAGGGCCTCCTAATAACTAAATTTACTGTTTTTTTTTAGAGTAAATTAAGAAATAACAATGATGATAATAAAATTTGTGATTATGTACTACTGTGCCACACACATCAACTCCATTTTAGAGTAAATTACATTCTCAGTGCCTGTGATATATTACTCATTTTACTCCCGTCCAATTTTTGGGTCGGAAATTTTGCGAGTTCAGACCCTTGACTCATGTTTTTGTTTCACTCATGGCCCCTCTTTCAAATAAGATAAGGGTAAAATAGTCTTTTGCTTTTGTCTTTTTATGTAGATGAGGGATCGAGATTGAAACAAAAATCCGGATCAAATGATTGAACTCGCAAAAAACTCAACCCAAGGACCAGGAGTGAAACGAATGACATATTACAGAGAGTTAGAGACAATGCAAATTACTCATAGTTTTATAACCTACATATTCGGTATGTCCTTTTTTCCCCATAGTTTTTTATTAGCTTGTGTTTTCTAGAATTGAAAATGAAATATAATAAAATGGATTCTTAAACAACAACAAATAATCCATTTGCACAAAAATTTAGCTAAAGACACTATAATAAGTTTTCGTAAATAAATGAATTCTTAATCAGTGGGGATACGTGATTATACGAAAATTATATATCAAGAACTTGCAAACTACCCTTAAGATCTTATATTATACATTAGATGATGTTACACACTTGCACAATAAAAGGATATGTTATGCCACCATTGTAATTGTTTCATACAACATGTAGTCTTACTTTCGTATCAAATTAAACTTATTTTTTCTTTCTTTTAACAAAAACTAACACTCTAATATTGTGCAAGATCGTCTTATATTCTTTTTTATTTATCGATATATTACATACGTCTTTGAACCCTTTTGATGTGCCGAACGAACATAATATCACAATCATTCACCATTACAACTAATGCACATAAAAAATAACACAAAAAACGACGTGCCATCATTATCAATTTACTATTAACAATGCAAATTCATTTTCACTATGAAACGCGAATATATTACTGATATGATATTACAAATTATTATAAATGTAACTACACTTAAAATACAACTTTACTAACTCAAAAAAAGTAACTTAAATGGGATTAAAGAATATCTACTTTTATCTAGTTTTGTGATTAACCAAAAGAGAAAAATAAACCTTATCCCCAAATCCCTTTTAAAAAGTTAACTTACAACTAATACTAGGTATAACAATAAGGTGTAAATAATAATACTCATTACTTCAAGGAACTAAAATGAAAATATTAATTTCGGTTATATTGTAATTTTAACCAAGCTCAATGGCAATTTAATATTCATGTCCCTATATAAAGAAGCCACCACATTCTACACTCCCCCACACCTTTTTTTTCTTATCTTTTTTTTTTCTCTCTATTTTCTGCCGCCAGTTCCTCTTCCACGCGCCGCCGTGTTCCGATTTCGCCGGAGATCCACACAACTTTTTGTTTTAATTTTTCCAACTTTGATCCGAAATTTTTCCAATTAATTTATGGTATTAGATTACCATTTTACCCCTGGATTTCTTATACTGTTGTTCTTTTTCATTCCATCAAATTGGGGGCATTTTCGTAAATTCCAGATACGGTAGTAGCTAACGTGGCAAACCGTCATGCAATATACAATGAACCACACGCATAGACAAAAACACAGAGATGAAACATTTGACTTTCTCAAGCCGTCAACAATACCAAAGTTAGCCAAGCCGTTTACACCTCGAGCGGCTCAAGCCAAGTCACATAAGCCGGCAGCTCGACTACCGCCGAGCGATAATAAACTCCTCCTCGCTGGCTACCTGGCTCGTGAATTTTTAACCAAAGGTACATTGTTCGGTGAGCCGTGGGACCCGGCTCGAGCCGAGGCTGTCCCAGTATCAGCCGCAGCTAATTCAACCGATTTTAGAAAACCGGTTAGCCAAAAGGAAAAACAAACCGAGCCAAAGTCGGGGGAGAAAAGAAAGTTTGAAAGCTACAACGAAGTAACGGGTATTCTAATGGGTAACAATGGAGTGCATATACCCGACATTGTTAACCCGACCCAATTAGCCTGTTTTTTAAATCTTCAATGAAATGAAAATTATATTTATAGTAAAAAATTTCGGCCTTGCTTTAATTTGTTGTATTGTATAATGTAATATTAGGCCATTAGTTAGTGTTTTTGTTGTTTTTATGTATTACAAATATTTGTTAAACTATAGTTATTAGTGTTTATCAATTTTGATTAAATGTGGTTAGATTTATTACTCCATAGTAGTTACTTATTTTATGTTACAAGTTATATATATTAACATTAACGTTTGTTAGGTAAAAAAACATATAATGTATGATTCCTAATTGTCAATTGATTTAACTTTGTACTTATGTATATGTTTTGTCTAAAACAATAATATTGGAATATTTTATAGATGTACCTATTTCTAACTTTCCATAATTAGTATTTATCATATGCATATGGGCATAATTGATTCCTTTCATATATTTATTCTCCCTAGATTTTTTATAATAGGCTTTGTTAGTATTCCCGTCTACGTGCTTATGTCATCTATTTCACTTTTGATTTCTGAGTTAGAGTTTTTTACGAGTTCAGTCATTTGACTAGAATTTTCATTTCACTCACAGTCCCTCGTTTCTCATGAAATGACTAAAATACCCTTAAAATTTTAAGACTTTTTCACCTTTTCAAATATTGTGAGTGTTGCTCAAAAAAGAGAGAGTTTGAGTGAAATGAAAATCTGCGTCAATAAATGAACCTGTAAAAATTAAAAAACTCGACTTAAGGATCGAAAGTGAAACACATAACATACCACAAGGACGGAGAATGTAATTTACTCTAGTATTTATAATGTTATTATTGGAATAATTCATTATGACCTCAAAAGTGTTGTAGGTTAGAGTATGCCTATTTTAAAAAGATGGGAATGTTTAAATGTATGAAAAGTTAAATTGAAAAATTGATAATTCAAATCTTTAAAGCAATAGGAGGGGTACTGAAAATAATGGAGGATTATAATTACAAGAATTCAATGCAAATTATTCATTTATTTGATTTTATTTTAATAACATATCAATTATGTTGTATCATGTGTCGTGTGTTTTTATTTGGATTCCTTTCTCCTTAGATGTTGTTTCGTGTGCAACGAATTTGTAACGAATGTATTTTTGGTTAGGTAAGCGGTACGAAGCAAAGGGTTGTTGCTTCACGATTAATTTGACCTTTTGTTTTATGGTTATACGTCAAAATAGATTTCTGAGGGTGAGAGATGAATCGAATAATTCACAAGAGTCAGTGTAAATTAAACAATAGCGTAGCATTATGTTAGGCGAACTTACTATCGTGTAACTTCAACAACGTAATTCTCCATGGATTCAATTTTCATTCTCATGTCACTTACCTTTTTTTCAATTACGTAACTTTATGTTAATTCGTGTTGTGTTATGATAGATGCCATGTTGCACTAGATCTATCACTCAACTCACTAATACGACTGATCTACCCTTGTTAGCATCTCACGTACTATAACTTAACAAATATTATTAACGGTTGTTTGCTAAAAGCACCATAGCCATGATAGTTGCAAACCAGACTATCAGTGTAGTTTTTAAAGTAAAACGATGATTAGTGATATTTTATGCAAACCAAATGGACGATCAGTGTAATTTTTTTTATTCTTTTTACTTTGTTTTTTCGAGAAAAATTGAAAATCTAAATAAATATTTTTTCAAAATGGAAAAATGTAACAAAACTACAAAAATATATATGCCTACATGTTTCATAGTGTGAGATTTGTTGTTTTAATTAATCAATCTTATTATTATTGAATCTATGATGATCACGACTATATAAACTTTTGTTATTTTTGTTTGAATATTATAATTGAAATTGATATTGATATGATAAATGCAACAATCATAGCTATTTGTACAATCACATTTTGATTTAATGAGATGTAAACATAGGAACAAAGTGATGGTCATTGTATTAGTACTTTTTTTTCTTTCAATATCCGTGTGGATGATTTTTAGTGTATATATGTAAACATTACTACCAAGCAACAATCATGGTCCCGTTTAGCTCATGAAATTTGTAAACGATCTAATGAAATTGTAATATGAATTTCATTCCATATTCTCATTGATTGTTACTCGTATTATGAAATTCGTGTGTTTCCCGGGTCACAAGAAATGAATTGGTCAAATTTCACTAAATGAAAGAATTCAAATTACTTGAGGGTAACCTCTGGATGATACGATACGATGGTGTTTAAACTTTTATTCTTATAACCCTTAATGAATTACACACGATCCTTTATATAGGAATGTACTAACTTGATCAAAAAGATAACTAATCCTATTAGAAAACTATTTCCTTTTAATATCTATAAAGATAAATACTAAATAAATCTAATATCTAAATATTAATTAAAATCTCAACAAATGTCATAGGACGATCAATCCCTGCTACGATGTCATGATAACAACATTATGCTTTATCTCAGCACTTAGTGATGAGTCGAAGGAGACAATTCTTTTGAAATAGGCCCATATTTTTAAAGCTCAAATCTATATCATGAGCTAGGTGAAAAAAAAAAACGCGTTTGTTAGACAATATATTATCTAGAGTGAAGTGATCGCGTTGACAAACATGCATACTTTTTTGGAGCTAAGCCTTTAACCGAAAGTGAACAAGAAGTTAAACTAATATGAGTCCTAACATAATCAATTAAAATTATACCAAATACAAAAGCAAAACATGCTCAGACACATTGCAATTGACATTTTGAAATCAAAATTATATCAACCAATTCGTCAAATCCGGCACGCTTAAAATTATTGCATCTAAATTAAATTAAATCGTAACTAGGGACGTGCCCCAATCTAACGTCTCAATGACAGCCAAATATACTTTCAATACTTTAGAGTTTAGACGGCTCAAATATTTAACTTCTTTTATTTTAACGTTTATTTATTAATTAATAATCAAATCATCAATTATTTTGTTTATGACGCCATCTAATACACATGGGAGAACAATATTCCAAAATACCCCATATGGGTACAACCTAGTGACCTACAATTTATGATACATTGATCAACCCCAAAGACTTGCAGTTTTTAATTGGTGCTTTTCTTTGATAAACATTGTTAAAGCTTCAAACTTTACTTGATTTCAGTGTGGATCAAGCAGTTTTGACTGAAAATTGAAGGCGGGTTTTAATGTTTTCATCAATTTGAGTTGCTATAGAGAAAGGTAATTTTCTTAATTGTGTGGTTGAATTTATACAGGGTTTGCCAATTGAAATGTGGGTTTTGGTAATTCATTTGAATTATGTTTGATTTGGGGTTTTATTAACTGTTTTGATCTGTGAATTTGGTTTTCTAGGGTTTGAATTTGATGTTTCATTGTGAATTATATGTCTTAGCTTTGTGGTGTATGAGCTGTTTTTCTATTAGGGTTTGAAATTGGTGTTATGGTGAATTGGGATAGTTGCAATTGGGTATGCTTTGGTACCAAAAAAGACGAGATTTTTAATGCCTAATATGTAATAAAAACTCAAAATTTGCAGTCTTTGTTAAAACAATATCATAATTTGGGTGTTTAATTTGTGTTAAAATGCCATAAAGCAGCTTAATTTAGGTAAATATGCTTGGAGACTGTATCTCATGTGTGATCCTCTTTCCCCTGTACATACAAAAAATTGGTATTTGCAAGACTTATTACTGTACAAGATCTGATTGACTACACTGCAAACTCATTCAGTGATTTCTAACTGGTTGCTATCCGCATATGGTGTGTGTGTGTGTGTGTATCTATCTACATGTTTATATACACATTTACCTCAAATCTTTGTGCATCTGTGTTAGCAGGGCTTCATTTTCTTAAATATGTGATTGTTTTTTTTTTGTTTTGTTTTATAGAGTAAGACGGTGGGAGTAGTAGAATTGGACTGATAAGTAGAGTTGTCGATTAAGCTTGTGAACGAGATGATCAGTTCGTCAGAATCGCTAGCAGTGAATGATTTTTCCTCAAATGCTTACTATTCTCAAGCCACAGATGAAAATGATAAGAAGATGGATACGGGTAATATTGAAGAAGCAGAATCATCTCTTCGCGAAAATGGTTCTTTAAATTTCGAGGTTTTTTCTCTAAACCTTATACATTATCACATATGTCTTTGAATAAATTGAATCCATAACCCATCAATCCTAAAATGCGAGATCATCATATTGTATTACTAGAGCTAACCTACTAGGTTCGTTATAAGGGGTTGTTTGTATGGACATCTAAAGTTAGCATTGCGACTTAAAGTGTGACTTGTAAAGTCGCAATTGCCATGTTTTAGTGTTTGGCAAAAAGATGGTTCCGATTTACTAATTTAGTATTTTTTAACATCAATCAACTGTGTATTATATAATTTTGATTATGCAAGTGGCAATAATCACTTTGAAATACACATCCAAATGAACAATTAATGCTTAACTGCTAATTTAAAGCTTCTTATAATCATATAGCAAACAAGCTCCAGAATTTAATATATTGGTTAAGAACATCTTTGTTTGACTTGTATAATTTACCTATCAATAACATGTTATTATTATTATCATAATATAGGAAGCAAGAGCGTTGTTAGGAAGATATGAATTTCAAAAGGGAAACATAGAAGCCGCTCTTCATGTGTTTGAAGGGATAGATATAATCACTTTAACTCCAAAGATGAAGATTAGTCTTGTCCAAAGAGCTGAACCTCGTAAAAAAATTTCCCACAATTTCACCGATCCACCATTGTCGATACACGCTATTGGTTTACTCCTCGAAGCAGTTTATTTGAAGTCAAAATCGTTGCAAGTTCTTCAGAGGTATAAAGGTACCTTCTTTTTTCTATATGCAGTTACTCCTTTATTTTATTTTCTTGATCTTGAAATGTTGTGCTTAGTCAACAATTTATATAAGAATTTAGTAGATAAAATGATGCAAAATTAGTCTTGTAGACCGTAAATTTTGATTCAACTTTTTGCAGAAGCTGCACAATCATGTAAAATTATCCTGGACATTATTGAATCCTCATTACCGGAAGGCTTGCCCGAGAACTTTGGTGCCGATTGTAAATTGCAAGAAACTCTAAACCATGCCGTTGAGTTGCTTCCAGAGTTATGGAAACTCACGGGTTCACCTCAAGAAGCGGTTTTGTCGTTCAGACGGGCCCTACTTCATCACCAAAATCTAAATGCGGAAACAACCGCAAAAATTCAAAAAGATTTTGCTCTTTTTCTTCTTTATAACGGAGGGGAAGAAGCTCTCCCCCCAAATTTAAGATCCCAAATGGACACCTCTTTTGTACCCAAAAGTAACATCGAAGAAGCGATTTTACTTCTAATGATTTTATTAAGGAAAGTCTCGTTAAAGATAATCAAGTGGGACCCAATGATTTTAGATCATCTCTCATATGCGTTATCCATTTCTAATGGACTTGGAGCTTTGTGTAAACAACTAGAAGAATTACCTTATGGAATAATCGACAATAAAGAACGGTACCTTCTTTTAGCCCTATGTTACCATGGACAAGGTGATGATTCATCCGCTTTACGTTTACTAAGAAATTTATATAAACATGACGATTCACATTCTGGACCTGCTTTACTATTGGCTTCGAAAATTTGTGGCGAGAATTTAAATTCTTTTGAAGAAGGTGTAACTAGTGCTAAACGGGCCATTCTGGAGATGGAAACGCGATGTGATAAAATGGTTGGTGTTGCTTATTACTTATTAGGAATTTCACTTTCAGCCCAGTGTAGGTTTGCTGTTAGTGATCTAGAAAGAGTTGATAAACAATCCGAGGCAATTCAGTGTTTAGAAATAGCAGGAAAAATGACGGGAATGAACGATTCAAGGATCGTGTATAATTTGAGTCTAGAAAATGCTGAGCAGCGGAAGTTGGATGCTGCATTTGGCTATGCGAAACGTTTGACTAAATTGGAAGGTGGGTCAAATGTTAAAGGATGGATCTTATTGGCTAGAATATTGTCCGGTCAAAAACGGTTTTTGGAAGGTGAAACGGTTATTAATGCTGCTTTAGAACAAACCGGGAAATGGGATCAAGGAGAATTGTTAAGAACTAAGGCACGGCTTCAGGTTGCACAGGGTCAAATAAAAAACGCTATTCAGACGTATACGCAGATCCTTGCCGTTCTTCAAGTTCAGAGTAAAAGTTTTCGATCTCAGAAAAAGAGTTACGAGGTAATGTCGAGTTTTTGACAATTACTTTAACGAGAAGTGTCCGATCTTGATGAATTTTATTTATTTATTTATTTTGTATGGTAGGTTGGTGGAAAGCATCTTAAAAGTTTGGAGATGGAAACATGGCATGATCTGGCTATGGTTTATATGAAGTTAGCGCAATGGCGTGATGCGGAGGCTTGTCTTTTGAAATCTGAAGCTATTGATTACTACTCCGCTTCTCGTTTGCATATCACTGGTATGTTCTTATCCGGGCGTTTCTTTTAAGTTTTAGCGTATACTTTTAAGTATTGTATATATTCATTAGTTCAGCTCCAGGAAAGGTAAAGCCTTGAGGAAAATAGTGGGGAATGGCTACCCATTCATATGAAAATGGGTCAATTTGGGTTGCATTTTATATAACCAGTCAAACGGGCTAAACTTCGAGTATTTGCTAAAAATAAACGAGTATTTACAACCTGTTATAGTGTTTTACTCAACAAAATTGGATCCCTTGGATTTTTTTACAACATAATTGGATCTTTTAGATTTTTTTGCTTAAAGGGAGATGTGTTGAGGTTGCCCAACGTATATATTATGCATATTTCTCCCATCTAATTGACCGAAATTCAGTTTTTTGTAATCATATCTTGCACACTAGTATTTATAAAAAGATTTAAAAAATTATTTATATAGTTTTCGGGCCAACCCAAAAACGATCTGTTTTGACCCGAACTCTCACCCAACCAAAATCTCATTATATTCTTGGTTTTTGCAGGTTTACTCTATGAAGCAAAGGGTCTCGAGAAAGAAGCTCAAAACGCTTATGAACTTGCATTAGACATCGACCCCGCTCACGTGCAGAGTCTTGTTTCAATGGCTGTGATTATTCGACGAGCAGGAGGTAAGTCTGCCACAACAGCCAAAAGCTTCTTGACAGAAGTGTTACGGCTGGACCGATTGAACTCTTCTGCTTGGTATAATCTTGGCTTGTTTTACAAAGATGATGGTCCAATGTTTGTAAGAGAAGCTGCCAATTGTTTCGAGGCTGCTAGCGTACTAGAGGAAACAGAACCAATCGAGCCTTTTAGATAACTACCATTTATTGTCGATATGAGTTATTAACATTATATATCATTGTTTTAAAGAGATTTGTACCATGTACGCCATAAGAATAGGAAAATGTGCCTTGAGAACAAAGCAATTCTTTTGTTGCAACTGAGTGTCAAATTCACTTTCGTATGCAGCAATTATGTGTGAAATGATGTTGAGGAGACGTGACAATTTCGATCCATTTATAAATGAGTAAATCTAAGTTATGTTTATATAAGTCATTAAAAGTGTATTTTTAGTGCATTGGACTTTCTAATTAGAAGATGTAAGAATTAGTTGTTGTAACAAAAAGTGATGTACACAGTGAGGATAACATTGTGTTTGTGTTAATGACACAAATGTTCAATGTTGTTCAGAGTAATTTTTTTAAGTATTTACACTTTTGGTCATTTAAGTTTCAAAATATTCACAATTTAGCCCTGGTTTTATGTATTTGTTTATTTGTTTATCTACTCTATTTTTTTTTAATATTCGTTTATCCGTGACAACTTATGTGTTGCTAACAATATGCATGTCTCTAATAATTTGGTCATGTTTAGAATTTAATTAATAATAAAAAAAACTAAAACAAACATAAATGTGTGATACTTAGAAAAAAAATCTTGTACAGCAAATGTTCGAACAGCTTCGGTTTTGTCATTGAGGTTGAATCAACTACAAATATATCCTTGTTCAGTAACCTTTCCAATATCTTCTTGCAACTCCTTTTCGGTCTCGTTCACTTCCGTGTTATAGATGAAGTATTTTGCGGCCACAAGGAAAAACAACAGATTCAAGAAGCTCAAGATAGCATAAAACGCATAGTAGTAATCCAAACGAGAGTCGTTTAAGTTGTCTAGAATCCAACCTTTGTGTCCGTTCCTCTTTGTAACATCAGCCACAGTCGATAAAATGAAACTGCTAAGAAAATACCCGACCCCTATACCAGTAGTGTAATAGGCAGTCCCGAGACTCTTCATTCCTTCGGGTGCTTGATCATAGAAAAACTCGAGCTTTGCTACTTCTAAAAAGCTATCAGAAATCCCCATCAACGCGAATTGTGGTAAAAGAACGAAAATACTGAGAGGGACTGTTTGGTCATCTTCAAAGATTTTATTATCTTTAGCAACAGTAAGTCGTTTTCTTTCAACTATGCTAGCAATGACCATGATAATGACATGGAGAGCGAGTCCAATTGCCATTCGTTGTAGTAATGTGATGCCTCTTGGGTTGTTGGTGTATTTTCTTATTGTGGGAACAAAGAAACGATCGTATAGTACAATGCTTATTAGGAGGAAGATTGTTATGAATACCGAAAGACATGCCGGTGGGATGACAAAATGTGGGCCCACGGATCGAACCAATGTCACACCTTGCTTGATGAAGAGAGTATGTGTTTGTGCGATTAACGTGCTAGGTATGAATGTTGCTAACAAGATCGGAACCATTTTCACCATTTGTTTTGTTTGTTCAACCTGGGTCACCGGACATACTTTCCATTCTGAAACCGATTCATCAGTCCCCACCGCAGCTCGGTCAAGAAATCTGTGATTATGTTGGCGTCATATAAAAGTTAGATTATTGCTGAAAATAATACAGTATAAATTTTTATCACATTTGAGACAATGGTCATTTATGAAAAATATGTAAAGGGTCTCAAAATGTATCAAAATTTTTCTCACATTTGAGACAATGGTCTTACTCTATACATCAACTTTTGGTTATTGCTAGTTACGTATTCGATAACTTCTTTCTTTAGGAGACCCACATTTGTGGACATTACAACCATATAAGTTGCCATGTCAAGCAGCCCCACCCCTTTTCGACCCATATGTTTTTGACATCAGAATAGTTACCTTAATGAAGTCGAATTCCCGATTCTGCACTTTCCGGGGCAAGAATACTCATCCATGCTCAATTCATAAAGCTCTTTCGGGTCATCAGGAACAACCCGGTTCCAGTTTCGTGCGGTAGCGACTAGTACCTTCGCCATCTTGGTAAACGGGCTCCCAGATGGTGGCTTATGGCGGTATCTCGGAGTCCCAACTATAAAAACCACCATCGCCGCCACTAAACCCACAGTTGGAATCCCATAACCAAGATCCCATCCAACATTATCTTGTATGTACACAAAAAAGGTGCCCGAAAAAAGGGTCCCAAAATATATGCTAAACATCCACCAGTTAAAAAATGTGAGTTTTTGGGTTCGTTCTTTTGGGTCAAATTCATCAAACTGGTCTGCGCCCATTGTAGAAATGTTGGGTTTGGTTCCACCTGCTCCAAACGCGATAATGTACAATGCACAATAAAAGATACCAATTTGGAAAGACGATGGTGTTTTTTCGCAGTCTAGGTAGCTTACGTTTTTACCACAAGATGGTGGTTTTAGAGATGGTACTGCTACCACAATCGTCAACAAGCACATTCCCTGTTTCGATTAACAAGAAACGAAGTCGTTACACTATTTGAGTTATGTTATGTTTCTGAAGGGTCAAATGGGTTAAGTTTATAAGATTTTGTATTTCACTAAAAATGGCTGAACGTATCAAAAAGGTTGAAAGTCATCCAAAATGTACTTAAATGTGTAAGATCTTCTAAAGTGCTAACTAAAGAAGTTTAGATAATTACTAAAATAACATATTTGTACAATCATACGAACAGCAATTGCCTAACCCGTTTAATTCTTTTACCCAACACGTTCATTTAGTCATACAAATGACCAAGAAATGAGTCTTCTTACCAGAAGGTAAATAATGGAAGCAACCATAAAAGTCCAGTATCGCCCAAGATATGTGTCCGCTATATACGCACCTAAAATAGGCGTAATCCACACGGTTCCAACCCAATTCGTGACACTATTCGATGATTTCACCGTTCCTTCCTTCATTTCTCGTGTCAAGTACAACACAAGATTTGTTGCTATTCCATAGTATGCCATTCTTTCACACATTTCATATCCTGCAAATTTATCAACATATATGTTACTTTTACTTTCTGAAAACAACCAAAGTGTCATCTATTCTTTGCAAAGCGTACTCCTCTAGTAGCTCTAAAATAGTTGTCCATATTACTATTTTAGCATGTCTTAAAATAATTGTCCACAAAAAGAATTGTTCGCTAAATTTCCCCTTCTACCTCTGAATACCGTCAAAATGCATTAACTGTACGTTCTTAAAGGGTAGAATAGTCTTTTAACAAACTAAGATTGTATATGTTTCAAGCTTGTTAAATAGTGAGCACTATATTTTATCACGTATAAAGTCGAGAAAAGGAGTATTGAAAAAACTCACCTAGCATAAAGTAACAAGCTTTCCATCTCCCAGTTTTCGGCCTCAACACAGGTCTTCCCTTAGTATCTGTCGTCCCATCTTGTGTAAAATTTTCGTGTACTCCAATCTCGTCATCTCTTTCTGAAACCATCGTATACACATGCACACAACTACACAAGACAAATAGATCGAGTTCTAGATGATATGTGTGTTGGTGCAAGTTTGGCCTTTTATAAGCTTATCTTAAGCGCAATTTCTTAATCTAATTGTGCTAACTAATTGTCATTTTCAAAGAGTTAATCAGAAGAACATTATGCACTCTTTTGGCACTTTCATCGCTCCCTTTTTATTGGAATCTACTATATGTAGTCATAAGTCAAGTCATGGTTCAATGATTTTCTTCTCTAATTATATATATATATATATATATATATATATATATATATATATATATATATATATATATATATATATATATTTAAAACTCATAATAATATATGCTTATTTCAGAAAAGTGACAGCCAATATTGTTCTTATTTCTAAAGATGTAAAAATCACCTAAAGAAGATTTGAACAATGCAATAAGTTCTATTCAACTCATAGAAATAATGGAACAATGCAATAAGTTATAAAGGAGACCATTACGTCCTTTTATGACACACTCAAATATTCAAGTTCAATCGTACAAGTCATGTTTAATGATATTTCTTATTGCCAAAACAAAACAAAAAGAGAGATGTTACACTTACAAAAATATTACAAAAAAATGTATACGAAATAAGCTGGTTAATGAGCTGAGCCAATCAAATTTATTCTTTATTTCATTGTTTATTTAAAATAAAAAGAGGATTTTACTAACTATACCACTTAGGGCTACGTAATACGTTTAAAATATGACAGGTAACTTCTTAATGGGTGGTTATTTGTATATATAACATTTTTTGGCATGTAAACCATAGCTTTAATGGCTACATTTTCAGAGAAATTCATAAAAAAAAAGAAAAGATTATTCTATTTTTTTTTTTTCAAACAACCAATAAAAACCTTTTTATAAACTACTAGCATTATACCCGCACAATGCAGCGGATACTAAAAATTTACATACGTTAATTTGTTCATTTAAAAACATGTCGTCCTTGAATGAAAAATCAAAAAATAGTGGTAATTATGTTTCCCAATACAATCCGAAACTCGATTTGAAACTGACACGGAATGAAATTCATGATTAAGATCGGGTGAATGTTTCGTTAACGGGTCGATCCGTGAAGCTGTAAACAAAATTAAGTTTTGTTTTCAAAGGAAAATCTCAACCCGAAACCAACATATAAACCGGTAAGTTTAAACCCGCTTAATCCGAAATCAATTGGTAAGTTGAAATCAACCGCAAACCTATCAATTCGTTTACATAAGTGAGTTACTTAGGTCATGTCCAGATTAATTAAAAACTATCCGTCACCTTGTTAATAAAAATAATTCGAGTTTGGGTTGAGAATTGACTTTTGACCTGCTAACCTCAACGTGCTAACCCGACACCACTCAAATGGTCTCCCATAATTTTAACAATTGAAAGTTGTAAGATTTAAGTTACAAATATTTAATGTAGATATTTAATTAAAATATTAAATATATGACCGTTACAAGGAAATAATAATTAGTTGCATTGATTGTAGTATGTTTATTAAAGATTATAGGAGGGTAGAAAGGTAATTTGATTTGTCCTACTTTTTAAAAATTAAGACTTTTGGTGCAAATAATTTATATAATATTACAGATAAAGTTTCAAAAATTCTTTTATTGTTAGAAGCAAAATTAAGAGAAAATACCAATTTTGTCCCTCATAAATGGTGGTGAGGTGAGGGCAGTAGACGACTAGACCCCACAACCACCCCACGCCCATGACCTTTTTCACCAATAACAGATAACCCCAAACCTAACGGTCACTTGCCCTTTTGAAAACAAACACATAAATCCCATTTAATAATCACATTCTTTCTTTACCCCCAAAACCAAAAAAAAAAAGCCACAAACTTGACCGTTTGTTTGCCTTTCTTGTCTTACTTACAATGAATACACATTAAAATTTTAATTTCTCAAACAACCATTACAACACACACAAAAACCCTCATAAAGTCTTTGCAAATCAAGAACAGAAACACACAAAAAGTCAATCTTTAATGGGTTGTTTTTACGGGTGTTTCGGTTCTTCAAAGGATAAAAAATGTAGAAAACTGAAGTACAAGGCAATTCGTCGAGATCAAGTAAGTTCAAATTTAACATCATTTTAAATAAACGTTTGATTCCCATGAAACTGAAAGAACCCTTGTTTTGTGGACAGAATTGTATATTTTTTATTTTCCATTCAGTTTTAATAGAACCCGAATTGACCCATTTTATTTGAAATCTTGAATTGATGTTACAACTGAAAGAACCCTCATTTTTGGAAAAAAAAAATTATATAATTTATTTCAATTTAGTTTGAATAGGGCCTGGATCGACCCATTTTAGTTAAAATCTTGATGTTGTAGCAGACGAGGATTGTCTTTTTTCAATAATGACACTTCTGCCTAGAAATAGATTTAGTATATATTTGGGTAAAATGTGTAGAGTATTACTTTATAATTTAACAAAATTAAAACGGGTCAAATGGGTTAAACGGATCGACCCATTATAGTTAAAATTTTGATGTTGTAGCAGACAAGGCTTTCTTGTTTTCAATAATGACCCTTTTGCCTAGAAGTAGATTTAGGTAAAACGTGTAGACTATTACTCCATAATTTAACAAAATTGAAACAGGCCAAATGGGTTAAAGGGGTTGATAGTGAATTAGTGACTGTATTCAAATGTTTACATTACAACTCATTACATTGTCTAATATATCAAGTATTGCTAAAAATCCAAAAAAATAAAATGACAATGTAAAAAAATGCTTGCAATAACTCAACCGCCCGGCCCATTTTTGCCTAAATTTCTTTTACTTGCTACTTTTTTTGTTGTAGAAACCTAGAATTCAGGACATTTTAAGAGCTGATTTGTCTGTGGATCTAAGCATCAATGAAAGGCCGCCATCTAGTCCATTTCCGGAGTCGAGGTAACTTATGATGTAATTGTGTTCTTGATTTTGCATTTTAGCATTATGTTTTGATGTTATGTTCTTAAGTATGAGTTGGGTTGCTTCAACTGTTGTAAATGTTCTTGGAATGTAGAGAAAAGACTGAGGTACAACCATTAAGCTTGAAGAAACGAAAGAAGGTGACATTTGATACGAACGTTACAACTTACGAACATATTCAAGTGTATGATAGTACAGAATCTTTATTGGAGAAAAATGAAAAAGGAGAAACATTTCCCAAATCCAGAGATGATTCGGTTGTTTTGAGCACGTCTAACTATAGGTACGGAAATTGCCTAGAAAGCGACGATGAATTTGGAGATTTTGATGACAATGAAGACTACGATTTTGATGAAGATGATTATGAATTGGATGATGATGAAGAACACTATGATGATGCTAATGATGATGATCATGAACTTACGGATCCATCAAATAGGAATGCACGTAATGAGAACGGTTATATTTTGTCTGTTTTGAACCCCGTAGAGAATCTTACGCAATGGAAAGCTTTGAAATCAAACGGGACAACACGAAAACCACATAGTTTTAATGGGCAAAAGGAGAATTCATGTGAACCCGAGAATCAGAATCAAGACTCAGCAGTAGATGCCAGCCTATCGACCTGGTTGGTTTCTTTAGAGAAAAGCACAAGAAATTACAAAAGGGTTGCAGCCTACAACAACAAAGAACTAGAGATAACCACTTCAGAGTTCACAGGTAGACTTTTGGATTGAAATCCTATCATACTTGTGGATTTAATGAATCTTTGTGAAGAGAGTTTGGATCTTTAGAAAGCAATTTCAGTCCTATGGTGGCTCATTTGGATTCAAAGTTTAATTTACTTGTGAATTTTATGTAGTTTGAGTAGGAAAGCTTGGATCTTTATATGTCTTGTATGGTTGTGGGTGTATAGAGATTAAGAAGTTGATTTCGCAGAATACACAATTTGGAACCTGAAGAAAGCTTGAAAAACTGCTTCAAAGTTTATTGTATTTGTGGATTATAAGTAATTTCTGTTAGAGAAGTTTAATTCTTTGGAAACCAATAGAGTTTATGGTTTGTTTTGGGTTAACTTTGTCACAGTGTGGCAGAAAGCTTCCTTTGTAACTTGAAAACATGGTTTAGATAGAGGTGGGAGTGCATTGGTTTTGTGTTTAAGTTTTATTTGTATTCTGCCAGACAGGGATATATTCATTTATTTATTATTATTATTATTATTATTATCATTATCATTATATCATTATTATTAAATGTAAATAATATGTGTGTATTTTTTGATGATGCTCAAGGCTTGATCCATGTGTCTGTTTAGCAGGCCTGATTATGCCACGGAAAATATTATGGCCCAAGTAAAGCCCAATATCTCCTAATGGGCTGCTAACTACTCTTTCAGTCTTTCTGTTTGAAATTTCAATTTGAAGTCAAAATCAATAAGGGACATGAAATAAGTTTTGACTTTTGAATGTCTGGTTTTCTTGAGTTCACATTCCAAGTCAAACATAGTGAACCTCCTACTACGTGTTGACTATTTGGTTGCTTGTACTAACACTAAAGGACACTATTTTAACCATAGATAAGGTTCAACTTTTAACCAACAAACTTTTGTTTTCCTATACAAAATTACATATGCCGTGTAACATCCACCCTAAGGGCCTAGTATTCTTCGGATCAGCAGAAGACTCAGTAATATAAGACTTCTGAGTTGTTGGATTGAGATTGGCAGGTGAGTGGATCTGGAACTCACATGTTTAATTCAGTTGTAACGATTTAGTTGCAACAAGTAAACGTAGATATAATTGATAGACTGTTTAGTCTGATATGCTGATATGCTGATTATGAATCTACGTGCAATGTGGCCTCTGGCATTGATTGCTAGTAAAGAGGTCAACAGATTGTTGGACTTGATGATTTACAAGATTACAGATATGGGGTGTCGTACATGTGTTGTACTAAACCCATATTGTGTAGTGGTAATATCAAGTTATCGGTATATTCTGTGGTGGCCACCACAGATTGTGATAAGCGTTTCTTGAGGGCCACCGCGGCAGTAGGGTTCCTCAAAAACCACCGATCCTCTTTGATATTGAGAATAAGTGTTTACGGTTATTTGATGTAAACAAATGGTTAAGCTAAGTTGAACTGTTGGTTTCATATTCATTCACTTAGCTTCGTGCTAATTCCCCATTTTAATCCCTGCAGGTCATGTTTGAATGGGCGGGCAGGCAGATTTTGTTTACGGAATGTTTGACCGACTGGCAACTCTGATATATTTTGATAAATATTGAAAGTTGAATTTTGTAACCCCTGTTTCAGTACAATGTTTTAAACATTATATTTATGTACTTTTGTAAATATTGTTAATATAATATATTTTGACCTACGCTTCCGAATAAAAGAGTATTTTATAATATAGTAAGAGAAGGGCGTTACATGCCGCCAACCGAATAGTTACGTGCTGTTAGTTTCGAAAGAAAGGCTAATAATGTACATGTTAGATAGTTGAAGGATAAAACATATAAATTGCAAACAAAAGTTATTTATATGTTGATTGGTCAAAATCATGCACTCATTGTGATTTCAACAGCATACATGTTATCTCGTTATGTGACTGAAATTTGGTCCTACTTGATCATCGATCCAACTTATTTGACAATTGCTCGCATTTACAAAATTTAAGGGGAAATGAAGAGTTATTAAACAAGTGGCTTGAATAGTCCATAAATAATTTTTCGTGTTCAAAGTACGTCGATCGATTGATGCTGAAAAGTCCATGATTCATAAGGTTCGACAGTCTCGACGTTTACATGATGATTTAAGCAAGTGTATCTTATGTTCATATTGATTCGTTTTCAATGTGTATATGAAAACTGGATGCACATCGATCCACTTGTTTGAAGAAATGTTCAAGGTGTACACTTCAAAAATTATCTTACTAGTAAAAACATTTTAGTTCATATCATGTAAGACATATTATTCGAGGGGTGTTTGCTTTGCATGATAACGACCTCCATTACGCACTGGTCATTATCACTTTGGTCGTAATTCATAAAGTTAGACCACTTGGAGTGGGCTTGTGCAGACTCAGGACGGAACAGCTCGGTTGGAGTGGGTCAATGTATTTGATGTTTTCATGCTCGACGGGAGCGATGCGGGTCCCAGTTTTTTTTTTTTCTTTTTTCATTTTCATTTCACCTTTTAAAACAAAAGAAAAAAAAAGGTTTTTTCATTCATAAATAAAAAAAGCCTAGGTGTTGTAAAAAAATAATTTAAAATTTAAAATAAAAAAACTAATAGAGCCGTTGGTTTATTAACGGTAAAAAAAATATATATATTCTTTTAAATCTAATTTTACACTATAAATACATAAACTCTTTTTACACAATTCACACAATAAGTACTTTTTAAAATAAATGTAGTGTTTTTTAATTAAAAGTAATAATTATTTAAAGAAAATGAAAGTTAAATAAAAATATGAGACTCAATAGTTAGTCGTACCTAGTCGTGAAACTCCTCACTCCTGTCAGTCGTCCACGACTGCTAGTCGTGGGTGACATGGTAGTTAGTCGTCCCACGACTAGCATTTACCACTCATGGTGATCTTATTAACCTTCGAAGTCCTACCTTTAGTAGGGCCCACATGTGACATAATTATTTATTATTAGTTTGAAAGATGGTAAAAAGAAAGGGCTAAAAAGCATAGATTGACAACGTATTTTCACTTTTGTTCCAATGTAAGTAACGAACTAATATTATTACCAAGTTATGTAATGTACCCATAAAAAATGCTACCGATTAACAACATAAATTATCATGAATCATATTACCTACATCGACACATTTTCACAAAGTACATTACCTATCTCTGTAATAAAATCGATTCGTTACATACTTTAAAATAAAAGTGAAAAATTTATGCCTTTTAACTCTTGTGTTGATGCCAAAAACATGGCAATAAACTAACAAAATTTAGACAAAACCCTATTTAGAACCTTCAAACATCCGGCTGGAATTTTCCAAATGACATAAATATGTAATTAAATAACTAAGCAAAATAATGTTGTAAAATTAAATAATTGAAATGTGGTACAAAATAAATAAATAAGTAAAAGTCAAACACAAACAAGCCTATAAAAATTAATAACTGTTAATATTTAATTAGTTAAAATCAGTTGAGCTGTAAACAATTAAGGGATCATAAATTAAAATTAAGATATTAATATTAAACTTTATTATGATTTGTATTGAGACCTTTCCATATTTAACAATTGTGAGTTGGGTCGTCAAAATTGTGAAAAGGACAACCAAAAGTCAAACTTTGGTTTAATGCAAATTCAATTATTCCTACCATGTGTTGCTGATGATATAACACACCCATCTTTATCAAAATCAACAAAAAGAATACTAAAATTAGAAATTTTCAATTAATAATTAATAAATTAACTTTACATTATAATTATAAAGTATTGTTGTGACATACACATAGTATGTTTTTCTCTATGATTTTTTCATTATGATACTTCTTCGGTAGCTGATAACCGTATTACTTACCTTGACACGAATCTCTGGTTCGTTACTTACCTTGTTAAACAATGGGTAGATCGTATAAGAAAAAACACGGAGTAGAAAATAAGAAAAAAAAAAAAAAGTCAAATATAACACATATAAGAAGTCAAAAACATTACAAATAAATGAATAATTGTTATGGTGATTAATTAACAGCCATTGAGCTGTACGTAAACCAATGGATCATAACTTTCTATTAATTCAATTATTTTATCAAACTTTTTAACATATTTAGCCCAGTTTTTTTCAACTAATATAAGTTAGATCCCAAAAAAATTTAGAAAAGAAAAGAAGTCAAGCTTCAATTTGATTCCTACCATGTGAAATGATGATATAGAAAAAAAAATTGAAACTTTAACTAATCATCAATAAAAATTTATATATAAGTCACAACTCCATATAATAATAATAATAATAATAATAATAATAATAATAATAATAATAATAATAATAATAATAATAATAATAATATAATAATAATAATACTTGGTTGCTTATCCTTATTCCTTAAATACTCAATCCTCCCAAAAATGTTTTTTCACCATTTTTTTCAACTTTGAGGTATACTCATTTAATTCTGACACAAATCTACTAAATTTTGCATATCCAACCACACATATTTATATTTTATAATGCTTATCTTCTGCCAATCTCTTCAACCAACATCTACTTCTCTTTGAAATTTGAGAATAAAATCATATTTTGAGCATAAAAAAGAGCCTAAAAAAACCATTCATATATGGCTGCATTTATAGGCCTTTTGAATCTGCTGTTTTATGTCACCATTCTTTCTTTGTTACCATTAAACACCACATCAACTTCAACAACACAAGCACAAGCACTTATTAAATGGAAGAACACATTATCATCACCATCATCATTGAATTCATGGTCTTCAAGAAACATTCAAAATCTTTGCAAGTGGACTAGTATTGTATGCAATGAAGGTGGTACAGTCTCCAAGATCAACCTTCAAGATTCATCAATTTCTGGCACATTAACAGCTTTTGAGTTTTCTTTGTTCCCAAATCTTACCCATTTTGACATAAACAGTAATGATATTAGTGGTGTGATTCCTTCCACTATTGGTAACCTTTCAAGCATCATGTACTTAGATTTGAGTTCAAATGGTTTTGAAGGTGAAATCCCATTTGAGATTGGAAGGCTAAAAGAATTGAGATTTATCAATCTTAATGATAATAATTTCAATGGTGCAATTCCTTATCAAATTAGCAATCTACAAAAGGTATGGTACTTAGATCTTGGAGGGAATTACTTAACTAATCCAAACTGGCTTGACTTTTCAAGTATGTCATCTTTGACTTTTCTCAATCTTTATCTCAATGAACTTGAAAATGAGTTCCCTGAATTCATTCTCAAATGCAAGAAGTTGACTTTTCTTGATTTGTCAATAAACAGATTCAATGGCTCTTTACCTGAATCATTGTTCACTAATTTGGTTAATCTTGAGTACCTTAATCTTACTGATAATTTGTTTCAAGGTCAATTGTCAATGAGCTTTTACAATCTCACAAAGTTAGTTGATCTTAGACTAGGAGACAACCAATTTTCAGGAAAAATCCCTTCTTCTATTGGTCATCTTCGAAATCTTCGAAGTCTTGATCTTCATGCGAATCAACTCGATTCATCAATTCCTTTTGAGCTCGGATTATGCACTAATCTCACTTTCTTGGCACTTGCTGGAAACTCGTTTTCCGGCCCATTACCATTGTCTTTATCAAACCTCACCAAGATTTCTGAGCTTGGTATCTCAGAAAATAACTTTTCTGGTGAAATATCACCACATTTCATAACGAATTGGACCAAATTAGTCTCCTTTCAAGTTCAAAACAATCTTTTCAATGGAACAATCCCACCCGAAATCGGTCTATTGTCAAAGCTCACAGTTCTTTTTTTGTACAACAACAGTTTCACCGGCCCAATTCCATTCGAGATTGGAAATTTGATATTTCTCCAAAGTTTGGATCTTTCTGATAACCAGTTTTCGGGTTCAATACCTTCTACAATTGGAAATTTGATCAACCTTCAAGCATTGCAGCTTTCCTCCAATAATCTCAGTGGAACGATTCCACTTGAGATTGGAAACTTGACTGCATTGACTAAATTCGACATCAATAGCAACAGTTTAACTGGAGAGTTACCTGACACTATCTCTAACCTTTCTAATCTCATGGTTCTTTCGGTTTTTAGCAATGAATTCACGGGTCGTATTCCTGCAGACTTAGGCAAGAACAATCTTTTCCTAACAAATGTTAGCTTTTCCAACAATAGCTTCTCGGGCGAACTACCTTCCGAATTGTGTAATGGTTTTCAGTTCGATCAGTTTACTGTGAACAGTAACAACTTCACGGGGTCGTTACCCGATTGTTTAAGAAACTGTACGAATCTAAGTCGAATTAGGCTCGATGGAAACGAGTTCTCTGGAGACATTTCATTAGCATTCGGTTTACACCCGAATCTTACATACATCAACCTCAGTGATAATCAGTTTACAGGTGAAATCAGTCCCAATTTTGGAAAGTTACAGAGCTTAACGAATCTGCAAATGGAAAGGAACAGAATTTCGGGGACAATTCCTTCTGCACTTGGAGAGTTACAATGGTTAAGTGTACTAAGACTCGAACGGAACCAAATCAGCGGCGAAATACCAAATGAATTGGGAAAGTTAAACAATTTGTTCAATCTCAATTTAACTAACAATCGGCTAACTGGACAAATCCCTCAAAGTTTAGGCAACTTAACTAGTCTCCAAGTGCTCGATTTATCAGCGAATAATCTTAAAGGAAGCATACCAACAACAATCGGAAATTGTGTAAGTTTATCTAGCTTAAATTTGAGCAACAATGGTTTATCAGGAGAAGTACCATTTCAGCTAGGAAACTTGGGCCGATTACAGTATATGTTAGATCTAAGCAACAATTCGTTCTCGGGTAGAATCCCTCAAGATCTTTCAAAACTAAACAATCTCCAGAATCTCAATCTCTCACACAACAATTTCTCGGGCCGAATTCCTCAAGGACTAGCGACTGGGATGATTAGTTTACAATCAATCGATCTTTCTTACAACAATTTGTCAGGATCAATACCGAATGAAGGTGTATTTGAACAAGCACCTGCTAGCTCCTTTACTGGAAATCTAGATCTATGTGGCTCAGAAAAGGAATTATCTCCTTGTAACGATAACGAGATAACGAAGAAATCTAGTGACAAGAAACTACTTATTGCGATTCTTGTTCCAGTGATCAGTTTCGTGTTGATAGCAACGAGTATTGCTATCTTTTGTATCGTTACTAGAAGGCGATCAAACCTTGTCGACGAAGAGATCACAAGTGCAACCACAATGGGAAGCTCGGAATTGCTTATATGGGAACGAGACGGCAAGTTCACATTCGGAGACATCGTGAAGGCTACTGGAAACTTCAACGAGACGTATTGTATTGGAAAAGGAGGATTCGGGAGTGTGTACAAAGCCAAGTTAACGACCGGACAGATTGTGGCGGTGAAACGAATGAATGTATTAGATTCTGGTGAGGTTCCGGAGACAAACAACCGCAGTTTCGAGAATGAAATACGTGCCTTGACGGAAGTTAGGCACCGGAACATTATCAAACTTTACGGCTACTGTGGCCGGGAAGGCGGGAAACACTTGGTGTATGAATATATGGAGAAGGGTAGTTTGGGGAAAGTACTTTATGGCGAAAGGGCAAAATCGGAATTAGATTGGATTACAAGGGTTAATATCGTCCAAGGTCTCGCACACGCATTAGCCTACTTGCACCATGACTGTGTTCCGGCGATCGTACATCGTGATGTCTCGATAAACAATATTTTACTTGAGTCTGATATGGTTCCACGATTGTCGGATTTTGGGACCGCTAAGTTGTTGAACCCAGACTCGAGTAACTGGACCGGAGTCGCTGGATCCTATGGTTACATGGCACCAGGTATTTATACTGTGTTAACTAGTCTCTGTTTCAAGTATCTAACACTTACAATATGGTTATCTTATATTTACTATGGGTATGGGTATGGGTATGGTATATCATATGTGATATAAACGATACAAAAGGTATATGTTGGCGATGAATCAACAACTTCCATTTTTAACCTTTAAGTTCATTAGATATCCACAATCAATCCCTCTTCTAAACCTAACCACAGGGTCTTTCGTGCTGGTAGTTGCACAAATACTTTCTTGTTTTATAACAACTAATTATCCGACTTTTATTATATTATAGCAAAGTATCAGTTTTTAAAACGCACATCCAAACACCCTAGCTCGAACATTTGGTTTACTAAAAACGCTACTTATGTTTTATGTTTCAGAACTTGCCTTAACATTGAAGGTTACGGAAAAATGTGATGTTTATAGTTTTGGAGTTGTAACGTTCGAGATTATGATGGGAAAACATCCAGGGGAGCTTCTTACGACTCTACAATCTTCGAACACAACCTTGACCTCTCAAAACGATCAAGTTCTATTGTTGAAAGATATTCTTGACCATAGGCTTTCGCCTCCGATGGACAATGTCATCGAGCAAGTGCTACTTGTACTTAATGTTGCTCTGGAATGTACCCGTGTGGCACCCGATTCAAGACCTTCAATGCGAGCCGTTGTGCAAGAACTATCGGCTAGTACTCAACCCCGACTAATTGAGTCTCTAAGTCAAACTAGAATTGATGAGTTATCAAGTTTCCAAAAATAGAATCATTGTATATATGATGAACAAGTAGTTGAAAAATTAATGTATATTGTTTGATTTTTACCTCACTATTGCCAAATTTTAGAAATTTGATGTATTATAGTTCGAATCTGCACAGTGGTTAACTAAGTACTAGGGCATCCAGAGTATTGAAGTCCCAAATTTAATTGAAAACAAAGTGATGTGGTGGTCTGGGTCACCAATGATAATAAGCAGGTGCATTTCCCAACTAAACGGGCCTGGATAGATTTAAGAGAGAATTGGCCTATTGTGTATTGGCATCATGTTGTATGGTTTCCACAGTTTATACCTAAACATGCATTTGTGCTATGGATGGAAATAAAAGGGAGGTTGATGACTCAAGATAGGATGCAAATTTGGAATCCAAATGGTAATTTTGAATGTGTTCTGTGCAAGAGTTGTGCTGATTCTCATTCACATCAGTTTTTTCAGTGTGAATATTCAAAGGAAATCTGGAAGTGTATGAAGGCCAAATTAGAATTTAGAGGTTTGGAGAATGAGCTTCAATTGATAGTTGGCAGCCTGTTCCAATATCCTTTTAGAAATACCATTGGGAATGTGATAAATCGATTGGTAATTGCATCAGTAGTGTACTTTGTTTGGCAGGAAAGAAATAAAAGAGTTTTCCAATTAGGTGCAAGGAATGCAGAAGAATTGATCAAAACCATACAGGAAAACATCAAAGTCAAATTGATGAGCATAAAGGTCAAGAATTCGTTAGCTGTGAGAAGAAATGCAGCTTTATGGGGATTAAAATGGAACAATCAGAGGCTAACTCATGATGTAATGCAATAATTAGATGGTGGATCCATTGAGGTTAAGTGAGTCGTGAAAGATGAGACTACTTCCTTTAGGGTGGTATGGAGATAAGTTCTGTGAATATGGACTGTCAATTTAGGTGTTTGAATGTTCTGGTAGCTTAGGTGCTGTAAGGTGATCCTCATTGCTAGTTTTTGAGCAAATATAGCTAACTCTATTTTCTTGAATAGTGGTTTTGTATGTTGAATAGGGAATGTCCTATTGCAACACTGAGCATTCATTGTATTCTTAAATTTGTAGTTCGAATCTGCACTGTTTGCGCAACAAACGGACAAACTAGCCCATCTTGCCATTTGCGAAGCCCAACATATAAAGCTGCACGAGTTCCATTCAAAAATCAATAATTGGCAAAAGGAGTATATCCCATCAAACTTGTATTCATGCTTCGCGATCTTACTCATTCCAAAATGTGTGACATGCGTTCACACGCAATGGTCTTCTTTTATGCTCTCCAAAGTCGTATAAATACCATTTTCTCTTGTTTTTCTTTCGATTTATTTGATGATGCATATAAGGGTATTTTAGTCATTTTATGTTGAGGAGTGACCATTTACGAGATATTGAACTAATAATTTTAATGCAGAAAAAATAAAATTGAGGGATGGTTTCTATAAATCCGTATAAACTACGTAGACAATTTCATGTAATTTACTCAAAGATTTAATTCGAAACTGACACACCTCAGGGTTACAATATACAACTCTGACTATTTTTTGTAAAGATCATTCCTATAAAATAAGGTCTTCTTACAACAATAAACAAAGATCGTACCCAACTAACTTAATAACAGAACTTGAATTAATAACCGGAAGATGCTTCTTGTGTTTGTCTTTTTGTTCTTGCCATCACATCCCCAAGTCTACTTGTTAAACTCATACACATTCAGAAGGTAAGTGTTGACAATCACATGTGTGAAACGAGCAATATTGACCCAAAAAGTTGTTTAAACAGCAAGTTGCTTATATAATAATGCAAAGTCGTCAAATAAGAACAGAAAAAGCAAAACTTTATGACTTTTTAAGGGTAGACTCGTAACTTGCCCATATGATCACCAACAATGGTAGGGCGTGTCATAATCATGGATCATATTATATACGCTAGCAATAGCTTCGATCACCATTTTATTCTCTCTAAAACTTGATAACACGAAAAGTTCTGAAACAAAACAAGTCATGGTAACATTTAGAACCATCTCGAATCTGCTCTTTTGTACTGCGTTGCTTTCGTTACTTCCATTGAAGATCACATCAACACCTCAAACACAAGCAGAAGCGCTCGTTAGATGGAAAACAACCTTATCATCGTCATCATCTTCGATGAATTCATGGTCATCAACAAACATTCAGAATATTTGCAACTGGACTGGTATTGTTTGTAATGAAGAAGGTATGGTTTCTAAGATTAACCTCCAAGATTCATCGATTTCTGGAACACTAACCGAATTTGAGTTTTCTTCTTTCTCAAATCTTACCCATTTCGATTTAAGCAATAATAATGTTAGTGGCTCGATTTCATCCGCTATTGGCAACCTCTCAAGCGTCGTACTCTTGAATTTAAGCTCAAATATTTTCGAAAATGAAATCCCATCGGAGATTGGAAGGTTAACGCACCTGCAATATCTTAATCTTTACAACAATAGTCTCATTGGTACTATTCCATTCCAAACTAGCAATTCGGATTCGAGTATGCCAGTTTTGACTTTTCTTGATTTGTCTGAAAACCAATTGAATGGTTCTTTACCTGAATCATTATTCACTAATTTGGTCAACCTTGAATACTTTAATCTAAAGAATAATCTGTTTCAAGGTGCGTTCCCAACGAGCTTTTACAATCTTTCAAACTTGAAAGAATTTAGACTCGAAAGCAACCAATTTTCAGGCACAATTTTGCAGGATTTAGTTCAAATGCCTAATCTTGAAGTTATTGATTTGTATAACAATTCATTTGAAGGAAACATCCCTTCTTCTATTGGTCGTCTAAAAAATCTTTCATACCTAGATCTCGCTTCGAATAAATTCAATTCTTCGATTCCATCTGAACTTGGTTTGTGCTCCAATATCACCTACTTGTCACTCGCTGCAAACTCGTTCTCCGGGGTGTTGCCTTTGTCTTTGACCAATTTGACCAAGCTTACTGAATTTAGCATCTCCGCAAACAATTTTTCTGGTGATCTTTCTTCTGATTTTATCACGAATTGGACCCGATTGGAATCGTTACAGACTGATAACAACCGTTTCACAGGGCCCATCCCACCTGAGATAGGTCTCTTGTCAAATCTCATGCATCTCATTATGTACAATAACTCGTTCACAGGCCCCATCCCATCGGAGCTTGGAAACCTGAAATCTCTTGTGATGTTAGTCCTTTCAACCAATCAACTTACCGGTTCAATACCTTCAACACTAGGAAACTTGGCTAATCTCGATACCTTGCAACTTCACGAAAATAATCTTACTGGAACCATACCACCCGAAATCGGAAACTTGACTTCGCTGATTAAATTCGAAGTCAACTCAAACCGGTTAACCGGAGAGTTCCCTCGTACGTTTCTCAATTTAGTTAACCTGGCTGATCTTTCTGTGTTTGGCAATCAATTATCTGGGACTATTCCTGCGGAATTAGGCAGAAACCATCCGTTTCTTACAAATGTTAGATTCGGGAACAACAGTTTCTCCGGGGAACTACCTCCAGATTTGTGCAGCGGTTTAAAAATCGAGATCTTAACAGTGAACGACTGCTACTTCACCGGGCAAATCCCGGATTGCGTAAAGAACTGCACCGGTTTAACTCGGATTAGGCTAGATGGAAACCAGTTCTCAGGGGACATATCACAAACACTTGGTGCGCACCCAAATCTCGATTTCATAAACTTCAGTGACAATCAATTCACAGGTGAAATCCCTCCTCTTTTCCAAAACTTCCAAATCCTAACCAATCTAGAAATGCAACGGAACAGAATCTCGGGTAAAATTCCACCTGAGCTCGGACATTTACAAAATTTAGGCGTCTTACGGCTAGAACATAACCAACTCAACGGTGAAATACCAAGCGAATTGAGTAAGTTAAGCAACTTATTCAATTTCAATCTCAGCAACAATCAGTTAACTGGACAAATTCCTCAAGGAGTAGGCAACTTAACTGATCTCGTAACTCTCGATCTTTCTCGAAACAATCTAGACGGAAACATTCCAACGACCATCGGAAATTGTGCAAACTTACTAAGCTTAAACTTAAGCAACAACGGTTTATCAGGAGAAATACCATTTCAGCTAGGAAACTTGGCCCGATTACAGGTAATGTTAGATCTAAGTAACAATTCGTTATCGAATACGATCCCTTCAGATCTATCAAAACTAAAAACGCTCCAAGTTTTGAATCTCTCGCACAACGATTTTTCGGGCCGAATCCCTCCTGGATTAGCGACCGAAATGATTAGTTTAGAATCAATCGATCTCTCATACAACAATTTGTCGGGATCAATACCGAATGAAGGTGTATTCGAACATGCACCTGCTAGCTCCTTTACAGGAAATCCAGATCTATGTGGATCTGAAAAAGGATTATCTCCTTGTAACGATAATGCGATAACAAAGAAATCTAGTAACAAAAAAGTGCTTATCGCGATTCTTGTACCGGTTATCTCTTTCATCATTCTAGCATCTGGTATCACGGTATTATGTGTAAAAAGCCGAACAAGATCGAACACTCATGACGAAGAGATCCAACGTACAACCACAAGTGGAGTCTCGGAATCGGTGATTTGGGAAAAGGAAAGCAAATTTACGTTCCAAGATATCGTGAAAGCTACCGAAAACTTCAACGATTCGTATTGCATTGGAACAGGGGGATTCGGGAGTGTGTATAGAGCGAAGTTACCAACCGGACAGATCGTGGCGGTGAAACGGATGAATGTTCTCGATTCTAATGATGTTTCGGTGACAAACAAACGGAGTTTCGAGAATGAAATTCGCACATTGACGGAAATTCGCCACCGGAATGTTATCAAACTCTATGGCTACTGTAGTACTTTAGGCGGGAAGTACTTGGTTTATGAATATATGGAGAAGGGGAGTTTGGGAAGAGTACTTTATAATGCGGGGGTCAAATCGGAATTAGATTGGATTTCGAGGGTTGAAATTGTCCAAGGTCTCGCACACGCGTTAGACTACTTGCATCATGATTGTAGTCCCCCGATTGTGCACCGGGATGTCTCGATAAGCAATATATTACTCGAGTCTGATATGGTCCCAAGGCTAGCGGATTTTGGAACCGCTAAGTTATTGAACCCTGACTCGAGTAATTGGACCGGAGTCGTGGGATCCTACGGTTATATGGCACCAGGTATGTACTAAACAACACATAATCACAATTCTAGTAGTTACAACTGATTATCTAATTCTAACAATTTAACATCACTTTGAGAATGTGAATCTAAATTCCACTACTATATATATGACTTACTAACCGTGCTATTTCTGGTTGCACATTATGCTTCAGAACTTGCACTCTCAATGAAGGTTACGGAGAAATGTGACGTTTACAGCTTTGGAGTCGTAACGTTCGAGATTATGATGGGGAGACACCCCGGGGAGCTTTTATTGTCTCTACAATCAGCAAACATGACCTCAACCTCTTCGAACGATCTAGTCCTATTGTTGAAAGAAATCATCGACCAGAGGCTTTCGCCTCCATCAGAATTAGTCGTTGAGCAATTGGTGCGTGTACTTAATGTTGCTCTAGCTTGTACTCGTGCAGCACCCGAGGCAAGACCTTCGATGCACACAGTTGCACAAGAACTATCGGCAAGCAGTCAACTTCATATAAACCGGTCGTTAGACAAGGACAAGTTATCAAGTTTCCAAAAATTGGATGCAACTTCATCATTTTAAATCATACAGTAGTAAATATGAGCAATTAGTCAAAATATTCTTTTATTTCAAGGAAAATTCACGTCGTTACTAATGACAGTTACAAATTACTCTAAAGTGTTTCTCATTAGGCAAGTTTATGTATTACCTCAACAGCAGCCTTCTAGCTTCTCTGAAATATCTGATCTGATTAATAAGGGGCCTTAAAATGTCAACACATCTGGAAACTCATGTTCATGATTTCATAAGTTGAAAGAGTACATGATAGTAATACATATGTACAGCACAACCAAGCAATGCACTCTGGACCAAGTGTAGGTGCAGCTTTGGCAAATAACATAAAATTTCCTCTTTTATAGAGGATGAAATGAAACCATAATAATACTCCTATAACTAACTCTGTTTCTAGGGTGATTCTGAACTGCATCAGGAATAGCACCTTCTGATTTAGGATTTTTATTAAAGAAAATCTATTAAAAAAAGAACTAGTTATAAATTGAAAAAAGTTCGAGACTTCGATCTCTTGTCATCCATAAAACTTAAAGCCTTCAATTCCATATAGAAATTCGAGATAGATAGTCAGGATTATATAGGTTGTTACTCATTCACTTTTGCACGCTTAGTGGGTTGAGAATCAGAGGGTCCTAACTTGGTGGGACCTTCTTCAGATGGTCCAACCACTGGGTCACGAACAGGTTCATTGGGGTTAGCCTGAGAGGATGCTAGCTTGGTTTTTGCAGGAGAATTTGGAGTTTCGATGGTTAGATCCAGGGTAGATGATGGAACCTTGAACTTGTTGATTCCTGACTTGCATTGCTTCTCGAACATCTCTTGAAGGTATCTGCCTTGTTCTTCAATTCTCAGCTGTAGGTTTCTTTGGATCTGCACAAAGATGTTAAGGAAAGTAAAGTTATTTGATACTGATCTTATTCAATAATCCTAAAACTTACAGAGTGAGCAGTTTCGACCCAATTATGTGAAAACAGATCAATTTGGACTATATTTATTGATAACAGGTCGATCAGGTAAACAAAAAATCAGAGGGACTCAAGGTCTCTTTTCGAAGAAAAATGGACAATAAAGTGTTGTTAGGCCAACCGAACCTCGATCCAACCCATTTTGACCCGAACCCATTTTCATTTCGGTTACCTATCCAGACAGTTTTGGCCACCTATATACTCATATGCTTGTATACTCGAAAATAAGCAGTCATCAGAATAATCATACCTCGAGTTGTTCATGTAACTTCTTCTGAACTTCCATTTGTAATCGTAATGCTTCCGTGATCTCCAAACCCCTGTTCAATGCAAATGTGAAGAACGATAAATCATCACCATGCAAACCCGATGTGAAGAACCAAGATGTCAAAATGCATATAACATTGAAAGCATTAGGAAACAAAATAGGTACTTGAAAGAAAAGGTTTTAATTATTGACAGATTTCTTGGTAAGGTGGCAAAATTCCCTTTAGATAACGAGGCAAAAGTCCAAAAGGGATTGGGTTGAAAGAGGTATTTATACTGTGGTTTGACCCTCTAATACTAAAAGTTACAAATAACTAATGTGTTCAATACAATGACAAATAGGATTATTACAATAGTAGTGTTATGTTTGAATAAAGCAAATGAAAAGGTTGTTTGCCCATTTGACCCGTTTGGGATCAAACATAATCCATATCGACCCATTGATGTATAAGTGACTAAATGGGTTGAGATTGCCACCTTAAATCCATGGTTAACAAAAGAAAGTTGCAGTCACATGAGGAAAGGAAGATCTCATGTATTGCTTAGAATTTGAACTAATTTCATTAGTTGATTCTTCATAGAAGGCAATTAGTGGAATAAAAATATCTTTGATGAAGCAACATTTACTTTGTGTTCCCGAGTTTGTTTTAAGGTGGAAAAGAAAGAAAGAGAAGGGGAACTTTATGGAATGCGATATTTGATGAATGGCACGAGATATATGCTAACATAATACAGACAAAAGTAAAACCAAGTTTAGATGTTATTAGTCAATTTGACTTACGTTTTCAACTCCAAAGTAGAGAAATCTTCAACAGAAGTTTTTTTCTCTGAAGGTCCTGCAATAAGTTAATAATGAAAATGTAATTGGTTAACATCCTCATATAGTTTTAGCAGCTAACACATATCAACGTTTTCAAATCATTATACTGTTTTAGACACCCACACACAATCTGACTAACATGAAGAAATAATGAAAAAGATGCACGATTTTAATTACCTTCTGATGACGGCTCAGGTCTATATCTAGCTGTCCGATATTTCTGCAAAAACAAAATAAATTCTGCACTGAATGAAGAAACATATTTTCTTAACAGTTGTTACTCGCATCAAGCAAGAAGTACCATAAATGCACCTGTAGGTGACTCTTTACGTGATAGATGGTTAGCCCTTCAACTTTCATTTGCTTCAGTACGCCCTTCGGGGTAGCCCCTGCGGGTACAAATATATTAATGCACATAAGAAGCTAATACTTATTAGATGAGACAATTTTGACCCATCTATTTATAAATGGGTTGAATTGGGATATGTTTCAACTTTTATCTCTAACAGGTCAAAAAAGTAAATAAAATATAAAGGCTCAAGGAAAAACGGTGGAACACATAGAAAGTTATCCAAAGTGTATATTTAACGCCTCAAATCTCCTAAATATTTTTATTTAAAGAAAATAGAAAAAGAAATATACTATTTAAGTAATATCATTTCGGTAATCATATTTGACGCACTAACTATTTAACAAGTTGGACAAAAAGTGTTTACGATCAACCCAACCCGACCCATTTCGAGCCTTATCCAATATTCCCTGTTCTGACCCAACTTGCCTGACCCGCCCATTGCGAGCCTATAAGATAATGTCAATAAATACATGACAAAAAGGGGGGAATGGCCTACTTTCGCTGCCACCCAACTTGTTGACTGCCTCCACAAAGGCTTCATGAAGTTCGGGAGTCCAACGCATCCGTGGTTTAGATTGGGAACTGCTCGCAGAAGGTGATGGGGTCATTGTAATGCAAGCTTCTCCAGATGATCGAGGAATTATTGGTTGTATTTGAATTGAGTTTGTAGATGATCCCCCCATATGATATGACATCTAAAATAATTTATAATAGACAACTCAGTATCAAGAATAGCAACTATTAAGGTCAATTGAATAAAAATGTAACCAACTCTTTATCGCACATAGAAACCTTCAAACTTTCAGATACTTCAAATTAAGGTAATCCGTACATGTCAAATGACATATCAGTGTTACCATTGATAATGTCAAGGCTGAAAATTTCCCACAGTTGAAACTTTAAGGTTGTCTAGAGTGAAAACACATTTGGTTGCACAAAATGGATATTGGACCAGAGTTGGTTAATTTTTTATGCTATTAACACCTATCAACGTGAAAAATAGATGCTTGAAAGAAAAACAAAGTCTTGATCATTTGTAGTGATACAACCCCTTCATACAAGCATCAAATACAATCCAATTTACAAACTAGGTAGCATCCTTGTTTCTTGTAAGTGTGATATCTGATTGAAATGACGATGCAGAAATAGGAAATCTTAGAGGTGGCAAAATGGAAGGGTAGGATAACGTGTCACAACCCAGGTAAGGGTCAAACACGTAAATCTTTTGTGTGACCAAAACAAATCAGATTGACCAGAAAAATCTTTCCCCAAAATATTAATAAATAACCATACCGTAATTAGTATTAAATTCTTTCAACAATACTCCAACTTTATTGAATAAAATTTACATGGCAAGTTTAGTCATTATGCATTAAAAAACACCTTGGGATAACTATAGAGCTATTCGCCTCATAATCTAATCATTTTGACGTTACCCGTTAGAGATAAATATAACCCGCACCGACCAATTCATAAGTTAATGGGTTGAAACTGCCACCTCTAGGAAATCTCAAAATCAAATGAATTTGTCTCTACACTCTCTTGTGACATAAATTCAATTGCTCTTATCCCTTTACCATTTATAATCATAGCAAATAAAATACAATGAACAAAAGTTCAACATACCTTTGGCTCTGGATCAACAATATTGGTATCGATTAATATCTCATTCCAATCAGGGGTCATAGCATCGTCTTCAGTAATGAGCTGATCTGCCCAATCTTGCCAATCACTTTGCTTACCAAGATCCTCAGATGGCATGATACTATGTTCTAATGTACTAGTTTGGATAGGTGTATTCTGTGGATAATCAAGAAAATCAGGGAGTGAATCTGTACACCATGAAGTATTATTGTTTTCTTTAATATACTGGCTTGACGCTGTATTTTCTTTAATATACTGGCTTGACGCTGTAGATTGAAGAACTCCTGAAGACTGTGATATGAATGGTGCCAATTCTGAATGCTTTTCGTGAGTGGTAACAGAAGAATAATGAAGATCTGAAGACACCCCTGAAGATGAAGAAAAAATGTGTGCAACAGCCCCATTAGTGAATTTTTGTTGAGGGTCGGGAAACTTAAGATATGTCTCTTCCAAATGAGAAGATCGAGCGCCAGTGACTCCATGGTTACTAAGTTGTCTTGCACCTGATCTTTGAAAGGACAAAGCAGGTTGTGCATCCATGGTTACCAAGTTTCCTTGCACCTAATGCACCATAAATATAAGAAATCTTTTGCTTTTTTTTCTTTAACTCAGAACATATGCAATTTCATATTTTAAACATTCCAACAGTTCCCAAACCACAATGAAGGCACACTAAAGGTCATTTAGCAGTTTTAACTAATCATCTGATTCGTGATAATATTTCAAATTTGTGGATTTCTTTATGCATCAAATTTGTAAGGCAATTGTCAGTTATTACATAAATTCGAGTGCACCAGAATTTGGCAGGGGATTACATGATGAAAGAGACAATGATCAAAGCTGTACTTCTATAGTTGTATGCATCTAGGCCAATCATCTAACTAGTAATTACTAACTACAATATTACATGGTTACTATTCCCGTGTGTTTCACGAGACGAAAAACAAGTAGAATCATGTATTAATCGTTAATTCTTTAGTAACCTCATGTGCGAGTCAGTTGTTGTATTTGTCCACCCATAATCCCATTGAAATTAGTAATTCATATTGCTTCCATCATTTAATTCCATAAGTTATAAGTTTAGGAGAGTCAGTTCTACACATATGTATGATATATCAACTAAAGAATGGATACCGTGATATCTCCTCAAGTATTTTTCAATGTTATCCGAAAGGTTAATTTTCTAAAAACCTCAATCAAGCTCACGTAGATGGTGCCATTGTGGCCCAAACAACTAAACCAAAGTTACCAAGGAATTTGATTTTCTCATAAATTAAGTTCCTTCTTAATAAGATGCTTGAAATACGAAGTTTAAAACATCCAAGCAACCGTAGTAATTGTCGTTGCGACCCAATATTGGAGTGAGGCACACAAAGAGTACAATTATTCAATCAAAACTTAAACTTTTGCTTTAATCACACGACATTTAAGTCACACTATACAATAAGCTCTAAACGTCAATATATCCACCTTTAATTCAATCCAAGACGCAATACATAAATTAACCACATATCATACAAACCTACAAGCAGCAAATCATATATATACACACATCATTTAGAATCGAAAATGATAAATAAATAAAATTGAAATAAGCATTCACAAGATCCCTAATATACACTATTTAACAATAAATCTATGCAGCAGCTAAAATACATCCTAAACTTCAAATTATAACAGCATAATACATACATAATCAATTAAATAGAAAATTAAAGGAATGAGTAGAGCAGAAACCCTAACCTCAAAACATGCGAAAAGAGCGTGTGATGCTATAAAACGCAGGTACGGATGTCGTTTTGAGCGGCGAAACAACAAAAACTGAAGGATGACAAGTGATCGCCTTCTTCTTGTGCAATTTGGCTTTTACTTTCTGAACGCAGGTGGCATAAGAAAGGTGTTTGTTGCGAGTCTCACTCGCGTATAAATGGCGCGTGTGTTTTTGTTGAACAATATGAGATGAGTAGACGTGTTAAAAGTCCGAATCCATTTCAAATCGGGTTTGGGTAACTTTATTTTAATTCATTACTAACTTTATTGATTACCCGATTAGTGTTAAAAGTCATTTGGTTCGATTTGTGTATTTTGAGCAAAAAATTGTGTTACTATATTTTTATATATATCTATCTATTTTTTATATATATAAAACAAAGATTTTTCCTTGTTTTTTAACCATGCCACATCATTTTTTTACCTTTTTCTAAAACTCACATAATTATGCCACATCATCAAATTAATTTTTTCTTAAAAATCTTCGTAATTCCTAACACTCTCTTAAAGTTTTAAAATTTTTAAATTTCTAACAAACTACTTCCTTCTATTTTGTGAAGGTTTCTAATTCAATTTTATTATAATTTATTTTAATATCATTTTAAATTTATGCATTACATTTAATAAATAATTATTTTTTCTACATACAAAATAAATTCATGTTCTTACTGATATCTCAAACATTGCAATGATCTAATATTATCATCATCAACTATCAAGTTTAAGGAAATTGATTTTAATAAAATATATAAAATTGATTATTTTCTGTACATTTTGGTATACGTTACTGTTGAGTTTCAATAATAAATTTTCAACAATATTAATACAATTGAAAACTTAAAAAACATATGATTAATTTTATTTTTTTAATTACCGTGCGTCGCAAGGGCTCAACAAATGTATCAAAACTTAACATAACTTTGCAATTAATGGTTGTTATTTTTGTCATTTACGTGATAAATGGACAGAGACCCAAAGTTCAACCGCTCGTAAGGAAATGAAGACTACATCATACTTGATGTATCAACTAATGAAAAATAAATACAAGTTCATCAATTATAGTTTAATTTATGTTACTAATCATTATCACAATGATAATTGTATTTTTTAATTAACAACATTAAACTTACAAATTAATATAATTATATTTTATAAATGGCCGTGCATCGCACGAGCTCAAAGCCTAGTGTGATAATATATAATATACGCGTATTTATTTAGAGTACATCGTTTGGATTCTATTATCTTTGTTTATTTTTGTATTTTAATTAATGTTTATCTACAAGTAAAAAAGAAAAATATAGTTAGTTGAATTTGACGATGATTTAGTTGGTCTGATCAAGCCTAATTCGATATAAATCACTACAGATAAATGCACTATCTCCGTTTCAAAATTTATTGTTCACAGACAAAAAAACACACAATTTAAGAAACATCATTATTACACTCAATTTTTTGATAAAATGACACTCTTAACCTCAACCTTTTGCACACCTTTCTAGGTTATATGCATAAATAGGGGTAATAAAAGAATTTTAGTTAATTTTACATATCTACTTTTAAAAATGGACAATTAAAATGAAACATTCAAAACAAAAAAGATAGAATATAAAATTGGAACGGAAGAAGTATCACTTTCAACAATTTTTATACTAGACAAAGAACGATAACTTTTATAATTTACGAATGTCACCAACAAGTCAACTCAAAATTGGCCATTCACGAAACTACAATAGCTTGATAACAAAAATAGAAACAAACATTATATATATATAAATAATTCAAATGATTGGTTAAATTTTATAGTTGGATTTGATATATACTAAACTGCACGATCACTTTCAACTCTGAATTCCTTCTTCTCACTTGATATTCTTCAAATTTGTTGAGTAATTAATCGATTACAAATATTTGTTATTTCTGCGCAATAAATTCATGAAAATATTACGCCTGATAAGATGACAAATATAAACGTTTACAATTTGTAAAAATACAAGTTGAATACTTTAATCACAACAGGAAAAAAAATAAAAAATATATATAATAAAAATTGCTTATATTTTATTTTGAATTACCTTATTTTTGAATCTCATTGGATTAGCTTAAGCTGATTCTTAATTTTGCTCATCGAATAAATGGTGTTTTACATGGAATAGGTAAGCGCGTAAGAAATGAAATGGAACATTGGAATTTTTAGATTATATTACTATTCTATTTTATAAGGTTATGTATGCTCCTTCATTTGCACAAAGAGGCAAATTGGACCACTTCCCTTGTCGTTTCTTTCCATATAATTATTGAATTCATTAGTATTTTAAATGAATTTAATATTTTGATATTTATAGTCTTCAATAAGTTGTTGATTTTATTTGTTAAAGAATGAAAATGGTACATACGACTACCTTTTTTATCTACTTTGTTATAATGCGTTTGGTTTGTTTGGAGAATAATGTGTTTGGTTTGTTTGAGAAAATCACTATTCGTATAGGAATGATAGTATGATGGAATGGAAATGGAAATGTAAGTGATTATCATGATTAAACTCGTCTAGTTATTTGGGTTTGAGAAAACCCTCTTTTTGAGTGTTTCATTCTCAATTTTTAAAGCTCAAACCCTTTAAACAAATACCTTAAATTATTCACATTCAATCCATACCTATTCTCACTTACAACACCTTCAACTATACGAAAATAGTGTATAGTATATAATAAAGTTAGACGGAGTGATTCAAAATAAGAGTTTGTTAATAACTTTCTTATTTTATAGGCAGTAAACAGATGTTAATAATGATAATTAATCCATAGAAAAGATATAGGATTTTTGCTATTTGTAGCTTTTAGGGTTATAGATAAGGGTATAACATCTATCAAGAAACCGTTACGGTTAAATTATAAATCTTAATAATAAAGTCAATTTTTTGAGCATCAATAAACAACCATCTCATAAAAGTTAATTTCTTAACCATAGCTCGGCTATAAGTAGCATAATCTAAAAAATTACTCCATAAAAAACCAAATTTTAAAGTAGAATTTCATGTATGGAACATTACTTATCAGTTTTGTCTTATATTAGTTAACAACTAGTCCATTTACACCTTTTTGGACTATTCAAAGAAACTCAAGGACATCATTCTTTGTGGGTTTTTTTTTACTTTTTCGTACATTAATTAGATTAGAATTAGAATTTGATTGACTCTTTATTTAATTAGGAGTCAATAATCGAATGGTTACTCAATCATACATGTTCCTAATTATGGTTAATTAATTATTAATTTAGCATAATCCACTCACCTAAATGACCTAATCATCTTTATTTCTCATGTCAATGTCAATAGAACTTTTCGTCCTCAAGGGATATTTCGGTACGATTCTTGTCTTCATATCGACGAATTAAAAACATATAATAAAGATGCTACCATTTATATACAAACCCTTCGAACAAAAGATTAGAAAGACACCATACAAACTAGGAAGATAATTATTTTGTTTCATGACACTAATTGTGGCATTTTAGATTTATAATGTTTTTCTTGTTTTGATTCATTCTTTTTTAAGTTTGTTGATACTTTAAGAGTTAATTGGTTAGTAATAATGTATCGATAGTAGTACATAATACTAGTGGATGAGGTTTTTTATATTCAAATTATTTGGCGATGACGAATTTTATATTCAGATTTATGTGATTTAATTGAAGTATTTTCGTGAGCATTTTCAAATTTCAACCCTTTTCATTGTCACCCCAAAGTTGTTTATCTAGTTAGGTTTTAACATGTAACCTCTTGTGAGAAAATATAACATCTTTTATTACCAGTAGCTTATATTGGATTCTTGGTGATGGTTATATAATAAACGTAGAGTAGGGTTCAAATGAGTACAACAACTTTGTGTGAGAATAGGGGATCAATCTCAACCACTCATTTTCATCAAATACCCATTTCCCCCCATCTTTTTAAAAACTAAATATCTCATAAACGACAAGTTGAAAAATTATAAAAATTGCACCATAAAATTCAACTTTTTCTCCTCTTCGATTTAAGATCTCACGAGCTATACTTTCAATGAGTTTTTTTTCGTTTTTTGGCGGGTTTTACAAATTAGTAGCACATGTGTTACTGATTAGTTGTACATTTGATTTGCGGTTAGGGTTAGGGTTAGGGTTAGGGTTAGGGTTTGGGTTTTGGGGTTTAGGGTTTAGGGTTTAACATGGTTTAGGGTTTAGAGTTTTGGTTTTAGCAGGGTTTAGGATTTAGGGTTTAGTATGATTTAGGGTTTAGGGTTTTGTAAAGCGTTTAGCGTTTGGGGTTTAGGGTTTGGGTTTAGGGTTTGGGGTTTGGGGTTTGGGGTTTAGGGTTTAGGTGTTTTGTAAACCTTAAACGCAACACTAACACATGTATTACTAATTTGTAAACCCACCAAAAATTAAAAAAAAAACTCGTCGAAAGTATAGTTTGTGAAATCTTAAATCGAAAAGGAGAAAACGTTTAATTTTATAGTGCAATTTTCATAATTTTTCGACTTGTCGTTTGTGAGATATTTAGTTTTTAAAAAGATGGAAGAAAGTGAGTTTTGTGATACGTGACGCATTCATATTGACTACATATTATCGATACTTTTGTCATTTCTATTTCAACATCACCCGATAAACGTAATAAATGACAATTATTGTAATAGAAAAGAACTAATTAAATTTCCAAGTAGATGGGCATTGGCCATAGAGTTTTATTGTTGTGTTAGGTCAGACACAACACAAAGAATATAATGCCAAAAGAGTAGTAGTGGTGGGAGGCCCATGAATGTGAAAGTAGTGAAAGTTTGGAACTAGTGACTCCGGTCCATTCTAAACACTTTAATTTTCTTTAGTAAAATGTAAATTTACTCAATATTTAATTATTATTGTTAATTATATATATATATATATATATATATATATATATATATATATATATAATAAAAGGTACCTAGATACCAGTTAACTTATATCAATTAGATTAGATTAGATCAAAGGGTTCAATACTCATTCTTTTGTCATGATTTGATTGGTTATGTAGCTACGTTGTTTCAGTAAAAATAAAAAATAAAAATAAAAATAAAAAAATTACACCGATCATCCATGTAATTATAATAAAAGATGTAAAAAATATTTACATTTAACAAACATTTTTGTAGAGAAACGAGAAAATGTAAACAAAATAAAATATATTGTAGCATTCATAGTTCACCTTAATGTACAAGTACACAAATTAAACTTATAAACATGGGTTACTCCAAACAAATTTTAGCCATTTGAGCAATTCTAACAAAAAGGTTAAAATTAACTTCACTTAACAAGTATAGTAGAAGCTTAACAACATCTCGATGAAGCAATTCAAGCAACTTTAAAAGCAACTTCATAGATAAAGAGCATAAATCTAGCCGGATTTGACCCGATTGTATTAATGGGTCACTATAACTTGTTCAATCCTTAACAAGAACGGGTACATGAATCGAATAACAAGTATCAAGTAGGCAAACTAGAGACATGATCATACAAGAGACCCTCATCAAAGTTTTGAGAATAGCTTTGAGGGTCATAATAACCATGGTGTTTTGTGGTAGTAATTTGCCACGACAATGCTTGTTTCCAGCGAGACTTGAACCTCCACTTCAACTGCTTTAAAACGCCACCACCTCGCCTTTGACCGCTTGAAAATGTGACAATAGTATCGCTGCAATGAATCTTACTTCTCCATTTCCACATTTGATAAATTTCTCTAAGTTCACCATCCAAAATATAATTTTTTGATTTTTAAGCATCACAACTCAAAGTGAAATAGAACTTATGCTAATTAGGACCATACATTATTCCATGTGTTGGAATCGGTATTGAAATGTCATTTTCGACTTTTCGTATCTCTAGTCCCATAATTAAGTTTTTGTTTGGTCCATTTTGAAGTGTTTATGAAGACAAATAGTCTCTATTTGCTAAAATAATCTCAAAGAACATGTGTTTCACTTATGAGTTTATGTATTACTTGTTAAGTTATGAAATTTACTTCAAATAATAAGAAAAATACTTGTAAATTTCACGAATAATCTATGTGATTTATATGGATTAACGAAAAATATCCCTCAAATTTTTTTTCGAGCTATCAGTCAAAAAACTTTATTTTTGTGTCCTAATTGGTTCTTTCGCCACTTCAAATGATTTAACTACCCTTTTTATATACCTTATTCATTATTATTTTTAAAAATAATGAAGATGTTAGGCTATTTTAGTAATTTCAAGTGACAGATAGATCAATTACGAGATAAAAGTGTATTCTTTAAACTGATAGCGCGAAGAAAAAAGTTGAAAGACAATTTACATAAATCCGTATAAACTACAAGGACCATTCATGAAGTTTACTCTAAAAAAGAAAATGCAATAAAATTCAACTACTGCTTTTTAGAGTTAAAAAGGTAAGTAGCTAGCAAGCATACCAAAATAAAAGGGGTGGATTTAACTATTCAAGTGACTTCGCTAAGGTGGTAGGGTCCAATGTGTGTAACATCATGGTTGTTGGAACTAGCTTAGGACTTTTTTCTATCATCATCGTCATACATACATATACATATATGTATCTTAATAAAATCCTTTGTTACATATAACTTATGCCACGTCATGTCATGTAAGTGTAATCGATACCGCGTCAGCAAAGAATCGATTTTCAGGTCATTCCATATACAATAGAAAGTTTCTTCGAAACATAAATACATGTAGTAACAGTTTTGAAAGTTACATATATACGATATTATTAAAAGATGTAAAGTTTAATACACTTAAAAGATAAATTCTTGTTTCAGTCAAAATAATACGGAGTAATAATTAATATTGGTCGCAATTTGCTAGTTTGAGTTGCAGCAAAAAGCCTCCTTTTCAGATTAATATCTCACATTCTCACGTTAAATATCCGGCCCGGTCCAGAGTACTTCTCCAGCCCAACAAGCAGTAAGGCCCATTTTGTTTTTGAATTTTTACTTTCACATCTTTAAATTTTCTACAACATTAAAAAAGTTATTAAACCTATTGAAAAATTAAAAATGAATTTATAATATATTATTTTTTAGAATTTAGTTTTTTCTCTTCATCATCTAGAAGTTTAGATTTGTGCCTAGTACATACTTTAAAACCTTAAACAACATCCGTATTCGCGTAATAATCTTATCCAATAATGTAGTTATTATCAAAGTAAATCGACATTTCAACCTCGCTTTATTACACCCGAAAGCATACATTATAGGTTATTAATTACCAACACGCGAGACATATCTTTCACTAGTTAAGTAGCTACTGGCTAGTACGGACGTTGGCCTGCAACGTTTCCAGGTGTATAATAGTTACAAATAACGAAATACAAACCACTATTGCATTGAACCCTAGCACAACCAAGTTGAGTAGAAGAACTCCACACGACTTGAGTATAATGGCTACAAACGTGCCCGCTGGCACAAGTATTAGTACTATAATCATAATAACTTTTCTCAGCTACCCATAAACTAATTGCTGCAGTTCCTGTTAAGCTACTACCTGTAGCAAGGTTCTCACCATACGGCCCTCCAGAACGAACTAAGCTACAGTCACCGATCCTTTGGTTAGCATAGTTTTGAGCATACGCAGCTACAGTGGCATTCCATGCCATGTTTGCAACGCTCACTGAGTTACGCTCTGAATTGTGACCGTTTAAGTAATCTGTTTGGGAGTTTTGAGCATGGGTGGTGTCAAGAATATTGGCTAGAGTTAAGAAACAAATAAGTGAAAATGAGATTTTTAATGAACCCATAGTAAGATTGTAATTTGTTTGTTAAATACTTGTTGTTTGATGTGTGGAGACATGAATTTGTAACTGGTATTTATAGAGGATCTTATGCAATATTGGAATGACTATTTGACATCTTCAAAGGTCAGTAATTAAGTTAGCACACTAATCTTAGCAAATTAAGTGAAATCTTGAAGTTTAAGTACCCAAGTTGGAGTTTAATCACATATTCATTCTCCATTTGGCCATTTGGGCTACACTCCCCAATACCTCATCAAAATTAAAAATACACCATCTGTTAGTTATTTGTTTAAACATACATTTTGAAGCCGTACGAGGGATGATATATAACATACATGACTTATACATGAAAGTTATGAATTATATTATAATGTGCTATCTTTAAGAGTTGACAAGATGGTTGATCGCACGTAACCTCTGATTTATAGGGCCTCAAAATTGTGTGTGTATGTGTATTACTTGATAAATACTCTGTTTGTTAATTCACAAATTAAAAAAATGGACTCGATTGTGTCAAAGATGATTGAGCCAAAAAAAAAAACTTTAGTTACATTTTATACTACATTACGTAACTATAATTTAGCTTTGTGTTAAAAAAAAGAGAAGGTAAACTGACCCTCTGACAGCTCTCCACCGACCAGTCTTACGGCTAATAATTTTAAAAAAACATCTAATTGTTCATGGCCCTACACAAACAAACAGACAGAAGGTCAGATATCCGACGGGTTGAACAACAAAACCAAACTGACGGGCCGTGCCATTGGCGTCGGCTCTATCGGTTGGAACCGGCAGTCAACCTACGGCTCCGATGGAAGTTGCCTAATTAACTTAGAATGAGAAGGACATAATGGTCTTAATTTTCTTTTCTTTTTTTTAAAGTATATAATCAAATTAGTACATGCATATTTGAGCGACTCGTTTCTTAATGAAAGATTAAAAGAAATAAAGGATGAACCCAACTATCAAATCTAGAGTAATAATTAGAACAAAAAACGTAAAAAGAGTGAGAAAAACATGATTTTGGAGCTAAATCTTGAATTTATTAAAACTTTTTAATTCATAAAATAACATACTTATAAGTTATTTCAAGATAAATAATGTAATTATATACGTGATTGATCACATAAAATTGACCATTTAGTAAGTATCAAAAAAGCTCGTACTTGGTAATTCTATATATACTCACCAAAATAATTCAACTCTTCATCAAACAACACAAAATTTGGAGTTTGATAACAACCAAGCAAATGTCATGGATTCATGCCAGATATTAACCGACAAGGAACCAAATAACGACATTAATAGACATTTGCCAAAACACCAAAATCATCGATAATCTAGGTCCACAAGTTCTCAAAAGGATGTATCTTCTAACATAATAGTCAACAACCATTTGATTGATAATCGCTAATACAAAACCAACTAATAGAACCATCAGAGTAAAATAAAACTGATTTCAAATCAGAAAGTTGCTCCTAAACGATGGCATTGGCAGCACTGGCAATCCTTGGCCACAAATCAGCGCATTCCTTCCCAATTGTTCCGGTAATGGCAGATCATTTCATTTCTCCCTTAGGATTCACAATAACACCAGCGTTATCTGCACGAAATAACACATAAGGATAAAAAAAGAACAACAGATTAAGAGTTCATCAACCAGATAAAAATATACAGACAACTAAAAATCACAGTAACAGTAAAGCACAACAACAACAACAAAAAAAGAACGATCAAAGAACTTAGGAAATTGTACTAGTTACATGTTCTTTGTTGACAGCAAATTGTATACATTACATGAAAGAATAGTAGGTATACAAGCAATGAACACTCAAAGTTTTCTGTTGGTTTATTCAATAAAGGAAAGGCTCTTTATAAAGAGCTTACATAACAAAGGAAACTGCAGATCCTATTCCAACGGGGCTACCCATGAAACCAGAACAAAAATAAAGACTTACTCCACTACACCTAACAAACATGACCATGTGCTAAATTAAAATAAATCAAAATAACAAACTTTCATCATTTCATGCATGCACGTGCATGACATTGACTTCTTCCAACAGCAACTTTAAACGTTAAACCCTTCAATTCCTTCCCTTAAACTGAAGCTGGGTTCACTCTTCAGTTTAATAATTCAGCTCAATCACCCCAAGCATACTCCGCATTTTCTCAAAACTCTCGAGCTTCACAGGCTTTGTCATTACATCGGCAAGTTGCTCAGTTGTTGGACAAAACATAAGCTGAATTCTTCCTTCATTAACTAAATTCCTCAAATAGTGAAACCTCACATCTATATGTTTGGTCCTTCGATGCATCACCGGGTTCTTTGACAGCTTAATCGTTGAGCTATTATCACACTTTATCACAACTGGACCCAACTTCTCATCTCTGATCTCTTCTAGCAACCCAGTAAGCCATATGCAATGGCAAGCACATGAAGTAGCAGCCACGTATTCTGCTTCGGTGGAGGACAACGTAACTATTTCTTGTTTCCTTGAGCTCCAGCATATTGCAGCATTACTAAGCATACACACGTACCCAGAAGTGCACTTTCGATCTTCTATATCCCTTGCATAATCACTATCGGTGTAAACTTGTAATACCGGAGAAGAGTTTCTTCCATAAAACAACCCGTAATTAACAGTTCCTTTAACGTATCTTAGAATCCTTTTTGCTAATGCCTGATGTTCTTCTTTTGGATTCGACATAAATCTAGAGATGAAGCACACCCCGTACATAAGATCTGGCCTAGTCACTGTTAAGTACATAAGACTTCCCACCATACTCTTGTATTCACTGTCATCAACTTTACTTCCCACTCCTGCTTTTGTCACAGCACACCCTGGAACTATTGGATTTTTAACACTATTACAGTCTAACATAAGGAAACGATTTAACACTTCTTTAGCATATTTCATTTGCCTCATGCTAATCCCATCAGTTGCTTGATTCACCTCCACACCTAAGAAGTATTTCATCAACCCAAGATCGGTCATTTCAAATTCTTGCATCATTGACCTTTTAAACCTTTCACAAATTCCTTGATCATCTCCCGTGTAAATCAAATCATCAACATAAAGGCTCACAATGATCATACCCCTATCAGTCTGCTTGATAAAGAGAGTATGATCATACTCACTTTTCACAAAATCTTCACGTAAGAAATACTTTTCAATTCGGTGAAACCAAGCTCTAGGAGCTTGTTTCAACCCGTATAAAGCACGCTTAAGTTTGCATACCTTTGTTTCTTCACCTGGTTTTACAAACCCTTGTGGTTGACAAATGTAAACAGTCTCCTTTAGTTCCCCATTTAAGAACGCAGATTTTACATCTAGCTGGAAAATCTTCCACCCTCTTTGAGCTGCAACTGCCACTATACTTCTAACTGTGTCCCAACGAGCCACTGGCGCATAAACTTCATTATAATCTATCCCTCTCGTTTGAGCATAACCTTTAACAACCAATCTGGCTTTGTATTTATCTACTTCGCCTTTTTCATTAAGCTTCGTTTTGAACAACCATTTAACCCCAATTGGTTTCGTTCCTTCTGGCAAATCCACCAATTCCCACGTATCATTTTTCTTGATAGATTCCATTTCACTAGCCATAGCCTTGACCCATTTCTCGTCTTTAACAGCATCTTCAAATCGACTTGGATCATCAGAGAACATAGCTAGATTCAGCTCGTCATCTGAGAATCCTTCCCCACTCTCGTATTCTAATAACCACCTAGGAGCTGTTTTGTTTCTTTTGCCGTATCTATTGCTAGTCTCCATTAATGCATTTCCTTGTGAGTGATCAGTGGGGTCTTCATTTAATTGTACAACATTATTAGGTGGACTTCTTTCATTAACAGTGGGTAAAGTACTTTGAATAGTACTAGGACTAGTCATAGGGCAAGTGGAGTTTTGGCTAGCACTAGGTTCCAAAGTATGAGTTGTCTCATCAGGAGTGGACCCATCACCTTTATCACTTTCTTCATTTGTTGAGTCTACATCGGCTATTACAAGAGTATCCTGACCAAACACACTTTTGTCCCATACCCACTCTTCTTCCTCTGCAAACACCACATCTTTACTTATCACTACTTTTCCTTGAACTGGATCGTACATTCTGTAGGCTTTAGATTCTGTGCTTACTCCCAAGAAAATACATTTATGACTTCTATCTTCTAGCTTTGATCTCATCTGAGATGGTATATGGACATAGCCAACACACCCAAATATTTTAAAGTAATCAACATTTGGGGTGTGACTTGACCACATTGCTTCAGGAACTTTCTTGTTTAGTGAAGCACTAGCACACCTATTGATAATGTAATTTGCCCAGTTCGCTGCCTCGGACCAAAACCATTTAGGCATATTTTTCTCCAAAAGCAAACACCTAACCATGTTCATCATGGTCCTGTTTCTCCGTTCAGCCACCCCGTTTTGTTGAGGGGTGTAGGCAGTGGTTAGTTGCCTCCTTATCCCATAATTTTCACAGAATGTATTGAATTCATTAGAGACAAACTCACCCCCACGATCACTTCTTAAACCCTTTATGCTTAAACTAGTTTCATTTTCCACTTTTACTTTGAATTTTTTAAACGTTTCAAAGCTTTCATTTTTCTTGGCCAAAAAATATACTCAACCTTTCCTTGACAAATCATCAATAAGAACCATGACATACCTCTTGCCACTAGGTGATGCAGGCTCTATGGGCCCACACAAGTCTACATGTATGAGTTCCAGCTTTTGAGATGCCCTCCATAGACTTTTCTTGGGAATCTTCTCCCTATTTTGCTTTCCCAGATTGCACACTTCACACACTTTTGTAGATTCTGTCAACTTTGGTAAACCCTTAACCAATTGTTTATATTGCATGGTCCTTAAAGTCTTGTTGTTCACGTGCCCAAGTCTTTTGTGCCAGATCTGAGCTTTGCTATCTCCCTCCACGTTGAAACACATACCTTTATTTACTCCCATCTTTGCTTTCACTATGAACATTCTGTTTCTTGTCATAGTGGAAGTGGTTATCAAGCCCCGTTGTGGGTGATAAATCTTGCACAGCCTTTTCTTGATAACAATGGTGAGGTCCTTATCCTGCAATTGGCCAATACTTAACAAATTTGAGGTTAATTCAGGTATGTAATACACTTGACTTATAATCTGAGTTACACCATCAACCTCAAGTCGAACATCACCAATTCCTTTGACTATCAGCCTTGTATCATTTTCAAGTTTCACGGAATGCTTGAAACTTTCGTCTAGTTTTAGAAACCAATCTTTCTTTCCCGTCATATGGTTTGAATATCCCGAGTCCAAAAACCATATACTTTCTTTGGAGAATTGCTTCGGCTCTACATGCATCATCAAAAGTAAATCTTCACTTTCGTCAAACTCAGCATAGTTTGCTACCTTATCTTCTCGATCACATTCATATGCGAAATGTCCAAGATTATGGCATTTATAGCATTCCACCGATGACTTATCGAAGTCTGGTCTCGATCTTCCACGACCTCTTCCTCGACCTCGATTAAAATAACCTCTTCCTCGTCCTCTACTTCTTCCACCTGAGGATTCACTTTCAGTCTTCAAGACTTGATCTTCGCTAGTCTTTTTCACAAACTTCTGTTCGTGCACCTGTAGGGAACTTTGCAACTCGTCCACTGAAATCTCATCAGTGTCTTTTGATTCTTCGATAGAACAAACCACATAGTTGAACTTCTCTGTCAACGATCGAAGTATCTTCTCCACAATTTTCACGTCGGTCAATTCCTCACCAAAGTTACCCATCTCATTTGCCACTGTCATCACTCTTCCAAAGTATGAATTAACGCTCTCCTCTTCCTTCATCTCCAACGTTTCGAACTCTCTCCTTAACCGTTGAAGTTGTGCCCTCTTTACCCTAGCATTTCCTTGGAATTTGTTTTTCATCGAATCCCATATCTGTTTGGCTGTGTCTTTCTGAGACATGGTTTTGATGATCTGTTTATCTATAGATTGGAATAGATAATTTTGTGCCTTTAGATCTTTTAGCCGCATTGTCTCCAGTGTAGTTTGTTGAGCCGCTGTCAATTCTGTGCCTTCTCGTGGCTCAACGTAGCCTGGTTCAATCACAGACCAATACTCTTTGGATCTTAGCAACGTTTTCATTAACAAACTCCAATGATCATAATCCCCATCAAACTTGGGAACACTAGGGACTTGGAAATTGGCGTTATCAGTGGTCATGTTTTTTTTTTTTTTTTCTCACTCGTGATTCTCCCAGATTGTGCTCTGATACCAACTGAAAGAATAGTAGGTATACAAGCAATGAACACTCAAAGTTTTCTGTTGGTTTATTCAATAAAGGAAAGGCTCTTTATAAAGAGCTTACATAACAAAGGAAACTGCAGATCCTATTCCAACGGGGCTACCCATGAAACCAGAACAAAAATAAAGACTTACTCCACTACACCTAACAAACATGACCATGTGCTAAATTAAAATAAATCAAAATAACAAACTTTCATCATTTCATGCATGCACGTGCATGACATTGACTTCTTCCAACAGCAACTTTAAACGTTAAACCCTTCATTACGTACATCCAGTCATCCACAACAAAACTAAACTTAAATGCATATACGGGCGGATCCAACATTTTAACTAGGGGGTCAAAGGCCCCCCTCAGCTTTGAACTGTAAAGGCAAATTTTTATAACCCCAATGTTAGGCCCCCTAACTCATAAGTGAGTGGCCCCCAATTCCAAGCAAAAACCTGGCATCAAGGCTATTAATTAAAGACCTAAAATATTAAAGTTTTAATAAACCACTCCTCTATATATAATCCGTTCCACTGCATCATTATTTCACCGGCAAGCGATGTGGGATACTAGGATATGTCAACGTTAACAAACTAGCTACATATTCATTTACAAGAATTGTCCGATGCTAACTAATATACTATATATATAGTTATACAGTAAGGGGATCAAAATATAAGGTTACTTGGATGGAGAAGTGAGAGAAGAGTTTGTAGTCAATCATTTAAATTAAAGATTAAAGAGCAATCTAGTCAATTGCAATTTAAATAATATTTCATTTAATTTTAGTAAAAAGGGCGGTTTTCAATATTCCTAAAATGATGGAGATGAAGTCGTGATATACAACCTGGAGCAATATCTTCATTTGTATCAATTTATGGTTACGTACATTTGTCGACAAAAACCGATCCATTAAAACAACGGATAATGATAGTGGCGAGCAAATTCAAAAGATCATGTCAATGTGTGGGTTTAATTCAATCTCTTTAATAAATAAGCCAACACCATTATACCCATTGTATGTAGATGTAATATGTATTATTTAATTCATTGCTCCATCCATTACTACATTTCAAAAACCGAAAATGACTAACGAATGTGTATTACATTGATCCAAAAAAATTATAACTTTGAATCATAAAATTTATACTGATGATTCACAAATATTTTCCCATTGCCTCATTAATTTTATAACATTGATTCATAAATTTTATAACATTGATTCATAAGTTTCATAACATATATTGATTCACAATTATTATCACGTTGATTCATAAATTTTACAACATTGATTCACAAATGTTATAACATATGATTCAGAAATATTATAATTCATAACATTATAAAGTCTAAATGTAATTAATCACTTGAAACGTTGCAGAATAATACATACATCAATGTGTATTTGTGAATAAAAAAAGCACTTGCTTCAAGAACCTTGATTCGTAATTCATTCTTAAGATTCAATTTTGTGAAAATAAAATTAAAAATAGTTACCATGACCGACCTGATTCGGATAGTGGTCTTTACGTTCCATGTTGAAAACCACTAATTTTTACCTAATTATTAATTTCAATGAACTCGAATATATAATAAAAAAAATATGATTATGATGATGATGATAGAGGACATGGCAAGCCCCAGTTTTTAGGAATACCTTCCCAAATAAAAACTAAATGAATTTGCATGGACCATTATACCCTTACAGCCTTCAATTAATATTGTGAATATTTGAACCATCGATTAAATAAATAAACGATCCAGATCTCTTCTTCTCCTTCTCTCATCTAAAATCCTCCTCCCTCTATCCTACTCCTATATATATATATATATATATATATATATATATATATATATATATATATATAAATTTCAACTATAAAATCCAACTGAAATAAAAGCCTAATCAATCTGATACACTAACATTATCATTAAAATAGACATTATCATTAAAATAGAAGTGATGATGTTTTTTTAACATATTTATTGAAGTGGAGATGATTTTTTAACACTTGTATGTAATTAGATTAGGAAACACTTACGTCATTTGTATGTTTATATGAGGCTAACTTCTACATTGCAGTCTCCGCTGTTTAATAAGGTTGCCGTTTCAAAGAATAAAGTTCTAATATAGTTCAAACCATACCCGCTCCATGTACCATGAATTCTTATACATAAATATTTATATATATGGTTAATGCGGTTTGGAAATAGTGCTATTCGATTAGTTTTCGAGTTATAATAGAGAATTATAAAAAATTTGAACCCGTAGTCAAAATTTTCAATTATGTCATGATATGTTACAAAATGTCTCCCATGAAAAAGAATTCTAAATCCGCCACTGCATATACCAAAAGATAAGTAACACAAAACTAAACTTAAAAAGAGCATCATGCTGTTAAAAACTGGTTCACACTTTTGAATTATGATGCCTGATTATATCGACCAGCTAACAAATAGGCCATAACATAGACTTGATAGAAGCAACACTAACAAACCTATAACTACATTCTAAAACTCCTACATGAAAAACGAGCTAACAGTTACATACACAATACCAGACGATCAACGGCAACAACTTTTGCTCTGAACCAAAACTAATACTCCATAGAAGGTACACTCTAATACTTTCTACACCAATAAATTAATAACAAGCAAATAGATACATATTTTAACATCTACCATTTTTTAACTAATTTATACACTAATTGTGTCACTTAAGTATGATCTAAACATTGTATGGAACAGATTAACCTGACATATTTCTTAGACAAAAAACATATAAAACTAATAAGATATTTATTAGAGTAAATTCCACAAATGGTCCCTGTGATCTACATCGATTTACGAAAGTCGTCCTATACTTAATTTTTCACTTTTTCAGTCCAATAAATTTACACCTAAAATGACTAAAGAACCATTTGGTGGTTTAGATTGACTATTCGAAAGTGACAAGAGAAATGGTACTTTAGTCATTTTAGGTGGAACATGGACCATTTTCGAACAAAATGTAAACTTATTGAATTGAAAAGGAGAAAAAATAAATATAGGAACAATTTTCGTAAATCAGTATAAACCACATGGACCATTTTTACTCTATTAATTAATATAATTGTATATTTTGTTCAAAATATAATAATTAATTGTATTTAACTAAACTGTCCAATTAAAAATACTTCAACTTGGTGTTTAGCAATTGGTTAAATTAAGAATTTATCCAAGTTGGAGTTTAGTAACATATTCATTCTCCATTGGGCTACCCACACCCCACTCCAATATCCAATCTAGCTCCAAATTAACTTTAGTTTTTTTGAACGGAAAATTACATAAATTATTCTTTAAGTTTACCTCGAATTTCACTAACAGTCATTTATAATATTTAATTACATCAATAATCTTTTCTTTTGAAACTTGTTACGCTAATAATCTTTTAGACTAACGATCGTTAACTCTCCGTTAAAAAGGACCACATATGATATTTCTTTTTATTCTTTTAATATTTTTAGTAAAATATAAATTATGATATCTAAAATATGTATAGATATATTATTAGTCGCACAGAACATCATTTTCATTTTCTCCACTGAAAATTAAATTTTATAGTGCACCACTCAAATTCACCACTATCCTTCACCACTCAATCAACATTCGTGACTTAAAGATTATGACTTACATATTTAGTTTACAGTTTTCAACGTCGTTTTACTTTGAAGCTAGAGTTTTCGTTTGAGATGTTTTTCGAGTAATGAATTGATGCATAAGAGAAGAGGCATTGGCCACCAAAGTCGTAACGAGATCAGATGAATAAGTGACGGGGTAAGATAAAAATGGTGTTATGTGCACCTAATAATATATCTATACATATCTTAGATTTTATAATTTATATTTTACTAGAAAAATAAAAAAGTAAAAAAAAAACATATCACACATGGTCTTTTTTGACAGAGAATTAACGACCGTTAGTATAAATGACTACTAGCGTAACAAAGTTTCAAAAGAAGTGATGATTGGTGTAATTAAATTTTGTAAAGAACTATCAGTAAAATTTGAGGTAAACTTAAAAGATGATTCGTGTAATTTTCTCAAATTTCTATTAACTAACATTTTGAAGCTAGATAAGGGATGATAACATGCATGCATGAGTTATATGTATAAAATATAAAATTCACTCTGTATTTTGTATATCAAGATATATGGGTTGGATGATGGGTCCTGATGGAAAGAGCAAGCAGTGTTAAAATGGCATGTTGATAAAGTTATATGAAAAACGTAAACTTGCAACTGCACGATAAGTCCATGAATACATTTTTATGATGTAAATATCACCTCCAAGACCCACACTTAAATCGGGATACATGAAGAAGTACAAAGCATACGGAGGGAGGAAGACCAACAAGGCTCAGCAGGGGAAAAATTTAAAGTAACTAACGAACCGAGTGAACCAAAGCGACATGTTTAGATGATACATACTTTGGCTCACCAACAGACAACGTAGTCCCACATTTATATGTCATTGTGACTTGCCATGACGCCATCTTGTGCGCACATTCATTCATAGGCACATGTTGGCCCACATTTTCGAGCAAAACATAAACTTATTGGACTGAAAGGGTAAAAAATAAGTATAGAGATGATTTACATAAATCAGTATAAATCATAGGGACCGTTTATGAAATTTACTCATTTTATAATCTTATAACTATATATAAAGCATTTCCTCTTTTTTCTTACAATTAGATTAACACTGGCTAAAGTTTATATTGCCCTTTCATTAATTATCTCAATATTTCCAATTAAGTCACTAATTTTTAAAATTCAACCCTTTCCTTTTAAACTTTGTACCTAAATAAATTAAAATTTTATGGTATCATATCATTTCATTAAACATTCTTTCAAAAAATACAGGTAAAACTACCAAACATAAAATAATAAATCATCCATGAACACTGTGATTCAAAATTAAAATGGAACTTCTGACATTTTTGATTTTTTTTGTTTAATGTAAAAACTGTCAACACGTTCAGCTTTCTTAATTGAAAATGAAACAATAAATTGTGTGAATCAACGAACTCCACTCTTTGATTGCCGCCGCTATGCTCGGGTAGACTACTAGTAGATATCTGATTTTCCTTCTTCGCACTCCTGTCTTCAGTCATCTCTTTCTCCCTGCACACACAATTAACCCAAAAAAAAAATTTAAACCAATTCCAAGTTTCCAACTACTACTTTCGAGCAGAAAAAATGAGGACAAAAGAAGAACAACACTCAAACCTTTGGATATGATCAAAAAGCCCGTCTTGCTCCGGCAGGGATTTAGGGATCTTCACCTCTTGCGGATCACTAATTGATTCATATATTATTATAATATCATGTTAACCATAAGAAAAAGAAACATAAAGATTGTTAGTTACTACTTGCCTGTCAGTTAGCAATGGCAAAGTTGTATCTGCAAATGAGTCCTTCTTAAAGTTGTTCTGATATTGATCAAGATCATGACTAGATACCATGCCTCGCGTAGACAACACTTCTTCAACTTGTCGCTGTGAATTTATCTCCTTTAACTGCACGTAGATTTGAGTAGAAAAAGGTAATCTTTCTAGAACATATATATTCTTTCATAATCAGTAAGCTAAATTGTATCCAACTGCACATGAATTTGAGACAAGACATGAGAAAAGTCTTTGTGGCGGTTTCCTACCCATTCCTTTTTACCTATTTTGGCCCGTTAAAACTGAAGAAAAAACTAATTTGGCCGAATATGAATAAATGAGTCACATTTAATGCATTACGTAAAAGAGGTGAAGGAAGAAGCAACTATATAACCTTAGAAACTCCACCAAAGAAGAGTGCAAATAACAGACCATTTGAGATTGCACTAGTACCCTTCGCACCACAAGCCAATGCGCCAATCAATCCGCCAGTAAAACTGGCCACCAGACTACAATAGATATACATATACGAGTACAAATCAGACCAAAAAAGTGTTTGGAAAGTCTAATTATTTAATTTACAACAAAAACGTGCATTGATGAAGTACAATTTAAATAAATAATATATACAAATAAGACGATTTATTTTCTACTATCTTTAGGATGCATACTCACATACTTGTTCATATCTTCATTTGAAAAAAAAAATGTAAATGATAGCACTAAGAACCTCCTAATTTTTCTCTCACACAACCGATGGAAAACAGAACACCCTAGTACATGTGTGGAAGGAACAAATACAGAGTATATAATAAATTTTGGTTGATGATTCTATTTGCATTATAGTGGTTAGCCATAGCCATGTCACAATCTAATTACAAGAAAGAATTGCTCTAAGCTTACTCTGTTTGGATATCTTTTTTGCCTCTTAATCTTACCATGGCACAAGATATGCCTGAATGAACACCCACAATAACAGCCATACACCGAGCCTGCTGCAAGGGTCGTCCTTGTATAAAAATCGGCACCTGTACATAGAATAAAATATTAAAAAATATGAGCCCAATTACAAAGAAAACTCTGCATTTTCCTCCCAACTTTTCTAAGCTTTCCTATATTCATATTACTAACTCTTTTGTTTGTTTAGCAAATATACCATCGCCATCACCTTGTTATTATTAGTATTGAATATTGAATATTATTGCCAGTACAAGTTATTTCTAAGTAGGTGTGATGTTCACAACCAATCCTCAGGTTATATTTTCCTATAAAGAAGAAAGTGCAGCTCGACCCGAATCTGCAGGAATACACGTCCATTTTATGGCCCAATGTTATGGTATACTAATCCATAGATGGCGCAGAAAGAGCTTATATATGATTCACTCAATACAAATAGTTTCGGAGTTATTATGAACCACATCATCTCAAGAGTCAAGACCATGACCTTTCAATCTTTCATAGTTTGGGATTGCTTAATTAAACATATATCTATCTATCTATCTATATATATATATATATATATATATATATATATATATATATATATATATATATATATATATATATATATAATAATGTATAATTTGATCAAAAAATGTGTTTGAACCTGTTTATGATAATTGGGCCATAATAAAAACTCAAGTTATTCATTCTACATTCCGTACGGTCATACACTAAATATTAGCCTTTTATTATATAACCTCAATTTGTCAAGTAACATTTTTCCTCCTGTCCTGAGCCTCAATTTGTCAATTAACATTTTTTCGCCTCAGAGACGGCCATGCTTATTACTTATTTTTACAACATCTAATTAATTCTAAACACTCACATAAATACTTAAAACTAAGAACTTAAGCAGGGACGGATCCGGCTTATTACTAGCGGGTGCACTGGCCCCCATCCTAGTGGTCTTAGTAGTAGAATTACAGTAAACTTTTACTTGTCCTAAATAAAAAATTTACATACACTAAGTTTAATTTTTAGTTTCTAATTTAGTACTAAGAAAATTTTGTAGTAATAATTGTTTGCCCCCAATTCATGGATCCGCCACTGAGTCGTAAGGTTACATACTGTAAGCTGCACATAACATTTACCCTTAAATACGTTGAATTAATAATAAAACTGATTAAAAAATAACCTTGAGTCCAGTGAGGTTATCAATGGGAAGCACATTGGATATAACAAGTGTTCCAGAACCGGCGAAAACGGCGCCTGCGATGGCTGCACTAACGGAATCAACGGCAGTAATGACGGCAGCTGCGATGGGTGAGGACTGTTTGATAACCCAATTCTTGATCTTCGTCTCAACTTTTTTACGACAAGCATCTACATTATTGGTTTTAGCCTGCAAACATTAAAAAGAAAAAAAAAAACAAAAAAAAAAAAAAAAAAAGTTAAAACGAAGTTGTGACGGCAGATGAACTGAAAAGGTTGACGGCCAACAAACCATTGTTGTCATGTGTGCAAGAATGGTGGCGTGCTGTATAGCTTAGGGTTTTCTCGAGTTTTCAGCAACAAAGATGTTTGATCATTGTACAGTATCATGTTTATGTTTTCTTTATTTGTATAGTTCAAATTCGAACTTATCGCATCTTTCACTTTGACTTCTGACTTTGATTTCTTTCCTTTCTCCTTTTACTTTTTCTTTTTTAAATAAGGCAAAATTTTATTAAAATAAACCATCGAGTACAATACATGAGTATCAATTTACTTTTTTATTTTTATTTGGGTTTTGATGACGAAAGTTTTTATTAATATGTATATTTTTTGTAACTTAAATTAAAATTCAGGATCAACATAAATTCTAGAGGAGAGAAATAGTTAATATTATTTTAATACAACTCTTGATGCATTGATTGAAAAATTTAATAAGAGTTCTAAAGGCTTTATTTAGTAAAATCTTATTTATTTTTATTTAAATTTAATTAATTAAAATTAAAACTCTAACATTTACCTAGGTAAATGGAAATACTAAAAAACTCAAACATTTACGAGGAGGGAAATGAAAACACTATTAAATGTACACTTTTTTTATTAAAAGAATATGGGATTAGATCGAATGCAAAAGGCTTCCATTCTTGATAAGAAGATAGACATTTTAGGTAAGAAAATAGCAATGTCTCCCTCCTCCCCTACTTTCTCTCTCTCTCTCTCTCTACTTTCTCCTCCTTTCTTCTTCTATTATACTTTTTCACGTATTTTTCTATTATTATTATCTTTTTTTTTAATTTTATTAACTTTTTTTTTAATATTTTAAATAACGTTTTTAACTTGATCCATTTTTTTTTATTTTTTTAATTGTTCTTGTTCTGTTTTAAATATTTAATAACTAATTGACTTTACAATTTTTATTTTTTTTAACATATTAGCAATTGATTTTAACTTCTTTTTTTATTGTGTTTTAACTTTTAATATTGTGCATTTGACTTTTAATGATGATTCATTTGACATTTAATTATCATGCACTTGACTTTTAACTATGACGTGGTGCATATATTATTATGATGCACTTGACGTTTAACTATGATAAACTTGATATTTAACTATCATACACTTGACTTTTAATTATGATGCACCTAACTTTTAATTGTCATGCATATTATTATGATACACTTGACATGTAACTATGATGCACTTTACGTTTAACTATGATGCACATGACTTTTAATTATCATGCATATTATTATGATGCACTTGTGAAACACTCAGAAAATTTTTTTATTTTTTATTTTTTACCTTTCCTGATGTCCCACAACCTATATTTAAGTATATTTGATTGGTCCCATGTTCCTGCTATTTAGTTTTGGGTTTAAAACATAAGTTTTCTGAATTTAGTAGGGTACCCACCGGGTAACTATCCTTACCCTAAGTTTTGTCTAATTTTGTGAAGGTAGTACCCGTTTTGAACATGTTTACCCGTCGGGTAATTCTACAGGATTCGGGCAGTACCCACCGGGTACCAAAAGTACCCGTCGGGTAGTTCATCATGTGTAGAAAAATTTAGGTTTTTGATCCAAATTCAAACGCGCATAACTTTTTACTTGTTTAGAGTTAGGATCTGAAATTTTACAGACACCTCCATTATATAAAAACGAAGGTTTTCCTTTTTACACTTTTTCAAATTTCACTGTAACGAAGAATTCGAACGTATCACCAAAATATGGTCATTTTGACCATTTTGGTGATCAAACCATTTTACCATTTACATATCCAATAACCTCTAAGTTTTTCCCAAGGTACCACCATCCATTTCGATTACTAAATCAGTAAGAAAAACATTATAATTCTCTTATAATCCATTTGGGTATACAAACTCGCTAATGACCCATTTGGACACCAAATGACCCGTTTTTGATTAAACGATGTTTTAGTTATTTGGTCTCTACGAACAATCTTTACAAAACAATTTTAATGCAATAACAAAACTCTGATTTCCATAATCAACCAAAAGTAAGCTTGAACATGAAATTCAATTTCTCAATTTAGCATAGTGACTTTTAAATCATCTTTATAACAAACGTAATATTGTCATTAGACTATGGAGTAACTAGTCTCGACAATACACTCCCATGTCATCAAAATGTGTAATAGGGCGATTTATACAAGTGATATAAAACGATAATTAAAGAGAGTAAATCTTGCTAACTCACTATTAGCAAGTAATCCACACTAAGTCATCACAATATCCTTCCCTTCTCTATGCTCACCTTTACCTACAACATTCAACACTAAAAAGGATAAGCACAACGCTTAGTGAGCATATAAGAAATTAATTAAGTAAATCATTACATCAAACAAACACTAAGAACAAGTAATGATCACCACATTCATTAACTACTAGAACAAACACTAACTGCCACATAATCGTAAACAAATAACTAGTGAGCAATATGTGGAGATTTAATCACTATGCGGATCCGTGGCCAATAATCACTTACCACCATACCACGACGATATGCATGCTAAAACAACATGATGTGCTATGCACATATCCAACAACAACACTATGCTAACAAAGTTAGCTAATCTCTACATATATGCTCATTTCACATAACTCATCGACAATTAGAAACAAGATAAAATACAAGCAATACTCAACATGATTATGTAAACCTCTTGCTTGGAAGCAATCCGGAATAACATAATCATTACCCAATTAATCCCTAGATACTCACCTTGACGTTTTAAGCAATTACACAATTCAACGATCAACAATGAATGTCACGTCTTTGATTACCTATCATATACATATAACAACATAATAACGCGTTAATCATTCCATAAATATCAAAATCAACTAATTACTATCATCAACCCATCACCCCCTTTGGGTTGACCAGGTTTGACTTTTGGTCAAACTACACAAAAATTCCATTTTTGGATGATCTTAATCAACCCAGTGATTAATTGTTTGAATCACTACTTTAAACTATACTAACTATATCATTTCAACTCTTTAGACTAGTAATTAAGGTGGTTTAGTAACACTATACTAGGATTTATACAATGCCCACCTTAGTCACTATACATATAAATTTCAATTATCAATTCATGGGTTGAACTAGTATTTATAACAATCATAATAACACTAACTAACATCAATTGAATCAATTCTCAACCCCTAATTTCGGATTAATTCTCTAGCTATACAAAACCCATTAAAAACCTAACCTCTAGGTTAAAACAATGAAGAAAAATGATCTTACTGTGATTGGGAATGATTTGGGAAGCTTGAATCGTGATTAGTTGATGTTAATTTGGTGTTAGGAACTTAATTTCTTTCTTCTTTCTTCTTCTTGTTTGCGGGTCTCCTCTCTCGATCTTTCTGGAATAATTTTTGGAATCCTACGGGTTGTGTTATATGTATTAGTGTATATTTATTTTATCCCTATTAGTTATATTGGTATTTACACTACCAACCCGTTCACTTATTGTCTAGAAACTTAACACACCCCACATTTAAATATTCAATACTCCTAATATTTCATATGATTTATAAAATCGTTTTATAATATAATCATATTATATTCATAAATTAATACCTTAAATTTCGGGGTGTTACAACTTGACGTTTAACTATGATGCACTTGACATTTAATGATGATACATTTGACATTTAACTATCACGCACTTGACTTTTAACTACGAAATGGTATATATATCATTATGATGCATATGACGTTTAACTATGATGCACTTGACATTTAATGATGATGAATTTCACATTTAACTATCACACACTTCACTTTGAACTACGTTCGTGGTACATATATCATTATGATGCACTTGACGTTTAACTATCATGCACTTGATTTAAAATTATGAGGCACCTGACTTTTAATTATCATGCATATTATTTTGATGTAATTAACGTTTAACTATGATGCACTTCACGTTTAACTATGATACACTTGACTTTTAATTATGATGCATCTGACTTTTAATTATCATGCACTTGACTTTTAACTATGAATGCAATCCTTACTATGATGCATAATTAGTTAAAAATAAGTGAATTACGATGCACCAAAAATTAAAATTCAATGCATCGTCATTGTATAGTTAAGATACACTATAATTCTAACGTTGATGCACTAAAATTATTACTATCTAAATTACTATGATGCAATGTACATTCAACTATAATGCATTATACAATTTTAAAATCTGGTGCACTATATTATTACGATGATGCACCGTTAGAGTATACGCATGATGCACTACAATTTCAACATGCAATTGATATAATATATTTTTATTATGATACACTTGACTTTTAACAATGATGTCTACGATCATTAGAGTGATGCATCGTATTATTTATTAGCATGATACATTATGCTTACACTTAAAAAAATAGTGCATCATACTTCAACCAGACGATACGGTATTTTTTTTTAATAATTACACTACATTATCAATTAAATAAAGGTATAATAAGTGAATTAAATGTTTAAATAATTTTAAATGAATTTTAAATGAAGAAGTACAACAAAAATAAAATCAAGTTTAAAATATCTTAAATGCATTATAAAAGAAAAAATAAAGAGAAAAAACATTGAAAACATTAAAATAAGTTTAAATTGTTAAAATTAAAGGTTTAAAAAATATTAAGAAACATATACAAAAGTGAATTTAAATTTTTTTAAATAAAGGTTCGATAAAAGAATAAACAAAAAAAAATGTACATATTTGTATACAGTGTTGCATATCTTTTAGGTATTACAGTTTATAAATAAATTACCTTGTAATTGAACTATATGTTGAATAATGTATATAAAATTCGATATATTATTGCAATGTTTGATGAGTATTAACAACAATGTTTATAGAATGAACAACAAACTTAATTATATAAATGAGCTAAAGTGTCGTAATGTAAAATCGTTAGCGAATAATATGATTGATGAATAAATAATATTTGTATAAGTGAAATTTATATATAATACATTGTATGGGGCAGGTACATCTTTAATCCTATTGTTTAGAATGTTTAATGTTACTCTTTACTATACTATCACTACCTGCTACTGAGTGCCGAAAGGAACGTTAAGCATTTATAAGAAAAAAATCGTGCAACAAAGGCGAAAGGAAGATTAAGCATATAATTTTAAGTTTATATTTTAAATTTTTGAAATTTATTGTTCATAAATAAAACATATGCAATTTGAGAAAAATAATTATTACATTATATTTTTTTACTAAGTTACTCAGTAAAAATCTTTAACTCCTAAATTTATCAGCATACTTACACGTATACAAAATTATATAGTAAACACATTTGTGATTTCATCAATTTATAAATTTTTAATTATTCAATTGAATCCCTCAATTTCACCTAATTTTAAAAATAAACCCTTTAAAATTATCAATTTTAATATAAGAATTTAAATTTTAAAAGTATATAGAGTATGATAACATACGTCGACACTTTATACCTTTTACTTTTAAATATAAAGTAAAACTAATTATCTAATATGTTTTCATGTCGACATCTTAACCTGGTAAAATGGAAATAAGTAATTTTAACATTAAATTAAATACATTTATATGGTTTGACCAAAAACTTTTATTATATAGTTGAGATTATTCAATTTATTAAACGCCTTAATAAGACTTGCACTCGAATACAAAATCAACCGACTGATTCACTCTTTGTTAATTAAGAAATTTACTTGATAATATTTTTCCTTAACTCTATTATAGAACTGGACTCGATATAATCTTAAATTCTTTTCTTAATGTTAATTATTTGGCAACTCAATCAAATAACACCACATCGTTTCAGGTTCATAACATACATAAGGATTTTTTTTTTCTTTTTCAAAGGAGGTTCATTTCTTAGAGTGAAAATTGAAACACATAATTTCAAACGCAGTAAATAATTTCTTTTTGACAAGAATAGCCACCAAACAAATATGACGATAAATGTGGTATATAAAGAGGTCTTACAAAGGATATAAGTAAACAATAAAAGAAAGAGGTCTAAGAAATATTGGCACGAAAATCGAAATTTCAAAAAATCGCCTAATCGCCAAAGGGAATTAACATTTAGGCGATTTTTTATACACGTGGCAAAAAATGGTGGTAGGCGAAATGCTCGTTGACTAGCGATTTTACGTTGACCGGCGATTTCTTTGAGACAGGTGGCGAGCTATAATTGGCTAAAGAAAAAATCGCCTAAAGGTTTTTTCATTTAGGCGATTTTTTGATCTATTTTAAAAATAATCTCTGACACGTTTATTTAATGAAAACACATGCGTTGAACGTCTATTCCCGTAAATTCTCTCATAATCTTATCCTCTTCATCGTCAAGAGAAGTGCTATTATTTATAGTTTAATTGAGATAGTGGTTTAAGAAAATTAAGAAAATGTGATTTAGTTTTCAGTCTTTTGAAGAGGATAAATATTTGAACTACTAAAAGACATTTAATGTTGCCCCTTGAAATCTCAAGAGAAATTAAAGTTATCATGAGTTGATGCGAATTACATAAAAGCCCCTGAAATTCTCATGATATTTTGCCGTTCTACTTTGTCAAATATAACTACACTTTAACGATTACATACATGTATAATTGCGTTTTTCAGTGATATGTAACCGGTATTTAGTCAATAGTATTATTAGCAAAATTTAAATATGAAACATAATGGTCCTCGGTTAAGAAAATAAATCAATTGAAGTTTGTAATTCGGGAACAACATTAACTGTGTTTGAATTGAATATTTGAATAGGTATATGTTCAGATCCAATATATTTATATACAACCAAATGTTCAAATGAAAACTACAAAAATATATAGAACTACAAAAAACTTTTAAATTATATGGATTTTGATATGTTTAATGATTCAATCACATGTGAACATTGATGTAGATTAAGGTTAAAAGCAAAATAGTTTGAGAAAACATCAAAATAACCTTTAAAATCAAATTTATATTTTTCGTTCACATGTGCAGAACACTTCATGTATTTTATAGTTTAACATGTATTTTCTTGTTTTTAACTTTTGTTTGTGAATAATATAAACATTAAATAACATTTCTTTGTAATTTATTGCGTTTATATGTATCAAAACAATGTAATTTAAAAGTTCTTGCAGTTCTGTACTTTTTATAGTTCTCATTTGAACTTAACCATATATATATATAGTAAATCCTTAGATAAGGATTCAGAAAATACCGGATCTCCTTCTACACAAGCAAATTGTTGATAAAACTCCAAAATAGCCCCAGAGGGACTTGAACCCTCGTTTTCTCCCCTCGAGTTATCTTGGTAGAAATTTGATATCTTTATTTCCGTCTCAGGAAATAGTTTTTTTTCCACAAGGAATTGAATCCATTTTTGTTCTTTCATTCCAGGTAAAACCCCCTTGAAGTATCAACTAGTGGAGGAAGAACCCTATTAGACAACCCACCTCTTCTCTTTTCTTTTTCACATATATATATATATATATATATATATATATATATATATATATATATATATATATATATATATATATATAGTGGGAGGTTCAAATGAGAACTACATAAAATTAAGAACTTGTGAGGACTACTAGATAACGTATTTGTTCACATGTGATTCGCTCCATTCATATTTGAACATTGATATATGATAGATTTAAAAAGAAAAAAAAATGTTAAAAACTCTGAAAATCACGTCGTAAAACACATTTGAACCGATTTGTTCACATGATCGTTCACATGTGAACACATATTTGTATTTTTGTGTTTTTCGATATAATTTTAGGATTTTTTTTTTACTTTTTAATTTATCAATTAAACGTACATCATTATTTACGTATGAATGAAGTTAATCACATGTGAAGAAATACGTAAACTAGTAGTTGTTACAAGTTTTTTAACTTTTTAGTTGGTTCTCATTTGAACATCTCCTGTACTATATATATATATATATATATATATATATATATATATATATATATATATAAGAATAAAACAGTGAAAATAAATTTTAACTCTTTAAAATTCTTTAAAATTATATGTTTATTATATAAGAATGAAATTCTTTAAAATTGAAGGGATAAAATAAAACAGGGAAAATAAATTTTAACTCTTGGATCAAAATATATATATAAAGTGAAGATAAAATAAAAACGATAAAAACAGTTGACCTTCACAAATTTATGAAGTATGAAATTAATTTTTTTTTTACTTCACACTTAATTTTTAAACGTGACGCTTATTATTTTGACTTCACATAAAATTTATGAATTGTGAAAATTGAAAATTAAGCATCACATATTTATAAATCACGTTCATAAATTTATGTGAAATGTCACACATAACTTTTATTTAACTGTAAATTTTTAACAATGACTATTCGATCGGTTAGTTTCGTGTACTCCGTTATGATACACATTTACAATTCAAATTTTAGGTGAAAGCACTTCAACTTATCCATTCAACATAGAATGGTGTACAAATGTATAATGCACATTGTACAATAAATTAATACCCATTCACCAATCTTTCGATCACTTCGATTTTATCCCCCCTTTACCATATATCTCCATCGTACAACCGGACAAATAGTAGGTTAGTTGGTTGGTTTCTGAAATTCGAGTGGAATAATTTTTCAAAATTGAACTTTCTTCTGTTATTGTAACATTATCTATTTCATTTGGTTCAAGGTAAAATTTTTGAAAAATAAAAATTTAGCGTCAAAGCTAAAAAGAACGAGATATGTACAATAGTCTTTTTAATGTAAAATTTTTTAAAACCAACCAAGATTGTCATAGCTAAAATTCAACAAAACCTCTCGTTTCTCATCATCCTACACCACCGCAACCCCACAATGTCTTTGCCACTACCATCAGGATTTTTTATTCAGCAGAGTAGTTGTCACCACCAATCGATTGTTTGTGATTTTTGAAGGTTTAAATTTAGATTATGTGGATTTTTGCTCAAGCTAAATGTAATGTATTAGTGATTTAAAAAGGATGAAAATGGGAGCTCCATGTGTAGATGGTGGGAACATTCCAAGTGTCTTCTTCAAAATATATATGAACCTACTATTTTACACGTGTAGTTTTAATTTGTCATCAAATTTGAGCTATGAAGTGTGTCATGTGAAAGTTAGTCAACTTGAAGTCAACTTTAATTTGATTAAAATATCACGATAATTAAGCATTTTTCTTTGCCGATTGATTTTGCGGGTAGATACTCCCTCCGTCCAATATATAGGATAGCCTATTTCCTACGTGTCACTTTTATTCTTTTGACAACTAAGAAAGATTTTTAGGTGTCACTATCTTAACTTTCTAAAAAAATCTCACGTGTCATTCAAATTGAAAAAGTCACCTATTTTTTAGCTACTAAAATTTTCAATTCCAAAATTATTGACTATCTAAATTCGTTACTACATACATTACACACTCTATTTTCAAATTTATTTTCATTTCACACCCTTCTACTCATTCCAAAATAATTTATCAATAGTTAACTATTTATTTTGTGGGTTTGATCCAAAATAATTAATTAATAGTTAACTATTTATTTTGTGGCTTATGTAAGATGAGAATAAGAAAGTTGTAAAAATTAGTTATTGAGAAAATGCTATAGTGCAATCATACGTTTTTTCAAAATTTTAACATGTTTTAGTTTCTTATGTATTTTTAATGCCATTGAACATTAATTCGAAATATATACAAATAATCGTTTTACATGTATACTAGAACCATATAGTATCTAGATTTTGTTATCATTAAATTTCTTAAGCATTCATGAATACAAAATAAATATGTATTTAAAAAGGTATGTGCATATTCGTTACTCAAACAATATAAACCGATAGTCATTTCTTTTCTTTGTAATACTCTACACGGGTGGCGGGTTATTATTTCAGGTTGTCCCATTATTAAAGTCTACTTTGATTTTTAATCAATCGAAATAAAAAACTTTACTATAGATGATATTTGATTTGTTAAAAGTAAAGTGTACATTTTGTTTGAAATACTACATTTACATTTTAATAAGAAAAAACTTTAAATAACTTTGTTATATCCATTGACAAAAATAATAATCTTGACTATATCATTTCATATATCATCTAAAACACTAATATATATATATATATATATATATATATATATATATATATATATATAAACATTTAGCCGTCCATCGTACGAATATAAAAACTAGTTATTAATATAAATGTTCACTTTGAAAATACACGCAGTTTTAGGAAAATACACTAACTCAACTATCCATCAATCAAATATTATTCCTACCCACTAAAATCTATTTTGATTGGTTGAAACACAAAGTAAACACTTATTTTTAAAACAACCTAAAACATAAATGTAGACATTTATTATAAAACAAATGGGTATAATACTTTTCTTTCGTTTTAAGTTTCTTTGACCATTATTTATTTATCTATGTTACCATTATTATAGTAAATAGTAATAATTTATTAATATTATTATTATTATTATTATTATTATTATTATATCTATCAGTACACTAAAATGGGATATTAGTTATGTGGCACAAATTTGTGAAGTACTCATTTAATCAAAGGTTTTCAAGCACATTTAGTCACAAACTTATTGAGCTATTGTAGGATTATGAACTTGAATCATGTGTTGGTGTTTGATAACATGTGTTTCATGAAGCGATCAACAAGTGTTCGACAAATTGTCTGGTTAGTAGTTCTTTAGTTTCTGTCTATATTTTGCACAATTTCTTCATAGCATTAGGATGTTTATCATATGCATTTGATCAATCTCATGTAACGTTTATGTTTATTCTTCGATAGTTTTGTATTTGAGGATCAAACTGAATTCATGCAGACACGATCATGGGTCGTGAAAATGTATGTACTCTGTATTTTCATGGTGCGATATGTTTTTTGTTATTTGCCTACCTTTTATCCTAATGTATCACCCCATTTACAGGTTGCACACACGAAAATCTTTGGCAAAATCATCCTTGAGAATCTTCTGGTACGTTCCCTTCATCTATGAAGTATCGATTTTCATATGGACTCTACCTTCATGGTAATGAGTTAAGAATGCTAAGTTGTGTTCTCACTTGCTATTCTATGTTTGGTCAACACACAGAGAGAAAAACTTTACCGGTAACTAATTGAAGTATAACGCATTAGATCATGAGAACTCTACCAGAAAAACCTTTTACAAGTAACCAAATGAAGGTCAATAATCAAGCAATATTATTGCATGACTAACTTAAAAGCGTTAATTTGTTTTCACTATTATTGGATTATTTAGTTATCATATTTGAAATAATTTTTAACTACCATTTTATGGCCTCTTTAAGGCTTTCAGTATCTAATATTATTCATTGAATTGTAGCAGGTTTGTGTTTAAGTCAAGAAAGTTTTTGTTGAAGACACGATAAGAGTTATCACGTCTTGTTGAGTTTTGATCAGTTTGTGTTATTGTTTATCGAGTTTCACTATTTCTGTGATGATATATCAGGAATTCAAAAATGGTTTAAATAATGGATTACTATCACAATGGGAACTCGAAAGAAACTTTTATACTCATTGGGCGGCAAAGATTATTCAAGGGATATACAGGTGCCAGACCTTAGTCAAGTTGCAAGCCTTTACCCGTGCATCAACTTACTCAGGAATGTATGGATCCGAATCATGTTAACGTGATCTTTGTTGTTTTTTTATGCTTTACAACATTAATAAATTTGACAATCAAAAAGTGATCCATTGTCTGATAGTTGTACTTTTATAGGCTACCTTTCACCTTTACCTAATTACCTTAATGTGATTCTTTTGACAGGTTGATCCAGGATCAGAGGATTTAGCTGCCGAACCATGACGTCATGCAGATCGTGGAGGTATTTTGATATGCTTTTGTTATAATTATGTCATGCTCCTTCCGGACTTGAAGTGGAAAGTAATTGTTTTCTTGTGTAATGTTTATATTGACGTTTTCAACTTCTTCTTTTTCAGCTCAAAAATATAGTTGCTTCCTCTTAAATGTGGCAATTTCAACTCCATCTACTTATAGATGGTTGATTTGGGTTGAGTTTTATTTATAATTGGTAAAAAGATTTGATAAAAAACGAACAGGTCAGATGGCTGAACTAATTGAAACTCTAAAGTAGCCCAAACCCTATTTCAAGGTTGTAGATTGTTGTCCAATCATCTATGCAATTATACTTTAAGACATTATGTACTAATAAAAGGTTTTAAATACTGGACAGATAGTGGTTGAAGGTCGACCCTGCCCCCATCAGGTACACTTTGAGTTGAAATAATATTGACCCACCATATAAGCTCCATCTTGTCGCCTCTACTCTTTCCATGGTTATAACATCTCTGTTTTGATAGAGGGAACATGACAATGTAAATATATACATCTACAAACACACACATAAATAAGCAATTGACTAATGATTTTGTTGTTCTTAAATGTAGGTCCTGGGAGATCGGGCACATGATGAACGTTTAGTTACCTTACTGGAGAAATACCTCAAATCAAGAAGGTGAAGATCGACTGGTGATGAATGTTTAGCAATTTATGTTCTTCCTTTTGTGTCTCTTGGCGTTTTTTCATGAAAATGCTATGCTCTCTGGCTCAAGGTACTTCCATTTAAATTATTGATCGACTTTATAAGTGGTTATCTTGACCCATTCATTTGGGTTATATTATATATTAATGTCTAGAATTTGTAACGTTACAAAGTTTAGGTTATAATGTCTTATTAATCTTCATTGACATTTATTCACTATGTATCTTTCTCCAACTTACTACTACTCTTTGACAACAGAATTACATTATTACACTTGGTGTATATAGCTAAATGTAGGTATTACTTAATCAACAGTTAAGTCCATCAAATATGGTAACAAAAATTAAATAATCTATTGAGAATTTGATTTTTTTAGTAAACTGATATTATGAGTTTTTATGCATAAAAAATGCATAATCGTCGACTTTTGACCTGTTCAATCTCTGTCATTCTTTGTTTTTCTTATTTGACACAACCTAAATTGTCTCATGAAAGTGTCAACTGTATGATATTGATGACTATGATGTGCAGATTCATGTTCCCTCTTAATTTTCATGTATGCAGGAAGTATAACAGTTTCCCCATATTTTGTGGTCGAAATGTCATGGTGAATGATTGGAAAGAGCTTCAAGGTAGGCCGAAAGTTTTGTTGTATGAATCTTGCAAGCTCAATCATGAGCACGGGTGCAAATCAGGTATTGAAGTAAGGCAATCAATGATTCTCAGGCCTTTTCAACCCCAACCTTTTCTTAATCAAGCCTCACTATCTCCAATTGAGTTTACTTGGTCTTCACGGGTGGAAGTTTTGGTTGATGCAAGTTTTCAAGTCATGTCCGTATCAAGGTTCAATCAAAGAAAATAGATGTTAAAGTCACTCAAGTTTGTACAGACTCATTGGTGAAGTTCAATGTTCAATATTTATGTCATTAGCAATATAATATTCTCAATGTAGTCATGGTTAGGAAAAGTGTACTTTGAGATTTTTCAATCAATCAATATATATATATATATATATATATATATATATATATATATATATATATATATATATTTTAAATAAAGGTTTAATTTTGGTCTATAGGTCAATTAGTTACAAAACATGTTTTAGTTGTATATTGCTACTTAAACTAAAGAATCAATGATTGAGACAACGTTGATACTTTTGTTTTCTTGTTGTGCTGTTTTGCTGGCTATGCCCTTGGATTTGTAATTTCGTACCGTGTTTACAATGCCTTAAACAAAAGATGAGTGGATTCGTTAAGTCTTACAATTACCATGAGACATATTTGATTTATTAAGTCCGGTAGAATTGGCATGAATATTTGAATTTGTTAGTATAATATTGTCGTATACTTATTTACTTGTTGTATTAAACTAGGTGAAGGACCCGCGACAACGCGGGTTTTTACATTTGATTTTGTAATTTTACGATTTAAAATTTGTACATTTCAAAATAAAAGAGTACATTAGTGATTGTGTGAAATGTAGTTACATATTACAAATAATTATAGTCATGTAAAGATAAAAGTTGATTTTATTTATACAATTTGAGTGATTATTTTTCAATAACACTACAACCAATAAGTAAATCAATTTTAGCATAATGTGTTATAATCAAGGACATTCAATAGCTCCAATACATTTTATTGTCATCAAACTTGGTGCTTATGGGGTGTAACTCAACTAATGCACTTGTAACCGACACCACCAATAAGCCAATGACCATTTCAAAACTTCCCAATAAAGCCAAACATTGAATAATAATACATGTAACTACATTTATAACACCAACAATTTATCACAAATTTATGAGAATTTCTTCATAACCTCACAGGCCAAACAAATTATAAAATTAGTGATACCCAAATGGAAATGTATAGTAGTGTACGTTCCTATACTTTGAGGATGTTATCAATGCTACATTGCCTATATTCTACTCATAAAGGATCTTAGATGCATATTTTCTTTCGGTAGCCTACAAATTATAGCAGTTTTAATTAAATTTGTCTATTAAAAAATTAGGGTGGAAAAAATGAAGAAAATTTCTTAAATGCAAATGGGCTATTTTGAGTCTTCTCAAATAAAAACTTGGCAAAAAGGGATAACAGTTAACACTTAGCATGTACATTGAAAGTTGATTCGTAATCTATAACTGAGATATGATATTAACTTTTCAATTCGACATCAACATTGAAAGTGGCTTAACTTTTACAACTGTTGCTACTCGAATAAACTTTAAGCCAACAATTACAACATACATAATGAATAAAAAAAACCACAATTAAGTCTCACAACAACTTTAAAACTTAGGCAATGATACTAACTAATTCGCCCTCAAGTGATGAATCAAGGATTATGACCTATACAAATTAGTGTGTCTGAAAACAATAGAATGAGTTACCGTTCCTCCATTCAGTTGTCGTTTATAAATCCCTAGAAAAGCAACATCAGACCTCATGTTTTCACTTGGAACAATTTAGATCTCGAACTTCTTTATTTCTATCTTCTGCACTTTAAGCTCTTTCAATTTGTGACTTCTCAGCTTTGGCAACCTTCTTATTTAATCTACGCGTAAGAGAAACAAAGTATAAGTAAGTTAATATCTTTAAATTCTTAATCACAGAAAGTTCACAAGACAAAAAAAGGTCAACTTAAAATCTTTATAACTAAAGTCCTTATAGCCTAATAAAAGAATCTCACGGCTTATAATAAGATTTCATAATGATTCTTCGATTGATTTACTTTAATTCTTCACATAAGTCATCACATCGGCTGACATACTTGCTCAAGAATTCATAACGAAAGTCTTTAAATTCTTAAGCTCTTTTTCTTCCTAGCTTCAGCAAGTTCCTGCAAACCCCAACATAAACTACATATCAAATTTTGTTAAAGATGTAAACTTTACACTATTGGCATCACAATCAAACCTTCTACCTAATACCCTTTATTTAGATACAGATATAAAGAATCAGAAACATGAAATTAATCTAAACTCGAAACCCAAAAATCAAACTACTATAAAGAAACATGCGACAAATTATACCCTGATTGTATATTGTGAACAAACTGTTAATTTTAAATGCAATTATGTATAGTAATATACTTCAATCCCATCTATGATTATAAACATAAAAAACGTTATGAAATAAAACTTGAAAAAGTAGATAGTTTAGTAGGAGCAAGGCAACCTGCCTGAACTGTTGATGTCAACATGGGTCAGATTGACCTCACCACCCTTTTGAGGTTTTGCACTCAATATTAACATACGACACAATTATGAAGTCTTAAGTATATAAATCTCACTACATCTAAATCGATGAATTTAAATAAAATAAAGGCAAACATACTGGATCACTTCAAAAGAAGACTAACAAAGTTTCCGCAAAAAACAATTATCATAGCCGGACACACAAGTATCAATCACGTGCAATCCAAAAACCTTGAAGATCTTTTCCTATTAAAGCATCACCTGAAAAGTGCTAACATTATGGCACATGCTAAAAACTAATGTAGAATTGTACATGAGAACATTATTCATAATGCTTCGATTTATGAAAAGCTCACCTAGAATGGTCATGGAGTATACATGAGTTTCTTAACACAGTCAAGGTACTTGGTCACTACGATAAATATGTGTTAGCTATAACAAAGCCCGTGAAGAGAACAACATTAGGATGGAAAACATGTTTCTTATCGGAACCATATAAAGGAACAACATGATCAAAAATGTCACCAAGGAAAAACATATACCTTTTGATAAGATCTAAATGTTGTTGGTGGCACTGGTCCAAGAAATGAAAAACCTTTAGTTGTATTATAATTAATCCTGACGATTAGCAACAGTTAGAATGGAGCAATTTAGATAATGTGTGAGCAAATTAATATCATAGGAAAAATTATGTATCCCTAGAAAACATAATCAAATTCTATGAAATCATGAAAATGGAACAAAATGACTCATATCCGCACTATCGGTAGTCTCTAAAGGTAAACATGCTTTCGAGCTGGACCTCCTGCTCTCGTTGGGTAAACTTCAGCCGACTATTTCCCAACAATTGCACATATGCATACAAAGATAAAATGAAATACTTTAAGTTTAACTTAAATAAAAAAAGTTTATGGGTACCTTTTTAGGTCCAACCATATTGGTACTTTCAAAACCGTCACATTTACAATCTACATAGGCCATTAGAGGTACAAAATGGGTAAATTGGGTAATGTGTCAGCAAAAATTTGGGTCATAACAGGACAACTTTAGGATTTTAGATAACTTTTTACTCAGTTGACTCATTTTCAAATGAGGTAAATTCTTATAAATATACCCATTTGAATGGTTAGCGAGAAAAGTGTAATCCAAATCAATACAATTAGCCAAAATTGTGACACTATTGACATCTTTACAGACCAACTCTACAAATAACTTGCAAAACTTTGCTATCTTTTTCCTCGGCCAACTCTTTTTAGTCGTTTCACGATTCTGACCAATTTTCATTTTCGTATCTTTCAATTAATGCATCATGGCATATATACCTCTATTGTGACCAATTTTGTGGTGACACTCACGGAAAAGCACCTAAATTTCATATATAGGCTAAGGGCCATTCAACCTACAATTTTTTTTTTAATAAAATGGATACTAAAATAACAACCTTTAAGCTATAAACATAAACACAACTTCATAGCTTAGTGAAGTTGCATCAGTAACAGAAAATCCAAAACTAATATCAAGTGGGGTTAGATCGGGTTTGGGTTTTGTCTATTTTAAAAAGAAAAAAACTATCTGATTAACACTTCTATTGGCAAATACTCATTTCATGTAGTTGATCAACACAAAAATGTGTAATAAAAAGAGGGATGCATTGATTTTACATTCGTGAGCATAAGTTCTTATATCTTACCCTGAAGAAGTCGGTATCTATCATCAAAGCTAAGTAACCTCCCATCAAAAGACGCAAAAATGGCAAACATCGCTATTAGTTTCCAACTATCAGGTAATGGAGATGGTTTCACTCTATCCTTTGAGATTGTCATGATAGTTCCTTCAAACACATTAAAACAAATCAGTAAGTCAATTCGAATATTATATGTCTTATAGGATACTTAGTAACTTAATTATTTAAAAAATGACAATAATAAACTCACAATCATTAATAATTGAAATGTAAGAACCATGAAGGGAGAGAAGTCAAACTTCCATATAAAACCGGTGATCTTGCATCCAAACACAACATGCATGGACGGATGGTGATGGACAATTCACAAATTTGAAAACGCAAAGAATCATACAGTTAGTACATTACATGTTGTTTTAACTAATCAAATGCGTTAATTAGATATGTAGAAGTAAGTACTAACTGTGTAATTTTTCATTATTTAGAAAATAACTGTGCTTTGTAAGCACATCAATAATGATCACAATAAGCCCATGCTCAATAAGCACGACATCAGAAGCACTTCTTACAGCATATGTAACATCAACAATTTCAAATTTTAACATTCTTTAAAGTGGAGGCATTATTTGTAGCATCTCCAATCATCTCACTCATATGCTTCCTCTGTCCACAATTTAATACTTGTGATCTGTATATTGACAATAACACATTTCAATATCAGGCCTTTCACCAATTTCCATAGCAATGGCAACTTCATTACCTATACCATAAATATTAGATCAGTATTTATTTAGATAATACAAATATTAAATTAAAGAGCTCTTTGAATTTGCACCAAGATTGAGAGCTCTTTGAACGGTCTGAGCACTGTCATGTCTTATAGGATCAAGAATGATGTATATAATTCATAGCCACATAAACTCAGAAAGTAATGAATACCTTATAAATATGTCTGCAACACTAACCTTTACACTTTCAAATTGTGTTCGGATCCACAACAACCTGTTTATACAAAACTTTTGGAATTTTGAACATGGGTATGCAATTAAACAATAAAACGACAACGATCAATTCAAATTACATCCTTTTTGAAACCAACCTAACTTACCACATTAATTATTAACGAATCAAAATGATAAACAAACCAAATCATAAATCATAACTTAGGTTTTTATTCTTCAATGAAAAAGAATTTTGAAAAATCAAAAATGTGGAGGGATGACGAAACCTGACCAGCGCCGTCCGTGAAATCAGATCACTCGGAACCCATTGAATTGATGATCAGTTCGTTGAAGATGGGGGTTTTGAGGACTTTAGGTCACGAATATAAATTAGTAATGTCACAAACGTAAAATTTACTGATCACATATATCGATCTTATTTCAAACATGACAAAGATGTGATCACAATTGAGTAGTAAAAACAAATGTACCTCCAACCTGCATATTGCATTCCCTCTCGGCAGTTGACATCGACTCACACAAGTTCACTCCATCCATATCTTCACATGCAATGCGATTAGTAAATATAAGGTTTTTTTTTCGATAATAAAAATTGGTGAAATCTCAATGAGAAAATATCGTACAGAAAAAGAATATATCATGAAAGTTTTCTATTATTATGTTTATAAAATTATAATTATCACTTCGATTAGGGTTTTAGGTTTTAGATATGTAAGAGATGAGGAGATGAGGAGGTTTCGGGCCGTGTTTTTTTTGTATTGATTTTTTTTTATTTTAGTTATTTAGTATATAATTATTTGATAATTTATATTTTAAAAGTTTTTAAGGGGTGAAAAGTGTAATTATACCAACAAACTAATTTAGATCGTTAGATCGTTAAGGAATGAACCTAATAACTACATATCCAATAATCATCAATAACAACTTAATATATGTAATTCAATACAAATTAAATTTCCAACATCAAAATACTAAATTCAAATCAAAACGATTAATCACACAAAGTATTCTAAATACTCGGTCTCAAAGTAGGGTCTTAATATTATGCATTGATAACTTAGGATTAAAAAACCCGGAAAAATTCGAATAGCCAATAGCTCAAATGGACTGAATTGATGAACTAAGAGGAACATTTATCCATTATTTTACACTGGTTTATATGAAAAATTCGAATAGCCAATAGCTCAAATGGTCACAATTTGAGTCTCATTATTATTATATCTCATATGCGCAAGCACTCACTGGTTGACCATAAAACACAAACCATTCAAGAAAATCTGCGGAAAACAAAATGGGACATGAAAAAGATCACGCCGCATCCTTCATCTAAGAGCGAGTACATTATTATTTATTACTAGTAAATTTAAAAGAGGGTACACTTGACATTTGAGCTAAATTTTATATTAGGATTGTTGAAGTTGAATGAAATACTATCCAAGTCTTCTTTTATAAAAGATTGATGCAACATTGAAGGTACTCAAACGATTTTAAAGTTGTACCGTATTAGTCAAACAAATTATTTAATTTTGTCAAATCTGTAAGAATTTAATATGACATCATATCTAAATACATCACACCGATTGAAACAAAACTTTCTAATTCAAATACAATATTAACATTGCTTATTTTCTATTCGCATCAATGATATTAATATTATTACTTTTTTATTCTGATGTAGATATCAATTAAATTAAACTTCCCCCTCCTCCCCTTTTTTATGTATTTACTTCTACGCATAAAATCAATAAATCATAGTAGTTTCATTAATTTAACATCAAACTTTATTGTATATATTAAAAACTTATATACAACGTTGGAACATTATCGTATACAAATTAACAGCATAGCATGTGTGTATATAGAGGTTTGAATCTAGTAAACATACATGAGATAATATATGGTTTTATAATTTAGGTGTTTGTAATGTTCTGGGAATTGGTTTCTAGTTTCGACAACCGTTCAATGCCATTGTTTACCATAGTTTATTTAGGATTTTGTTGGTCCCGTGATGGCAGATCCTTTCATTTCTCCCTTAGGATTCACGATAACACCAGCGTTATCTGCGAGAAACAACACATAAGTATCAAAAAAGAACAAGAAACAACACATAAGTATCAAAAAAGAACAAAGAATCATGTGAGGGGACGAAGAGGAAGAGTCATCTGAAATAAGTTCACATGAGAGACGGATAGAAAAGAGAGATGATATCCTATACATTGTCTTTTGTATTATTACCTCCGTTCCAATTTATTTTTTCACATTTTCATTTTTGGTATGTCTTAAAATAATTAATTTTTTTCAAATTCAAACAATCAAAATGCTTGAAAATGAGAAAGAGATAAATTTTATTGATTATCAACAGTGATAGATGCAAATTTTTTTAAATGTGTTATTTGTGATAATAATTTTGAGATGGAAGGGGTATTTGATAAAGGAGTATATTAGGAGTAACATGAAAAGGTAACCGAGTTTCTTAAATTAATGACATATCATCATAATTTCAAGATTGGATTTAGGCTTGTAAAATTATGCACAGGAAGCATTTTCACATAATGATTCGAGTTTGATTACAACCTAGCACAACCATGGCTTAATGCCAGATATCAACCAGCAAATGAGAATGACAAGGAACCAAATAACCAAAAGGAAAGATATTTGCCAAAATTCATCAAAATCGTCGAAAATCCAGATCCACAAGTTCTCAAAAAGATGCACCTTCTAACATAATAGTCAACAACCATTCGATTGATAATTGCTATTACAAAACCAACTAATAGAACTATCATAGAGTGAAGAAAAAACTGAACTCAAATCAGAAAGTTGCTCCTAAACAATGGCATTAGCAGCACTGGCAATCCTTGGCCACAAATCAGCACACTCCTTCCCAATTGGTCCGGTGATGGCAGATCCTTTCATTTCTCCCTTAGGATTCACGATAACACCAGCGTTATCTGAAAGAAACAACACATAAGTATCAAAAAAGAACAAAGAATCACAGAACATGAAAACATAATACCTGGGTACAGCACAAACAAAAGAAGAACAGTCAAAGGAGAAAATTGTACTAGCTACATATTCTTGGTAGACAGGCAAATAACATGTAAAATTTGAGACATTCCACAAACAAAATATACGGTTTAAATGCATATACCAGCAGACAGGTAACACAATGCAATAAAAAGAGCATCATGCTGTTGAAAACTGGTTCACACTTTTTGATTTATGCTTCCTGATTATAACGACCAGCTAACAAATTGGCCATAGCATAGACTTCATAGAAGCAACACTAACAAATCTGAAACTACATTCTAAACTCCTACATGAAAAACAAACTACAAGTACACTAACAATACTGGAAATTGAGTTGTTTGAAATAATATCAAATTGAAAAACCGTTCAAAGCAGAAAACCAATCATAACAGCAGACTCCAGTAAATACACTCAAAATCACACTAACCATGGCAAGAACACACGATCAATGGCAACAAATTTTGTTCTAAACGCAAAACTAGGTATAATAGGGGGTGTTTGGGGGAGCTTATTTTCTAGCTTATTGCTTATAAACAAATAAGCTAGAAAATCATGGCTTATTTTGATCCCCATATAAGCTCTTACAAACACTACAATTGAAGGTTATTATATAAAAATAAGCAAATAAGCTAATAAGCTTCAAAAATAAGCCCCCCAAACACCCCTAATCTTACATCAATAACAAACTAATAAATACATTTATTAACATCTACCATTTTATTTCTTTCACTTAAACATGCGCTAAACATTACATTTATCAGATTAATCTAACACTTAAAACCTTAAATACCATATCAATTCTAACATTTAGCAGATAAACCTAAAAATTCTTAATCATTCGAATCATAAAACTCATCGAAATGGAATATACATACTTATAGAAATCAATTGAGAAAACTAACCTTCAAAGTACATGAAAACACCGTCCTTTCGGCGCCAAGGTTTACGTTGACGAACAATAACAGCAGGCATAACCTTCTTCCTAAGATCAGGCTTTCCTTTCTTCACAGTAGCCATAACCATATCACCAACACAAGCTGAAGGTAGACGATTAAGTCTACCTTTGATTCCTTTCACTGAAATGATGTACAGATTCTTGGCTCCAGTGTTATCCGCACAGTTCACAGTCGCAGCCACCGGTAAACCGAGTGACATACGGAATTTGTTCCCCGCGGAACCACCGCGACCTGTAAATTAGCAAGAAATTAAGTTAGATTTACATGATTGATTGATGAAATTGGATTGAATTAGGGTTTGTAATCGATTAAAATACCTCTTTTCGACATTGTTGCTCGCCGTTGTTTGTTGATGCGATAGAAATTAGGGTTTCTAGGGTTTTATATAATAGTATTGTGAAGGTTCTGTTTAGGTTTTATCACTTTTGGGCCAGGCCCATTTAAGATGAATAAAAAGTCACGGCAACTACAATTGCGTTTAACAAAATGTTTTTACATGCTTAAATAGTGATAATTTATGGTTTGTGATTTGAAGTCGTTGATGATTAAAGGGTAAAATATCACGATGTAAAAGTCATTAACAAAATCCTTAAGTAAATACTTCATGAAAAGGTTGTTTGGATGGATTAAATAATTAAATATTAATTCACCATAGGAGTAGCTATAAAAAAAAGTAAATGTTTCAATTTTAAGTTACTTTAGTGTAGAAAAAGTGAGAATCAAATACAAATTCGAGGACCAAGTGCATTAGCCTAGCGGTATCGAGTTAAACTTTCAATTATGAGGTTGTGGGATTAAATTTTTATGGACTAGCGGTATCGAAGTAACTTTTCAACAACTAGGTTATGGATTCAAGTCCTGATAGCAAAAATATAAATATTCGTGAAATTATGTAAATATCAGTGATAGATGGTGTGTGTATTTGACTTTCTAAAAATACAAATTTGAGGTTTTGTATTTTGAAGGACAAAAGCATGAACCAAATCAGTTTCAAGTACTGATTTAATTTTAATAATGGAATTTTGAAACTATTATGAACTATGAATCAAACTAAATACTTATCAAGTAACATTAGCTTTTTCCATTATGGTATCAGCAACTTGATTAAGCCAATAAGGCTTAGTAGTAACACTAGTCTAAGTTATTATTTTGTTATATGTAGTTTAAAGTCTCTAAACATCTTCTCGTGAGTTACTTCATCTGTCTCAATTTAAGTATTTCAGTATGTCTCAAAATAACTGTCCACTTTCACTTTTAACCGTGTAATATATGGTATTATAGATCATAGATGTTTTAAGTGAGAAAATAAGAAATTAAATTAATTAAGAGTGTAATTTTTGCACTTTTATAAATTCATGTGCAATTTTATAGTGGACATTTGAATTGGTACGGTTAGAGTACATGTGATTTCAACTCATAGCCTTTTTGTTATTAGTTCACCTAAATATCGTTAGACCCAAGATCGTTGGTACCCCTAAGGCCATAACCCATCTAAAGTAACCAAATAAGTTTAACCATAATCATTAATCCTAATCATAGTAAAACAGAGTAAGAATTCCCAAAAACAAAAACAAACAAAATATGAAAACACAGATGTTACAAAACATGATCCCCATCATCTATTTTACATCTTGTGGGTCTGATCTGGTCTCAGTTTTCATATATATCAGGTAGAAATTACATATTGAATTATACATTTCGCCTATAAATAACACCAAACTGATGACATAAGCTACTATGTTTACACTTTCATTCTATAAAAGTTGTCCCCAGTATTTGCACTAGAATAAACAACTAACAAGTATCTAGAAGTACAATATACATATGAAACTAATTCACATACTATGAAACAAGAACCTGTACATTTTGTTGTGAGGATGAAAGAGATTCTCTATTGTGACTTTGTAAGAGGGATTCGTGGTCAGAACCAGTAGGCATTAAGGGTCTAATATTGCCTGGATTTAACGGAAACAAGAACTTGTAGTAACCATCCATCATCGCTTCAAGATTGCAAGTCTCTGCAACATGGGGAATCTGTACCAACCAAAAAAAATGGCTTATACTTTCAATTGCGCTCGAAATACATATTTCCAACACAAGACTACCAATACAAAAATATGGTTACTGGTTAGTATGTGTGTGGTTCCATTTATAAGTCGTGTTTGAGTCCTATTCACTATATGAAAGAATAAACAAAAATGATTTAACGACATGGAATATGGACTTTTATTGAAAGTAATGGGTACCTGATAGATATCTCGCATATAACCATAAAGATTTGAATACTCGACCACCTTTTTCTTTGTACACTTGAACATGACATTGTATACAAGATCAAACCGGATCAAAGTAGTAAACAAACACACGTCTGCTAGTGTAAGTTTATCTCCACATAAGTACCGAGAACTTTTTAAATGATCATCCACTTTGTCCAATGCACTAAAAAGCTCGTTCACTGCAGTATCGTATGCTTCTTGACTCTGTGCAAACCCACATCTGCAAATGATTTGCATTGACATTTATAAATCTAGGCTTTAACATAATATGAATGGATATAATGAATGTAAAGTTAAATAATCATGTCATTCTAGTGGTGGCAAAATGAGCGGGTCAGATGAATTGGGTAACGGGGACAAATAAATTGGGGCTGCAACGAGTAACTTTTAGAGTAGGTAGAAACAGGCCAGGTTGGTTTGACCCAGGACACCTCTTTTTCCACCCTTTAAGTAAACAACAAAGGTATTATATACTATTAGAAACATTTGATATTACAGTAGTTTGGGCAACCTTCCACCAGTCCAACCCATTGGACGCTCACTTCTACGGTAAAAGTGATATTAAAAAAAAAAAAAAAGAAGAACCCGGATAGACTATTAATGAGTAATCAGGTCGAAATTGCCGTCTCTTAATTGTCAGCCATCGGTATATCTTTTCTTTTTCTCAGTTATGTTTATTCGCTATTCTTTACACAAGCACACTGTCTTGCTAGGATTGTCAATCATGAAAAATACATCAAAGACATGGTATTTACATCATTCAACAACTTGCCTAAGACTCTTATTATATACTGTCAATATTATAAACCTATGCAATACCTTACACTAAACGCCAGTAAAGTCTAAATTGCGCTCCATCCAAATGACGTTTATATTGTGCTTTGAAGTGGTAAAACACTCTTTGCACTCTGCATTCTCATGTAGCATTAGAATTTAATAAATACTTTATTGATCTCACAAGTTCTTACCCTGCGATGATGCTTGTGAAAAAAATTATACAGGTAGTTGATAGAAGGTCCACCTAAGCAGTAGAAGCCTTATGTGGATTTGAAAAAACCTATAAGTAGGTTATGCTCTAAATTCTAAAACAAGAAATGCAAGGGGAATTATATGACTTCATCGCTATTGATGTGCTTTCTGTACTTAAAGGTTGTTTGGATATGTAACTAACGTAATTATTGTGATGTTGAGTTTGGTTCAATGTAAACTACCTAATCCATGGCTTTAATCACCTAATTATCTGATTTCACCTTATTCTAAGCTCGAAATTAACTCCTACTCTATCGCCAAAGCCCAAAAATGGATACAACTATAAGCACATTTTGATACAAAATGGATACAACAATGATTTGAGATCTCAAAAAGTACACATGTGAGATCATGGAATCATCTAGTGTTTACACCTTTACGGATTAAGGATTAATACAAATTTCTACCATATACTCTGCAATACTTTATATTCAGCATACATAAAAACAAGACAATATTTTAAAGATACTACTTTATGCAAAAAACTAAACTTTACCTATAAACACCATTGTTGATACTTGGATATATAATCTGATTCCATTCATCAATCTGTCCCTTAAGCTCCGGTGGCGCCAAATCCAAATCCGGATTTTTTGCCACCTCATTCAAACCCGAATTAAACAACTCACATATATCATAACTCTCATTACAAACAACTTCGTTTTTCTTTACATCCCAAAGCATAGGAACAGTACTCCTTCCATCATACCCACCCTCTCTCATTTTATAAATCTCCCTAACACTTTTCGCCCCATTCGCCTTATCGTTAGTCGGAACAAATACATTATTAGTTAACTTTTCGGTATAGTCCACAATCGGGTTATTTGGGTCACTGGTGAAGACCCATGACCCGTCTAACCCGGGTGAGGGAATGGAAACGGGTATGGCGTGTTCTAGGCCTTTAAGGGCTCGGACGATGAGGGTACGGTGGGCCCAGGGGCAAGGGAGGGCGGCGTAGAGGTGGAGGGAGGTGGAGTTGAGGTATTTTGGGTTGGGGTAACGGAATTGGGAAGTGGGTCGGGTGTAGGATCCGGATGGGTCAGATGGGGCGAGTTGGGACATCATGAGAAGCCAGATGGTAGACCAGGTGGTACGGACGGTGGAGATTAGGAGTTGAGGTGGAAGGGATTTGCCCCATAGGATGTTTGTTAGGGAAGTTATGAGTTGTGTTGAGTTTGGTTTTGGGTGGTTGTTGTTGGTTGACATTTTGGGTGTGGTGGGACGGTGGTTTTTGGTGGTGAAAGATGGTGGTCGGAGAGTGGTGGTGGGGCGGAAGGGGAGGAGTGATGAGGCAGTAGACATCTCGATTGTCACTAACATAAATCTTTGCTATCTGCGTTTACCCATTTTATAGAAGATCGTAATTTTCAATTTATATACTCTACGGGTCATCCAACTATTCAACTATATTTTGGTAAAATGGAATAATTCGACTAATAATGAAAAAGATGATACGATAAAAATACATAATTATATTTTTGATAGTTAGATTAGGAAAATTTAAAAAATATAAAAGTAATGAACATGAATTTTATAAATTAGGAAAATGTAGAGATCCATTTTAGAGATTTTAGATCTCAATTGAAATTAGTGATTTTTTTTTATATCACATGCTAATTTCTATCAGATGAGTGTTAATTCGATCTTCATTATTTCGGTTTTCGATTTTAGAAAGATTTCGAGCTTTTCTCCGGAAGAATTACCATTAGCCTCGTAAGCATGTTATACCCGTATCTTTTCATGCAATGCACGGTAATTTAATACACAATTTTACTACGTACATGTTCATGTTCATATATAACAAAGGTAGTAGACGTAAGAACTTATTTTAATGTTAATGCAGAAAACAACTTCAAATGTATGTTACTTATCGGATCTTTATGAATTATGAATGGGCATGCATGGCTATTGATTGAAGATTCAATCTCCATTGTTTGAAATATAAAGTTTTTAATTTCTTATTGCAAATAATAGAGACCACTATTGATGAATTAAAAAAATATTAGTATCATACTCGCACAGAGTAGCGGGTGATTATTTTTATTTGTGATATTTGATTAGATTTTCGCTTTCTAACAGTTGATAAAAAAATAGTTACAGGTAATAGTCAAGTTAAATTTTAAAAATTATATTAAAAAATATTTAAATAGTTAAAACGTATGATTAAAGATATAGATTAGTTGATATAAATTTTAGGTTTACAATTTTGTCATGTAATCATAGTTAATGGTCAAACAATTAGTATTAATGGACTTCTATAATTAGTATTATAAGGGTAATTTAGATTTTAAACATTGTTGAGTACAATTTTAAGACAATAGTACAGATGTATAATATATAGTTAAGATTAAGATAACCAAATTTCATTTATTTACCCTTGGAGTTTTACTTGGAGTTGAAAACGTTTTACTTATCATCTTAATTATCATACGGCTCCTAGCCTAGCTAAATTTATTTATTTTTTAAAATTGCATGAAGTTATCTAAAACTATTAATTTAGATTAAATCATTATACTAAATGAAATTATGATAGGCTATGTAACATCCCAAATTTTATAACTAGATAGCTAGCAGGATAAAAGAAAGGCTTAGGCTGTCTACTAAATGAGCCTTTATTGCCCGCCCCCTGAACCTATTCTGATTCTGAATTATCCGTTGCCGACTGAAGTTGCCCACCCCGCTCTCGATCAAAAAGAGCGTGCGGGACTTCGAAGGGACATTCAAACTTGAATTCGTGAGCAACATTGTATTTATTTAAAATGTGTTACTTAATTGTATTATATATATATAAATATTAGGGGATCAAAAAAGAAGGGAAAATATGGGAGAAGAAGGAGAATGAATTCTAGCCAACTGTTTTAACACGTCATCAAAGGGCAATATGGAAAATTTACACAATTATATTAATTAAAGAAATTAAAATAATTATGGTAGTTACAAGTGTTTACGTGATTCAAGGAGTCTTTCATGATTTTCTCTATTTTCCCTATTCACGTTTGAAATTCAAAGAATTCATCCGATCCTCCGATCCAAAATGAAAAACAGGAATCTATTTTTCCAAATGACATAGGTTCTTATATGTTATTATTTGACCATACACGGTTATTGGTGGGTGCAAGTTTGTACTCTTTATTTTCTAAAAGGTGAGCCATTCTTTTCGTTTAATAAAAAACTAGATATTTAATTTTTAGGAAATGTTCAAATACAATATCATTGATATGTACTTAAAAATCTCATTCGTTTGATTTTTTTTTCTTTTTGTTTATTCCCTCCAACTTGCAACAACTTATATGATATATTTGAATGATGATTCGAAAATTTTGTTACGGTGTTTTTAGTGATGTATACACAGTTTTGGTTAACAGTAGTGTACTGACTATCAATGAGTCCAACTTTAGAATGATGATTCATCAATTTATCTCCTGTTAGGAGACTTTGATTGATTTATATTATATAATATAATGATGATTCAACAAATTCTTTTCATAGTGATTCACATAAATACAACTCCGATTCACCATTTTATCATAATGATTCAGCAAACAAAATTCCACAAAAATTCACATATTATGGTTCACCACTAATCATGTAGATTCACTACTTTTGATGATAAACTTTTAAGCGAGCTAGAATACATGATTAATCAATACATCATTACGATTCACAGTCGTAAATCTTTATGTATTTAAATTATTTTTTATTTTGAAAAGTTTATGTATTTAAAGTTATTATCAACTAATTGTTGTTTGTAGCTATCCATTATAAGCGGCAAACTATGATTCACAAATAAATGAGGATGATTCATAAATACACACTTGATTCGTTAAGAAAAGTAATTATGATTTGTAACTATAATTCAACATGCTAGAACTTTATATGTCTGATTTCACATTATGATTCAACATTTATTGGTATGATTCAGTTTATTCTATTTGTATAAAACATCTAATTATGATGACGGGTGATTAAAATAGTGATCCCTGCAAAAATGTATTTCTGAATCACACATCTTAATATTGCATTATTGTACTTAGTAAAGTTTAAAAAATATTGGCGTACACTAATAATAAAGGTTAATAGAAATATAGTATCTAAAAGGGGGGAAATTAAACATTACCAACTTTATAGGAGGAAAAAGGGGGACTATGGCAGTTTTTTTTCATAAAATAGTAAGTTGCCGATTTTATTTTTTATTTTGAATCAAATGAATGTACAAATTTGCCCCTAGATTTAAAATTAGTATTTAATAATTACAATTATGCCATTAAGTGATCTCATCTTTTGGATTTAAGATCTAGTGGTAAAAAATCCCTCTCCTTTCTCTCACTTAATTTTCTTCTCTCAGGATCCAACTCATATATATATATATATATATATATATATATATATATATATATATATATATATATCGATGATAAATATAATAAGTTGAGTTGTGTTTCTATATATGAATTTAGTTAAGGGGGTTGGGAGTCAAATGTGTTAACTTGAGGGACTTGAGGTGCTTAATGAGTATACTTCAAGGTTAAGAAAGGAAATACTTTAATTAATACTCCCTTCACCTCGATACTCCGGAAGAAATCCAAACTTTTATGTGTATGTGAGCAGCGATTTTGGAGCAAGGAGAATAGAAGTACACAAATTAGTCACATATAAATTCTTGCTAGTTGAGACTCCTAAATCCTAATTCATCGTTCTTGAGGTATAAACATCTCCTTTAACCATTTAATTTGATGTTTGAATTATTTTGAGTATAAACCCTAGAATTGATTTTTTAGGGAAAAAGTGGAAATTGGATGTAAGAGATATTTATATGTTGTTATTGAGTTGAATAGAAGCTTACTTAATGATTTTATTGTCTAAGTAAACACAATAGAAAATTAGCTCATAGCTACGATACAAGAAATCAGAATTAAACTTAAACAAAATAACATTGTTAAAAGAATAAGAATCGAAGTCCAAATCGAAAACCCGAACAATTTTCGCGAGGGTTGAATACCTTTAAACCCTAAACTTCCTTGCTCCAAATTCGTGTCTAAGCTGCTCCTTAAACCCCAAAGTCGAATTAGGTCAAGGTTATTTCGTATGGTTTAAGGTTGAGGCTATGCCTCTATTTATAGATTTCTAGGACCGACATCCAACCGGCAGTTGGGCCTTCCAACCAGCGGTTGGGCTCGGGATCCAGAATGTTCTTCTCACGATCCAGCCTTCAACTTTATTCTATTTACATTATTACCCTTTTTCTTCGGTTTTACTTCGTTTTTAGTCTTTTTTCCATTCTTTTTCAGATTCAAGCCATAAATACACCTATTTGCAAATATGAACGAAATGAGTATCTAAAATCATATAAATGCAATATGCAAATGTATTAATATAGGAAAATATTGTTAACTAAATATGTACTTATTTGATGTTATCAAGTGGTGTATGTGACCTTGTATATGTATTTATATGTATAGGTCCCTAAAGAGTTAGAAGTGTTGCTAGAGCCTAATTAACAAATTGCAGGGTAAGTAATGGAGGAGGGGGGAAATAAGGTGACAACACTTGGATTACATGAGTAGTCAAGTGTATGTCATCTTAGAGGGGTTAAATAAGGTGGTGCCGTTGAGATACATTAGAGTGTTAAATGTGCACACTTTAAATGGTATAATTCAAGGGTGACTTTGAGATTTGCGAAAATCTCAATGTTATGCCTTGACACCATAAGGGTAGAGTATTAGAGTCAAAATGATGAAAGATTAAGAATCCTTAATAATCGTAATAAATGCTATTGCTGTTAATTGTATTCCCATTACTTACTAAGCAAGTTGACTTATCCATTGTTGTTGTTGTTGATTTGTGTAAGTGAACAAAGCGGGTCAAATGGCGATTGGGTAAAAAGCCCAAAGGCGACTGGTGGTGAACTTGCTATTATAATAGTAAGTAAATAACTCAGTAAATCATGGCCGATACCCTGAAGCCTCTTTTGATGTAACACTTAATCTTTTGTTAGAAGATGTCACTTAAATGAGTTTTGTGAATGTTTTGGGTCAAGTGCGGGTATGTAAACTTGTGGTGTGATTATGGCAAGACGACATGTAAAGTGGCTAAAGTAGTGTTGTTAAGCTAATTATGTTTTGTTGTATGCAACTTATTTAAAAGAGTGGTCATTTTGTACATATAAGAGTCTGAGTATATAAAAAAAACTACCCTTGATATGTATGTATTTGTTGAAAAGAATTTATATTTGGAGTTTGAATCACTTGTTTGAAATATGTTGTCAAAAGAGGTTTAAAATCTGAGATTTTTGCTGCTGCAGGGTGACTACCCGGTGGGTAGTAATGGTACCTGGTGGGTAGCCTCTTAAAAAATTTGCTCAGAAAATGTGGGTATGTTGGGTACCCGGCAGGTCGCTAGGTACCCGGTGGGTACTCAACAGATTTTGCAATTTTTACTTTTAAAGTTCTAAATTATTTATATAATTAATGTGCCGAGTCTATAACTACATAATCAAGTCGTGAGACTCTAATAAGGGTGTTTTAAATGTATTAAAAAAATCGGGGTGTTTGAGGTTTTCACGTGACATATTTACCTACGTGGTATAATATGAAGCAAATATTAATACTTCTATAGTATATATATATAAAATAAATATAGATAGATAGATATAGATAGATAGAAATATTTATACTTAGTGTATATAGATATAGATTATATTATAAGGCACTTAATGATCCCAAGTCATTTGTTATTTTATTTGACATTGATAAAAGTTGCATCTATTTCAACGTTTTCACATGGAATATAGATAAGACTGACACGAAGTTGGTTAAAATATGAATTTTATGTATATTTTTCTTAGAAGTTTCTAGATCTTTCTTATTACATATTTACACTGCATATTCTAACATTATAGTTTTTCTACCAAATCATATATATTTCCATAAAGTACTTTAACTTTTTAGAAACTTTGGATACATGTCATTAGACTTCTCCTAAATGTAGACAAAAATTGACAGAACCCGACGCGTCACGTCAGCTTTTTCTAAAATTGACTGAAACTGACGGACCCCTAACAGTATAGTTTTCCTGATAACACTTGGGTGTTCCGTCATTAAACTTGCTACATTCCCTTGCCATATGTCCTTGTTGACCACAACGGTAACATGTATTCTTTCTTGCCAAGCAAACTCCGGAAGGTGGTTTCCCACAATCAACACATAACTTGAGTCCAATGGTGTTCTTTTGTTATGACTTAAACTTATTTTTCTTAAAATTGCCACCACTTCCCACAAATTTCCTTTTTAGGTCCCCGTGGTCGGCTGAATGATTAGAATCACCAACATCTAAAATCTTAGCTGCCTCTATGGCTTGTAAGAATGTTTTTTGTGTAGTGAGTTTCACTAACTTCTTAATTTCGGGTTTCAAACCTTCAATGTACAAGGCCACCTTTCTCTCTTCAGTGGCAACTTGATGTATGGCAAACCTTGCTTTTGCAACAAACTTCTCTGTATAAATCGGTACAGAGTCATTTCCCTGAACAAGTTAGAGAAATTCAATTTCCAATTTTGCTATATCGCTCTCGGGGCAATAGTTATCCATTAATATCTTATTAAAGTAATCTCACGTCATATTAGCAGCACCTTCAATTCCATACTCGGCCCTAACACTCTTCCACCGGTCCAAGGCAGAATTCTCCATCAAGGTCGAGGAATATCTAACCTTAAGATGAGGTGGGCACATACACGTTTCAAAACATATCTCCACCTTATTCAACCAATCTAGAATGGCTACTGGACCTCCTGTTCCATGGAATATATTTGGCTTTGTTCTCAAAAATTCTTTGTGAGAGCATTCTTTAACTACTCGAGGATTGGGATCTTACCGAATCTTTGGGTTTGGTTATGTACTTACTTCGTGGCCTGGGTTCAATTTTGCATTAGGATTTGGGTTAGGACTTTGTTGAGAAACATTATCGTTTTCACTTTCGTTAGGCGTCCTAGATCAAAGAAGTTTTAAAGTGTGCTCCTTTGCTGCTTTTAATATTTATTCTTTATTTTTCTGAAGCATTTCATGTACAATTGCCTTTATAGCTTTTGTAATTTCCTCTGCCAAATTTATACTTATAGATTGGCTGGCCTGAGTGGATTGGGTACGCCTAACACTTCCACCCTGACCCTTACTCTTCCCACGGGTAAATACATTGCCAATGTGTCCAGGTGACGCAACTTGTTCTTTATTTCTCTCGGGTTGAGGGTTGACACCAGTTCCTTTATAAGACATGGTCTTTTTCTGAAACATCATAAATTTTCAAATTCTTTTCGGATCAAATGATTAAATACTTGATACATAACTGATGTTGAAACTATTTCAGATTTTATGAACACCATCAGGATTATATAGTATGTATATGTACATTTATTTAGCAGTCCACATAATCCATTGCTTAAATCAGCATTGGTACGTGAGTACTTTGGTACTTCCCCAAGCTCGACTTTCAAAATTATAAACCGGCATTGGTACGTGAGCATCTATGTGCTTACCCAAGCCCGACTTTCAGTTCAACTTTGATCATTCTAACTATGAACATTAGTGTAATCCTCCATGCTCACAGAGCTTACGGATTAACACAACTGAAAGTCAATTTTGAGTAACCTTTAATGCTTGAATAAGCTTACCGGTTAACTCCCTTTTGAAAGTCATTTCTATAATTTCACAGCTCAATGAGCTCATGAATTTACAACAAATCGGAGGATTATTTTACCTTTTTTACTTGGTACTACTCTGCTGTAGCAATAATTCTATTTTAAACATGTTATTACATTCTTTATTTACTTATAATATTTTTAGTTTAAATACATGTTTTTTTTTGGATTCACCATATTACATATTTCATTTCCAGCTCACTTCTTTATACGCTCGACTAATAGTATTACTGATTATATATAAAACACCACAACATAACACATGATATAAATTCACATTGCACATTACATGATGAAACTTTTATTCCATATATTTACATAAGTTCCACATACATAGATTCCCAGATTACAAAAGATTACAGGTTGGTGTCACATAAGAAGCTATATACTTCTATTCTATTACATAATGAGGATCTGACTAATCATTTCAAAAGTCTTGCATACTTTGCTATTCTATTTTTCATTCGGCTTCTAAAGGTGCAACCATATTAATCACCAACATATTCAAAAGATTCACCTTTCCAACCTGTTCAAAAAGCTCATACCCTTAACTATTACAATCTAGTTATAATGGTAATGTTGAATAATAAACCCCGTAGGTTATAATGTGTACATATTCAGGTATTTATATAGTACAATGTAATATACCTAAACTCTAATGGACCCTAAACCTATAATCGGATTTGGGCCAACTATTCTAATCTACCATCTAACACTCTCCCGCAGTCCGAGCGATGAAATCGCGAAAGCTCGAGACTGGAGCAAAGAATTGTACATATTAAAGCATTAAATCTATAACTATTTTGTTGATGAAGATATCCGACAGCAAGTGAATGCGAATATTCAAACAGCAACAGCAAAAACAATAAAAGCAGTAACTATTTAGTTGATGAAGATATCCGACAGCAAGCAAATGTGAATCTTCAAGCAGCAGCAAAAGCAAAGCAACACGATACCAAGAGCGAAATAAAATGACAGCAAAATCGAATTTTTTTGAACCGCAACAACAAAAACAAAACAAAGACGAGCAACAAAAGCTCATGGCATCAATAGCAATTAGCAAGTGGGCATCATTTTTTTTTATGAACATAAAATAAGAATATTGATCAAAATTGTTGGAAGAGAAGTACAAAAAGCAATTAGATAAGAAAGATTAGATAAGATTCTAAAGAAGATTATATGGATTATAAAAGAGATGTGTTTTAATAAGATTTTGATAAGACATTAAATAGTGAAAAAGTGAACGGCCGCAAGAATAATATTTAGGGTTAATTGGACTCGGAAGTACACAAGTACACTTGAACGACCGCAAGCTTAAGAAACGAACATAAATTTTTTTTCGTAGGAATTAGCTAGAATCAAAACAATTAATGCACATAAACCACAAAGTCAAAGAAAGTGGTTGTGGTTTTGTGAGAAAGAAAAGCAAAGCATATGGTTACACGCATGGAGGCCACACGAATTTTTTTTCTTTCTTTTTATTTTTTGCAATATAAAAAAAAAGAGATTGTAAAATGGTTAAGGAACAAGAATGAAGCGGAGATATAAGAAGACATAAGAATGATAGATACGAGGACGGGGAGAGCGAAGGAGATAAACCATAAAGAACTAGGCTCTGATACCATATTGAATAAAAAACCCCGTAGGTTATAATGTGTACATATGCAGGTATTTATAGAGTACAATGGAATATACCTAAACTCTAATGGACCCTAAACCTATAATCGGGTTTGGGCCAACTATTCTAATCTACCATCTAACAGGTAATTGACCCATCCAGTATAGCTAGCAGCCGGTGGGTACGAAGTATGGTATTGAGCAAACAAGTGGTTCATTCGGACCCGAACCACATTACCAAACCACGCAATTCTGTCATAGACATCTAGGACCCGAAAACGAAGATATCTTATCAGATCTCTGGCACGAACAAACATGGGTCGGGTTGCTATTCGTAAAGCACGTTCTAATTTGTGTCGTACAAGTTGTGCTACAAACATCTGCACCTAGTAAGTATGTAGCTGAGCAAGTAACCCGTCTATATATGCTTGTGGTACTACCACTGTGGGTTCTCCCAGATCTTCAAAATTTACACCAATGTTTTCATTAAAGGTCCGTGATATTTCAGAAGGTTCTTCTTCACTATCAGACACTAGGTCAATAATCTCAGGGTTCCTGCGTGGCATCCTACACAAACAAAATAAATGATTAGTCTTGGTTTAACTGTGTCTAAGCAAAGTAATTCGCAACTCGGTAAGGCTTAGGCTTAAATCAACCTATTTCTCCAATACCGAATGCTCTGATACCAATTTAAAACAACCACATTCCCGACATTATTTGAAATAACGCTTAGACATATATATTACAACGGAAGTCGAAAATACTAAAGTCTTAATATCCAATAAAACTTAAAAGTTCAAAACATAATTATATATAGTCGGTATCACTTGGATATCAGATGCAGCAGTCCCCTTCTTTTCATCTTATTCCAGAATCCTCACGGGGGTCTACATGCTTAGTGAGTTTGTGCGGTGGTTTGTGTACAAAATAACACATAATATAATGTTTATACATTGATAGTGGTACAAAATAACCATGAAAATTGGATCCTGATGTTGTGGCTGAACCACAATTTCAACTCATTGATCATTAATCACGAGTGAAATGCAAATTGATGATAAATTAATACGCATAGAGGTGATCTGTTTCAGTCCAGTCCAGACACCCATTCAGTTCACAACATCGGTACATGACAACTTTATGCAGTGTATGTATTCGATGTACATAAAAATCATATGAATGAAGTGCAAGTTGATACCACCAGGGGCTGCTCATTCCAGCCCATAGACCCGTCCACGTTCACCGCACCAAGACATAGTAACACATAGCAACTTTATGCAGTGATTATATCCAATGCACATCAATAAAACTCATAAACTGCAAATAATTATTATGTAGCAGTTTCACATATACATATCGTGCATCCTAATTTTCGAAAGACACGAGATACTCACCTTATGTTGAACCTAAACATTTCACCCAAAGTTATATTTAGTATTTATTTAACTTGTAAAACTTGGAACTTGTTATCTTATAACTAAAATAAAATGTATAATCATTTTGGTCAAAGCATCAGTAAGTGTAGCTCTAGCTTGTTGTTTTGACCCAAGTCCCACGTTTAGACTATCATATTCGTTTTTAAACTATTCCCAAATGTTATTTAAAGAGTGTTGATTTTGCAAATTCATCTTTGTTTTAAATCTCATAAGCATCCAAACATATATCTACTCAAAGCTAACATCTTAATAGAAGTTTTGACATAAAATCACTTTCCACCTTATTTTGGTACTCAAATTAATACACTTTGAACACTTCTCTTTGAAACTCCATTATTACTAAACTATATGATGAATTAATTTAGAATAAAGGAAGTGAAGTTATACCTTAGGTACTGTACTTAAAAAGTTAAAAGGGATGTAGTTGCCCTCTTTTACTTGATCATTCTTCTTGTTGCTAAATTACTTAATGTCTTCAACTTTATCACTAGTCTTTTTAATACATGTTTGATTTCTTATTCTTTTCAATAATAGTTACATGTAAAGGAGAGGAAAAAGGCTGGAGTGGCTTATATATTGATGAGAAGGCAGACTTACTTACTAATGTAGGCTAACCTAAATTCTTAAGATGATATTTTAATAACAAGACAACAAACCATGATAACTCTAATTCTTGTCATCTTATAATTTATCCAAGTGTTTAATGGGATGAGTCATCAAATTCCACTAACTTAGATTTCTTGTTTACAAAGTATGTGCTTTAAGAGTTGTACTATTAGCTTAAACATAAATACCTTAATGTTTAAAATTCTTAATAAGCAAAACATGTTGTACACCAAGAAAGACTATAAGTACCATAATAATACAAAGAATTACATAGTTGACACATTTTAATTATTTGATACATACTTCATATTTATTTTGGAACTCCTACAAATTTATTTACATAACACATGTTTCTTTAATTATAATATTAATTATATTTTATGATTTGAAGTTACTAAATGCTTCAAATTCAAATTTTCCTTACTTGACAATGTTCAAAGTTTTGGTCGTTAGAGCAGCCGCCTCCACTAAAAATTTATATAATGTAAATTATTAATATTATTAAGGGTAATTTTAATATTCGTACGATTTAAAAATAAAAAATTGTTATAAGTAAATGTATTTTTGATATTTGGCTCCGTATAAAAAATTTGTCTTAACTTCGCATCCTCTAAACAAAGTTCTCTGACTCCACATTTTAATGCGGTATACCTTAGATAACAATGTGAAAGTGAAAAGTCAAATTTACTCTCGCGTGAGGAGCACGTGACGAGACTTAACGAAGATAATGACTTAATGAAGTCAGGACCATCAATGAAAGGAAAACTCCCGAAATCTGCAAAAATCCGAACCAAGACTGTTAATATTTATAGATACTACAAGCAATGGATTAAAATTTCAACTTTTAATTTGTAAAAGGGTGATCCAAATTTTTTTCTTTTCCGTAAAAGGGCATTTATGTAATTATAATCCATCCATCCATCCATTCCATACCATCAACAAAAGAGAGAAACGGTATACGAGTATATCGTTAGGGCAAAACAATCACACACACGCACCCGACCGCCGCTCGTCGTCACTTCATCTCTCTCCGGTTACCGACCTCCGTACATCCACCCTCTGTGACCATTACCGTCATACCGTCTTACTGCCGTACAATCTCTACCGGCGTTTCACTTTCTCTCTGTTACTACTTTCTGAACTCTGGTCATATACCACCGAGTAATTTTCGCACAATTTATGTTTATGTCGAAATTTGAAGTTTTTAATCATCGTACAACTCTATATTTTTTTACCTGTTACTGTTTAATTTATAACTGAATTATACTATATTCGTACAGTAGGTGAGTGACACATGAAACATAGCCCTAGCTGTTTGTTTATGCCGTTGCAAATTATTGTTTTACAGTTTGTATGCAGACTGTGTGTATTGTGAATATTTATGTTCAATTGAATAGGTTCATAATGGAATATATGTGATAGTACTTAACTAACTAATAGATATAGAGCCTCTTAATGCTTGGTTAGTTTTGTTATTATTGCTCAAAAGAGGGAAGCTTTTTAGTGAGACTGATAAAAGGGTTAGAGAATGGAGCTTTGACAGGTTGATGAATAAATTACTGCTAGTGATAATTATGCAGTTAGTATTCAAATAAATACATATGTACACATTTTCTAAATAATCTGTCTTATATTTTCTGTAACTTAGCATTCTAGTCAACAATTAACACACGGAGCCTACACATGCAACTTTCTGTTTGCTACATAACTATATGATGAAGTTAAACGAGTTGCCAATTTTTTCATTTTTAGGTTGTCTCTCATTCTTCTTGTAGGTTTGCAATGTTACAGTGGCCGTTTTGAATATATGATTAAAAAAAAATTATGAGGCTAAACTGTTGTTGTCGCCTTGACGCCTTCATTATATTCCTTGGTTGTTAATTTATAGCTATCTTCTGTACAGGTTCAATATAAATTAGTCTTTTTTGACTATGGAACATAGTGAAACGGTTGCTGCTCAAACATCAGATGTTCCTTATTCTACTGGTACCAATGCCATGGAAGTAGAACATGGGCACGGCTCAGGTGCTGCTGGAGAACCAGAGGTTCCTGATGTAAATTCGACTGCTCAAGATCTTAGTGGGAATCCTGATAGTTTAAATGCATCTCAGTACCAATCTTCTGTGAATGGGAATGATATCAGTGATGGCAAAACTATGCCAGTTGCTGGTGTAAGTGAGAATGGTGTTGGTTCATACGATGCCCATAACTCTGCATCTGCAAACCAACCCGCAGATGGTTCTGGTATTATTTTTCGCTTCTCAAGTTCGCAGAATTTAGTTTGATTTTGAGAAAATTAATTGTGCTTCATCGTCTGACTGCTTCTTTTTTTTTTTTTTTTTTTTTTGTGTGGCAGTCGTTGCTGCATCATCTCCTGAAGAAGAGCGATTATGGAGCATAGTAAATGCCAACTCGTTGGATTTCAATTCCTGGACTGCCCTAATAGATGAGACTGAGAAAACAGCAGAGGTAAGCAAAAAATTGTCGACATAAATTTGATGAGATTGAATCATAATGATTATTACTTCGATCACTTGCTTGCTCGCTGCTAGCATTGTACTTCTTGTGACCTGTTGTTGATTGGATTCTAAGATATCATTGATCAATGTGGTTGACCTTCACGCGATTAACTTAAGTATTAACTATATAATGTTATCTAACAGGCAAACATTTTGAAGATCCGAAAAGTTTATGATACCTTTTTAGCCGAATTTCCCTTGTGTTATGGTTATTGGAAGAAATATGCTGATCATGAAGCACGCCTGGGATACATGGACAAAGTTGTTGAGGTCTATGAACGGGCAGTACATGGAGTAACATATTCTGTAGATATGTGGTTACACTACTGTGTTTTTGCCATAAACACCTATGGAGATCCTGAGACAGTACGGAGGTAATATACCTACTTACTGATAAACTTTCATTGTGGTTCTCTGAGGATATCACTGGTGCATTTTTTTGTCATCCTGTCGCATCTCTTTGAGTGCTGTTGTGGTGTTGTGTTGTTACAGTAATACACTATGACACTTTGTATTCAATACAAACTGCTCTCTGTGTATGGTAGACATTGATGTTGGGAAAGCACTTGGTAAACTGAGACTCCGTTTGGCTGATATTTTTTTGTTTTAATATTTAAAGAGAAGTGAACGATGCTCAGATAATAGTCGGATATTATTAATGCTGTCAAATTACCAGAAGTAGTTTTGCTAAATTTTGCACATGTTAGTAAATATTTTGAACTGCACTTTGATGTTTTCAAGGTTACAAAAAAATATATGTTTACTTCGTTACTGTAAAGAGGTTATGCTTTCAAATACAATAAAGAAATTTTCTAGTTTTCTGTGTTTGGTTTAAATCTTCATCATCAATTGGAAAAAGAAACATTCTTGTGAAGAATATATTCGTTTGTTTTTTTTAATCGGAAATAACAACTCTGTACATTACAGAGAATGCAAAATAAATCAGAAAATACAATTGTTACCAAATGAGGTATGAGTTCATTTAATGCGCTTAAAGTCCTGGATTTGAGGCCATTGTTATATCTGGTGGTCTGATATTTTAGGGGTTGGATAAACTTGTAATGGCCTCAACACAATACTTTTATCCGGTTCTCGTCCTTGGGTTATACTATAATCCATGTAGTTCTCTATGAGGTTTCTTTGTTTCAAGATAATCCATTGAGGTATGCTATTATTCAAATAGCTGCCTAGAAGATCTAGTGGAGTTAAGAAGTAAGATGGCCTGTCACTGTTTATATGATCTTTGTTGCAAGAAGGTAAATTACAGTGTTTAGTTTGTGAATTAGTGGCAGGTCATGTGCTATGTATTCTATCGCTGCTTTTGCCTTGTTGTTGTTGCATCTATTATGCTTGAATAACATCGTAGCTGTTATTGTGTTTCTTGATATATAAATTATAGCTCAGTTATTATGTTGTCAGGCTATTCGAACGGGGATTAGCTTATGTTGGGACTGATTACCTGTCTTTCCCTTTATGGGATAAATATATCGAATACGAATATCAGCAGCAGCACTGGTCCAATCTTGCCATGATATACACACGAATATTGGAACATCCTAATCAGCAGTTGGACCGCTATTTTAACAGGTAAGAGACTTTTTAAGCATAATCTTTTCGATTAATCCTTAAATTAGATCCACTATAGTGCTTAGGGTGTCTCATAGTTGGATGCTTTATTAACTTTTGTTGTTTGTACGAATTAGCATGCTCTATGGATTTAGTCTCGAAGTCCCTACAGTACATATACGAGTTTCAGTTTTAGTTGCGTAGATGTCATGTTAGTTAAAGTTTTCAGTGTAATTCTTTCTATATGTATTATCAGTTTTTAGTATTTCTTTTTTTTTTTTAATTATTTTTTTATTTTATTTTGCATGCATGATTACGATATCCTATCTACAATTTTGCAGCTTCAGGGAATTAGTAGCTAGTCGTCCTTTATCAGAATTGAGAACTCCTGAGGAAGTTGCAGCTGCTGCAAGTGCTAAGGAGGAAGTTAATAAAGAAGCAAGTGAAGGGGAAACTAATCCAAATGCAGCGGAGGAATCCTCCAGACCTGCAAGTGCAGTCTTAACAGAAGCTGAGGAGTTGGAGAGTTATATCGCCATTAGAGAAGAGCTGTATAAGAAAGCTAAAGAGTTTGATTCTAAGATCATTGATTTTGAAACTGCTATCAGGAGGCCCTACTTTCATGTTCGACCACTTAATGTTGCAGAGCTTGAAAATTGGCATAGCTATCTTGATTTTATTGAAGGAGGCGATGACTTCAATAAGGTAATCGAGTGTTCAACTTACATGTTTGAATTTCTCTCCTTGGTTTGTGCGTTTAGTTGTCCCTGTTATACATTGACTTACAGTTAAGTAATATTTGCCGCTCATATGATTTATCGGCTAAACTCGTTGGATGAAGCATCTTTTTAAACGGGATATTGAACTTCGACTAAAGCATGGGTCTCCCATTTGGTTGCTATAAGGCTAAGTACTTCAAACCTTTTTTTGCGAGTCGAGATTCTGGGTTCATTTTGTGTTGTGGTAAACTATCTGTTAAAAGTTGCAATGTTATGTATGCAGGTTTGTTCTTACTTAATCATCTGTGAGGCAAGGGGGATCCCTCTTTTCATTTTGAGGGGCCTCCCTGTTCCGCCATCGGAGAATCTCTTTTGTGTTTCTTCTAAGCCCTCTCTATTTGCAGATTCTTTGATTTATTTACATGAATAGTTATGATTATTAGGTACATGATGTTTTTCTTGTGAATCAGGTTGTCAAGTTATATGAAAGATGTCTAATTGCATGTGCCAACTACCCTGAGTACTGGATACGCTACATTTTGTGTATGGAAGTTAGTGGGAGTATGGATCTTGCCGAAAATGCACTTGCTCGTGCCACCCAGGTCTTTGTAAAGGTACCAATATTACATCTCATAAAGCTCATGTCATGTCATTTATCTTTTCTATCGGAAAGTGGAATTGGTTATTTACTACCTTCTACCTTTAGCCGTTATTGGCTGCATTTTCTCTGTGGCTGTAGAGTTCTACTGCCATATGCTGATGGACCAGAATATATTAATTAGAACGGCTGTATCATTTCTTGTGTAATAGCATGCAAAGTGGTAAATTGGGTTGGGTAACAATTCAAAACTTTACGGGGTTAAATTATTCGACTTTTGTGTGGGTTAGGTTGACTCGAAGCACAGTCTAAAAACTTCTTATAAAGGATCAGTGTGTTAGATACTTAGATGTGATGATAAAAGTTCACTATATATGTCAAGAATCACAGTTGTGTATTTTTCTTTAATTCAATGGTTAAAAGGATTTACGTTGCTTCACTTTTGGTGATTCCGACTTCTTTTTATTTTTATTTTTTATTTTTTTGGGTTTACCCGTTAGAAAGAACACAACCTGTGTTGAACCATTTGTGATCAAACGGGTCGAAGTCACCACCTGCAACTAGTGTATATGATCTTTTATAGTCTGTTCTATGCATTTTTTAGGCCTTGTTTCTATTGTTCTTTATTGAACACCTGTTGGTACAGTTTGTTGTTTACCAGATACTGATTGGTTAATAATGTTTACAGAGGCAACCAGAGATTCACCTATTTGCTGCCCGACATAAAGAGCATGGTGGAGACATTGCAGGTGCTCGTGCATCTTATCAGCTTGTGCATACTGAAATTTCCCCTGGTCTTCTTGAAGCAATTATCAAGCATGCTAACATGGAACATCGGCTGGTAACTTTCAGCTAGTCTGATCTGCTTGACCTTTTCTATATTTAGGGACCCAAATCATCGTGTTTCTAAATAAATGGGCTGAATTACCACTTCTAGTGTGTAAAGTTGGTTTCATTTTGCATGTCTTAATTGGTGGTTTTATTTATCTATTTGTCTATTTTTTAATATAATTAGGGAAATCTGGAAGAGGCTTGTTCTTTGTATGAGCAGACGATTGCAATTGAGAAAGGAAAAGAACAGTCACAGACCTTGCCGCTTTTGTTTGCACAGTATTCTCGATTTTTGTACATGGTATGTCTTCGTGACAACCTAAGCCTTTGCTTATTCTCAACTTCTGTGCACTGTTATCTGAAGATGTACTTTGTAGGTTGGTTGCTATATAAGAAGTGGTTTAAGAAACGACTTTAGTTTCGGATGCGCTTGCTCAGTCAGAAAGGCGTACCCTTACACTATGATTGTTCTTTGGACGAACTTGTTTAGTATTCCCACAAAATCTTATATCTTGAGGAACGTGAATAATTTGTGCATCTTCGTAGGTCATTAATGTTTCCAGAATGTTTATCCTACGAGTGGCAGTCCCAATTCACATACTGGGGCTTGGCGTAGGGCCAGTTATAATTGAAAAAGTAATAAGTAATAACACATTCACCCTGCCTTTATCGGAGGCCAGATGTTATGCGTCAAAATGGTCAATTTGTGTAACATGTCAAATTGGGCTTGGGTCGAAACAAGTAACCTTATTAGGTCCCCTATGTATTATTTGCAAGCTAGTTATGTATCATTGTGGATTTGGGCTATTGTCATTCTCTAAATATAATTCTGTTGTCAGGTTCTGGGAAGGGTTGAAAAAGCAAGGGAAGTTCTAGATCAGGCTCTTGAGAGTAATCAACTCTCCAAACCACTTTTAGAGGTTTATATTTTGCCCATTTTCATATAAATTTATTTTCGATAGGGTTCTCCATCTCTTATAACTAGTTGCATCTCTATCTGTTATGTGATGCAGGCTTTGATTCATATGGAATCAATTCAATCACTTCCAAAACAAATTGATCGTCTGGACTCGCTGGTTGAAAAGTTCATAGCTCCTGGTCCGGATGCTTCGAATCCTGCAAGTTACGTTGAGAGAGAAGAGTTATCTAGCATTTTCTTGGAGGTATAACTATGTTGTGGTTTTCTATGTACGATCAGGTGGCACATTTGACCTGGTTCCATGTGAATGGATCGACTTGGATTGTTGATACTTCAAACTTAGATAATAAATTAGCTAGAAGGGGAATGGATCAAAGTGTTAAACAAGGTGGAAGTCTCTCGCAGTCTACTTCTAATTAATAAAACCTCATAAATAGCTTAAGGTTGAGAGTTGGATTGTGATTGCTACAAGTGTTTTTGTATTCATAGTTAACTCATTGGTTATAAAAAAATGGACAAAACAAGTGTTCGGAAGTCAGGCCAGCCTGCCTGGGACTGATGCATACTAAAAATGACCATGTATTAACCCAAATCTGTCTTCACATGGTATCCAACCTTTAATAATCATATTACTTGTGGAATGTGTTATGCGGACGTTTGACACTTTATTCTGCAGTTTTTAGATCTCTTTGGGAATACACAGACCATCAAGAAGGCAGACAATAGACATGCCAAGCTCTTCTTACATCATAAGAGTGGCTCGGAGTCCAAGAAGCGCCACATGGATGGTTATTTAGTTTCAGATAGAGCGAAGCTTGCTAAAACCGGTGCTGTTTCACCTGCTCCGTCTGCCTACCAGGGCACACAGAACCAGTGGCCTGCAGGTTATGGTGTCCAACCTCAGTCTTGGCCACCAGCTACACAGGCTCAAGGACAACAATGGCCTGCAGCATATACACAACAGGTATGACTACAAGTTTCTTTTTATGCCATTGCTTGTGTCTTTACTCTGTCGAACATAATCATAAAGATTTATGTTTCCATCATTCTAAATACAGCTTCGTCATTCGTAATTGTGTTACTTAAGTTGCTAATGATGTATATTGTCCACAATATGCACTTGTTCAAGATCTTTATTCACACTGTATTGAAGATTCTAAATTTCTAATGGCAGTGCTATGATGATATCTATGTGGAAAGTTATGGGATTATGTACTCTATCTGAAATTAGAAATCGATCATTATGGGAATAGTGTAAAAGAAAGTTGATTGGATTTCATGGCTTTTCTAAACATATAATTATGAGTTAATTATCATGTTGAATCATGTGAAGAAAACTGCTATCAGAAAACAGGATAAATGTATATTTTGAAGCTACTTTGTATTGAGTGGCCATTTTATTGAGTTCCACCTTCGAGTCACCAAGGAGTGGGAATTTATGCTTTTACTTTCTGTTGTATTTTTAGGCTGCTTATGGCACATACAATGCTTATGGAGGCGGTTATGCCCAACCACAAGCCCCAACATCTGTTCCACAAGCTGCCGCTGCTGCTTATGCTGCCTATCCTGCTTCATACCCAGTTCAGGTATTCACAAAGTTATAGGTTTATGTGCATATAAAACATCATATAAGATCTATGTCCTCCTGAAAAAACGACTGTCACTTTTGTATCCTATGTGTTTGAGGGATCTCTTGAGGTTGCGATATGGGCAGGTTGGGTAATGGGTCAAAATGGATACTTCACAAAATTTTGCATTTTCTCTGCCCAATTGTGTCATACTCCGTATAAGGTTACAAAGTTTATACTATTCCATAATAAACTACTTTATTGAATAACTTGATTTAGAATGTTTTATACATAAACATACTATTAGTCATTACTTTTGACAACTTTTGAAATGTTCCCTTTCTAGCTAATCCGGTTATAGGTAAATCGTATCCTGAATCAACCATTCATAGATAAATGGTTGACATTGCCACCTGTAGAATATTTGGTCTATTGAAACTATATTCGATCTTCATAGTTTACTCATATCCATTCCAATTCTATGTTTTAGTTCAATCTCTAGAATGTGTTAGGTTATCATGTCTGACCACCAAATTTTAAATAGATGACACATATATTTCCCTCCACATCATCACTGTTGTTATTCTGCTTTACAGTACTCCTACATAATATATACACATATGTTTCACACCCGTTTTTCCACCTTTATCGAATGACGTATTTTTATTCCGGTTTTTAGTTTCTCACTGTTACCTTTTTTATAATCTCAGCAGGCTGCCCCACCGCAAGTTTACACACAGCCTGGTGCAGCAGCAGCAGTGGTGCCGCCACCAGTTCAGCAACCTACTGCAGCTGTTGCTCCTCAGTCTTATTATGGCGCCACCTATTATTGAGTTGTCATCCGTAATTTACCATAAAATGAATGGCATTTTGGTTATTTCTTTTCGTTTGTGTCTGTAAAATACAGATCCCTTATTTCATTATGATGGTCTCAGTAGCAGACATAGAAAAGGAAAGAGTAATCTGCCAATAGGCGTCTCTTCATCTGAATATTACAAGCAGTTTTAGGTACGTCCGTTTTTATTTTCTATTACTTGTTTTAGGGTCGATTAGGGGTCGTAGATTACTTGGCAGATGATCATATTGGCTATACAGGTATCCTGTTCTTATTTTTAAATATGTAACACCGATTTCTTGCTGTTTGTACCCGAATTTGCTTGCTTTTGAGTTGCATCTTTAATCTGTCATTGTTGGTGTATCTTTATGAAGTGGAAACATGGTTAGCATTTTTCAATTTGGGTTCTATTGATCAATTAAAATTGTTTTTAGAAAAAAATTATGCTTATTATAATTCTTCAAAATTGGTGTTCTTTTTTTTTTTTTTTCATTTTTATTTTTTGACAAACATCATTTCTTAACTACTTATCAAAAACCTACCACAGAATGGCATCGGACTCTTTTTTCACAAACTCGATCTCATTACTACTCTGCTGCATCACAAACACCTTAAAACACCAGACCCCGCCTCTAAAATTGACTACATTATGTGATTATAAACAAGTGAGTAGATAGTTTTTCTAAAGTGGGTTATTATTACTGTGATCGATGTCTGAAGTTATAAAGCACGTGCCTAAACAGCAATCCTGATCGATGGTGCCACCCTGTACTATTATTGATGCTCGCAAGCTCATTGTGAGATAGACTATGAAACTGTAGGATTGTGATCTGATCCGATTTTGATTTGGATAAAATCTTCATGAAAAAGGTTGTAAATGTGATAAAATTTGTTTCATGAATGAAGGTCTCGGATTTAGTCGGTGTTATCAACTTATGATGTTAATGTTTTAGTTTATTAAAAACTTACAAAGTTTGTTGACTTGAAGCAAAGATAACTTGTCGACTAGTTATAATAATTTTGACGGAAAATTGACAGACCTAATTAAATAGACTTAAAAATGAGTCTTATAAGGAGAGTATGACACGTGACACACTCAACGGTGAGATAATAGAGGGAAAATATATTAATCAATAGATTGAATGAGGATAAGGGAACTAAATCTATTTTATTTTATAGCTCTTTAATACATGTCCAATAGGATTGAATGAAATCAGAATATAGTTCAATCCAATTATCACCTCATTATCAAGTTAGGTTATATATTCCTTTTTACCTAACATAAACTTTCATTTTGATCTGCTGATCATGATTTTGCTATATTTTAAATTACTATTACTATACATCATATTGCATAACATATTGATGTTTAACAAGCCATTGTACATCCACTTAGTAACTTTTTTTAGAGGAAGTCCACTTACTACCTTTAATCGAATCACTTCATTTGCATAAAAATCCATTTTAACTTGGTTTGAATTTTTACGGATTAGAATCCTTATATGAGAGTTCACGTTCCCTCACAAAGATAGATTAAATATTTAGAATTACGTACTCTTGTTTACAACCGTGAGACACACTGTTTATCTTTGTATTAATCCAATTCATACACGTACAATAACCAACATTTTACATATTTACAAGGAGACAATAATCGCGGACTAAATTAATCATTTTTCATTTTCACATATAAACATGTCTACAACATGTAGTATTATTGATGATTTCGAGGACTAAAGTATTTGAAGGTGTTACGAGTTCAATTACCATCAGAAGTGAGAAAAATTGTTTTGTATAAAAGAAATCCGAATCACTGATTTATATCACAAATTGAAATGGCCATTAGTTGAGGTTGATTTACTGTCTTTAGAATTTCTTTAAACAACAATCATTAATTTATATTACGGTTAGATCAATCTTTAATCGAACTTGATTTATATCACAAGACAAACTTATAACAATCATCATATCTAGGACCATAGACAAATAATCAAACTTATATAACCAAATATTTTCCTAACATTCGATTTGTACACTTAACAAAGCATGTCCTTCAAAAAGAGAAATCCTACTTTTACAAAAAAAAAAATTATAAAAAATTTATTTACAAAGTTTTTGTATGTTGGATTTCTACTCCAAAAAACCCATACCAGTATACCACCATCATCATAATCTCAAATTAATCCCAACCATCCATCTCAAATGACTCACTCTCCAATCCAACGGCCATAATTATATCCTAAAAAACACTACTTTTTCAACACAGATCTCATCTTCGTTTCTCTCCCCTCCCCTTCCATCTCTTAAACCTCCAATTTACACTTTCCCCAAACCCTAATTTCACCAATTTATCAATTACACGAACAAAACACACTTCTATATGCTCAAACTCAAACCCTAACTTACTTCTAAGGGGTTTAGGGTTTAATAACAGCATCACCTCTTTAATCCAATTAATTAATTATAAGTTATGGCGAGTTCGTACTCATCTTCCGTTACTGCATCCCAGGTATTACAATTTTTTTCGTTAATAAGTTAATTATATGTGTAAATAATATTTAAAATTATTGACAGTGATGAAAAGGTGTTAACTTGTTTATTTTTGATTTTGTGTAGGTTGGTTCGTACTTTGTTCAGCAATATTATCAGGTGCTTCAACAACAACCTGAATTTGTTCATCAGTTTTATGCTGATTCAAGTACTATGGTTAGAGTTGATGGTGAATCTACTGAAACTGCATCTGCTATATTTGTGAGTCTATTTTTAGCTCATTATTCCTTCATATGTAGCTTCAATGATTTATGCTAATTCAGAATTAGAGTAAAATTGAATCTAGTTGGTAATAAATTTCTTAGGGGGTGTTTGGATGTGTGTTAAGGTGTTTAGAGTATTAATAATTGATAAAGTTTTGATTTTTAATGTTTTGGTAAATTTGTAGAAACTGATACGCTTCTGATTGATTATTATCATGCAAAGTTGCTTTGGTTTGCTAGGGTTTGATAATCTGTTTGTGAGTATTTAAGTGGCTGTGAACATGCTATATGTTTCGTGCTAGTTGCAATGTGCAAACTAATGTGAAAGTATACTGTTCTTGACGTGCTTAGAGTATTACAATGATTCGAGATTTCTGTAATATTTTGTTAAATATTTGTACATGCATCATTCGTGATTTGATTAGTTGATGGAACTCAGGTGATCTTTTTTTCTTTTAAGTATAGCAGTAGCTGAAGTTTGGATGTGTCATTGTTAGTTTCACATTCTTTGACGATACTTAACTTTTATTTTATGAATATTAGGACAACAAAAATCAAATTTCACGAAACTGGCGAAGGCTTGCATAAAATAATGATCTTCACTGATAAATACAATTAGTTATCTGTCATTATAATCATATGATTTTTTATTCCGATTCTTGGTAGGGTAATTATCACTTCAAAAATGCACATTCGAACATCCCCCAACTTTAATTAATGATTTTGCACTTTTCTCTATGCCTCTTTATTATTCCTCTTTTGCTTCATGATACCTCTCTGAAGTTAAATTTCAATGTCTGTGACATTGGACAATACGTTTATCACATTATACTCATGTTTCTTTGTTTTGCTATTGCACGTAGGTTTAACCACTTTTAAATTAGGGTTTTAAATTTTTTTATGCTAGTTGTTTGTGAGCATCAAGATACTTAAATTTTGAAAATTGTATTTATTTTCTTGTAGCAAATACACACGCTTATCCAATCACTACAATTTAGTGGGATTGAGATCAAAACAATAAATTCTCTTGAATCGTGGAGCCAAGGCATCATTGTGGTGGTTTCTGGTGTTGTGAGATCCAAGCTCTTCAGTGGCCGGAGACAGTTTCTTCAGACGTTTTTTCTTGCTCCGCAGGAGAAGGGCTACTTTGTCATGAATGACATCTTTCACTTTGTAAGTGAGAAGGTTATGCATCATCATCCACCACCTGTGGCTCCAGAGACCAAAGTTGACTCTCAACCAATTAGTTCCGCTCCTTCTGAGTTACTAGGTATGACTTATTTGTTATGTCCTATTAAACATTGCATGGATGTATATTATCTTAAATGACATAGGTTTATCATAAGTTTTAGGTTTATTTTTTGTAGAAGTTAACAATTTTTTGAAGGTCTATGCATGAATTAAGTAAATGAGTCAAATTTGACAACTCTAGAGATGAAACATAAACCATATGAGTCAAATTTGACACCTCTAGTATTCTGTTGTGCTCTCGGAACTTCTGAAGTAGAATTTACGCATAGAGGGGCAAAATGTGTGGTTGATCAGGTTGGGTAGGAGGCCAAAATCTGCAGTTCTTGCATAAGTGTCCGAAGGGGTCAGGTTAACCCGCTAATGTTTCTTTATCCCTTTTGAAATTTATATGTAATTAAAGTATGAAATTAGATCATGGAATATATACTTACTATTACTATAATGTAGAAGTTCTGAGCACTTGAATACACTTTGTTCGAGTGACTGTGACCCGTTTCAATATAGGGTAGTTTTTTCAAATTTACTGATTTGACACGCTAGGTATGAAATGTAAACCCAATCTGACCCATTTCTTAATGTATGGGATGGAATTGCCACCTCTGTTAATCGGCATACATCAACCTAGTTATGCTCTATATGCATGGTATGCATTGATTTCTTCTTGCTTAGTACATGTGTTTATAAATGGATGAAAAATCAACAAATGTTTTCTCGTGTAGTATTTTGGGAAAATAATTCTTTATAGTAATGCATTGTTTTAGTAAATCGTGGGCTCATCTTAGATATTTTTAAATGCAGTTGGTGAAGACACATTGGAGGTTGATGCGAGGGAAAATCTTAATTCGTTACATTTAGAAGGAAATGATGAAGTTGATTACTATAATACTTCCAAAGAAACTCAACATCTGCAGCAGCAGCAGGAAGATTATGAGAGTGAAGAGTATGAGGAGGAACCACCATTAGAAGAACATCACAACACAAATGACTATGCACAAGAACCTATGTATCCAAACACAGCGGATGAATATGTTCAAGAGCCTGTGTATCAGAACACGAGAGAATATGTTCAAGAACCAGTGCCTGCTGTGGAAGAGCCTATTGCAGAGCCTGTGAAGTTCACCTATGCTTCTATCGTACGTATTATCTTAAAATCTACTACTTTTATGATCGAGTCCATAGGTGGTGAAATGGGCCAATAGTGTCTCATTCGTGATTATAATTTTTTGTTTGTTATCATTCTTTCAACAACAACCTTAAATTTGAATTGAATGATGTAGGAGGTATTATGCACTAAAAGTACTCTTTGAACAAACACTTGTTCAACATGTTCCTATTAAGGGGTGTTTGGGTGGGCTTAGTTTAATAGCTTATTTGCTTATTTTCTTATTTTAACACAATAAGCTTAGTTTTTAGTTTTTGGATAAGCTTAATTTGCCTAACTTATTAGCTTATATAGTGGAGAATTTGATGAGTTCAAAATAAGCTACACTTTTTTAGCTTATTTGCTTATTAGCAATTAGCTCCCTTAAATGAGCCCATCCAAAGAGCCCCTAAGCTGTTTGTTGATTTTATGGTTTTGAATGATTAGAGATAAAAACATAACCTGAATCGACTCATTCATAAGTAAGTGGGTAGAAATTGCTACCTCGTATTGCTTCCATCCTATATCTAAACATAAGCTGGCGTGATAATTGTTGTGTGCATGGTTTTATAAGTTGGTGTGATTGATTTGGTACTAGGGCAGAATCTGATAAATAAGTAAATACTCATTATTTCTAATTTTGTCAACGGGTCTGAATTATTTTTACTAAGTTGAGTAGTTTCATTGACTGTTTGTATTCTAGTAACCGAACTAGAAATGAAGTAATTTTGCATTGCTTTTTGTTACATTTGCCCAAACCATAATACTACTATTCTGTAAAAATCCTCATTGAACGCATAACAAGTATTTCAATGGGGCAAAAGAATTGTTTCTTCTTGCTTTATTTGTATCTATTATGTGGTTATGTCATTTCTTGCAGGAGTTGCAAACTTGCAATTTCATACTTGCTTCTAGTAGAACATATTTCTTTTGCATTATATGTTCTTCATTTTTTATTAATGTATTCATATTCTCCCATGGTTGTTGAATTTTAAAAGTTGCAACTGAAAGGGAAGTCTTCATCATCAGTTCCCGCTCAGCCACCTGTTACTAAGAGTGTTACACCTACCACAGAATGGCATCATACTCCTGAACCGGTTGCTCAGCCGCCACCTGTTTCTTATGTCTCTGAATCCACTACTCAGGTGCCGCAAGAATCATTTGCTAGTGAAGAAGGTGAATAAAATTACCTCATATGTTACTTTTTTGTGTTTTCTGTATTGAACATTCATATGTGAGTGAAATAGTTATATTTAAAGCCAGTGGCTCACTAAAGATATAAGAACGTTATACTTTTTATGTTCATGCTTATTATGTTGCTTTTCGAAAAACATAATAATTTTGTGTGTGCACCTTTTGTTTTTTCAGTTGATTCAAAGTCGGTTTATGTGAGGAACCTGCCAACTACTGTTACTAGTAGTGAAATTTTCGAAGAGTTCAAGAATTTTGGTAAAATCAAGCAGGATGGTGTATTCTTGAAGAATCGCAAGGTTGTTGTCTTTTCTTTTAGTGTTCTACTGTTTTTGTCAAATCAAAAACATAACGCTGGATTGTTACAGGATGTTGGTGTTTGCTTTGCATTTGTCGAGTTTGAGGACTTAGAGGGTGTTCAGAAAGCAATCGAGGTTTGTGCTTAATCTACATATCTATAATCCTGTGCGATGTGAAGCTTGTTGAAAGCTTGATAGCATGCTCTTTTTTCGGCTTTTGTGTTATAGGCATCTCCAATTCATTTAGCTGGAAGGCAAGTATACATTGAAGAGAGGAGAGCAAACAGCAGTGGTAGTACTCGTGGAGGAAGTATGTGCCTCTATCTGTTATATACTCTGATGATTTGCTTTTTGTTATTGCAATTAAACATTCAAAATTTGATACTAAACAGTCAATAATTTTCAGAACAGACTGCTCTGTTAGCTTCATATCTGACTCTTCCGAGCTTAAATATTCTGAAAATCAGAATCGTTTATTGTCAAACACGGAAAAATAATGTTATTATGCAAGTGTTGACATATCGCCGGTTTTCTTGTGCAGGAGGTGGGCGAGGTGGAAGAGGGCGAGGTGATGCACCAAGAGGAGGACGTTATGGCGGTGGCTCTTACGCCAGAGGCAATGGCTTTCGTTAAAGAGAGACAATGCTAGTCGTTACTACAAGAACGAATTGACCGAGTTCTTGGAGGGTTGGTTTTTTGCGATAATAGTTTTGGCTTATAAACAAAATGTTTGCGTTGTGATTTCATGTTGCATTATGCTAATCATGTTTTAACATTTTTAATGCACGCTACTGAATTAATATCCGGTCATATTAGATATCGTGCAAGCGGTATCCATCTCTTGATTGTTCTTCAACTTTCAATCTAAGAGATGCATGTTTTTGATCATGTTGGTTTTCATCATTTCTTGCTTATAACTTCTCGTATTACAAATCAATGTATTACAAATCAATGTCATTATCTGCTGCTACACTCGGGTAGTATTCTAGTTACATATGATCACAAAACTTTTTGTTTACATTAATACAAACGTACGCGTAAAGTACTTGTTCCATTTAATTTTTTTTTTTAACTAAATATCTTGATTTTATCATAAAGGCCTTCACTTGTAATCTACAAGTCTTCTTATATTCTCGTACGATCGAAGTCATGATAAATGGGACTTGTATGATGACAAAAACATTTAAGGAACAACATTATGGTTAAAAATCGAATATTTGGATCATGAAAATTGAAAAGAGCTAAAAAAAAGTATCATTTAGCCGTGCGGGTGGGGCTCCATATCTTCTTCGTTTGTCCTTTCGACTGTTTGACCCTATTCTCTCCGTGATCTTTTGTTCAAATTTTACACTGTCACCTTTTACTTTAGAAACATTTCACTATTCGCCCATTAACTTATTTGTATCGATCGTTAATGAACTAGGATCAAAATTTCAATATAATTCTTTGGTTGAGCCTAACGTTGATTTAGGTTATTGATTGTTAATGGATAATTTGAGATTTATGGATCATCAAATTTCGAATCTTCTTCAAGTTAGCTTGATCATACATCAATAAAGCCATTAACCTATCAAATACGACTTCAACTTGATGTAACAAGGGTAATCGTTCTATGAATATCATTATAATTCAGAGCTTATTCAGCACTTAGATGAATAACTGAAAGCCAAAAAAAAAAAACATTAACGAGATAATCATTCACACCCCAAACGTAAATTTATTCATACATTCGTTTTCCACACAGTTATTTATTTTATTATTTTGTAATGTTTGACAAAATCAAGTCTTTCGATTGAAAGTATAACAATTGCATTAGCTCTTATAGCGATTAATGAGTCGAGTTTATCTCAATTACAATGCCAAAGTAACTCTTATAGTCTACTTAAACCTTGTAATCATCATTGACCTTGATACATTATTTTTCCGACTATTGATAAATATTTATTTTAGCTAATCAAGATTCTTAAACATCATTTTGAGTCTTTTTGAAGCCGAACTCGATTTTACATCAGTCAACTCACTAATCTATCAAATTAAATTTAAATCGAATGCAAGCACCGTTAATAAACAGTTGAAGCTATGAAAATTATAAAAACAATTTAAGTTAACTTTTCAAGAAAATGAAACTTAAATGAAACAAACAAAAGTCTGCAGAGTTGTGTTGTACTGTTCTGTGTTGAAAAATGAAAACTATGATGGTTATCCAGAAGCCTTTTCTCTGCGATTATTTGAGTGTGACTAAATTAAGTAAGGTACAACAACTAACGCATATGTACAAACTACTCTTTCATGTGGGCTGCATAGAACTGTATCTCCATTTGGAGACAAAATTCAATAGAAGAAAATGATGAAAAATGAAGCGCATAAAGCCGACACCGTGGTCCCACCTCCCATCATCGTTCAAAAAATTAAAAAAATTGTGTTTTTTTCTATATTCTAACCAAATTCACTTCCCTTGTTTTATTTTTCAAAATTGGCTTCTTAAAAAGTTTCAATTTTTGTAAAAAAGTTTCAATTTTTGTAAAAAAGTTGCAGGCTTTTTTGAAAATGGATGGTGGGTTTGGGTTATTGGGTAGTTTTTCCGGCGACGGTGGTGGTGATGGTGGTGGGGTGTCATCTGATGAGTCAACCACCGGTGGGTCAATGTTGACCAGCAAGAACAATGTTATGTCAGCTGAGGTTTCATCACCATTCCCACTTGTTGATGATGATGATAAAAATCTTGAATTAGGGCTTGGATTGAGTATAGGTGGTGGTGGTGGCAATTATGGTGGTTTGAAATCACAAAAGTCAGTTCTTGGGTGGGGTCAATATGCTAGAATCTTGACTGCTAAAGATTTTTCACCAGTTTCTGTTTCTCCTTCTAGGTAATTAATTTAAAACCGTTTTTAAAGTTGTTGCATAATTGTGTGTGAAATGTGGATATGTTTATTTTTACTACAATTTGAATTTCATGATTATAGGCAAAATTGTGTGTTAGTTTCTTGATTTTGCTGCATAATTAATGGTGAATTTATTTATGTTCATTGTGAAATGGCTTATATGGAATGTTAGTACATCATTACTATTCTTTTCTGGAAAATTATTATCATTATTAGTATTATACATAAGAAATAAAGTATTTACTTTGGATTCTTTGTTATACATCATCATGATTGTCCGTTATACTAGTTCAGCTATTGAATTGTATTGTTGTAGTGTGGTTGGATGGCCTCCAATAAGAAGAGGTCACAGGTTGGTTAATCAAACAAAGTTACCCGAGGAAGAATCTAGCTCGACACCTGAACCAAAGAGAACTTCCGAAAATGGCATTTGTTGTTCTGAGACGAAAAAAGGGGTAGTCAACAAAATTTATCTACCTGTGAAGGTGAATATGGATGGAATGTTAATTGGAAGGAAAGTTGATCTCTACGCTCATAATTCATATGAAACGTTGGCACAAACGTTGGAAGATATGTTCTGTCAAAAACGTGAGTTCTTCTTCTGCTTTCGAATTTGACACACTTTGCTTGTTTTGGTATTTTGTTCTTGATTAAGTAGTTTCAGGATTATATGCATATTTACATGCAAGCAGTGGCTAGATGGCCGGGTTGGGTAAGTGGTCTTTATTTGGTTCGTGTTGAAAGTTGTAATTTATATGCACGAGTCAAAGCGTGTAAACAGACCCATCAACACTTTTTGTCCATTTCTGTATAATCTTTGAATGCTTTAATTGTGATCATATAACGAGAGTAAGAAAACAATAATTGAAATCTATGAAAACGATTACGGAGATTGTATGCATTAAAAAATAGGCTTTGGGCAACCTTCAGCCTCATCGACCTGTTTCCTTTCAGCTAATTATTTTCATTTGACCTGATCTAAAGCACAACCCAAATCAACCCATTCACAAGTAAATGAGTTGAAATTATGATATTGTTCGTTTTTTCGTCACATAACTTTTGTCCATGTTCTGCGCCAAAGTACTAGATTGACGGTGTTTATGGTCTCTAGGGTCAAGTACAGAAGCAGCAGGCCCATCAAAACTGCTGGATGCGACATCTGAGTTCGTGCTCACCTATGAAGACAAAGACGGAGACTGTATGCTTGTCGGTGACGTCCCTTGGCAGTACGTTTCATGATGAATTTATATCTTGTTACAGTGTAGTTATATAAGTTTAATTTTGGCAACTGATTTGATTTCAGGATGTTTCTAAGCTCAGTGAAGCGTCTTCGGATCATGAGAAATTCTGAATCTAACAATCTAAGTAGCCATAAACGTATTGTGGCTGTACGGACGTGTCAAGAAAGGAACACGAGAAGAAGAATCGCTGACATTTAATATCATATATACTTTGTTCTAGTTTCCTAACCAAATTCCTTTTGATTCAATGGTGTCATTGATCCGTTTGGATTTAGGGTTTGCTTTCGCTAGCGACCGTCTATTGCAAAATATGGAGCAGTTTTGTTTATGACTTCACATTGGAATCGTTGGTTTCAGAGGTACTTTGATTTCTTTGATAATGTAATTAAGCTGTATGCTCAATGAAAGAAACATATTTTCGGTAATCTGAATCTGAATTCCTTTGTACGATTGCACACCGAAACTTGAAGCTTGGTTTTATGAAATAAACTGTACGAACAATGGGTGGCAAAATGGGTGGGTCAATGTTGGCTACATGTCAAAGTGAGTATATTGGGTCAAGACTGGCTGGGTCAAGTTGGACCTACCTACACACAACTTTGTAAATAATTAATCTGTTAGATATGATTAGAATTATATTTACAATGGTTATCGGGCTTTTAATTTAATAAATTTAGGATGCGACTTTCGACCCAGTTCCTTTGTTAAATTTTACGAGTTAACTCATTAGATTCGTTAGAGATAAAACTAAAGTCAGGATTTTGCTTTCGAAATATAATCGGAACTCATTTAATTGTAAGAATGAGTTGTTGTGTTTACATTATTTTCAGTAAGATTGTAAGAATCAACATACTTCTACACATAATTAACAAAAATAACTTACAAAATATGCATAATCTCTACACATAATTAACAGAAATCGTGCTCCCGTTGCACAAGTTCTTCTCGGGACTGTTCTCGTACTTCAAACCCGTTTACAGCAGGTCGCTTACAGGTGACGTGCTGAAAACAGGTTTATCTTTATCATTAGTTATGTGGCCATTGTTGGTGTTACTGCTACTTTTTCTTCTCGGTCTCGCTTCCTCGAGCATGCTTATAACATCTCTCATTGAGGGTCGATCTTTCGGAAGCTTTGCGGTACAAATTAGGGCTATTCTGAGAACTAACAACATCTCTTCTTCTACATGTTTGCAGTTTCCTACAGTCTGATCTACTACTTCCGTTAACGGTTTGTTTTCTCTGATTTTTCTACGAACCCATTCAACTATGTTGACTGAATCACCAAATTCCGGTTCAATTGGATGTTTTCCAGTGATTAGTTCCATTAGAACCACCCCGTAGCTGTATATGTCACTCTTTTCATCGACCTTTAGTGTGTATCCGTATTCTGCAGTCAAAATACATACTCCTTAGTTATCCCCAAAAATATAAATTTCATGAAATGACTATATCAGTATGGATGTTTGGATGTGCGTTTTTAAACAGGTTAAGGTCATCTGGGCGTAATGTACTTTGCACAAAAATTCATTTCGGCCTTTGTACTTTTGAAACCGGTTATTTGGGTCAACTGATACAGTTCTGGTTACCGTGTGATCTGAATAACAAGTTTCAAAAGTACAATAGTCACTGGCAAAGAAAGTACCTTACCTAGAATGATCACTTTCAGAAAGTACGTTTACCAGTTCAAGCAGTAAGTAGACCTATTGATATAGAAACTTACCGGGGGCTATGTATCCATAAGATCCTGCAACCATCGAAACTGTCTCGTTCTTCTTAACCATCATCCGTGCCAGCCCGAAATCAGCGATCCTGGCCTCCAGGTTCCCGTCAAGCAAAATGTTATTCGGCTTCACATCACGATGGATCACTGATGGGTGACAATCGTGGTGTAGATAAGCCAGCCCCTGAGCAACTCCAACAGCGATATTATATCGCAAAACCCAATCCACCAGCAACCGCCCCTGCCCGTGTAACGCTTCACCGAGACTCCCATTAGTCATATACTCGTAAACAATCATCGCATTCTTATCGTTGTGAAGATACCCCAACAATCTAACAATGTTACGATGTCGTAGTTTCCCTAACACGTTAACTTCTCCGTCAAAACCACCAGCACTGCTTCCCAATTCGATATCGTTTTTGGTGCTCCAAAGCTTCTTAACCGCCACAGTAGTGTTCGTTCGTGGGATTTCAGCTTTGTAAACAACTCCAGTAGCTCCCATTCCAATCACATTCGATTCTTTTACGCAGTTCAGAATATCGTTGCTGTTGAAGTTCAGTTTCTGGAACGCCATTAATCGCCACGGCCATTCCCCTTTCCCCATCTCGAACCTTTCTTCAAAACAGCCTCCATTTGTGTACCATTTACAATACAATGCTTTGCCCGCGAAAGCTGTGATTAAAACAGCTAACACGACCGACATCCCGATCACCCATCCTGCGATCATGTGTCTCGTGTGCAAACGCTTGTGTCGTGAATTGTGACTCATGTTGCCCTTGCACGGAGGTAGTACATTACCACATAGACCATTGTTTCCTACTAGATCACTTGGGTTTATCGTTCTGAGCATCCCATTTTCGGGCACCGGGCCTTGAAGTCTGTTATAGGAGACATTTAGTGACTCCAAAGCTGGAGAATTCCCGAAGTTTTCAGGGATTCCACCAGTTAAGGAGTTGTTAGAAAGATCTAGAACTGCTAGGGTGCCCATCATGGCAATGGGCACTGGGATTTCTCCGGTTAACTGGTTACTTCGGAGATTCAAGTAAACTAACTTTTGGCAGGAAGCGATGCTTGATGGAACAGTTCCGGTGAATTGGTTAGAAGATAGATCGAGGATCGAAAGAGAAGGACAGTCTTGGAATTGATTCGGGATTTTCCCGATCAAGTTGTTTTCGGAAACTAGGAAGTTTTGAAGGTTTGGGATTGAGAGTATTGAAGATGGAAGTGACGATTGGAGTTGATTTCGGGAGAAATCGATGAATGAAAGGGAAGTCGATAAGGAAATGTCGTTCGGGATTTGACCAGTTAGATTGTTGTTTGCTAGTTCGAGTCTTTGAAGTTTTTCAAGACTACCGAATCCAACTGGAATTACACCCGAAATTAAGTTGTTTTGCATACGAACACGTACTAACGAATTACATGTCGATAGTCCGGTTGGAATCGGACCTGAGAACTTGTTGTTAAATAGAATGAGCTTCGTGAGATTACCTTGATGACATATGCTTTCGGGGATTCGTCCTGTGAAAGAATTCGAGGATACATCGACCCATTCAAGAGGCGAATTTAAGCCAAGGTCATCTGGGAGAGAACCCGAAAAAGAATTGTTCCATAACTCGAGAACTCCAAGCTGACTCAGTTTACTGATTCCGGAGGGAACCAAACCCGTGAGTTTATTTGACATCACGTTGAAGAGCTGTAAACTCTTCAATTCTGATATTTCAACTGGAATCTCTCCGGATAACAAGTTATCTGAGAGATCCAGCTGAGTCAGGGAAGTCAACCTCCCAATCTCCACAGGAATCTTTCCTTCGAGGTTGTTCTTATACAAGAACATCGCTTCTAACGCTTTTAAATTCCCAAGTTCCCCGGGAATTGAACCCCCGAGATTCCCATATGAAAGATCAAGATACTTCAAACTCGTCAAATTTCCAAACTCCACTGGAATACCACCCGAAAACTCATTGTATCCAAGAATAATACTCTCCAACGACACAAGCTCACCGATCTCTTTTGGTATCAGGCCCGTTAGATTATTCCCCGAGAGCCCGAGAAACTTTAACTTCCCCAAACTCCTAAACGAAACTGGAATTGACCCAACGAAGAAATTGCCACGTAAATCCAACGTCTCTAACACCGTATTATTCCCAAGATCCTCCGGGATATCACCCGAAAAATTGTTACTCGAGGCATTGAGTAAAGTCAGCCTGACCGCCATTCCTAAACCTTTAGGAAACACGTCAACAAAGTAATTCTGACTCAAATCAACCGTTTCAAGCATCGTAAGATTTGAAAATGATCTAGGCAACGGTGTAGCGAACCCATTACAACATAGATTGATCGAAGTAAGACTCTGAAGATTTTGAATTTCATCCGAAATTCGCCCACTTAAATTCCGCTTCGAAAGATCAAGCTTTTCAATTTGTCCCATTGAATTACATACAATTCCAGTCCAATTACAATGAGCATTGTGTTCTTCAGTGATCTTCCAATCTTTAAGTTGATCTAAAGGATCAATAAGATGAGATTTAATCGATAACAGAATTGAAGCTTCATCGTCAACATCTACCACCTTTGCAAACACTAAAGAACAGCAGAACAAGAACAAGAACAAGAATAAGAACAACAAATGAGGTTTATGTTTATAAGACATAATGATAAATGTTGTTCTATTTCTTGAATTTCTTGAATGTGTTGGGTTATGTTTTTGGTTATGTTAATAATCTTGTGTTAAATTTCAATCATTTTAGGGATCTAGATTGAGAAGATGAATGGAAGTGATCAAGTGATGATATAATTATTTGTAAGTAGCAGTTAAGCAGATAACATGGTGAAGTTTGATAATATTTTATATTATTATTATTTATTATTTATTTTTTTAATAAAAAATATGAGATCTTGAAGGAAATGGGACAGTCTGGGAAATTTTTGGAAGGATTGAATAATCATCCGACATGAACATGGGAGAGAATGTGTTTTCTTGCTTACTTTCATTTGTCAACCTAATAGCATATATATTATCACTATCATTATTTCATTATATACATTTTTTGTTCCAAATATATATTGTTTATGATACACATCATATTAATCACTAATTACTTAGCACAAACTCACAAAAGTAATGATAAATACATATCTCTGAAATATGTGCCTAAAAGTATGTTTAATATATTCATCTGTTCATATATATTTCAGATATTTTTCTTTTCATCTAAACCTTTGATCTCGTTTCACAATATCTTTGTTACTTTAGGCACATTTCTTTATAAGTTAACCCATTTTCTTTGTAACATGAATTCTCAAAAAGAATCGGATAATTGACACAACTTAAAACCGAGTTCAGGGGTTCAAACCCCATCAGGGCTAAACGGAAATTGCCACATAAAAATGTATATATATTCCTTTTATGTTGCTTTAAAATGATGGCGAGTTGTGGGTATACTTGGAGTTGCTTATGAGTGAAGGGATGTACGATAGTACAACACAATCTAAGCTTATAAAAGCAAACCTAAAAAAAGTTGAATCCTAAACACATGAATTCATTTGAAAAAGAAAACATTCTTAAAAAGCTTCGTTAGGTTTAAATCCCAAGTTATGACAAAGATTCATGATTTATGAGTCAATATCACTCAATACCCAACCCCACATTTATTTATTAAGATTATTAATATTATACATTCATAATGTTATCAATTTTTTATCATTAATTCTTTAGATATTATATTATAACATGTTGCCAGGTTTTTTGTTCTTCAATCCAAGAGAAGCAACAACAATTTCTATATATATTTTCTTGTTTTCATGGTTTTACATTGTATGTTATATATTAAATCAAGAATAAAATAATTTTAATCAACAAATATGTACATAGAGGGCATGGATTCTTGAAGAAAAGGGCATGAAGTAGAATATAAAAAGAGTGATGGGCATATATCATGAATTATTGATGGTTGCTAAATACATGTAAATGCATAATCTCACATGCTAACATGTGATTAAATATTTAATTTTAATATTAATAAAATAAGCGAGAGTGGAGTGTCACTTTGAGGCATCAAAAGGTTATATGCCCATGTGAAAAAGCCATCTTTCACCACCTCCCTTCATCCTATTATTAGAGAGAGAAATTTGTATTAGTTTAATTTAATTAACCAAAAATTATGTATTTACATGTATGTTTATATTTATGTACGACTACGTTCTTATGCATCTTTTCTTTGTGATCAATTATGTTCATATATGTGTATTAATCAAGGATGAAGTTAAATACAAAGGAAAAACGAGCGGGTTTAGCTAAAATTAGAACAAATAATCCAAAAAGGTAATATAAATATCACTAATTCTCAATAAAGGGATATGGGCATTACTCTCACCCGAAGGGGACGTTGATTTCACTTTTAGACTTTTAGTACATAAAATGATTTATTTTTAAGAAATAAGTTAGATTAAAGGAAAAGTTACCGGTTTGTTCTTTTGATAAAAATCAAAGCCGATTTCATTTTAAATTAATTTCCTTTTTGGGGTGAGAATAATGTTCATATTTCTTTATGGGTGGTAATACTTTTATCATCAAATTTGATAAATCCATCATAAGTGTGCATCATTTGTGTGTACAATACAAGTACTTAATGCACAATTATAGTGGATTTATCAAATTCAACGGTAGAAATATTAACACCCTTTCCTTATTGAAAAATAATGACATTTATGTTACCTTTTTGGACTATTTTCCTTAATCTTACGTTAAATTATTCATCAATGTCTAATGAAATTTGTATGTTAAATGTTGCTACTTTGGCAAAATTAGACACGATAAATGATTATATAATGTTTTAATATAATTATATACGTAACCATGAGCTCACATTTTAATAATTTTTTTTTTGGGTAGAACACCAATTAGATAGTGGATTTATTATATTAAGCAAAATTAATTTAATTATGGTATTATATTAATGGTATTTTGAAGATTTGATTAATAGAAGAAGATGTAGTCACATGGGTATCACATCATACGATTAACATCACATCACCAAGATTAGATTTGCATAATTGTAGAGAGGGATAATTTGGGTAGTGATCACTAGTGAGCCACATGCTTACATACATTTAGAAATAAACTCAATATTAGCTATATATGTAGTTTTGTACATATACATACAAATTATTTTTTTATGTATATACTTAAGTGGGTATACATTTGGATGGAAGAATCATAATTAAGGCTAGCCTAAACCTTGAAAATGACACCCCCTATAGTCAGGGTGTTTTTAGAGTAAGCGAGACGATCGTTTGTTTAAAATTTTTGATTTACTGAAATCTAAAAAGATATATATATATATATATATATATATATATATATATATATATATATATATATATATATATATATATATATGTGCACACATAATATTGAAAAAAAATTGTAATTTTTGAGAGTGAGCAAGATTACACTCTCTTTTCACTTATATTTCATGTTTTATACCTTATGTAAGATGTAAGATTACAATTAAATATGTCTTGTCTATAGTGTTGCATTTTTCATAAACATGTATGGAAAGATTGACTAGTTAAGCTACTCAGTAGATCACCAAATCAGACTTAACGGTTAAAATGGTTAGTTTACCACTCAGAATGATTTAAAGTTTTCTTGATGATCTAACTAAAGTAGTCAAGTTTTTAACTTTCTTGCTTTATGAAGGTTCAACATGCATATGCACAATGCTTGAGCCGGACCAGGCCTGGAAAAAAAACGGCCCTAAATGGTTTAACAATATCTGGGCTAAGCCCACTAAACTATGCTTTTTTGGACCTTTTTCTATTGTTTTGTACTTTCGTACTATTATTTTGTGCCAAGCCCAACTATTGATTAAATTAAGAAGCTAAATCACTCATTAAGAAGAGTACTAGAGAGAGAGAGTATCGGTAAGGCCCAATAACTCACTAAGAAGTTAAATCTAACAACTTATATAGACATGGATGAACTCTTTTGATGTCCTAATAAGTACACTTGAGCCCAGTCTAGGCCCAAACTATACTGAAAAATATACAAAATTGAGTTGACTCACGTTGATTTATGAAAATGAAAAACGATAAAAATAAGCTTAAAACGATTACATCAAAATTTAATGAGAATGAAGTAACTAATAAGAATGTATCATGCGCAAAAATTGCACCATAAAAGTTTGTCGAAAGTATACCATGTGAGATGTCTAATCGAAGAGGAAACAACACTAATTTTTATAGTGCAATTTTTATAATCTTTCGCTTAGCTGTTTTTGAGATATTTAACTTTTAAAATTTTGAGAGAAAGTGAGTTTTGATGAAAATGAATCTTTCATTTTCACTAAATTTTTTATTTTAAAATTTTTCTAACGACAGCTCTTAGGGCTATATTTAAGATATTTGGACACGCATTATTTTGTTGTACTATGAAAATAACAACCTCACTAACTTTTTAATAACTACCCTACTAACTTTAATGTACCACCATTTATGCACAAAATATTTTTTAAACATAGCTCTAAAAGCTATCATTTGATAAATTATTTATTTTAATATGATAAAATAATAGGTGGTGATTTAAGAGATACAACATATATAAATGTTATATCAAGTGATAAATGAATCAACCCTAACTAAGTCTATATATTTTTAGGTCTATTTAGTATTATTCTTATTATTTAACCTACTACTTTGCATTAATTTAATACTTTCTCCATTTTAACATTATTTTCACCCGACAAAAATATACAGTTTAATAGAAAAAATATAACAATTACTGCTTTCTATTTCTTATTTTTTGCAAAATTACAGTTTTACCTTTAACTAAGTAAGTACTGATTTATTTAAAGTTTGTAATAATAATTTCAAATAAGGGTAATATGGTAATTTTTATCAAACTTCCCTATCTATTTTCAACGGTGAACGATCCGAAAAGAAAAGATAAACAATTATAGGAGAGAGTATATTACAATCTAATCTAAATTAATCATAATGTGAGTTTTAAAGAACAAGTTTAAGAAATATTCTCAATCCAAAATTATATACAACTTTCCATGCATTACATACTTTAACAAACTACACCCACTCTTGTTTTAATAATTTTGTATCTGGAAAAAGTAATTCCCTTATCCCTCCAACTGAATGGCCACCATTTGCACACACCACCAATTTACACTACACCAACAATCACACTACCATATAAACCATCTCTGTTTTTCTAATATCTGAAGAAACTCAACGTTTGCATTTCAATGGCGACTCTACAAACAATGGCTTTTTCATCACCATGTATTTCTCATTCATCTCAGAAGCCAACTTGTTTTCTTTCAGGTACTTGTATACACTACTCACCTTCTTAATGCTTTAAATTTTAGCACAAAGTTGTAGTAATTCAAATGTCCAGAGCTTGAGTATGTTGTGACATGAGGAACTTATATTATCCTCTTAATTTTTTAATCATTGTAAATTGTAAATTAATTATAAAATAAATGCACTATTTTTCCATTGTATGTGTAACAATGAAAAAACTAGTACCATTTAGGTAACTCTCCATAAAAGATTACATTACATACAATGAAAAAGGGGAATTTAAAAAAAAAAACTTTATTTGCAATGATGTAAAAAGACTGGAAGTAACTTACTTTCACCTTTTTGTTACTATGATGAAAAAAGAAAAAAAAAATCTTTAATATGCTTTCAGTATTTTATCATTATATGCGGTCAACCTTCTAAAACATGTAAAAGATGATGTGGCATGCCGTCACATGCCCACGTCATCAAGAAATCGGTGCCACGTAACCCTTTTACGTGTTAGAGAAGGTTAGTTACATACAATGATATAACACTCAATGCACATTACGTACAACGAAAAAGAATTCCTTTTTTTATTTTTATCTATACAATGACTAAAGGCTGAAAGTAAGTTACATTTTGGTGTAATTAAGTTAGAACTTAATTTTCTAGTACAAGTGTAGAAAATGTGTATACGTGTGAATTGTACATATATGTTGTAGGTTGTCTTTCTATTTTAACCAAAATATTCTAGTAGAATTTGTATTTGATGCTATCTTCATTGTTTGTTAATAGGTATGACATCAGGAATTGTTAGTCACAGTTCGCGTTCCACATTCATCGGTCAAGCATTAAGCACACCCATTTCGCAGCAAACTCTGAGGCTAAAAACCTCCCGTACATTTTCACTTACCATACAAATGGTCAAACCATCAATTCAGTTTATACCAGGTAGAGATGAACAAACAATACCAGATGTCAAACTAACAAAATCAAGAGATGGGACTAATGGTATGGCGATTTTCAAGTTTGATGAACCATCAGTCTTTGATTCATCTGGTGAAGTTGGAGACATTACTGGATTTTTCATGATTGATGAGGAAGGGACTCTGCAGTCAGTTGATGTTAGTGCGAAATTTGTTAATGGAAGACCTGCAGGGATTGAAGCAAAGTATGTGATGCGTACCCCACGAGATTGGGACAGGTTTATGAGGTTTATGGAGCGATATGCTAATGTCAATGGCTTGCAGTTCGTCAAAAGTTAAAAAAGGCAATGTATATATTCCATCGTTTTCATTCAATCTTGCTGCGCACATTGTGTTTTTGTTTACTGTTATTAGGTCATCCGAAATGTGACACATTTGAGATATCATTTAGTTGCATAGGTAGACCTAATGCGAGTTACTATCTATATACTGACCTTTCAGCTTCCCATTTATAAAGTTATGATTTTTTTTTCTATATAATGAACGAATCACTTGTAGAAGGGTTAATATATTCTCTTCTTTGATGTTCCAAAAAAGTATTTTTTTTTTTGTATATATCAAACTTCCGGTTATTGCTATTGTAACTATCCAGTGAGGTAGGACTTCGTCATTAGCTAACCAGTATTTTGGTCTACAAGTCATGAGAGGTCAGATACATACAGTAACAGTGAAATTGATAATTTGATACAGCACGCATATAGTAGTAGTAGTTCGTGTAAAGTTAGATACATTTATGAACATTTAACCCCTTCTAATACTTGATGTTGTTTTGAATATATAGGCATTTATGTCAGCTGGAAGAACAACAAGGATAAAATGAAATAAAACATTCTTAATATTGAATCTATGAGTCTTTATCAAATGATAAAGAATACAACAATACTATGAAATACAAATAGCATTAGTTCTAAGCTCCTACATTTGATTCGTGTTAGATAACCTTATGAGTTGTGACTAAAACAGGACTTCTGATCTTGATTCTGTTATCCTTCAAATTTATCCATGTCAACTGTCCTTCACCAAACGAAGCTCGTTTGGGTCCTGATGATTTTCTCAGGATGAACCAAATTCGGTAACTCAAACTCTGATTTGACCGCGAAAATGACAGCTTCCTTGGTCTGACCTGTACTTTAACTCCTTCCGGTGCAACCACTTTTACCGTGTAAATAGACTTGGGATCCCCCACATTTGTCACACGCCTTTTGATCATCTTACTAGTCATTCCAGATTTGAAAATCACAGAAATGGAAGGGTAATTCAGGCTGAACCCCTTATTCTTCTTCATCAAATCGAGACAACTCACGTTCCTATGAGTGATAGTGAAAATTTCCGATTTTGTGTACCCGAGTGTACATAAATGAATGATGTATTCATTTGGAGTAATATCGTATATTAATCCGGGCTCTATAGCTCTTTCTGGGTTCACATGTCCAGCTCCCATAGCTAAAATCCCGGCCCGTTTATTTCCATCCATAATAGGCTTCCCATAATGGTCTGTTATATCCGTAGTAGTCATAAGGGCAGATTTGATAGCTGCAGGGCTCCATTTTGGATGTGCAGACCGGATCAAAGCTGCAAGCCCGCCAACATGAGGACAAGACATAGAAGTTCCTGACATGACCGTAAAGTTGACTCTTCTAGAATCTTCGGGAAGGGCCGAGGGCCCCAAGTTCTGTGGCCAAGCGGCTACAATGTTAACACCAGGTGCTATCACATCCGGTTTAGGTATCACAGGGTCCATGAAACTCGGTCCCCGTGATGAAAACTGAGCAACTGATGGTCCTCTAGATTTCCCTATTACAGTTCCACCAAATATTATTCGACCCGTAGGTCGAATAGTAGAGTTGATGTAACTTTTTAATTGAATCGATTCTGAATATCCAATCAATGTGGCTGGTAAAACATGTGCATCGATGGAGTCTTCTTCCATGTTTATCTCCGTGTTGGCCAAAATCATGGCGACCCCACCAGACTGTTTCACGATTTGGCCTTTTTCGGCCCGCCCATTAACACCACGGTCGCAAACCACCATTTTTCCCTGTACTTTTTTTCTTGGAAGAGAGCCCTTGAAGCAGTAGTTGCTTCCTCGCTCTCCACCTGATAAGTAAACGACTTCCAACTGTCTTCCGGCATCCGGGTGGTAGTTCCCAGGGTACATAGATTCTCCGTAAAGAATCTTTCCATTCCCGATACGAACTACAGCTGGAAACCTCCGGTCAAGTGTGCTGGCACCAACGGTTGTAACCCATGGAGCCACATTGGCAACCGAGTTTTCTATGGGCCCGTTGTTGCCAGCAGCACATATCACTGATATCTTATGCTCCATGGCCCGAAAACTACCAATGGCAATGCTGTCGTCATAAAGCGGAATCGGAAACCCGCCAAGAGATAACGAAAGGACGTCAACCCCATCTTGAATCGCCGCATCCATTCCCGCCAAAATATCCGAGCTATAACATCCACTAAACCAACAAACCTTATATATAGCAATATGGGCCCCGGGTGCCATACCTCTAGCCTCCCCTGCTCCATTCCCGAGCACACTCGCCATTGCAACCATGGACCCAGCTGCAGTTGACGCCGTGTGGGTCCCGTGCCCATGTGAATCACGAGGAGACAAATACTCTGACACTTCATCTTCGGTTGGAGACATCGAAGCAACCCGATGGCCTTTGCTAAAAAACCGTGCACCAATGAGCTTTTTATTACAAGTTGTAGAATTAAAATCGTCGCCTTGTTGGCAAACCCCTCTCCATTTTTTTGGAACAGACAGCATATCTCGGTCATCAAAACTCGGGCTTTCTGGCCAAACACCCGTATCAAGTACTCCAATGATCGACCCTCGACCAAACCCTGACTTAACCCAAGCTCCACTTTCACCAGTCGCGCTTAACCCCAAGAACTTATAAGAATAAGTAGTATGCAGTTTATGGACCCGGTCCTGTCTAATAGCCACAACGTGTTTCATTTCACGTATCAACTCTATTTCGGGCTCAGAGAGTTGAGCTGAGAAACCCTCCATGGCTGACCCGTACGAGTACAGTAGACGTGAAGAAGGGTCGTCTACGGTCTTTTCAAGAAATGAGAGGTGCCACTGAAGCTTGGAAGCGAAAATCGAGCCCGACATTGATTCGGGGTGGAGTTGAATAATGTAGGTTTTAAGGGGTTGATGGGCTAATGTTTGGGTTGAAAAAAAACATAGTATAAAAATGTTAGTACATAAAAGGAAGGTTTTGAATGCCATTGTAATATAGTATATGAATATGAATAAAATGTGTAATGAATAAAAATTATGGTGCATGAATGGGTATTTATCCAAGTGTATAAAAAGGGTTGAGAAACTGAACAGAATTCAAATGTCTGATCAAGATTCTGAGTGAAAATGATAAAACTCGTGAAAATTAAGGGCTCTTCATCACGAGTATCTTTTGTTGTTGTGGGGTTTGGGCTTTCTAGGGAGCTTGGTTTTCACGGATGTTTTTTGTTTGGGTTTATTACATATTGAACCTGGAATTTGGGTCAAGATTGAGGTTATTTTGGGTCATTTTCGTGTCTTTATTTTAAGTGTCCTTAAACTGTGCTAGATTCTTTATTTTACCAATCAAATCTTTAGTCATAGTTTTTAGCCTACATTTTTTAAGCATACTAAACAATTTTCACTCTTTTTCTAATGTGTCTTGTAAGACGATGGGGAGGGGGCGGTTTCACTCGAGGTTGGGTTTATTACTCGACTGCGCGAAATGTTGGGCGACAATTAAAGTTATTTTAGTCATTTAACATAAACATGTGCGTGTTTGTAGATTTTGATTATCGAAGATGAGAATTACAAATGAATGTGTCTAAAGTCTAAACTAAACCCTTTCGTTTTCGATTTTTGATCATCAAACATGCCTTTTGTTTTCGACTTTTGAAGTGTTCGAAGTAATGTGTCTAAACGAATGTTAGATGATGGTATCATAATACATTGTTTGTTTTTGAGTTGTTGTTATACTTTTTAACATTAATAGTAAAATTATTATCCAAAATTGTGTATTTTTTATAAGGCAAAACTAACTAGATTTGGGTTTTAAGGAGACTTGTCTGGGAATATTGGTGAATGGCAAATAGTACAGTTTATGGACAAAGGGGCTCCATCATTTATGGTTCTATACATATGACTGCATTTAATTCTTATCAGGCTCCAAAGCTTTTTGTTTTGCCTAATACAACCTTTGTTTGTCAGCAATTTATGCAAGAACTTTTTGGGTTTAGGGTTTATAAGAGTGTTTTCAATAGTTTTTGTACGTGACGCCAATTTTATGATTTTATTCTACGGGCATGATATAATGCAGCTAGCAGCACCAACTATAGATGATGGCAAGGTAAAATCACAAATGAAAAGTTAAAGTTCTAGTCCTTGTAGTTTATGACATATATATAATAGCTCCTTGTAATTTAAACCACATAAATATCACATATACCCAAGTTAACGTAAAAATATCAAATATACCCAAATCTCTAATTTAATTACATTTTAAAACTCTAAAATCATTATTAATTATTGATAAACTAATTTATTACCATTATACCCCTAGTTCTCCCTCATAGAACTCACATCTCTAACTCTCCACAAAGCCCAAAACTCAACCACCACCGAAATATCAGTTTTTTTCTTCTGTATTTTTTTCTCTTTTGCAAAGGACAATTGCATTGCAACAAAATAATTATTGTATGAACATATGAAAAATTACACATTATTTTTCCAGGAATTGAAGATGCAATAAGGTGAGAGCATATCACTAAGAGAATTACATATTGTCAAGACAATATATCTACGAGTAAATAACATCAATAATATGAAGATATGAGTTCCAGATCCCATTTGTATACCCACAAAACTTAAGAAACAAATATGAAACCTATATGCTAAATAACTTGACCAAGAAAACTCCAAAAGAAAGGGTATTATCGATAATAGTTTGACCGTGAATGCAATGGCGATATAGTATAGGCTTGAGTTTATTGATAATTCAATAAGGCCGTACTAGTGTTTTCTGTATTTGAAAATTGGATGACGGTATAATTTTAATCTATGAATTTATTGATAATTAATAATGATTTTAGGGTTTTAAAATGTAATTAAATTAGAGATTTGGGTATATTTGATATTTTTATGTTAACTTGGGTATATGTGATACTTATGTGGTTTAAGGTGGGGAAATATGTAATTAACCCAACATTAATGATGCTAGAAGTACCCTTGATTTCCCATAAACTATTCACTATGTGATCCTAAGATAATTTTTTTGATTCTTGCGGGTCATATTGATCTTTTGTTAGTGAGAATTACTCGGTTCGAGTATGTGTAAAGATGGACTTGAATGTATAGATTTTGTCGGCCAAATGTTGGGTACCACGGTCACCTTGATTCACTTATTCATTGTCTTTTGAAACCAGAAAGTTTGTGTTTGATAATCCAAAAGTGTTATCAATCTTTGTTGTAGATCATGTCAATATCTTACAGTTAAAAACGTTACCATTCTTTGTCGTATGTCATTTTCAAATTCTTATAAAAAGTCTAATATGTGTGTAAATGTGCAAATGTCAAATGTCGAATTGCTAGTTGATATACTACTGATTAAAGATGACCAAAAAAACCGGGTCGGAGCTCGAAACCGGAAAAAAAATCGAAACCCGAAACCGGTCAAAACCGGTTTTGACCAAAACCGGTTTTGACCAAAACCGGTTCGGTTTTTGTAAAAACCGGCTTTAAAAACCGGTTTGGAACCGGTTTTTGTGGATTTCGAAAACTAGCCGTTTTGTATCCGTTTTGGAGCGGTTTTTTGTGTTTTTTTTACCATTTTGCCATCCTAAAACTAGTATAAATAGATACCTTGAGTTTGGTTTAGTCACAACACTCAATCTTGCTAATTCTAGTCTTTAAACACTCAAAACGCTTACGATTTACGTACGAAACTCTCAAAAAATTCTCTACTCCTCTCAAAACGCTCTCGAAACGCTATCAAAATGGCCACTCAATCTTCTTCAACTTTCGCCAGTGTTGGTTCTTCAAATGCACCAACTATTGTTCAAGTTTTGGTAACCAAACGAAATCCCGAGATTTGGTGTAGTTACGACAAAGTGTTATTGTCGGATGGTTCCACTAAGGCATTTTGTAAACGTTGCGGGAAATTTTTGAAAGCCGACTCCAACTCTACTTTGAAATCACATGCTACAAAGTATTGTGATGGAGTCAAAAGTAATCTCGAGTCGAGTCAAGTAACAATGTCACGGGATGGAGGTATTTTTGCATACGAAGTGGAGCGATGTCGAGAAGCATTTGCCGGCTTTGTGATTCAAGAAGCTTTGCCGTTCAACCACTTCGACAACCCTCGGCTTACTAAGGTCATTCAAAATACTCTTCAACCGCGATATAATCATGTAAGTCGTCTTACTCTTAGACGTGATGCTCTTAAATTGTGGAAAAATGCTAAAAGTCAACTAATAATCGGTTTTGAAAACTTAAATACAAATGTATCTTTAACAACCGATGTTTGGTCAGCTCCTCATGGTTTGTCCGGTTCGTACCTTTGTGTTACCGCACATTGGGTTGATCCCGCAACTTGGCAAATGATGAAACGTACAATTGCTTTTGAAAACTTTGACTATCCTCACACAGGTAAAAACTTATTTTACATGTTACGAGATGTAATGAAAATGTTTAAAATAGAACAAAAGGTTTTTTCAATCTCGTTTGATAACGCGACTAATAATACAAACGGCGTTCAAAGGTTAATACTAAAATACGAACCACCTTTGAAAGGCATTTTCTACCATAGTAGATGTGTTGCACACATCATTAACTTGGTTGTGCAAGACGGACTAGCGGTTCAAGAAATAAGCGTAGTAAAAAACGCGTATAAAATTATGTTACAAGATATATTTTGTTCGGGTAAGGCTAGATACAAACATTATATGAGATTATGTAAGGAAACGGATTCCATCTTTTTAACCCCTAATTGGGACATGCCCGTAAGATGGAATTCGACTTACAACATGTTTGTGTGTGGTTTACGGCAACGCGACACTTTATACGTTTTTCATGATCAACTTGTTCAAAAAGGTCTTGCAACATCATTTTCCTCCGACTATTGGGAGGTTATTCAAAAGATAACCGAATTGCTCAAAGTTTTTAAAACCGAAACTACTTTATTATCGGGTGTTTATTATCCCACAAGTCATTTGGTACTTAATCAAATATTTTTAATGAGTTCAAAACTAAGCGAATACGAATTTTGTGGTAATGTATATGCAATAATGGTGGCTCCCATGAAAGCAAAACTAAGAAAATATTTTAAAGAAATGTCACCGGTAATTAGTTGTGCCGCCGCGTTAAACCCATGTTTGAACATTTCCGGGGTGGAATTACTTATCGATAACATTTGTAACGATTTGGATTTGAATGATGAGGATCCATTTTTTTTCACAAAATACAAAAGACTATTTTAACAAATCTTTTAAAGATTTATTTGGTCATTATTTTCAAAAATATAGTTCAACAACAATGGTTTCTTCTAGTTCGGCTTCCACAATGTTTGCTTCATCATCTTCTTCCCGAGATCCAATGATTAATTTATATAATAGTTTAAGACAGGAAAACCATAAACGGACAAGGGGTGATGGTGACCAAAGGGCCACTAGCGAATTTGGGAGATATACCGGAACGGATTTTTTAGCCTCAATGGGACCCGAAGAATTCGCACATTTTGATATTTTGGCTTGGTGGAAAGGGATGGAATCTCAATTTCCCATCCTAACCATCATGGCCCGAGATTTACTAACCGTCCAAGCTTCTACGGTAGCTTCGGAATCCGCCTTTTCTCTTAGTGGCAGGGTACTATTCATACGAAGAACAAGACTCACACCGGCCTCATTAGAGATGTGTATATGCTTGAAGGATCACTTAGACGCCGCGGAACGTATACAAAACGTTTCAAGTCTCGAAGGTGAATTGGAATACGAAGGAGATATACACGATATCGAGGTGGAAGCGGGTATGGCAATATCACTTTCCGATGAAGAAATTGCTCTCGATCAAGCTTCGCGAGAGGCTTCCTCCGAAGAAGATTTCGACTTTTGAAGACTACCCAAGTTGAAGATGTTAGAAGAATTAAAGATTAATAAAGGTTGAAGATTTTTGAAGAATTATATAGAATTATTGGTTTCAATAATATTTTTATGAAGATTTAGAAGACTTTCTTTTAAGTTATTGTTTGATTATGTTTCCATTCATAATGTACTAGCATTCTATCGGAAAAAATTTGAAGAATACGTTGGTTTTCCCTAAAACGCTTAACGCTCGAATAAGATTGAATTATATAGAATTATTGGTTTCAATAATATTTTTATGAAGATTTAGAAGACTTTGTTTTAAGTTATTGTTAAGTTATGTTTCCATACCTAATGTACTAGCATTCTATCGGAAAAATTTTGAAGAATACGTTGATTTTCCCTAAAACGCTCAACGCTCGAAAAAAACCGAATTTTATAGGAAAACCGGTTTGAAACCGGTTTTTGAACCCGAACCGGTTCCAAACCGGTCCAAACCGGTTAGGGTTTTTTCTCCCCCCAAACCGGTTCGGTTCCAACCCGGTTTTTGGAAAAACCGGTTCTTGACCATTGACCAAAAACCGGTTCGGTTTTCCAACCCGAACCGGTTTGGCCCAAAAACCGGTTTTGTTCACCTCTACTACTGATGGTCACCAGTCACCAAAAATAACAAAGTGGGCTGCCTGGCACTATACAAGTTATGGGACTATGTAAAGTGTGATGGATCCATTAGACTGGAGATTTGGGCTAGCCCATTTGCATTGGGCTTATTTTTGGATCATTTGTGAACCCAGAGTAGCTATTGAGTTAATAATTTATATCCTTGCCAATAGACATTTGAGATGATTATATCATTTTCATACCATTATTCTTTCTTTCTTTTTTCTAAGCTACTGTTAGTACATGGATCAATCAATTGAATGAGATTGGACGTAATTTAATTACTCCTATTAAGATGAACACAGGCAAGATGTATAAAAATAACCTAAGTCAACCTTTCAATTTCAATTAAGTTTTGTATTTTGTAAAAGATCAAAAAGTAGTGTCACACACGTTTACAGGCTGGGAATGAGATAGCCCATAAGAACTTTCTTCCCTACTGGCACACCAACATAGTCAAAAGAACTGAATCTATTCAGATCTAGTGAATCTAACATGGGTGCAACTTGCAAACTATTTAATATTCAACAAGAAAATTAGAGGGACAAAATGGGCAGGTTTGGTAACAAGTCAAAGCAAGTTTGGGTCATCAAGGGAAGCTATTTTTTTTATTTTATTTTTTAGAAAGGCATCAAGGGTGACCAAAACACCTTTTGTCTAAATAAATTGACCCAAAACACTCTGGGTCAAATTTTAGGCTAATATCGTAAGCTCATATATCATACCTCTTCTGAAAATTATATCAATTCACTAATCAGCTACTTTTTAAATAACTTAATTATAAGGTTTTGTGCATTAAAACTTCTTAACAACATTTCAGGCAACTTTCAAACCGTTTAAACAATCTTGTGAACTAAATGATGATAGAAAAGGTGTACTAAATATTAACACTTGGGCATTCTTATGAACTAAATGACGATAGAAGATGTAGATAAAGCTGACAGAGTTCAAAATAACGATAAAAATGTGAACTTTCACTTGGGTTCCTGTTTAAGTGCTACTGATGATCAATAAGAGCTTATGTAATAGTATGTGTATTAAAATATCAATACAAAGAATTGACAATGTGACAAGATAAAGAACTATATATTAGTGGCAAAATTACGGTTTCTCTGCTTCCTGCTTCAAGAATTGAACGGGCAAACCACAAACTAAATAGTAACCTCTAATATCATGTATAAACGACATTTAAATTTTTAACAAACAAACCTCAATTACATCTTCATGCTGCTGAGGGAAGTTGAAGTTGATCATGAGTGATCTCTTTGCTCATTTTTCCAAGAATTCTTTGCTGCTTCTGCTGCTGCTGCAGAACCATCTAAATCACTGTTTCCGTCGTTCGGTTTTGGTTTAGAGAAAAAGGGATCCCATTCATGAACGCCCACATACTCACCTTCATCTAATAAAGCATACTTCCAACTTAATTCTTCAATGAAATCGTCATTAGTGCGGCCTTCGATAATGTCTTTTCTCAATCTTGTCACCTTGTCAATAATCGCTTGAACAGATACATCGAATGCATCTTTATGAGACTCTAACTTTGAACGAGGGTCTGCATAAATTAACCTCGGAATCAAATTTATAACCTCCTCCCTCATCATCTTGACTTGATCTTGGGGGATTTGACTGAGTCGTTCTTCTATACTGATATTCTTCTTACGAAGATCATCTTCAGGGATGAAAACTGAATACTTCGTGTAGTTTTTCGGGAGATGCCAAGTGTACTGTGCGTATGCAGAACCAGGATGAAAGAAGACCGGGATACAACCAGCCAACATCGAGTCAAAAGCCGATCTTCTAGTATACGAATCACCTTGTGGTTGTAGACAAAAAACCGAGCTCTGAAACATCTGCATTAGGCTACTAGGGGAATGACACTTACTCTCCCCAAGATCACATTCCAAAAGTTTTCCCACATTTGAATTCTTGCATTGATTGATAATCTGACCCCTAATCGACTTGGGATTATCGGGACGAGGCGCCCCAGCAAAACTGAAAAGCCACTTCCTATCTAAGTTCAGCATTCGATCTTGCCAAGCGTACACTTCAGCATCCTTTGACGGATGAAAATACGTCGGATATGGCATAGCAAAATCATTGGCATTCCACGGACTAGACTCCACAACAAGCATCGACATATTTTTAGCAGCCGGTAAAAACAAAAGCTTACTCCCCCAATCCGTTTCCTCTTCACTTAACCTCCGAAAATCCCATGTAATCCTGCCCGCAACAAGAAAATGATCCTTTCCCCCCATTATACTCCACTCAGGTCTCTTCTGTAACCAATCAACAAGATCAAGAGATGCAGCATCCCTCATCGATATATTATACCCCCAAAGATATCTAGCAATATCAAATCCGGCATAAAAAGGCACAAAGATAGCCGCAGCAATCGAAGAATCCTTAGTCAAACACTCGTATTGTTTCATCCTATTGCTAAATATAACATCAACTGCAAACTGATTCGTGGCATACCATCCACTATCCGAAAACACCCCTTCGGTATTCTCTAACGGTGGTCCAAGACCAGCATTCGTAGTAAACTTACACATGTTTGTCCATTTACTTAAACTCCTACATTGCTTAAGCATATCTTCATTAAACCTCGATGGAAGATCATGAACATATACATATCTCCCACCACACAGATCACTCTTATTCTCTACCGTCCTCATCGCCTTCATAAACCTAAACTCATCATTTTCCGTTTTCTGTTCAATTACACGTTCCAGTTTATCATTTTTCGGTGGAGCTATATCCAAATCTCTACTCTCCACTACATCACGATTCTCTACATTTTTCGCTATATCGAAATCTCTATTTTCAACTACATCATGACTCTCTACGCGGTTGATACGATTGACATCGACTACAGGACTAGGACGACTAGTCGTGATCGGTCGAATAATCGGAATGGATTGTGGAGTTAGGGAATCGGATGAAATGGAATCAACATGATAACTTCTACCACCAATTACAACAAAATGGAAGTACAACAAAAAACCCCAAAAAAACACACAAAGTAACCCTAACACACAAACACGAGATTGTTGTGACTTATTAATTCCTTTTTCCATATGATCTGATGAGGATGAATTCACCGGTGAACGGCGTCTCATTAGATTTATTAAATCAATTATTCATAAACATTAACAGCATAAACATAATATATACACTTATTTTATGTATATTGTATATATGTATAGCATAACATTGAGCAAAAGTAATGAATAAATAATAAATTAATTGAAGAATTAAGAGAATGAAAATGAGATTGATGCAATTAGGGCAAATATGTATATGTGTGAATGTAAGTTTGATTTTGAATTAAATTGATTAAGTCAAAATCAAACAGATCAAGGTCAACGATACTTACTGGAAGATAATTGTAGAGAGAGGAAGTTTCGAGAGAGAGAAAAATGGAAGAAATTTGAGTGTAGGTGATGATGAAGATTTGTGGAAGAGTATTCTATATATGCATTTTGGTGTTAAACTGTAATAGTGTAATTTGAGCAATCAATCCAACAAGCTGAAGAGGCGTAAGTTAGCGTGAGCGGCATAATTTAGTATGGTACGAAACGAGCGCTTCGTTGGCGTAGGTTAGTGTTAGTCGGTGCACTTTAGCGTGATTGGTGTAGCTTAGTGTAAAGGGTGTTTGCTTCACGTCTATTTTGGTGTCGGTTACAGTACGACTTGCGCCAGGTGGAGAACTTATATGACGTCATAAAGGTCCCCTTTCACTTATTAAAATAAAAGAGAGAAAAAAACAATGATTAATGAATGTATAATTTGAAATGTTCTGGGTTGCTTGTTCATAAACATATTTATTTGCTTAATATAAAATATAGATTATTATATCAAATTTTGTAAGTGTTTATACATTTATAATTAAATAAGTAGATAAACATTTCAGTAAACGATCTCAAACAAGTAAAAAATATTATGATTATAATTTTTTAAGAGCTTGTACCATAAATGAAATGCTAAACATCTCTCCTCTTACCACCTTCATTGCTTTTTTTATATACTTGGAGTGTTTTCGTTAACCTGTAAAGTTTGGGGCTTCGTCACTAAATAGTGGAAAATCTCAAATTCGAATCACGTTGGGTGGAAACAAAGTGGCCATGTCAACCTTCCGAAAAGGGAGGGTTTTACATGGCTTGAGTCCGTGTGAGGGTGAGTTCGTACCCCGTGGATTAGTCGGCAAAAGGTCGTAACTGTTGTTAAAAACATTGCTTTTTTTTACTATGATCTCAAGTTTGAATCATGTTGGGTGCAAACAAAGTGGCCATGTCAATCTCTTGAAAACGGAGGGTTTTACCTGGTTTGAGTCTGTGTGAGGGTGGGTTCAGACCCAGTGAATTAGTCGGCAAAAAGTCAGAACCATGGTTAAAAAAGTTGCTCTTTTTTTTTACATTATTTGTAATTGTTAATTTTATTTATGCCTATCTATACTCCCTTATAAAAGGTTTTCACATTTTCTTTACAAACTTATACTTTTAAAGATGTGAAATGTCAATTATACCCTTTTCATTGACTTATAATATATAGAAGCTAATAAGATATTAAGTAACTAATATTTTCTTATTTCATAAATCTTTATTAATTAATTAAATAAATATGAAAAAAAAAAATTATCAACATAATAACACATTTATAAAATCATTTTCTTTTTTTCTTTTATATCAACCATTTTAACTTTCTAATTAAATTCAACGATTGATAAAATACATTTTATATTATTTAAAAAAGTGAGAGATATAATCATGCAAGATAACATAAAATCATTACACACACATTCAAAATTTCACATGTGTTAAAAAATCAACTTAAAATTTTTGAACGAATTTAATAAATCACTTATGATAAAATGCCAATATTGGTAATCAATTGTAGGTCAATATTGATAACGATCACCGCCAACAACTATCACTATATTTTTCATTAACAATATTGTCAGCTATAACCATCGACCACTATTACGTTTTTTTCATTTGTTACCGCTACATTACACTGATAATTTTCTAGTACCTAATAGTGTGCGGCGTCATTGATACATTTTGCTTATTTTGTACATAACTTGATTGTTTATCACTCCTATATTTAATTAGGGAATCAATATTTTGTAGAAATATATTCAAATGAACCATATCTGTCTTTATGAAGCCCAATGTGTTTATCAAGATTGATGATCCATACACCATTTTTCTTTTCCACTAAACATATTTTAGATTATTATACAATTATTATAACAGATTAAAACATGTTTTAGTGATGTAAAAATAAAAAGTTTATAGTCTACGAATTACTATTCATAAATAAAAGCAGTTGCACATGTACCTCATTAAAATGTAGACCCCGATTATGCGTGCAAGTAGTGTGCAACTACAAAAACGAAATATTCCTTTAATCAATTTATTTATACTTTTTTTTTTAATTCTACACTAATATATGTATTTGTATTTTAAAAATAAGTCATGCATCTTTAAATTTTATGCATTAGATGTATCTTTGACGAGTTATGCATTCGAGATATTTGTTATTATTATATCATGTGACATATGATATTTCGGGTCTTATTATGTTTGTCAACTCAACACTAAACTCACTCGGTAAAAGTACAAGTCATAATGAAATTGTTCCAAAGTGTATTATATTTTATATTCCGTTTCAATTTTATTGTTCACAAACAAAAAATACGAAGTTTAAGAAAAGTGTACTAGTTATACTGTATAACCAATATGATTTAATCTTTTACCACATTAAAGTATTGATCGGCTGAAAGTACAAAGTGAACAATAAATTCAGAAGATCTAAAAATGAAAAGACGGATTATAAATTGAGACGAAGGGAGTACTATTTGTGCTTTTAATAGATTGTTGTTTATGATTGTACATCATTACATTGTGTAAAACGATTAAAGTTAATATACTTTAGGTTGAGCCAACGCCAGCTAGTTTTGTTCAAGATAGTATGTTTGCTTTCACTAAACCTGATTTTTGATTCTGAAGATTATCACAAGTTAAAGCATTAGTTATGCTAAGAAGATACACATTTTATGTGACAACTAGTAGCTCACCCGCCCGCACAATGTACTTGTACGTGAAAGATTGTTAGTTTGGTGAGTTATAAAGTTGTACACTTACAAATGATGTTCTAACTTGCAAAGACTTCACGAATGTTGGAAAAATTGGACATAAGTCGGTTGGTACAATATTGCCTTTCTAAGATAATGTGTCATTGTCATGTGTTAATCTTTTCCATAATAACAAAAAATTCGAAAGGAACATATTTGCTAATAAAATAAGTTTGACCTATACTTTTCGATAATAGAGTTGGCTATAAATATATATTGCTAAACATAGTGAGGGCTAATTTGGTCATTTCACATCTTTAAAATAGTAACGTATCAAACAAAATATCTAAACCCTTATAAAGGCTGGTAAAAGAAATGCGGCTGTAAAAATTAATTAATCTTGATAAATATTTGTTCCTTCTGTAGTATTTTGTGATACGTTTTCAATAATCCATATTCTTTTTCAATACACCAACATATTTGAACTTAATAATTAAGTTTTTGGGAGCACTATTGCTAACATTTAATCTTCTACTATATTTAATATAGTTTCTCTTAATAGGCTTTATCTATTAATGATAAATATATCTGTTGACATTAGTTTCCATAAGAGTTTTCGTTTCCATAATGTATTCAAATGTGAAATTAACTTATTATGGGCAATATAATCATTTCATTGGTTTGAGTCAAATTTTAAGACAATTACTAACATGAATTATATGTATCGAGATATAGATATAGATATATAATGTTGGATCATTTGAGTTACGTCGTTCAAACGAGTTTTAATTAGGTAAGTTTAAGTTACCTTTCACGTGAAAGATCTATGGGGATTTGATTTAGTTATGTTAAGTGACCGAATAATTAACCCTTAATAAGGTTGTACATTTACATGATAAATGCAAATATCCACACCATTTTAACGAATTGATCAAAACGCAATGACAAATTCAAATTAAGCTACACTTTCTTTCTTCCCAATTTAAAAGTCCATGTTATTGTTTAGTTATTTCATAGTAAGTGCATGCCTATCATCATGTTACAACAAGGTTCATGATAGCATGCACACAACCATTTTCAAAGCCGTCTTTACAACTTTACACAATCTATCCATGAATTACCCTTTATAATGTTTAGAGAGTTAGGTTCCTAATTGCTTGTATTAGTCTATTAGATAAATTGTCTTTCAGTTTTTAATGAGTATCATGGTCAATTGATTTTTTATTGAATCACTTGATTTTGGTACTCTCCTACCATTGTATCTGTATTTTCAAGTCCTTCAACATATTGATGAAGTGGCTATGTATTTATATATTTCATGTTTTTCGAGAAAAAAAATAATATTGGAGAACACTATAACGATTGCAATATCTAATTCAACTTATTTTTAAGCAAAACACCCTCGAACTCTTCTTTAGTGTCAAAGTAATCGCATGAATAGTCAGCAACTTCGAAAAAAGGCTAGAAGAATGGGACTCATTATAAATCAGATAATGCATTACAGACGTATGATCATTACACTTCAATCCGATTATTTACCTCTTGGAAAGAAAAGAACTTTAATGAAAAAGTATTGAGATATCAATGACATGATTACATCAAATTTCATGAAATTACTTGTATGTAGATTTTTTTGTCGGTAACAATAAAACTGTAAACCATTAAACGTTAACCTAAATAAATGTGTACACTACAAATTGTTAACTTTAGAAGTATGAGTTGTAAACTGACATTGAATTTTAAGTATGTAGTAAATCTATGCAATTTTTAACAAAGTTAAAATACAATATGGAACTGATAAATAGCATATTATATATATATATATATATATATATATATATATATATATATATATATATATATATATATATATTACTAGACCTTGAGCCCATGTGATGTACGACCATTTATAAAATACAATTATATTAATTTGTAAGTTTAATGTTGTTAATTAAAAAATACAATTATCATGAAAAATGATAATGATTAGTAACATAAATTAAACTATAATGGATGAATTTGTATTTATTTTTCATCAGTTGATACGTTAAGTATGATGTAGTATACTCATTTTCTTACGAGCAGTTGAAATTTGAGTCTCTGTCAATCGTAATACCGATTTTGTCACCATGTGAATGACAAAAATAACAACCATTAATTGCAAAATTATGTTAAGTTTTGATAGATTTGTTGAGCCCTTACGATGTATGGTAATTAAAAAAATAAAATTAATCATATGTTTTTTAAGTTTTCAATTGTATTAATATTGTTGAAAATTTATTATTGAAACTCAACAGTAATGTATACCAAAATGTACAGAAAATATCAATTTCATATATTTTATTAAAACTAATTTATTTAAATTTGGTAGTTGATGATAATAATATTAGATAATTGTAATGTATGAAATATCAGTAAGAATATGAATTTATTTTTTATGTAGAAAAAAATTATTATTTATTAAATGTAATGCATAAATTTAAAAAGTTACTATAATAAATTATAATAAAATTGAATTAGAAATAAAATTTTGAAAACTTTTAAGAGAGTGTTAGGAATTTTGAAGATTTTTAAGGAAAAATAAATTTGATGATTTGACATAATCAGGTGAGATTTAAAAAAAAAGGTAAAAAGATGACGTGACATAACTAAAACACAAGGAAAAAAACTTTGTTTTATAAATATAATAATAGATAGATATTAATAATTTTATTATTCTGTCCGAATGAAATATTTATTTAGCAAACACAGTTCCAAATGCAGTGGACCATGACGTGCCGGCACCCAACTATTAAATCATTTAGACTTAAATGTATATAAATTATTATTAATTAACTTAACGCACTTCCATGTATAATTCTATATTTTACGTCTATTTGCGCCAGATTACGACGTGTTTGCAAGTAAGAAAAAAGTTAAAGTCCAATTAGAATTAAAAAAAAATTGAAAAATATGTTTTAAATATGAAGTTAAAATTGCCAAAACATGGTCATTTTGAAAGTACAGAAAACATCGACATGTTATACCAATAAATGTTTTGCAACAAAAATGGTGGAAACATCGATGTCCCCAAAATCAGAAGTCGATAAATTGGCTTCGGTAAACACATGTTTCAAGTGGTCAACCACTCATACTTGTATCATGTCCTCTTATTACTAAATGCATGATCCAAAGTAAATTTATATTACTTCCATACCATAATAACCACATCTAAAAAGTTGGTAGTCTTGGACATGCTACACTCCAAAAACTTTGTCATTACCAAAACCAGTCAAGTAAAACGTGACATTAAAACTTTGTCATTACCAAAACCAGTCAAGTAAAACGTAACATTGAGCGCGTTCGGCAAGCTAGCTTATATGAGTTTAAGCTTATTTTTTTCATGAGTTCAAAATAGTAACGTTGTTGATTAACAAAAATTTAAGAGCTTATTATTAAAATAAGCTACATGAAGTAACTTTTAAAAATAAGCTTGAAGTTTATGACTAGAATTACATGAATAACTGTAATATGATTATTTATTATGTGTATTTTATCCTTTTATATCAATTCATATCTTTAAAATCCAGCTACTTTTACCAAACACTTATAAGAAAATAAACTCCAGCTACCAGCTACAAATATAAGCTCCAGCCATCAGTTTCAGCTCCATCTACCAGCTAATTTTGCCAAACACACCCATTATCTAATAAAACTTCAATAATACAACTTACAGTTAATGACAATGGTCACATAATAAACAAAATTTTAGTGATCTACCAAGATGGATCATTATTAGACTTTGATCTAGCCGTACGTGGATCATTATTAGACTTTGATCTAGTCGTAAGTGAAGAACCCAACACCAATATTTTCTGGTTCAAATCTCATCGGAGACATTTTGTATATATTATGTAGGGGAAATCTTAGGTGCAACAAACTACACATGATGTTAGATGGTGGAAATGTATTTCGATTTTCGTGAGACAAAACGTTTATATGGGTTAAAAGTGTAAAATCAAAATTTCTTTTTGCCTTTGTTGCACATAACATAAAAATATGTGGAGTTAACATGTTTGTCAATGTTTGTTTGTCATGCCCTGTTATGTATGACAGATTCTAGAGTTGTAGTTCTAAAGAAAATTGGATCATTATTGCCTTTGCTACACATAGCATATGTGCAATTAACATGTTAGACAATCCCTATTATGTATAATCGATTCTAGAGTTGTAGTTCTAAAGAAAAATGGATCATTATTGCCACGAATACCCGTATGTGTCTGCCATGTCGGTGTATAAGATCAACGAACTACTTTTAATTGGGTATGGTCATATCGAATATAGGACCAAAACCCTACCCAATGAAAGTTCTAACTCAAGGGTCTAAAAGCCAGCAAATGTTGAAGGAAAAAGATCAAGTCCATAAAGAACATGTATGTTATTCTCAACTCTGAGAAACCAAAACAAATTCACTTGCTTCTTTCTAAATTAAACAAGAGGATAAAAAATTTCGGAATTATACAAATCATGCACTGGTTTCAAGAAAAAAGACTTCAAATCTTTTTATTCCTCCCTAGTTTTTCTTGGAGAAAACAAATGCACCTGGAAACCTGATTATCAAGATGCCGTAATGATTAGTTCCAAAAACTAGATTACAGTTTACTTCCTTTATCCCATGAGAATTGGATGCCGTTTCCATTTTAATGTCATCCCAAATTATTTATTTTCGATGAGTTTCGTAATGTGAAGCTGGCATACTTGGCATTTTCAGTTCATTTATGTAAAAATGTAATTCTCAGATGGGTAAATAATTTAAAATTTCCATAAAGATGTCATGGGTCAAATGAGTTTAAGAAGTCAAAAGCTGCCCGAAGAAGTACAAATGCTTACAACCTCCTGTATCATCACTTTCTTAAAAAAGGGATCACTATTCTATAGGATAGATGTTCAAAAAGAGTTTTATGGGATAGATTTTTAATTATATTGATACATCATGTTATAATAAAATTAAAGAGGAAACATATCAAGTGAGTTTAACATAAAAACTTGCCCGATGGGTATTCAAATGCTTAAGACATCCTACATCACTTTATTAGAACTTCCAATCATTAGTCAAACATCTAACTTAGATGATCTAAAGCTAAAACATCTGTCGGGTCAAACATATAGCCTAGATGATCTAAGCTAAGACATGTGTCGGATCAAACTTTGCTACTTTCATGGGACCAAGGAAGTACGCCAAATCATCATGTCATAAAATCCATATACCCCCTAATAGATATGTAGGACGTACCTCTATTAGAAGCTACCAGTTGGATCATGCACCAAGTTTTATCGATTTGAAGATTCTAAAAACTCAAGGATAAGACTCTGGATTCGCTCTTTCACTGACTGTAGAACCATAATTGGGTCCACCCTTGCGATACTGGATAAGGAACTCAATAGGATATCCCTTCACCTTATGTGGCACTAGGCCAAGATCATTGAACGTAAGAGCTGCAAAACAGAGCCAGATTATATAAAATGATCAGGAGATTGGATATAGCATAAGAAAGTCAACATATGGAATTTACAAGAAAGGTGGTTAAATTTGAAACACTAACCATCTTCAGAAACAAGTTTATCCGAGGAAAGAGCATTGATCATATCCAGATTGAAAATACTTGGTGAAGGCAATGGGAATGGAACTTTATTGAGCAATATGTCTCGAGGTGTTGAGATAGCCTGAAATAGATTGACACTAAAACAGTGAGGGTACAACTTATCATTTAGATTCTTTATATTTGCCAAAAGAGGACGGATTAATTTCCTGTCTAGATTTGTAACAGCTATCCTCAACGTGTAAGCATCACGACGGCATTCTTAAAGTGACAAGGCAGTCAAAATGGGAAAATTCGGTGATATTTAAATACAATAATACAATATCTAAGAGTTGCTCTAATTCAATGGTAATCTATAACATGGGGCACAAAAGACTTGCTTCCTTATATTTGCACTATGGAGTCTATCGTGGATGGTTCACGTATAGTTGGCTTTAATAAGACACTAGATTACAAACACAAGGCAGCTGATTCATGAGGTGGCAAAATGGGTGTGTCGGTCAGGTTAAGTAACAGGTTGAAACTAACATGTCAAAAAGGTTCGATCATTTTACCCAATATACTTCTGTCCAAACATCCCATCTTATTTATATATATGAACTGTGCTTAATATATGGTTACAAAGTTATACTAATTCAATAACAATCAAAATAGCTTAAATAAAGCGATTAGGAGGTCGTGTGCGCTATAGATGACTATTATTTGAATACCTTAGCAATAGGGAGAGGAACATTAACGTAATGAGGCCATTCTCGAATCACTTCATACATAATTTCAGCCTGTGAAAAAAAATATAGGAAATGTTAATTCAATAAATAAGAAACTTAACTCAAAGAAGACAACAAAGAAATGCCTGGCAACAAATCATGGAACGATAAAGAGATCAGAATCACCAATTCATGCAGGGTATAGATATCTGGCCCACCGAGTTCATAAAGCTTTCCCATGCTGCTACCATCATCTTTCAAGGCCGCAACAACTGCAGAAGCAACATCGGCAACATACACAGGTTGAATTCTGAAAACAACACATGTATAGAAAAGTGTTTAGAAAATAATTATATCTTCAAAAAAAAATTTAAGGGAAGGAAAATTAATTCATACTTGGTAGATCCACCGCTGACAAGTGGAAGAAAGTTATACTTTCTAGCAAACTGAGCCCATGGATTCAAGATCCGATCTTCTGTGCCAAGCATCACTGCAGGTCTCAATATCGTTGCCTGAAAACAAGCAAATCATTAGTTTATAATGATTGAAGGACTAGTTTACTAATGAACTACTTAATTTCAGCATGTACTAAATGTGTCATGTATTTTTGCCAAAATATTATATACGTACAAGTTTGCTTAGTGTTTTTATAGTGAACTATGCTAAAACCCTATAAATGGCTTCAGACAAACTTTAATAATTACACAAATCAAATATGTGAATCACCTCAGGCAATTCGCGTAAGATGGATTCCTCAGCAGCAGCTTTAGCTTGGAGCATTCTGGATGGAGATGATTTAGAGGCTCCTAAGCAAGAAAGTTGTATAAACCTCATGATTCCACCATGTTCTTTGGAAAGCTACATATGACATACTTACAATGTCAGAGAAATCCATAGAACTGGAGATAAGTAGGAAAAGTTAGTCACTGAAAAATTAGTCACTGATTATCTTCTTAAATTTGGTATAAACATTTCTACTTCTGACTATTTGATTTATTGGAGGGGTTCTATATCCAGTTATTGATAAATAATCTCATACCAGACCTAACAAAACTGATTATCAAAGACTAAAATATAACTACATACTTACGCCTTCTTTTAAACTAATTTGAGAAGAAAAATCACTACCATTTCACAAGTATTTCACTTTTCCACAAGGATGTCTTTTTAGTCATAATCTTTTGGTTTCTTAGATAATGAGGATTTTCCAAGCTCCCAAACAACTATTATCTGATTGTTACAATTTCAAACAGCAAAAGCATCTATAAAAACTATCTCCAACAGCTCGTTTTATTGCATTTGGTTATGTTATTCTGATTATTTAATATCACATATTATTTTCAGATGGCCCATCCAAACACCCACTACAACAGAGAGAAATAGATACACAACGTACCTTTGCAAGTTGTTCAGCCATATGATGGTTGACTTCCTCAAAACTATAATTTCTTGTTTCATATTCCCTTCCTGAAAAACACAATTACCATATCAAACAAGTTCCCCACTATCTACAAAGGAATTAGGATACCAACCAAACAAAGATATTAAATACATACCTATGAGATTGATCACAACATTTGCCTTTGCCATGACTGCCTTAATTGAGTTTTCATCTCTTGGATTATATTTCATGGGAACAATCTGTGTCAGTTATAAGAGATTGCCCGGTGTAAGCAAGCAATGACAAATTCTAGACCCAACCCACCAAAAGAACAACAAACTTTGAACATACTAAGGTACCTGCCCCAAATCACCCATCAGTTTAAGATGGCGAGGTGAATCCTCAGAACCTCTAAAAGGTACCAACACTTGTGACCCCATTTTAGCTGCAGATAAATACAAAATATCCATAATCACTATGCATCAGAAAACACAAAAGTAACTTCATTTTACGATTTTCCCGCTCTCTCCATGAGAAATTTAGTGATAGTTACAATAAAATGTCAAATGTGATATAATAGAGCATGATATGCACAACTAGTTTCTCTAAATTCAGATTCCACTGACCAAGCTCTTGCACCAAGTAACGCCCGAGAAAACCAGTAGCTCCAAATACTGTAGCAACTATGCCACTGCAATCAAAAGGACACCACAATGCATCAGCATGATCACTGTGATAACTAGCTTCACCATTATAAGTCCCAACTGTAAGAAACAAAGAGACTAACTAAAGGAACATAAACCAAGTTTTAGATAAGTCTAGACTGCAACTGAGACACACATTTATAACAGTGTTTAGTCCTTGCAAGTAAATATAAGGTCTTCATTTACGTTTCACGTTTGGTGCATCATTTTCTATCACTTTAAATTACAAAATCTTACAACTTCTTTACCATTTTAAAGTTCTTTGCTTCACAATTATACAAATTATGTAAACAAGTCTCGTTTCGAATGCTAAGCAACTAATATCTAGACTTCCTAGAAACTAAAATAGCTGTTAGTGAAATAAAAAGTGTGAATTGTAACTCGTGTCACTTCAGCGAGAATGAAATGCAACTTAACTTGAATATCAAATGGGCTACTTATCAACTTCAAATACGATAGAATAAAAACGATTCAAAATTCGACAGAGGCTAACCATATTGTACTTTATAACACACATTTCCAACACTACTACATCTATCTGCAATATATAGGCAACAAACTTTCATTACATATACAAATAGCCTTAGCTTTCACTTCAACTAAATGCACAAATTAAATCAACAAATTCATACTAACGAACCACTTAAACAGCTACTAAACCAAATCTAGCTATTAATTTGAACAAAATAACTACAATTTAACAAAAACAAAAAATTTGAATACCTAACAGATGATCTACCACCAGTACCCTTACGAACCAAATGTCCAACACCTTTAGTTGTAAGTGTAGAAGCATAACGCCGATCATAATCACCATAATCTGCATTTCATTACCTCAATAAAATTAATTTCATGCTAACTTTCAGTCAAAATGTTATATGAAACCCTAGAAATGAACATATAAATAGAAAAAGAATTACAGTGATCGGAAAGTGATCTCAGAGAGTAAATCGCTCCTCTCGAATTGACGGAATCACGCGCTAATCTTCGTGAAATCGCCTGCATCGTTCTCAATCGATAGAGATACGATTTTGGGGCGATAGATTTTGTGATGCGATGAATAATCGAAACTCAGGGGTGTTTTCTAACTTGCGCCTGTGTGCTACAAAGCAACCTTGTGTTTATTACTACTGGTGCCCTACAATTTTGAGACTAATTTTGACATTTACAAGTCAAAGCTCTATTTTTTTCATTTGCCTGTCCTTTTTGACATCATTTGCTACAAAATAATTGATTGAGGGTTTCATCAAAGAAACTAAAAACCTAAATATGATTATGTAAAACTCTTTGGTTTCATTCTTTGTTTGTCTCTTTATTTTCTTGTTTTTCTAATTTATAAAACAAATACATGAAAAATATATTATGCACTGCTCTTTTGCAATATTCTTTCAAATACATATACTCGTACTTTTGTGGCAAAAGATTGATAACTGACAATCTAGACCAACTCACAATCGGCTGCCTATCTATAAGACAGGGGCATACCTAACTCACTCAGCGGTAGTCGCTAATGGGGTGTCAAGGATTGAACCCCCGACCTTGTGCTTTTTGCGGCAAAGATGCTTCATCTATTACCAACTGAATTACGCGTCATTTGCAATATATATAGTCAAGTTCGATATTCAAACATCACCTAAATGTAGTTTGTATATTGTAAAACAAATAAAAAGATGTACAACAAGTATTAGGTATATTATTTATTCACCTAAATGTAGTTTGTTTATTGTAAAACAAATAAAAAGATGTACGACAAGTGTTATGTATATTATTTATTCTAAAAAATATGTGTTTCAATAAATTACATATGTACAATTTTATTACTTCGTAAAGGGGGTTGGTAAGAACTGAGGGACAGGGTCCATCTTAAGTGGGCCTACTTGCGAAGCAACTGGTACTTGAGTGGGAGGCAAGCGGCCCTTTCGCGACTCAAACTGCCGGTACACTTTTCGGCTCGCAACCGAGCTAAAGGGGCTTCAATCCTACTCTTTCTCTTCATCTTCGCCCAGGCTAACGGGCCCAGGCTAACGGGGCCTTTTACGAGTGTAATAAATAGAAAATGAAATTATGTCAACTTGATGTGCTTCTTGTTGTTCTGAGTTAATGTTTTACTTCATTTATTTTTACTAAAAAAGAGCAGAAAATTGTAATTAATAACAGTAATTAGTAATATAATCTTTAACGTTACCCTCTAAGAATATTATACATATGTATTCGAAACAATTACCATGTTCGTCGAAGGACGACATATCCACATTTGAATATAAAAGTTGTAATAAATTCATTTTTTATTTCCGTTGAATACGGTGAGTATTCTTTCTCGATTTTCGCTGAATAGTTTTGTTGGTTAAACATGATGGGCCTGTTTCTGTTAACATGATTCATTACATTATGATTGCATTTAGCCTATATCATGTAGTTGACCCTTTTATCTACAATCCTTATAAAATATTTACAAAATAGGCTTAAAACTTAGGTTGTGCGTTAGAGGAAGAGCTTTGTTAATTGTTAGGTTGTGCGTGAGAACATAAAAATGTAGAAGAATAAATTAGTAAGGGTACTTAGGTAATTTCTGGTTGTTGAGTTAAAAATTAAGATAGAAGGGGGACACTTTATATAGTAAGATAGAGATATGCGTGAGAGCCTAAAGTGATGAAGAATAAATTAATAAGGGTACTTGGGTAATTTCTGATTGTTGAGGTAAAAATTAAGATAGAAGGGGGACACTTTATAGTAGAGAACAAATATTTTAAATTTTATATCCGGCTACTCTTGTAAATAATATCTTTTTTTGATTACACAATCACTACATATTCACAGTTTATACTATAAGATATGAAAATTCATGTACACAACTATTTATTTACTAAATTGCATGAATGGTCCATGTCGCTTACAAACTTTTATTATTGTTAGTCCTTGTGTTTTGTTTGTTGCATGAACGATTCAAATTCTCAAAAGTTGTTGCACATTTAGTCTCTCCTCTATCTAAAATGATTAAACTACTCTCCTCTTGCCGAGTAAAATACATCTATTGTCAAGAATATTTTAGTCATTTTAGATAGATGAAGGACTAAATGTGCAACAACTTTTAATTTTTGAATTGTCCATACGGCAAAGAAAGCACATGAACTAACAATGAAAATGTGTGTAAACCCCATGGACCATTCATGCAATTTACTGTATTTATTATCTTACAATTTCATACATGTTTTCCATATTTGTTGTAACTCGAACCGATCCGATATTTCCACATTCATAATTTGAATACTAAGGTACCGTTACATTGCGCGAGTATCCTAATATTAGAACACATGTAGTTGATCCTATTATAGCATTACAATTATTCTAATGGATACATTTCTTTGAAACTTGACTAGTTATTAGAACACGTGTCTATGAAAAAATGATTAGCTTCTCACAAGACTATTAAAATGTACTCATTCCATAACAAATTATTAGAAGACATGCCTTAAACTTGAGATGGCAATACTCATACAAAGTCTAGTATCTTGAGATGGCAACACTCTCATAACAAAGCAAGAATCAAACATATCATCAATCAATCTTACCCTTTGACTAAACTTTAGTCAACTAAAAAGAGCATATAACATAGAGCAATAAAGCACATACAGATGGAAGTCCAATGTTATTTAAGTTTGTAGAAACCTCATGTAGCATTCAAAAGAGTCAAGTAATAGTATTTCAAACAAATTTGGCCTGCTGTATGTACATACAAACACAACAGAAGTACAAAAGGACCCAAAAGATGAATATCGCTTCAATCAAATTCTGGGCAGGAGAAAGCTTCTTAAAAGTCAAAGTCAAAGTCAAAAGCTCAACAAAGTCATTAGAAAGGATTAGATAATCACTAATAGGATATACCAATTACCAAGTCAAATTAGATTTAGGAATTAAATGATGCAATATTCTGAAGAAATTTGACATTTTGACCAAAATCATCCTTAAAAAAGAACCTTTATTGCATTTGATCAAAAAAAAGATTGTAGCCCAATGTTTCTTTTCACTAATTATAACCAATAAATTCCGATTTTCTATCTCGTTCTAGCTTATTTATGTTACAAAGTATGTCAGCAACATGCACATCACAAGATCATAACGACTTGGCTCTTTAGCATGTACCTTTTTGGCATGTACGTGTATGTACGTGCCTCTTTGACACCAATTTGACTTTGGTCAACATAAAGTTTGAGAACAGATGCGGGCTTGAGTTTGATTTGATCTGTGCAGGCGGTTCAGTCCCACTTCTTTGGTTCTTGGTCAAAGGTTGTATTTGGGCATGCGATTTGTATCAAAAGTCTGGAATGCCACTTGATCTAGACGAGTATTCTGACACCAATTTATAGAACATGGATGACTTATCTTCTAATAGTCGTGTTGGAGAATCAAATTCTGCAACTTGCCCTACAAAAACCATGTATAACCAACACAATTACAAATATGAGCAGATTTTCTTGATCAAGAACGTTACGTTTGTCAAAGAATAAAAGCAAGGACATGCATGATGTGTTTTTATCTCAAACTGGTCAAATGGGTCAAATTAAACAACTTAACTAAAAATGAAAGTAGTCAAATGGGTTTTAAAAACAGAACAAAATTTGCCCAAAATGTATTTTACATGCATACAAGCTCATAGATTTCATATCCAAGGATATAATTTATTATTGTATATTTATAGATTTTGTAATCATATATGAGAGATCAGTTTCTTTAAGTCACAATGGACAGGAAAGTGGCTGCAACAATCTGGCCCGGCTCACAGCCCGTTTCAACCTAAAGTTTACATGTTTCAACCCAAACCCATTTTGATCTGCTAGGCCAGCGGCCAGCCGGTCCATGTTGCTGCCTCCATAAACTGAAGTAGACTCCAGACTGGAGCACTACTTAGCGGACCTAAATTTGTAAGAAAATGCCCATGTTGCCTTAGAGTAGCTTTTTGTATACTGAGATGGTCTATGCATTCATTAACCCTTAAAATAAGGAGAAAGAAAGAATTGATGGGTCACACAACCCCTTTTTTATGCATGTCCTAACGAATTTCACATTTTAAGCCAAAACCGTTTTGACATATTACCCAACCCGTCCACTTTTTTCGCCTATAGTAATGTGCAATCGTGTTAATAATGTGCAAATATGCTAATTACGTACCATCACTAAGAACAAGAACCAAATCACTGTCAATGACGGTAGGGATACGGTGAGCAATCGTACAGACAGTACAATCTGTAAATTCTTGACGAATAATCTTCTGGATTAAATTATCTGTGGCTGAATCGACTGAAGCAGTTGCTTCATCTAACACCAGGATCCGAGCCTGTTTCAGCAAAGCCCTGCCAAGTGAAACAAGTTGTCGTTGACCCACACTCCAATTGTCGCCATTTTCTAAAACTGCATGAATTTCATAACAACTCCATCAATGCATACCCCAAACCAACACAAATCCACATTTTCTCCTTTATTTCAAATTTCTTGGCTCGAAAACGACAATTCTAAGTTCATAGCTATCATGTAAAGCATACCTGGTGCATCAAGTTTTTGCTCCTTCTCACGAACTGTATCTCCAAGCTGAGATTTATCAAGTGCCTATAAAATTGAAAAACCGCATTTATTTTCATTCGGAAGTGATTGATTTGCAACATGGTTGAAATAAATTGGTTTGGAAAATTGACCATCAAAATAAATTTATTACACATCAATCTTAATCCGAATCATTTCAACATGTTCTCAGTTTGTAATTATTCCTAGCATTTGTGGAAGTGCCAAGTTCAAAGTTCAGGAGCTCAAATTACAAATACCTATGAAAATTGCAACATTTCCTTTTTCGAGAAGTTTCCAACTTTAAATTACTTACCTTAGCTCGATAGTATTGTATGCGACAACAATACTCTCGAGTTTCGTTTTAACTTAAGGGTATGTCATATCTATAACGAATGGTCAAACTCGTAGAATGCCAAGTCAAATGTAGCAATTTTCATTGGATGGAAGGAGCACATCTTTATGTTCTTGAATAGTTTGCAAATAACGTTTAATATCAATTTCTTAAACATCCAAGAGCTCGACAATATATATCTAACCTCCCAAATTTCTTGATCCGAATGTTCTTCAAGGGGATCAAGGTTGCCCCGAATGGTGCCTTCAAATAGAGTAGGATCTTGCGGTATGATACTAAGTCGGGAACGTAAATCATGTAGGCCAATTGACGAAATATCAATATTATCTATAATAATTCGGCCACCTTCGGGTTCAATGAGTCGAAATAACGCTTGAATCAATGTCGATTTACCACTTCCTGTACGTCCAACGATCCCAATCTTCTTCCCTCCAGGAAATTCACATGTCACACCGCGAAGTACCACAGGCAGATTTTCCTTATAACGAACCTACAAAATAAGAATTAAAAGTTTCAGAATTTTATATTTTACGTAACCAACTTTCAAAAGTTCCAATGTAAAGTAATGGGTATGGTAAACCATCAAAAGAAGATGAAATGACAGCCGACGTGTCAATACATTTTGGAGATGTTGGTTTTTTTTCTAACATGGCGCCTTAAATAAATTGGTCACCAAAAACTCATTACCTTTTTATGCAATTAGCCCTATAAATATTATTAACGAATCATTCAATGAAATGAAACCAGTCTTCCTTTTTAAGTGTCGGGATCTTTTGGTTGTTTAACGTCTGATTACAAAAGTTAGCATGCAATAACAATACATTATGCAAGTGACAAGATCAATGATAATATTTGAAAATTTGCGTTATAAATACCTTCAAATCTATAATTTCAATTTTTCCTTCTTCGGGCCACGAGGTTGGGGGACGACTATCTTCAATGATCGGTGGAGCTTCACTCGGGATGTGACAATATTGATGAATCCTCTCTATGGAAATTATCTTGTTTTCAAGCTTGCAAAAGCTAAGGATCCACCGTGATAAACGAGCATTCAGTTGCAGGCCGTACGTTACAGCCAAACCCGCCATACCTAAAGAAGATCAAGCAACGTCAGTTAACTATTAAGTAAATTTAATCTCATTTACCATCATTCCCGTGGGTGTCATCTCATTTCAACTAAATAAGAGCCAAAATCACCTAAAATAAGCATATCTAAGGATTACTAGAACTAGGCAAATAATAAAGATGTGAGCAGAAGTACTTACTAGGATCTATAGCTTTACGTGGAAAACTCACTAACAAAACCAAACAGAAAGCAAATACACAGGTAGATATTAACTCCATGCGTAGGCAAAGCCATTCGATAGCTGCAATGCTACAGAAAAATGGGCGGGCAAAAGAGTCAAGAAGATAAAGATTCCTCTTCATAAATCTTTTTTCTTGACCAAAACCTCGAATCGTGGCAGCCCCAGCAATCGATTCTCCAAAAAGGTTGATGATTGGAGATTTCTGGATGCTAACGATGCGGACCAATTCCCTCGATGAAGCCATATAGTATTTCTGCATATATCAAGTATACATAAATTACTAGCCAAATATTTTTCATTATTAAATGCAAATGTAGATGCTACCAAATAACCTCCTGAACAACTTACAAAACAAAATACAATCGGGGAGTATAAGTAGTCCACAACCTGAGACTAATATAAAACAAACTAAATTATCTAAAAGGAATTGGGTAAAATGTCCCCCAAAAGTGTATATTTTATGCATAAAACCTCCTATATCAACTAATTAAAAATATATATTACTGTAATATCCATTTTGAAATAAAATTTTAGACAAATTATTTTATAACGAATGTAAAAAATTTGAACAAGGTGTTTCTGGTCAATTCAAACCGTCCTCTGTCAAGCCGTACCATATTTGTTTTTTTAATTTTAACCAAAAGCAATTTGATATATGTTACCCAACTGGCCCGAGACCCCCCCCAATTTAATCACATCTAGTGAGACAAGACGTCACAAAAGTGTTGCTAAATAACAAGATTACCTGCATCCACAGGCAAGCAATCGCCATTGGAATAATAAGAAGCAGCACTTGCCATGTAACCTGAGTCATTACCCCGACTATACCTAGAAGCTGAATCGTGGTGGAAGCAAATCCACCGAGTCTAAAAGGAATGTCAAGATCAACTACGCTTTGATCAACCGATACCTAAGATGCCCATAAACAGCATCAAACGTTACACACAATAGAAACAAAAAATAAAGTTTCGACAAAAGAACGCAAAATTAACATACCCGATTCAGTATTCGTCCAGCAGGAGTAGAGTCAAAGAACGACATAGGTGCTCGAAAAACATTATTAAGCATCTTTATAAACAGTTTTTGTGCAGCAGCTAAACCAAAAGTAGCAACCAAAACCGCCCTAACGAATATAAACCACGAGCTTCCAAACGCAAGTACCATATAAACTGCAATAAGCATCAAATTACTAACTCTAGCCGTATCCCCTTCGGTTTGTGGGTTAGCCCAAGCCATCCACCAATTACTAGCAATTTGAAGCACTTGAAATAATGTTTGCGCGATAATTATAAGTGGTACTAATAACCCCTTATATGCTGCAGCCATATACGAGAGATAAATTTTCATGCTAATTTTCCCACGTTCTCTTTCCTCTTCTTGAACAAGTTGCTTTTTTCGTGAACGTTTTGCTTTCTTTTTCTCTTTGATGGCCTTATGGTCTGAAATGGATGCCTTTTCCTTTTGAATCATTGTGGTAGTATTCATACTGCTTCCAATTGACTCGCATTTCTTTATCAAACCATGGTTATCGTCTGACTCATCATCTGAGTGATCGTATATATCCATAGCATCAATTGCTTCTTGGTGAGCTGAAACTAAAGTGTTAAAATCGGTTCCTGCTTGCAAAAGTTCTTCGTATTTACCAGCTTGTACGATTTGACCTTCTCTAAGAACCTTTAATACGAAAATAGCACAAATAAGCAAACAACATAATAGGTACCAATTATAAACGAGAACTTAAGTCGGCAATTTATTTATAAAAAAAGGCGGTAATGCAACATCATTGTGCTAGATTAATCATTTCCATCATTTTCGAGAAAAAGATTGTGTAAGTTACTCGATTGGAAGAACTATCTTAAAAAGTATAGGTGGCAAAATGTGGGGGGTGGGGTGGGGTGGGGGGGTGGGGTTGTGAGAATTGGGTAACTGGTAAAACATGTGGTTTTTGTCAAGCGGAAATGAATCGGGCTAGGATGGGTTGACCCGAAACAATTTTTGTCAATATATTTACATTTTTTAAAGACAAATAGTGTGTCAAAGATGATTATAGAAAGTAAATTGTTCCAAATAATCTAACTCTTTTGATAGAATGATTTAGGAGATTCTATACTTTTATGCATTAAAACTACATTTGGGTGACTTTCAACCCATTTTCCTTTAGTTAAACTCTTTTACCCGTTAAAAATAAAACAAAACTCAAATCAACCTATTTATAAATACCTCAATAGAAATTTCCACCTCCTTTAAATGTGATACATACACTTTATATATTTTTTTAACCTGTATGTTTAAAGACCAACGTTGTTCCTTAATTATAGATAAGTTAATTGCTTTCCGTTTTACCAACATCTCTTAACTCTCCAGATTCAAATGCATCTTTAGTAAATGCTTTTTAACTAAAGAAATAAAAGAAGGTTTTACCAGAATCAAGTCAGCAGCTGGCAGAAACTCGACTTGGTGAGTGACAAACACTACGGTTTTAGCAGCTAATGCAGTCAGTATGTATTCCTGGGGAAAAACGCTACCTTACGTTAAACCAATCTTATAAAAAAAACTTTTAAAGAATTATTAACAACAAATTTTGTACCTTAAAGAGTTCTGATCCGGTGTGTGCATCCACAGCACTAAATGGATCATCAAGCAGATAAATGTCAGCATCTTGATACAGTGCTCTCGCTAGCTGCACCCTTTGTTTCTGGCCACCACTCAGGTTTATGCCTCGATCACCAATAATAGTTTGATCTCCATGTGAAAAAAGCTCCAGATCTTTTTTTAAAGAACAAGCATTAAGTATTCTTTTGTATTTTGCCTTATCCATTGGATTACCAAATAACACATTTTCTTCAATATTTCCTGATTGTATCCATGCTGATTGAGATACATAAGCTGCAGACCCACATATTCGAACCTAAACCACAACAAAAAAACCCGAAATAAATAAATTGATACAGCTTTAAAACACCAAACAAAATGTATGTGCTTTTTTAACAGTGATAATCAAAACATTCAAAAACAATACAATTCCAAATAACTCCTAATAACTTAAAATTCAAACATACGAAGTTAGGACTTACTTCACCAGAGATTTTTGGGATTTCACCAAGAATACAAGAAAGAAAACTCGATTTCCCGGACCCGACACTCCCACAAACCGCCACACGCATCCCTCTCTCAACTTTCATTTGAATATTTGACAATGTCGGCCGTGGAGAACATGGGTCCCATTGAAACTCACCATCTTTAATTTCAATCGCCACATTTGACATCCCCCGTTGTAACACAATCGTTGCATCTTCTTGCAACTCTTCCTCCTGTAAAAAGCCTGCTAGTCTATCAAGCGAAACTTTTGTTTGAGCCATCATCGAAACCAAATCGGGAAAGTTCCTTAACGGTTCTTGAAGAATCCTGAAAGTGGCTAATGCCGAAAGTACCCCTCCTGCAGTAAGTTGATTACCAATCAAGATTGAAGTCCCGAAAGTAACCGCAGCCACAAATATCGGTGAGCTCCAAAAAAAGAAAGTGATAAACGCCTGCGAATATAACGCCTTTTTAAGCCACTTAAATTCCACACTTCTCATTTCTTCCAATCTCACTTTATACCGATCTTCCCAGGCTTGTGATTTTAAAATCCGCATGTTTCTAAGACACTCAGAAGTTTTTCTCATTCGATCATCTTTAGCAGCCATCAATTTATCTTGATAAAGTTCTTGGACTCGTGCTAAAGGGATCGTTATTACTATAGACAAAATAGTAGCCAATAAAGTTGCAATACACGCAAGTCCAACACTTTTATAAAGAATCGCTAACGCGAGAATGATTTGCATTGGTAACATCCATATGTCATGGAGATACCACGCATAATCACCTACCCTTTGTACATCAACTGCCATGTAATTAACGATTTCGCCACTGGTGTGACTTTGCCTAGCGGAACTCGAGAGTCTTAAACCTTTTCGATAAACCATGGCAGTGAGAGCAGACCTCACATGCATTCCTAAAATATCGACTCCTAAATACCACTGTCTGGTAGTTAAAGTTTCTATCAATTTGGCTACAAAAAACACGCCTGCAAGAATGTACCCTTCATGAGGGTAATGCTCGATTCCGCTCAAGTAATCAACAAAATCGGTGATCATATACGGGCCCACGTATGATACGAGGGTATATGACCCTGCAAAAATCGCATTTTTGGCAGCCTCTTTCCAAAATGACCTTGCAAGAGCCCAACCTAAAGAAGCTTGATTTTCAACTTTCAATCGTTCCCACTTCGAACTTAAAATCTTATAATTGAACTTAGAACGATCTTCAGGTGCAAGAAGTGGGATGTCTCTAAGCTCAAGTGGTCTTCTTGCGCCAATCGAAAGAATCGAGTTTAGCCATGATAGTGTAGCTAAACTAAAAAGACCAGCATCACTATAAGGTGTCACTTTCAAACACCCTGCATCTTCTTCATCAACCAACAACGGTTCTTGAAGATCAGAGCCCCTAATGATATAAATCCCAGTAGTACCCCTTAACCCAATAAAGCACAAGAACCCTAAAGCTGGGGTTGCTGCAAGATTCGCTAAAAGATGTGATCTTTTTAACGATTCGAATCCTACGATTGCGAATTCCTTCCCATCAAGATAAAGGGTACATAAACTAATCGTAAATGCTACTATCCACCAAGCCCTAGTAACTAGAGGAAATCTTTCTAGGGTTTTAACCTTACAATTAAGTGTTGAAAAACTCAAAACGAACCAGGCAAAAAATTGTGATGCAGGTAACAATAAAGGCTCTAACTTTACACTTTTATTCGCAGATTTTGTAATTAAACAGACACCATCATAACATAATACCACAGTCTGTATTAGCAAAACATAAAAGCAACAATAAACTGATGCTTTAAAAAGTTTACCAATTTCAACATTGACAAATTGACTTTCCATAGCAGACCCATTAACCCTAGTCCCAAGATCAGCAGCATCCTCTTTTCGAACTCGATTTCGATCAACATAAACCCTAATCTTTTTCCCCAAAACAATAAAAACTGATAAAACCACCAATGTGAAATTGAACCCAGTTACTATTAACTCCAAAACACTCAACCCCATAAAACCCATCATCAAAATATGATCTTTAAGTCAAAATTGTAATTGAAATACGAACTTGAGATGAAATTGAAAAGGGGGTTTAATAGAAAGATAGAAATAGTATGTGGCAAAAGCATTACACCATGTGGCAATGAATCATACAGATGTGGGAATTATAATGAAACATATGATCAGAAATTAGCAAATGAAGACAAATAACACCTTCAATCTTCATCTAATAACAATACAAAACAAAACCCATTTTTAATCTCTCTCTCTTCAGTTGGTTTTGTTTTCTTCTTCACAGGCTAACAAACACAAAAGTAGAAAGAGAGTGTGTTTGTGTATGTATATGTGTGTATTCATCTATCTATATGTTTATTTATTATTATAATAAAATGAAATCTGATCAAAAACCCCAATGTACAGAACAATACAAAAGGCCTACTTTCTAATGTTTTTGTTAGTGGAAAGCAGCTCACTTACACACTTTTAGTTCACACACACAGTTTTAGTTTACCGTCGCCGGCGCCGGAGTAAAATAGAGAGAGATACGAAGTGGATTTTTAGTAAAGATGAGAAATTTCAAAAGTGGATGATGACGATGATATTGGAATTAATAAGCAGCAAACTATGTTCAAGGTATATGGATTATTATTTATATGTGCACGGTGAAATTGTTATGATGGATCCTTGTTGTATGTCCACTGAATAAATGACTAGTTTTCAAATAAATGTTACTAGTATTTATTTTTGGGTAAATTGCATTTTTTCTTCCCTGTGATTTGGTTTTTTCAATTCGTTGATTTTGTCCCTTAACTTTTATTTTCGCTGCAGCCATCCTTCATCATATTAAATTTTCATTTTTTTCCTTCCGTCAAATTGGAGTTAAATTGTCACATTAAGTGGTGACACGTGAGACACACGTGAGGGCACCACAGTCTTTTTCACTTTCCCTCTCATTGTATCCCTCTCATTTAGATATGCTCATGTATCATTAACTTCTCACCAGACACCCCCATTTCATCTCTCACCTCCCGATCAAAACACCTGAACTGTCAAATCTCACCAAATTCGTCAAAATTGATAAGATGTGAAGTATACTATACGCTTTGGAGCTCCTTGTTGGGGCATACGAGTTGAAAAACTCGATCAATGGATCTTGACGAAGTATATGAAGTATACCGTACGTAATTGCAAATAATTATATCCAACTACATATCAAGTACATCTCCAATCGACGTCCTCGTTATTCTCTAGCTCTTAGTAATTCTTCAATTCGATTTATAGCCCTCAACAACCCTGGAATTATATCCACTGCGCGTTCACACATGGGTGGATCATACCAACGAACGAAACCACAATTCGAAGCCTTTGACAATAGATTTCAAAATCAGAAGTTGTTAGAATTACAAAAGTTGGGTTTTAATGAACTTACCGTTTGGGAGCAACAATAATAACGACGACCTGATTTTCGAGAAGTCCAGGATATTCGAATACATGTAGGTTTCAAACAAGCAAACCTAACAGCCATTATTTGTTCAATCTTTTCAATTTGAGTTTTGAAATGCGATTAGGGCTATGTTCGTGTTTTTCGAGCAGGAAAATGGGGGAAGTAATCGGGATCCAGAATAAGTGTATTATATATTTAAATGGGAGGGATAAAATGGGAGGGAAAGTGGAAAAGACTACGGTGCCCTCACGTGTGTCTCACGTGTCACCACTTAACATGACAATTTAACTCCAATTTGAGGGAAGGACAAAAAAATGGAAATTTAATAAGATGGAGGATGGCTGCAACGAAAATAAAAGTTAAGGGACAAAATCAGCGCATTGAAAAAACCACAGGGACGAAAAACGCAATTTACCACTTATTCTTTTTGTTTCCAATATTCTCTTCCTTAAAAAAAAATAGAAAAAAGAAAGAAAAAAACTCATAAAATATCTAATTTTGAAATAAATTAGGAATTTTGTTTATGTCAAAATAGGTAATTTTATGATATTGCCACTAAGTATGTAACTTATATAATCAAGGATAGCAATTTTTCTTATTAGTGAATAGGTTGAAAGAATATCAGCATATTAACATATGATATGATATGATATACAATTTTAATAATATTTTAATGATTGACCAATGGAGTCACTAAATGGACTAATGGTATGTCATGATAGTCCATTTAATTTTATGTTTTACTTATTGTTAACTTTCATAATCAAAACAATTAATTTATTAAGGTTATTTTAAAGAATTAATTAATTTTTAAAAACCACCACGGTAACTTACAAAGATTAAATACAAGTAAAGGTATAACATATATTATTATCAATCGCTAAAAGTTAAAAGATTTTGTCCATAAGACGATGCCCTAAACAAGTATAACCAAATTAAAGTATGTGCATTAGTGCATAAGTCGTGTAACTAATATTTATTTGACAAAACAAGTATAGTAAAATACTATTTTTTATTTAATCATAAACTCTGTCATTTTTGTAAAAAGAAAAGGTCAATACACAATGTTACCAATATTACTCCTAATTTTTACGAGTAATTCATTAGTTAAAAGGAAATAAAGGTGATTGTTTTCTCCATCGGTATTTTTCATATCATTTTTTTGCCATCTTTTTTAACTTTATATAATTTTTTATTGAATTTTGTTACATGTAGCCCTAATGACTATGTTTAAGAGTTAAATTCATGTATGAGAGGTGGTATATCAAGTTGGTTGAAAGTAGTTATATTCGAGTGGTTATTATTAAGGTACAAACATTCAATGTGTGTTTTAATTTCTTATTCATAGTCCTTATATTATGTATAAATAACATTTCCCTTTTTATTTTATATTAAGATTTTCTTGACATTTATCTTCTAATTTTCTTTTTGTGCCATTTTTTCACATCATTTTGTTTTTCTTTTATTCTTAAAAAATATAGAAAAACTATACATGACCGATAAATTCATTTTATAAAACATTAACTTGTATAACACGTTTTACTTATCGTCTAACAATCCTGAACCACTACTTTTTTTTATGTTATTACTACTATTAAAATATTAAAAAAATGCAAGTATTAAAATATTTAGAAAATAAATAAAAAAATTTAAATATTAAATAAATAAACCTTTGCATCGAGTTTGATTAATAAAGTCGTTCTATTCAATATGAGAAACGATAGGATCACTAAATATTTATAAAATTTTGCTCACAATGATGTGTACCAATAAGATGAATTGTAGTATCTATAATGTATACTTAAACCAGAGTACAATGAAGGAATCCTGACCATTAATTGTGTTTTCTCAAATCGATCCGACCACCTAGATTAATTTATAATACTTAATTATTTTAATTAAAATTAAAAATTTCGGATATAATTATAAAAAAAATCCTTTCATAACTAATACTAATATTTTGTTTTCTAAAAGTAAGAAGTTATCTCTAAAATCTCTCACCCACGTAAAATAAAAAATCAAATTCACAAGAAAATGTCTAAATTATTCTTGACTCATTTAATGCATTTTCATTAATAATAGTTTAATGTTAACATTAACATACATTAAAAAAATAACTCATTTTATAAATTCAATTTAAATTTTATCGCGTTGTCGCGGATTTTAAACTAGCTGCTCAGTAAATGAAAATAAAAAACTAAGATATATTATTTTATTATTATTATTATTACACGTTTAAAGAAGATGATTTGTCTCTCCATTGGTCATTTCCCGAATCAAATCCTTGTGGTTTTCTCTTTTTGACATTTTATATAACATCACTTTATATATGCTTTTATAGACATTCTTGAAGCACTAATGACATCTTTTTTTATAGTTGTCCATGATATGATAGTTGTAACCCACTTATATAAATAAAATTATTATAATCGCATATCTTTTAATAAAATATATAAAATGTTGGGTTCTTACACAAGTTAAAGTTTAATTGAACAACACGTTATTTGAGACCACAAAATGCATTTTTGTGAAACTAATGTAACATGTTTATCAATGCCCGCCAAATTGATGACCAAATAATGTTCCACGTGACATCTTATATGTTTCTTTTTGTGGCCAAACACATTGATTAGATTTCCAAATTTGCTCTAATTGGGATTAAGGTTTAATTTATTGTTCTTGTTTTGTATCATGTATCATTTCAATTAGTCTAGATTTAAAGTACGTTTTGTTATGTTTTATTCCATGTTTACATGTTAAAACACTTAATGATTATTAATCCGATAACTAGAAAGACTATAATGATATTCGTACATAACGTAAGCAACGAATAGTTTACAGTGGATTATATTCTCATTTTTTATGGTATTCTGTATAGTATGAGATGAATAGTGACGCGATACTTTCATTATGAAGATGGAATATTGAAATTAAACTTAAAACATGAAATAAATAAGTACTATTTATTTATGTTTTCTCTTGCTATAAAATGATATTTTTGTATCATTCAATACGTGTTGCGGTTAAAGGGGATTCTCCCCTACAAATCTTATGTATCAAAAGATAAGCGTTACATTTACAAGGACGTGAAAGATCCACATGAAACTTATTCTAGCGCCAAAGCATGAAAGACTAAGTATATACACATAACATGTCACGTGTATAACAACCATATAAACAACCAACAATATTCAATACGTGTTAGAGATGAGACAATTGTATCTCTTAGGGTGTGTGTGGATTGTGAGTTTTGAACGTAGAAAATGTTAAAGGATATAATTGTGAGCGTCTGTTTAATGAGTTTGATTTAAAATTTGGAAATCAAGCTCAAGAAATTAAGCATACGTCAAAAACAAATAGGATGGTGAGTTTGAAGAACCTGTTCTCGTTCTCATTCCTATAGTGATATTCAAATTCAAACAAAATACTCCCTTAAAATTGTTAAAAGGTTGTACTATATATACAACGTACTTTTCGACAATACTAAGAATTAAGGTAACATATTTTGCCATTATCTATGGGAAGCGATTTAAATCAATCTTTTTGTATGCATAAGTTGAAAACATACATTAAAATGTTACATCATATACATGGTTACAATGATGTTTTAATTTACGTATTAAAAAGTTTGATGTGAATATCACGTTTGATGGTTACAATGATACTATTTGTCATGATGATAATATGAAACACTATATATAAAATCTAAAATACTGTTTAAATATTTTCCTAATAGTATTATAATCAGAACACGTGTTGAAACTATTTATTGGATGTAAATTGAAGTTTCATATCGAAATAATAAAGAAATCGAAACACAATATAAGTTTATGGACTACTTTTCCTGTCATTTCTCGGTTATAAACTATTCTAACACCCGTAAAGTGATAATGAGAAAATGTAAAAAAAACTTGATGTACTCCATCTCTAATCTCTAATCTTTAACCGAATATAAAGCATCTTTACAATTATTTTAAAATTGATCTCAACACAAGTAAATGTCTAAATTACCCTTACACGTTTATATCATTTCCATTAATAAAACACCATGTTACTAATAATCTATTACTATATATACTATAATACTATATATGTAAAAAAATATATAAATACAATTTCTCTTTATTATATTATATAAAATAATACTACATATAAAACACGTATAATAATTATTAGTTTTTTTTACTAGAATCACCACAACTACCGCACCTATCATTGTTACTTATATTGCCGTATTGCACGGGTATTATTCTAGTTATATATAATAAATATATTTTATTTTAATTTTTAATTCTACGTATAGTTACTTCAAAGTTGTTACAATGTTACACAACTAAACTCACATTTTACATTGGGACCACATGCTAGCACGTGACAAATGTAATCGTTTATTTGTGTCTATATTTGATTTTTTTATTTTTATATATTGTAATAATAGATGCAAACCCGTACGATATACGATAATCTCAAATTTACAATATTTAATTTTATGGTACATCAAAAGAAGATCATCTATGTCGAACTTTTTTAGAAAAGTAAATAAATTTAGATATCAAATGTATTATCAATTGAATAACGTAAATACATAATACAGACATAAATAATCAAGAAAATGCACCAATACAATTATTAAAATATATCTTAAACATAATAGAACTACACACGACAATAATAATTAATAGATAATTATTCTAAACAAATCCTTGTTTGATAATAATTTGACACTTGTGATAATAACTTATGGTGATCCTAAACTATTTAAAATATAATTAATTTATTAATGTGAAAATTATAAGAAATTTCCACGTAGGATTTTATGGCAAGTGGTAAGTTATGGAGCTTTCTTTTATACTCTTTTAGTATATATATATATATATATATATATATATATATATATATATATATATATATAGATTGTATCTTAAATAAATTATATATAGGAAACCTGTTAATGACATCACCATTTATCAATTAGCCAATTAAAACTTTTAATATTTTATTGATGACATCATCATTTAAAGATTAATCAATTAGAACTCTTAATTTTAATTAGTAATAAATTAATTCCTTTAAAAACACACGCCGTATCGCATTCAAATTTAAACTTCTATTAACAAATCAATTGTTTAAATATTATTAATTAAATTAAATATTAAATATATTAAAATATATATTTAATTTAAATAAAAAATATAGTAAAAACTAACATAAAAAAACCCATATCTGTTTATGCGGAAACGAGCAAATAATCACCAATGTTATCTCATCAAACCGGTTTTTGAGTTTTTCCCTGACATCGCCGATTGCAGCCTTTAATCATAGTCAGAACTTTTAATCAACAATTAGCCGTATGAGTTTTGATATGTTTGTTATTAAATCTTTATGGTACGTACAACCTTCTTCCTTAAACCTTAACTCCTTTTTTTCATACCCAACAAGAATTTTATCAAGAATGAATTTTCCTATTTGTGTAATGTTGTTAAGTTGTTTATATATGATCCCTCTCAAAAACTGATTATTATAATTTTCTTTACTATATTGGTATTTTGGTACTGCTCACACTCGAATGACTCAGTCAATTTTGCTGGTATTTAATTATTGAATGGTACTTAATGGTTATTTTATATTAATATTTTTTAAACCATTTTATGAAAAAAAATTACAAAAAATATAATTGTTGCACCTTATTTTAACTTTTGTCGATTATGATTGCTAGCTTCAATGATTTCCTTACACTTTTGATTTCCTTATGTATAGTTTTTTTTATAATTTGATGTTATTTGACTTATCTTAAATGCTTTATGTTATTTTTTTACTTATATACTAAATGTTGAATATGTAAACTACCTTAAATAATCTAATTTTTTAACTTCATTACATATCTTTTAAGTCATATAAAATGTTAAAATTTATCACATTGATTATTTCCGTACTTACCAAAATAAATACTCTGTATGATTTTAGCGGGCCGTGTGTATACACGGGTTTGACATCTAGTAACATGATATGAGATTTGATTAGACCTCGGGTAGGTTGGATATTACATATATAAACTGGATTTGATAGTTGAGATTACATTTTCTAATTACTTAAACTTGATCAGCAATTTCGAGTTAGTTTTATCTTTAACTTTCGAAAAAGTTGAAGACGAGAATCAGATGTGACAATTATTGTTAGTGACTGGAACGAAAATAAACGGGTTAGTATTAATTCTAAGTGGATTAGGGCTATATTAATTGATCGACAAGCTGTATAACTTAATAATTTGAGCTGGATTAGAGTTGAGCTTCCCAACCCGTTTTCAACCGACCAACCTGTTTAATTTAAAATACAATTAAAACACATAACTATAAGTTTTGTTTACTCATAGTATGATATGATTGCTTTTAGTTATACGTTACTGTCGCACCCCCAAATTTACTGCGCAGCAGAAGTCGGATCGGGGCGCGACTAATCAGAAATCATTACATAAGATTACATTGAACGACCACTATATGCATCGTTTGAAAACAGTACAAAGTATGCTACATTGATAATCCAAATGTTTACCAAACTCATGATTTCGCGAATAATCCTAGAGATTCTAATACATAACTAATGATACAAAATAGTAATGCAAGGGAAATCTCTGATATTTGTAAATCATGCGACTCGAGCTAGATTTCCTGGTAGGCCATCCTACTGTTGCCGTGAACCTGAGAATACATGCTAAAACGGTCAACAATAATGTTGGTGAGTTCATAGGTTTAGTTATCAAATGTATAAGTGTGAACCACGAGATTTCCAAGTTTGTTTGTATCGCAAAACTACGATAAGTAAATGTATACTATTGCCATGAGCTCACAGTCCGAAGCTTAACCGTAAATAATGTGCCTCCGCAAGTGCCTAATCCAGAACACTCGTTAGAAACAAATACTAATGCGTCCGTTTATACATAACGGTTCGTGGTAGCGCTGCTACCGCGGACGGGGAGGGTCAGTCCCAAATAGATCTATTCATTAATACTCGCGCTAAGATTCATACTACCGAAATTATGATGTAGAGGACTTCAGTGGATTAGTAAGTAAAACAACTCATGCAATCTGTATATGTGTGTTTTTGTACTCGTGTTCATGAAAACAGTGTATGTATTATCACCCCAATAGTTAAAAACAGTAAAAGTGGGGCTATGAGACTCACCTGAGTCTTGAAAGCAAGCATTTATAGCAATAAACGTGTATCCGAAATGTAACATTCTAGCGCCCTAACGCGTAAGGTTATGAGTAAGTGAATGTCTCAAAAGATCATTCATGCTATTGTCCACTCAACTAGTTATGTCCAAATGTTTGTTTATCGTTTGTGTTTAGAAAACATGTACGGCCCGTTGGTGACGTTTTGTAATAATAATTCCCAAAGACATTATTATTATGTTTGTTTCATTGTATACTTATAAGAGTATATGTATTGCGTGTAACGTCGTATATAAATACTCATTGTTATTTGTGGTTACACGTGTTTAATACTTTGTGAAAACATAGGCTTGATCAAACTGTTTTAAGCGCGACACAGAGGGGTAGTGTCGCAGGTTACTGCGACACTGGTAATGGTTGCAACACTAAGTGACACTGACTTAGTGTCGCAAGTGGCAAGAATTAAATTTGTTGCGACACAGAAGTTTGTGTCGCAGTCGGTAAAATCAATAAGTGTGTGACACTAAGGTTTGTGTCGCAGGTCGTGATTTCGAATCGGTGTGCGACATAGAGGTTTGTGTCGCAGTTTGTGACATTGAATTTGTATTACGACACAGGGGTAGTGTCGCACCCGATTTGGGCCTGGTGCGACACTAAGGGTCTGATGTGTTTCCGAGCTCTAGAACTTGGTCAAACGTGTTCGGTTTGACCCGAAATTTTTACACGACTCTTAAATATGTTTTTAGGACTTATAAAAATTAGAGTTACGTTTTATGGTTAACCCGAAACTGTCGTTTCTATTTTAATACCAAAACAGTCCATGGGCTTGTTTCTTCAAAATTTATACGTTTTTCGTGGCTCGTTTTGACTAGTCAAAGTGTCGAGATAAAATCCGAGAAAATTCCTAGGCATTCCCATGTGTGTTAGCTACTTAACATAATTTTTACAGATCTTTTGAGTAAGTCTAAGTATTTTTAATAATTCCATTTGTCCTCTGAGGTCCAACCGTGACCAATCTGGACACAAGCACATTGTTTTAATTACTGAGATAAATCTACAAAACTTCAGAGAGTGTAATCATACTATTTTTAAAGCTAACAAGATTTATGAGATTTAGGCGAAAACCTCATATCTTTTGGGTTGTGTAGCTCGAGTTATGGACTCGAGAAGTTAGTACAAAAATCTGCCATCCGAGACAGAATGGAGACATGTTTTTGTAAAATCGTTTTCGGGTATCAAACGGTGTTAAAAAATTACGAAACCACTTGGAAATGATAGCTAACATCTTAAACTTAATTTTTGTCTTTTGAATCGTCCATTTTCGTTAAGTTTTGAGTACGAAATCTTTCCTTGAAACGGCCTCAGTTTCTGCCCAGAAACTGTTGTTACTTTTGTGTTTGTAAAAACATTTTTCGACTTTGTTTTTGGACATGATCTTGTTAGATGGACATTATAACATGAAAATAAACATGTTCCAAGTAAAATAGAAGGGAGATGAAGTTTCTTACAAAGAATATGATGAAAATACGAAGAAATGGAAGTCGGGAGCTTGTTTCCTTGCGTTTTCTTGCAAACCGAAATGGTGGTGCTATGGTGGTTTGTGGTGGTGATTGTGGTGGCCTTGGGTGGTGTTGGGGGCTGTTGGATCTGCTGGAAATAGAGGGAGGGAGGAGAGATTGAGGGGAGAGGAGAGATAAGAGATGGAGTGTGTTTGTGTGTTTGTGTTTGTGTGTTGAATAAGTGAAAGAGTATGGGGGTTAAGGGGATGGGGAGGGGTTCTTGAGCATGGGGGTGTTGTGGGCCGGCTCTAATGGGCCCCATATGAAGGTGTGGTGTTTAAATTTTGTTCCCCAAGTTTACCCCACGCGCGACGTTCGTTTACCCGTTCGTTTCGTCGTTCGTTTAAACGTTAAACGTTTATAAATCAAGTTTTCGTTAACGATTTATTCACGTAAATTTTGATTGAAGTTTTATTTAAAATACTTCTTAATAAGTTATTGAAATATCATTCGAGCTCCGTTCGGTTGTCAGGCGCGATTCGCGCGTTTTCGTCGCGTACGGTACGTTTTATACAAAACGTAGAACGTAAAATATATTATCGCAATAATATGAGTTAAATAACGATTATTTAATATAATAACGTTATTTAAGAAAATGTTTTTCACCAACGTCCGTATTTATTGTGTCGGATTCCATCCGACTGAAATCGCGTAATTATAATTAATTACGTACGTGTGTATATATACATATATACAAAATGTTACTGTACTAAGTCCTATTTCATACTAAATACAAGTAATAATGATCTATGATTAACACAAATGACGGCCTAATTTGCCGGGTGTCACAGTTACTATTATTATATACCTTAAAAAAAATTCAACTCTAGCTTTCTAATTTATATCATGTACATTTCTTTTTGTTCCGGTTGGTATAGTAAACATATTGACATGATGAGAAAAGTTCAATGTAGAATGGTAAAAAAATGTAGAATGAAGGAACCAATAGGATTACTCCATTTCAATTACTCATTTCCATTTTTCTTTAATGCTAAATATCTCACAAATCGTATATCCATAAATTATAAAAATTACACTGTTAGAATCAACGTCTTTTTATCTTTAACTAGAGATCTCACATGACATACTTTCGACGAACTTTTTTTTTCGTTTTCTAATGGATATGTGAAATTCGTAATAATAAATCACATGTGATTTAACACTTACATGTGAATATATTTACAATCAAATTATAAGTTTTAAATCACTATCTTTAATCAAATGTGAATAATCAAATTTACAATTATAAGTTTAAAATCACATAAAAATAATTTATTTACTCATAGATCACATGTGATTATACATAAAATCACATGTGATTATATAAGTCACATTTTCAACGACCAAACAAAAAATGAAAAAAAATTTGTCGAAAGTATAGCTTGTGAGATTTCTAATCGAAGAGAAAAAGACGCTGATTTCGAATATGTAATTTTTATAATTTTTGATCAAGCCGTTTGTGAGATATTTAATTTTAAAGATACGAGTGAAAATTGAGTTTAAAGAAATGGAGCAATTCTATTAATTCTCTAATTCTTCACTTTTTTAGAATTTTACATTGAACCACCTCTTGACATTATTAACTAAATAACTTGGGTATGAATTAGATAGTTACAAAATAGAATATTAATTGTTTAATAGAGGTCGGGGTGAGCCACATTGAAACTAGACGTAACCGTTATGGGTCCATTCGTTATATGCAGTGTAAATTTTTTTATGAAAAATTACATTATCTGTTCCATTATTTGTTTGTATTATGGGTTCATAAAAATCGAAATATCCGTACTACAGATCTCTCTAAATCTTGGATTCGCCATTGAATAGATGAGTAAAATATGTAATCAAACCTTAATCTTGATAAAATAGTAATCAATGTTCCCTAGTATAAGAATAATGTCAACAATTATATATAAAGTTTCTAGTTATTATTATTACAGTGTATCACACTATAGATCACAGATCTCTAGTAATGTTCAAGGGTAAAAAGAATAAAATCTAAAATAATTCACATGCTTTTTTATGTTATAAAATGTACTAATTATAACATAGTTTACGGGGAAGTTCAAATAGAAACGCTTCTTATGGTGGGAACGGTAAAACGCACATTTTTTTAATTTTAAGATTAATTAATTCTTTAATAAAAAATTATATCAAAATTATTAGAATTTTATGCTCTTTGATTTGAGATATTATTTTTTAAAAAATGTAATACACATTATAAAAAACTTAGTGTGTTCACGATATATACATAAAAGTTGTGATACACAACTTTAAGTTGTATATTATATATATGTATATATTTTTTTAAATCAATTTCATATTAAAGAGAATAAAATTATAATAATTTTGATATTATTATTTTTCTGCAAAAAGTGTACATATGTTGAAATTAAAAATGAAAAAGACCGCTCATACAATTCCAACCATAAAAAATGATTCTACAATAATCCTTCCCCATAGTTTATACATTTTTTTGGGATAAATTTAAAACATATTTTATTGAATATGGTATTTATAGATTTGGGAGTTTCGCTATCCGAATTTGAAATTTCAGATAACCGAAAAGAGTAAAAATAAATTTTTAAAATTTAAAAAATATCAAACTATATAACCAAAACTTAGTTCATGTATCAAATATATAAAACAATAGACCACAAAATGTTATTATTAATCAATATTCGAATTATCCAGAAAACACTATCCGAATTATCCGAATTATCCGAAGAACACTATCCGAATCCGAATTTGACAATCAGATATCCGAAATTTCAAATACTTTCGAATCAGATTTTTGAATTTTCGATAATAGATTCGGATACAAATTTTTTTGAACACTCCTAGCAATATGTAGCTACGTGCTATGTACCATTATAAATGGATACTAAAATTAAATGTCACCAACCCCACATGTTTTTGACGTGTCCGAGTCTTGTATTTAATATTTGTTCCGTACAAGTACAATATTAAAATTAGAAAAATTAGCGATATACAATATATTTTCTTGGTAATTACTTTAGTTTTTACACAATATTTAATAGAAAAATGATTGATAAAGCTAAACTTATAGACCTAAATATAAATATTTGTTTAAAAATTTGATTGGTAGATAGAAAAAGTTTATTGGATAAGATTAAGAGAGAGAAAAAAATTAATCAATGAGAAAAATATATCTACTTTTAGATCTATATAATTAGGCTTTTATATATATATATATATATATAATATTCATCGATAAATAATTGTAGGTATAACAATTTATTTTCCTAATAAATGTGCTTTCATTTAGTTCATTTAAGTATAAATCACATCGTCTCAACTTTACTCAACAAATTTTTATTTTAATCTGTCACAAAATAAATATTTTATTTTCAATTGTAATCAATTGAAAAAAGTCAAAACGAAGTATTATTTGAGAATAATATAATACTCGTACTTTTAAAAGTTGTATATTTAAGTAAGTACTTACAATAAAATAATTTACAACCATCTAATTTATAACTAAAATTCTCCAAATTTACTTTCCAACAATCCATCTCGTGATTCTTGTTCTCAGTTCCTCACATGCATGTCAAAGTGACGATATATATTTTTATTTTTATTGAATGTAAAAGGAATATACTTAATCCCATAATGTTATAATAATCCGATCGACATTTTTTATTATACATAAAATCATCCGACATAAAACATGTGACATATTTTTACATCTTTTTTATTAATTAATTAATGTAACAATTTGAAATATCTTTTAAGTTTTCAACAAGAATATGTGCCTTAATATGCAAGATATCTTTATGATATGAAACCCACTTTTTATGTGGAAATCATATATAAAATGTACTTTATTATTAATAGCTAGTTAGGGGTTGTGAGATTAGAGGGTCAACTGCATTTTGAGAGGAAGGCGAGAAATACGATCTTAGTCGTTGATTTATATGATCAACGATCCAGATTTTCCAACACCGCATGTTATTTGCACATTGCATTTTACTTAAAATGCAATGTTGTTAAGATATAGTGAATTGGGACCGTTGATCACAAAATTAACGACTGACATCTTCAGTCCTTCATTCCCCTTAATATGCAGTTACCCTCAAAACGTACCCGTTGTTAGGTGATAAACCATTGACATCAGTTAAAAAAGCTTTAATGTAGTTGGCATTAAAGGAACCATTGAAAATGTGAATGGTTCTTAATCTTAAAAATTCGTTATATGTTTTTTCTACATATATACAATTTTAAAAATATATATTTACTAGAACAAAAGTTGAAAGATGATTATCAATCAATTTAGATATATCATATATGACATTATGACAATAACAATTGGTATTTGACATAACTATATGTGAAAAAATTATCAATCAAGAAGTTTTCAAGTTAATCTGTAAACAAGTTGTATATATATGCAATTATACATATTATGTGAGGGAACACACATGTTTAGCATTATAAAATAAAAAATAAAATAAATAAATATATGATAATAGGGAATGATCGACTGAGAACTCTAAGAACCACTCAAATTTTACAAATTTGAGCCACATGAGTTGAAAATTTCACATGTTATAAGTTTGATAATCTTAGTTAAACTGTCTGTTAAAATATTGAATCATTATCTATTGAAAAGAATAAAGAAATTCACTTATGCATTAACTCATTCCAAATGCATCTTTATTTAGATGCATTTATAAACATTGGTCATTTTTATTGACTTTTACCTTCTATAATTAAATAAAAACCTTGAATGCATCTATGTAATTGTTAAATAACATGTGCTTGACAACGTACTTATATGACTTGAATTGATACATAAAACGTAATTCTTGAAGTTCTTACCGTTATTTAAATTATTCGTGAAACCTCAAAGTCGTAAATCCGCTCAATCGAATATTAAATACCTAGCTATTAAAAAAGCAAAGATTATATAATGTACATTGAACGTGGCGAAAGCATAAAGGGAAAAAGGTTCTTGAAAAGTTTTTGTCAAATGGGATACTTCTCTTTGAAAATGTGAACCTTTTGTTCCACGACTAAATTGCAATAACTTTAGTAAAAAAAAATGTTTTTCTAAGATTATTTGCAAATTAAATTTATATATATATATATATATATATATATATATATATATATATATATATATATAGTGGAGGGTTCAAATGAAAACCATTGAAAAATTGAGAACTTGTGAGAATGTAACACCCCAAAATTTAAAGTAATATTATAATATATGTATACGCTTTAATTTATAAGCCGTTGTATAAATAACGTGTACTATACGTAGACGTGAAGTATTTAAATTACCTAAATAATATGTGGGGAGTAACCAAATAAGTGATGTATTTTAAAGTGACTGGAACTAGAGGGACCGAGGGTGTAAAAATCTAATTAAAACACTAAATAAATTAACTACTTACACATATACGTACAGATTATGAAATTAGAAGCCATAGACTTCGAGAGAAAGGGAGAGATCGCAGGAGAGGTGGAGAGGAGAAAGAAATCAGTTCATAAACATCAAATTGAGCCTAAATCATTCGAATTCAAGCCCTATTGATCATCTCTAACATCTAGTAAGTATTGTTCTTCCTTTAATTTAACCTAAAAATGGGTTCTTGATGGGGTTTGAGGGTATGATCATGTACAAAACGAAATTAAGGTGTATTATGATTGATTAGTGATGTATAAGTATGGTAATCATTATGGTTAATATCAATTCAATCCAGATGTTAATAAATCGATTTGGTGTTCTTATTAAAAGTGAGGTTATGATGAATTCTTACAAATTATTGTTAATTCACCCCATGGTTAGTTTAAATAGGTTGGATTTATCTTATTAATGATGTTTAGAGTAGTGGAAAGAATAGCTAAACCATAAATTGAGTTATGCTTAAATTGGTAATTGTGTTCGGTTTGACTTTAAAGGTCAAATAGATCACACGAAGTTAAAAGTGGTAAACGAATAAGAAAAGTTGTAAACAATGTTATTTGATCATTAGTATGTTAATTAGAATATGTGTGGTGGTTATATTCCAATTTCGGGTCGTTGGGTAATTTGGGCGAAAAATAGAAATAAAGTGTTTTTGGCAAACTTTGAGGGGCTGTAACTTCCCGTGTAAAATGTTTTCTAAAAAAATCGGATAGTAGGGAATGAAAGTATGGTCGAAGACCTTTAAATTGATATAAAGTTTGACGAAAACGAATATGTCTAGGTGGTTTAAAAATGAGTTGCAAAACAGTCCCCTGAAGCTGTTTGCTGAGATTTCAGCATTCAAGAATGACTTTTCGCTGTTTTCAAATGATTATAACTTGGTACGTATTATGTATTATGAAAAGGTAAAAGCTGTATATTAAAGTATGTTGGAATACCTTCGTAACGATATAAAATATGTTCATTTCGGAAATGTTTAGAAGGTTCAAAAATGGTGTCCAAAACAGCTAGTTGGAGCTGTGATAAAGTGTCCAAATTGTAGCCAAAATTGGTATTAATATAAAGTAATCGAGAGCATGAGTATTTCCGTATATGTGAATGTTTATATGATGTGTTATGATTGTTTAGGTGCAAAAGGAAGTGGTGCTTATGTGTATCTCATGCTTTTGGGTAATCGACATAAATGTGAGTGATATGGGGGTTATTTGGGTAATGGTTGTGGGTTCCGGATTGCATACGTGCAAGAGGTTCACATGACCGAGTGGATTGTTATTATATGCTTTTGTGTTACGTGTTATTAATTTGGCATTGTAGAGATTAGCTAACTTATGTTAGCATCAGTGGTTGCACATTGTGCTTGTTGTCGCACTTGTGCTAGTTGTTGCACATTGTGCTAGTTGTTGCACATTGTGCTTGTTGTTGCACTTGTGCTAGTTGTTGCAGTTGTTGCACATTGTGCTAGTTGTTGCACTTGTGTTAGTTCTTGACAGTTGATAGCGGATCCGCATAGTGGTAATAATCTCTACAATTGCCCAGTGGTTATTTGCTTACTTGTTGCTTGCGCAATCATTGTGGTTTAGCTGTTACTTGCTACTTGTTGTTATGTATTACTCATTTGATTGCCCGTATGCTCACTAAGCTTAAAGCTTACTCCTTTTAGTTGTTTAATGTTGTAGGTGCCTATGGGTCAAATGCTAAATGGTGAATCTAGAGGTGGCAAGGGATTATGCTAAATGAACGTGGATTTCACTTGCAAAGAGGTTTGACAAATGTGCTTTTAAATTGCCGAGTTGCTATTAGCTTGATATAAATCGCCCAAGTTGTCGTTTGGTTTAAAGCCTAAAGTGTCAAAATGGGTCGTTTTGATTAAAGGGTCAATATGGGTCACTTTGTTAGAATTAGTCAAAATGATGAATTGGAAAATCTTGTTGTGTGTCATTGTGCCAAGATATGTAATAGCAAAGATTGAAAGTAGCCAAAATGAATAAATTGAGTTAGTTGCAAGTAAGATTCCGAATAATTGCCCAAATGGTCACCTTTCGGCTCAATGCCTAAAATCATCGTTTGTTGTGAAATTTGAAAAACTGCCAATTGGGAAACTTTCATTTTATCATATTGAATGTGTCGATAAAATTTCATGTTTTGATTGTAAATGGGTCAAAAGTTATGCGGGTACGAATTTTGGTCAAAAACTTGAGTTGTGCAGATTTTTCAACATACAGCACCCAGTACGCGATCGCGTATGGGTCACGCGATCATGTACCTAATGAAGAGAAGATCACAGAAACATTTACGTTGTAGGTATGCGATCGCGTACCCTTTCCGGGATCGCGTACCGTGTACTAAAACTTGAACAGAAACTTTCCAAGCACTGAGTATGCGATCGCGTACCCTTTGGTAGGATCGCGTACTCCCTTCTCGAGTCAAATACGCGATCGCGTACCTCATGCTGCCAGGATCGCGTACCTAAAAATCTTAAAAATAAAAAAAAATAAAAAAAATTTGGGCGTTTTAGAGAACAACTCGAATATGTAATTTTTCACATGTGATAATGTCAAAATATTTATAAAAATATTACTAAAAATAAAAAAAACCACGAAAATCGAAAAATAATGTGTTATAACTTATTTTAACTAACTTTCAACGATTTGTTCACATGTAAACTGTTCAGTTGTGAATATATGTGTTTTTATGTGTTTTTGTACGCAATTTTACATTTTTTTACGTTTTTTTGTTTCTCATTTGAACAAATATTAATGTTCACATGTGTATAAAGTTAATCACATATGAACATTTACTTATTCTTTGTAGTTCTCAAAATTCTCAACTTTATACTAGTTCTCATTTTAACTTTCTCATATATATATATATATATATATATATATATATATATATATATATATATATATATATATATATATATATATGATTGGGATCATGTGAAAACAAAGGGATTAAATAAAAACGGTAAAAACAGATCCCGGCCTTTGGATCAAAATATATATATATATATAAAAAGGGGGTGGAGATAAAAAAAACGGTGAAAACAAAAAAAATAAGGGTTCACATTTGAAAATTTATGTGAAGCAAAAATAAAAAAAGGTTCACAATCTTTTTCTTTTTTTTGTGAAGCTAAAAAAAATTAAGGTTCACAACTAAAAAATTTGTAAAACTAAAAAGAATAAAGCTTCACTACTTTGTAAATTTATGTGAAGTTAAAGAAAATAAAGGTTCACAAGTAAAAAATTTCTTTGAAGCAAAAAAATATAAAGGTTCACAACTAAAAATTTATGTGAAGCAAAAAAAATGAAGATTCACAACTAAAAGTAAATTGTGAATGAAAATTGAGATCGTTTTCACCGTTTTTATTTTAACTTCTTATTTTCACCAGAAGCCAACCATATATATATATATATATATATATATATATATATATATATATATATATATATATATATATATATATATATATATATATGGTAGTATCAAGAGGGAAATAATTTTTTGAGGGAAGTCGGGAAGTTAACCATTCATTCGCGATGAATGATAAGCAAACGTAAAAACACATATTTTTACCAAAAATATTAATCAAAACCGATGTTATACCTACTAATATTCATAGATAAACTACTTTTTATAACTTATAATATCATATGATGAATATTAAGAGAATTTTTTAACGTTCATCATTAGTGAATGTTAACCGAAGTTGATATTATCAGTTTTTTTTAAAATGATTCGTTTACATTCGTCCACGATGAATGATAATTAAAACGTATAAAAATATATTTTTATCAATAAATATTAATTAAAATCACTGTTATAGTTACTAATATTCATCAATAAACTACTTTTTTATAACTTATAATATCATACGATGAATATTAAGGGAATTTACTAACATTCATTGTTGATGAATGTTTAGCTTTACTCTTCCCTAGAAAATAGTACTTCCCTCTTGATCCGGTCCCTATTGACGAATTGTGACCTATATACACATCAACATTCACTAAGTTATACATGAAATAAATAAATAAATAAAATAAAGAGTAAATTACATTGTCCGTCCCTGTGGTTTACTCTATGTTACAGACCCCGTCACCGGGTCGAGTGTTAAAAAACCCCGTTATCTCACAACACGTGCGACGCACGTGAGGGCAAAATTGACTCATAGGGTAAACCACATAGACGGGCAATGTAATTTACTCAAAGGCGGGGGAAAGGAGAAGTCAATTTTCCCCTCACGTGCGTCGCACGTGTTGTGAGATAACGGAGTTTTTTAACACTCGTTAAGAGTAGAGACTATTACTTATTCACTTTCATGGTTGAAGTTTTATAGAAACCGAGAAGTTGAAGTTCAATTCATTCAAGCAGTCATAATAGTGATGGTTTGTGCTTTTAGTGTAAAGCCTTAGGCGAATCTCATATCGATCTTGAAAATGAAAGATCTTAAGTTTATAAGGTAAATCTCTTTCTTATCAGCTACAACGCATTTCGGGGTCACAAATACAACAGATTTCGTAAGAACTATGTAGTTAAACTTGCTCAAGCAGGAGTATACCTTGGTAAAGCGGGATGTTACATTTATAATTAAAGATTATTGATCTAATTATTGTTTTTAACTTATGGGTGACATGTTTCTATATGCTCACTTTCTTCATTGATTTAGCCAAATATCCTCATCTTATTTTTAGGTTTATTGTTAGGCTTATTATGTTAGGTCAATATATCATTTCTCTAATTTAAATTGGATCGATTTGCTTATATATTAATATAAAAATAAAAATAAAAATTATAAATGAGTAACATATAAAAACTTAACAAAAAAGCTGAACAGATCAAAAGTTGTGTAGATTGTATTTTTAATTTTTTTACAAATATCATGAGTTATTTCTTGAAAAGTTTGTAAACTTAATCTAGAGACACAACTTTTTTGTAATTATGATATGTTAAATCTTCATTAGAAAAAATATAGATTAGCAACACGTAACATTGTAACTCATACTAAATGCTATCTTGTTTAATCCGTATCTAATTTGTCTATTTTAGCACAAATTACACCACTCAACTTTGCTAAAAATGAATAAATTAGACACTCAACAAATATAATCAAGAAAAAACAAGTCATTGGGATTACCATCTAAATAGGGCACAAAAAATATGAAAAATTAAATAGAATAAAGAATATATTCTTTTCTTATGTATGATCAAATCTTGTAGTCATTAAATATTTGCAACTCTCACATCTTAAAATGATTTTATTTGTTAATGATTTTACATAATATTATGATAAGAAAATTGATAAAAGATAGAACACTTCCTATGAAATATGGTCATGGACTTATTTAAAAGTCCCAAGTTTTACATCGACTACTTTTATTTGATTTATTTATTTAGTATTAGGTCAGTATCAACATTGTATAAAAAGTAATGAAAACATGACTGGTCCAATTTTGTTCTTTTTTTCCTATTTTGGGTATGAGGCAAGTAGGCAACTCTATCCAAGCCACCTTACATGACCCAACAACTCAACAAGTAAACTCCAAGGTCGAAATTTTGCAGACCACTCCCACCCAAAGATTGAGATTCTTTCGTGTTGAAATCAACGTTAAAGTTGAGGAGATATGACAGGTCCTAATTTGCATTTGAAAATTGACATCTCGTGTCGTGTTGACCATAAGATATCGATTCTAATTGACCAGCATGGTCTGCTTGATATGCACGTGCATATCTCGCTGGTTAAAGAGCGAAAAATAAATTATGGTGATACTCGAACCAAATAAACATTCAAATTACTAAAGGCTAATAAGAAACTATTTACTAGCCAACTATTAGTAAATCTAAAAATGATGATAGTTTACAATCATAATCGAATGCAATTAGAAAATTAGACCATTGTGTTCGATATATAATTTAAGTATATTTCATTCTCTTGGATGGACCTTGGTCGAGGATGGGGTCAAGTAGAGGAAGTTTGGGGTCCGCTTGCTCGGTTTCAGGGCCTTGCTCCCCTTCCGCAGTCGATGGTGGTATGTAACCCTCTGGAAATGGGGGTGGTTGAGGTGCAGGCGGAAGCTGTATGCAAAGTTTGGTTTAATAAAAAGAAAGCATAAATTGTAAAGAGTTTATACAATGCAATTATATATGACCCAATAAAGTTCTTTAAGATATATACTATGCCTAAAAATAAAGAGAAGGGAGGCCTGGGTTACCTTGCGTTGCAATGAGGCAAGAATGTGATCTACTCGCTTAACTTCCTTAAAGTCGATACTTTCCTTAGCAACCTTCGGTTCAACAGACGTGCCCTCATTCTCAGGGTCCACTGCATCATATTATATACATAAAGAAATGAGTTCCTACTAAACTATCGTCAATGATTACAGGTGGCAAACGGGAGAGATGGGTAACAAACCAAAAGAGTAAACTTTTTAGTCAGGTTGGAAATGGTTTAGTCATGTAACTCCTGTGGGTTGGTCCAAAACACATGTCCAATTTTTTTTAATGAATATTTAGTGTGTCAAGTAAGAAGATATAATTACATTTTTTCAATAATCATCTAATTTTTGGAATTAAATAGTTTAGGAGGTCTATGCATTAGAGTACACTTTGGTTGGGTTTCGACCCATTCAACCCATATCGTTTTAAGTGATATCACGTGCCTGACCTGTTAGACAAAAACGATAACCCGAATTGACCCATTCATAAAAATTGCTACCTCTAAAAAATGTCTGACATGAATGCGAAGCTTACCATACCCAACCTTCTCCAACTTTGAGGCTGCAGTAGTAAAAGCCTTCGATATATGATATAAAGCTCGTCCCTGTATAAACAACCAAATTTAAAACAAAAGTTGGCTACACAAACTACGACAAACTACGCTTTTAGGGTGCCTATTTTATTAATTAGATACAGATAATAGATCCTCAACGTGCATGAAGTGGCCTATTGAGATTCTATGCAGTTAGAAGTACCCAAAATTGTAAGATGAATTTTTTTCCATTTGAAACCAAATAAATCAAAAACTTACACCGGTCCAAATTCAAATCAGGATTAAGGTTATTGGTACGGTTTCACAAATAACAATTCAAATTCGGTTTGACTTTTTAAATATGACTTTTCAAACCGAACTGATCCAAACACCTCTAAAAACTGGCTTTAAAGTTTAGACATATGAAAACTTAGAATTTATTATTTTATTATCAAGCTGCTTATGATTTCTTTCTTCATACCTTTTAAATTACAATCAAAGTTAGAATATACGCTTGTTGTTAAAAGTGGACCATAAGACAGAAAGCCCATTAGATGAGAATCGATACTTACTCAAGTATACATGTATAATCAAAAGATTAGAGACTTAGAGGTGGCAAGACGACCCATTTACTTATTAATGGTCAGTCAGGGTTATGTTTTAAACGGTCAAACGTATATATTATATATGTCTAACTTAAAAGGGAACAGGTCGAAAGGGTCTAGAGTCACCCAGTGTGTATTTATTACATTAAACCTACCAATCATTTCTATCTAAAGATTACATTACTATTAGAGTAAGATACTTTTTGTTATTATATTTGACACATTAATTACTTATATCTTTTATGCAAGTGTGGGCATAAAGATGTTTTGGTCAACCCAACCAGACCTGAACCCGTTTTGCCCTGTTAGCCAAGATGTCCGTGTTTCCCACCTCTACGCAATATAGAAACGAGGGTAGAAGTACTTACAACCCGAGCAGCAAAGACATTGCAGAGTTGTGGTGCTTGGTATATTGAACCATCGAGCATGTAGTAAGTAAGCAATGGAGTAACCTTCTCAGGACCATCCCTCTTCTGTTTACGCATCACAAAAAGGTGGGGTTCCATAACTTCACTCACCATAAACTCTATTCCTGTCATATTACTATAGATAAAATATTCAATTATCTCATTCTACTCCCAATCTCTTACTTTAGCCAAACAAAAACCAGGTCATCAATATCGTTTTCATACTAACTTTATTGATTAAAAACGTGCAGCCTCGCGTATATTATGAAAATACCCTATAAACAACCTTAGATTGGAAAACGAAAAACTTACGAAAGATGGGAGATATCTAATGGATGAATTGACCGCATCCTGAGTTGTTCATTATTGCAAGTGTAATCATAGAAAGGAGAAAGCGCAAAGTAATCAAAGACAAGATTACGGTCCAGTGGGTACGAGTTCAACCACAACTGATCTCTAAAACATATTCCAGTCATGTCTGTCCCTGGTGGTGGTGGAGCTGCTGGAGCATTTCCATCAGCCCCAGGTACGAAGTTCGGTGGCAACATGGGTGTCGCCGCCATTTCCCTAAACTCCAAGATTTATAAATTCACAACCTCTGAAAACAAAACAATTGTCTTTTCACCAATGCAGAACATAAAAAATTTCAATCTTGGAAATGAGCAAATATAAAAAAAAATCATAATCTAGGGAAATGATGTATATCAGTATATGCTTACACAGGAGGTAAAACAAACAAAGCTACTAACAGACATTACATCAAACACCTGGTGGCTATTCCAGAAGAAAATAATATCAAAACTGAACAAAAACATAACAAATTTTAAGAAATAACAAATTATGTTGTATAGAACATACAGCTACCAATAACTGAACTATAACTGGGGAACAGGGATAGGATTTGACCCGGATTCCTTTCAATAAACAGACAAAAAAACCCTAATTTTCAAAACCCTAATTTTCGAGTCTAAAAACCCTAATTTTCAATCTCAAAATCAATCATAACTTGACAAAAAAAATCATATAATTATAATAAAACCCCATTTCAATAAACAGACAGATTTAATTTTAATTGAATTCGAACGGGGGAAGAAATTAGGGATTTACCTGCTTCAAATGTGTTGTTCAGATACAGAAATAAATATGCACCAAGTACACGAACTCCTAATTAAAAGCAAAATAATTTCTTGAATATATAAATACAATTGTTATTAGCAATAAAAAGACGGTTTGGCCGAGTGGTCTAAGGCGCCAGATTTAGGCTCTGGTCCGAAAGGGCGTGGGTTCAAATCCCACAGCCGTCAACCATTTTTTCTTTATTATTATTTTTACAAACATCGTTTAGTTTTTAATTTATTTTTTAATTTTAATATAAATAAACTCCTGTTGTAAGTAGACGTTACGAACTAATTGTTTATAATATTTAATCCCGCCAAGAGCAATTTATATATATTTATGTGAATTGTTAATTGAATTATATTTGATTATTTTATAAAGTTTTATTTTTTCTAATCGTTTGATTATTTATGTGAATGGAAGAAAATCAATATGATAAAGTATAAACTATAAAACTGTCAAGTTTCGATAATAAAAATACAAATAAAACTGTCAAGTTTGTGCCCTTGTTTTTACATCAAATAATATCTAAACTCTAAACATAAATATTAAAAGAACTACCATATATTATGCATTTTGATAAAATGAAATGGATTGTATGTGCAATGCATACGATGGTTTTGTTGCATTTTAGGTTGTTATAAAGCAAAGGTCTACATTAGCCATTTTACAGGCCGTTTTGAAGGTGGACGAGGTGGTCGACCACTCAAGACTTTTGATTTGAAAGGGTCTCGAAAAAATTATATATGTGTTTGGCTATATATATATATATATATATATATATATATATATATATATATATATATATATATATATATATATATATATATAAAAGAAGGTTCAAATGAAAACCACTATAAAGTTGAGAACTTTGAGAACTACAAAGAATACGTAAATGTCCATATGTGATTAACTATATACACATGTGAACATCGATATTTGTTCAAATGAGAAACAAAAAAAACGTCCAAAATGCAAAATTGCGTATAAAAACACGTAAAAACACGTATGTTCACAATTGAACAGTTCACATGTGAACAAATCGGTTAAAGTTAGTTAAAATAAGTTTTAATACATTATTTTTTGATTTTTAAAGTTTTATTAATTTTTAGTAACATTTTTATAAATATTTTAACAATATCACATGTGAACAATCATATATATACATATATATATGTATACATACATATATATACGTATATATATATATATATGTATATATATGATTGAGTTTGCAAATGTAATTGGACCTTAAGATAAAAGGAAGGGGCCTTATAAGCGTGAAGTCATAGATAGTGCTAAAGAGTTAGTCATAGAATTAGACGTTGATCCGATATTTCCTTATAAACGTTGTGATGAAAACCCAATGATACATCATCAAGTCCTTCACAATCTCCAGAGGAATCATTTAGGACCAACTATTTCTTTGTATTGTTGATCAAGCAATTGTTTCACTTGAGAGTAGATTTGAGCAATATCAAGAATATGAAAAAAAAAAATATTTGGCTTCTTATTCAGTTGAGACAAGTTACTCTCCTTTGATGATATATAAAATTGAAGGCTTGTTGTATAAGTCTAAAAATGGCACTAAAAGGTGATGGTGAATATGATGTTGATGGAAATGATCTTTATGCTGAGTTAAAATTACCTGTTCATTCTTTGCCTAATGAAAAGATGGGACCTATTGATATTTTACGATTTAGCAAACATTTAGATTGTTGAAGAAGATTGACTATGATGATTTGATTGAAAAGTTCGCTTCGAAAAATGCAAGAATGACAGCTCGTTTTAAATGACAACTTATAGTTATATTTTTGCGAGTTATGAAACTTTAAAATTTAGTCTAATAGGGCCTCATTTTAACAATTAATTTTTATTTCGCCTAGGGCCTTCGAAAACTCAGAGACGTCCATGCTGTTTTGATACCAATTTTAATACACTATTTTGATAGTGAAGTGATACATTGTTTGAAAATCTACAAATATGTAATGTAATAATTTTTACGGAAAGATGAAGAAAGGCCAACGGAACGAATCGGGACTAAAATATGTTAATTAGCAGTTGATCAAGCATAAAGGATATACTTGAGTGCAGGGTGGTATTTGGTTGGATTCGATACACTCCGTGTATTACGTAGATAACCCAAAAGCCCGTGTAGAACGCTGCTGTGGGTGGTAGGAATCGCCGGAAAAGATAGATGGTTATCATTTTAGGGTTTTGTGTGTGTTTTTCTGTGTAGAACGCTTGAGGAAAGAAGTGTGGATGTATTCCTTGTATTTATAGAGATACCCGCTTCTAGAAGGTTTGGAGAATGAGCTTGCCACGTGGACCAATTGTATTGTGACAGCAGGGATCATGGCCACGATCCTTGCAGGTGGGGTCCCTGTGACCCACGTGGTTCCTTGTGATTGGGGAACATCCTTAATGGTGTGAGCATACAACTGTATATGCCCGTTGGTACTATATTGTCTGGAATCTGGAAGGCATAAACCCTAGAGGTAGATGGGCTTGCTGCTTGGGCTAAGTCTATAAAGCCCAATCGGTAGTGGATTAATAATGGCAGACCCAAAATGTTAAGCCTGCTATATGGTACATGATTAACGGTATGTTAAAATTTAAGCTTTTTATCGAGAAGTTATATCAACTACATCAGTCTTTTTAAAAACACAATTGAAGTAATTCACTTAGATGAAAAAGACGTCAAGCTAAAATTTTTGGGACATCTTCGATTAAAATATGGAGTACGAAAATGGGCATCTACATGCTTATATGTACATATATACTCATGACAAATTATCAACTCCTACATTTACAAACTTGTAAATACTATTTGTGTAATAGTGCCATGAATAGTGACTTTTTTTTTTGAAGTGTGTTTAATTATAAATAAAATTCATATACATAAAAAAAATCATTTCAATTAAATAAAATTCATATACATAAAAAAAATCATTTCAATTAAATATGTATTTAAAGTTAGGTATTGTAGGTTAATATATTTTAGTTGTTGTTATAGAATTATATACTCTTAAAAATCATATACATTTATCTTATATAAAGTTCAAAACACCTTATTAATACATGTGTTGTTTTTGCATTTTAAATACTTCATTCGATGTAAAAGAGTATAATAAACATAATATCGATAGGTTCTTCTTAAGATTATAAGTGTCGTTATTATTTTATCAATTTTTTACAAATTAAAGATGTGTTGTTATTAAATCGATATTGATAATATGAAATCAAATCTTACCTTAAATATTATATCATTTTTTGTTTATGTCATAAACTTTACGTAAAGAAAAAATATTACTTGACAATGAAAAACAAACATATTAAAATATGAAATATAAGTTGAAGAAAAATTTGCTATTTAATTTAATCATTTCTTAAATTGTTAGAAGAAATGCTACATGTTACTATGAAGGTAAGCTATGATTCACAATTTATTATATATTGTAACTCTTAAAGATTTTATTTCATATTAAAGTCTATTTTTTTTTAAAATTACCGCTGCAAAGCGCGGGTAAAAAATGCTTGTTAGACTACCAATTGCAACTTTATTACCCGATCTTACTTGTTCAACCACATCAACCATTGAACATTTTTTTTTTTTTGGATCATCCAAACATCTCGGTTTGCAAGGATAGATTTCAATTTACGGTTTACTTTGATAAAATGTGTGTGTTATTTCTAAAAAGAAATCAAGTAAACATAGCTGGTAGTTAGTTTAAATTGTTTGTAACTGCTAATCTTTGAACCAGGACTCTGTGGCCCAATGGATAAGGCGCTGGTCTACGAAACCAGAGATTCTGGGTTCTCGATCCCCAGCAGAGTCGTTTAATGTTATTTTTTGTTCTTCATTGCACAAAGCAATCGTCATTTTTATCTTCTTTTTGCTTCTAACTTACAGTTATAAGCTTATCAATTTTCCTTTTATGAACGAGACTATTTAATCATATTATGGCTAATTCCTCAGGTTGTTGAAAGTTTATTTTTCCCATGAAACTTTCATAGTTTTCCAAATAACTTTTTGACGTTTGTATGACTGATTTCTAACTGATCATATTTAATATACATTTGTTTAATATATCAGATCGTATCGTAAATGTTTAGTCACTTGCTTAAACAATTAAGTGTTTGAAAGTAACCCAAGTTACTGGAAATGTATAATGCTTTTTATAGCACTAGAAATTATTAAACTTAATCAATTAATGAAGGCTTCCAATAAGTTGTAGAAATGTATTATTTCTGCAGAAATCAGATGTTGAAGAAATAATTATATGTTTCTCCAATGGAAACTTGTTCTATGAATTTTGTAAAAGAGTAGAGGCTGCTTCTTGAAAAACTTTCCAAGCTGCAATAACATGTTTCTCTTCTGTCAATGGAGCGCCTACAACGAACCTTAAGATGTATTTACCCGATAGAACCTGCAAAGAACGATTTACAAGGAAATGAGCTCGTAAACCAACAAATCTAAAACAATGGGTTAAAGATGTAGATGGCGCGTACTGTATGAGAGATGAAGATATTCCCAGATGAGTTGACTGCATCCAAGAGGTCGCGGTTGACTTTATTGACATCTTCTTCATTTTTGTTGGCAGGTAGAAGGCGAAAGCAAACTAAAGAAAATGTCCTAGTAGCAACGATCTGAAAATGGAAAGGTTTAAGAGATACCATTGTTCGAAAAAACTTGTACATATTTGTTTGTATAAATTTGCAACATCCTTTGTTTTAAACGACCATGTCGCCCATTGTCATCATTACTGGTTACTAGTTAACAATCTCAAAAAACGATTTTTTATGCAAGGCCTTGCAATTCTTCGGTAGATAAAATATCCTTTATAAAAACGAAACAAAAATATCTTGAAGACACAATTCCATAACTTCAAGTTAACTGTAACAACAATTATGTGAAAAGCGATAATTTCATATAAGCGATTTAGTCTTACCTCAAACCTTGGGTCTTGACCAACAAGATATTCAAAATGTTTAGCCAAGTTGATGTGGTTTCTTATATAAGACTGAAGATTTTCAACTCCATAAAGTCGTAACACCATCCACAGTTTCAAAGACCTATCAAAGAACACATATATTATAATCACAAACATAATCAGTTTTGAATTACAAGGGTGGAAAAATGGGAGGGTTGGTCAGGTTTAGTAGCGGGTCAAGGCAGGCATTGTTTATTTTTTATTTTCTGGTTCAGGTCAGGTCTAGTTGGGCAGATTACAAACACTTTCATTCATTTTATGTTGGATTTCATTAATAAGTAATGTGTTGAATATGATAATAAGAGGTATATCATCTCAATGAGAACTTCACACTATTTATGCATTGCGGATGACATTTTACGTGTGCTTGATTCATTTGACACGTTCCCTTTTACCCTTTATGTGAATACTGATTTAAGTGTTATACCTGAATCTGCGTCCGAGCGGAATTTGCCAATCTTTGTAATCTACAACTGTACCACCTTGAGAGGCCTGAGTACACAACATAATATAAGTTTGTAGAAGAATCAGTAATCTTCAAGCAACGGGTCACAACACCACTAAAATTATTCAAAAAATTTACTCTAACATAGGGTGGATATGCTTACTTTATTCTTTAAGAACTCAGGATTTGTTGACAGCGACTGGATGAGGGCATTGCGGTCCTGTTTAGACAAGAATGAATAATAATAATCAAGAGTTATTTCATGCGGGTGCTTCAAGTTTGGGATAGTAGAGAAGCTCTTTTAAGGTCCACTGCATGAGCTATTTCATTTTGTTTTGAGATGGTGTGGTTTTTTTTGTTTGTATTCTTAGGCTTTTGTTGGTTTGTCCCTGGCTTGGGGACTTCAATTGTTGTAACATGTTCTTTCCCTTTGTTGGGTTTTTAACATATTATCAAGAAAATTGAACAAATCTAGAGCAAATAAGATTTAAAGGCTACACAACTTCACCAACATGCCGCCTTGATCTTAATATAAATGCAAACAATTCATTTTTCGGGTTTAAATAAAAAAGGGGGTGTTTGGTTGTGTTTATAAGGTAACTAGGTGATATTGAATAACAGAATCATATAATCTACTGTAATAAAATCGGCTACAAAAGATAGTGCTTGGATGTGCTTCTGTTCTTTATTGTGATAATTTGCAGAGAGATAAGATTACCCTTTTTGGTGGAAGAGCTAATTTTAACAAACTTATAGTAAATGGGTCCATGGGATTAAATTTAGAAATTTACGTAAAATGAAATGGGTCAAACAGTGCAAAAGTAATCCAAAGTGTACTCAAGTATTCCCATTTTATAAGTTGCTTTATTTAAAAAACTGGATCGTTATGTTAATAATAATTTCTACGTTCATAATTTTTCATAATAACTTGCTATGAATTTTTTTTTAAAAAGAAATGGACAAGGTGATAACAGTCAACCCAACCTGTTTTGACCCACTACCCAACCCTCCTGAACCACCTATTTTGCCACCTAAGTTTTTTCACAGTCTCAAATCAAAATTTACCCTTGTTCCATTTGTATATTATTGATATAATGATTTTGGTCACTGATATTCTTCTACTGACTCAATATTTAAGTATCCAGGGTGATTTAGACTTTCACACTTTCATTAAACAATGTACTTAAAGGGAGGGGCTTAGGTTCGAACCTTTATCCACAATGCTGAACAATCGAAGTTGGTTAAGAACCATTTGTGGCAATTCATGTTAAATGAGTCGGCTTCTTCAACACCTTTCAGATGATGGCGATATTCTGGGCAAATACAAGCACTTCCAGCATACGCAGCATCCACATGAAACCATATTCCATACCTCTGCTAAACAAATTAACATATAACTTTTGCATACCCAAATTTATTTTATATACAACAGCAAATGACAATTAGCGGAAAATAAATCTTTGAACTCGAAATACAAGATAGATCACAAATGAAAATAGCATGTTATGAAATGGTTAATAGTTTTCTTTAACCTTAGTTCGGCTAAAGAGACGGAAAAACTAAGAGGTACTCCTAGAGGTGGGAAAATGGGTGGGTTGGATAACAGAACAAAGTCAACAAACTGGGTCTGTGACAAATTGGTATAGGTCGAGACAGGTGAACCCAAAACAATTAGCCTATTTTCTTAATTATGTTTGTAAACTTCGATTACAAAAAAGGCATTATTATCACACTATTAATCGAATTTTTTGATCAAAAAACAAGTTAGTAGGTTGTATGCGTTAAAATACACTTTGGATGACTTTCAACTCACGTGAGTCGTGACCTGTTTCTTCTTAGCTAACTTTTTTTTATTATACCCATTTGACCTATTAGAAATAAAAGACAACTGAATCCGCCCGTTCCGAAGTGAACAGGTCAAAATTGCCACCTCTACAGTCTACCCTCCTTAACAAAATACTGCCTTTGTTCCTTCAAAATAGCAACACCTTCTTTTTGGGATGTCAGTAAAAATTGCAACATTCACTTTTTGGGAAAAAAATTCCAAGTTAAATGTACCTACTTCTTATTATATCACAAACAAGTTGATGGAATTTTTTTGGCACACAGGTTCTTCTGCTTTTGTATACAAAAGATATTTCAGAAGTTGACAGACCCTATGTTCCAAAAAGTGCTCTGTATAGGTGTTATAATTATAATATCTTCTATATATTACCTTGGCAATCTTTCCAAGTGCGGGCAAAGGATCCACAGCTGTTGATGATGTAGTACCTACCTGCATGTATAAGCCAGTGCATTTATGAAACTCGAACTTACATGGAGATTCCTATCAATTAGTTTACTACTTCTATTAACCATCATATATAGAGCTCAGACATTCAAAAAGATGTTTGCATAATATACACAAAAAGAACAGTGCATACATCATTGCACATTTGCAATACTAACATATCTACAGAAAATCATGAATTTAGCTTAACAGTATATTAGAAATCTAGCAATAAACACAAAACAAAGCATGGGTATGTAAAGTGGAGGATATTGGCATGTGTTGTATGTGCTAGCGCACAGGGCCACCAAATTTTACGAGCACTTGTTATAATTAGTATGGATTCAATGCGAAGAAAAAAACTACTGTTATATTTATAGAATAAAAATGAAAAATGGACCCGACCCTTTATTGTTGTTATAAATATAAAATCTTCTAACTCCCTAGCCCAAATCATATAGGTCCAATCCCTACTAAAAATCTTCTAACTCCACAACGTCACAAGAGAGACTTAATGAATTGACAATGATAGCAATTGAAAGTATTCATTATAAAGATTTAATTAACAATTTTGTTTCGACGAATGCTTGAAGAATAGCACTTTTTAATGCAGAATGAAAATGGTTAGTTTTTTTGACTTGTTACATGATGACTTTGTTTTTTTGTATCTTTATATAATTCTCATAACATTAATGCATTTTTTCTACATCTATATTTGAACTCTTTTTCTCTATTAGGGGCCTATTTTTCGATATCGCATGGGGGCTCCCAAATCATTTGCCGGCCATGGGTATGTTTTTCATGCACGAACCCAAATGGAAAACAGTACACACCTTCAATTCTTTTCGAGATGTTTTGTGATGTGAAATATATATTTTTTTTACAGAAGCGCATACCCCTTCCACCATGCATGAAGAATGTAAAAGCACATGACACAAATATATAAGAAACTAATAAAAAAAGTCTTTGTTACTTACTGTCGCACAAAGGAAAAGAGAGATTAAGCCTGAGGCAACGTCATGTGAGATTGCATCAGTGAGTGATTCAGGAGAGAGAGCGTAATCATTGCAGGTTTCTGTTCTTAGCACCCTACAATTTTCAGGATGAATTCCTGCTATCTGCCACAGTAAAGATTCACTTAAATAGAGTATATGTTCTTAACAAGTGTCCAAAAGTAATCAATGATGATAAAACATGTAATATACTATCGTGAAATTTATTCCAAGATTTATGTTACTGCTGCATTAATATTGTTTGTGTCATCATAATGAAATTATTAGCTATTTATTATAAATCTTATGAACACCGGGAAAAAAATGTTTCCAGGTCTGACGCGTTTCAATCCACTATCCCAACCTGCCCGAGTGCCCGATCTTGCCATCTTGCCAAATCTAGTAACTATAGTTGAAGATAGTAAAGGAAGGGTACTGAACATACTTGGCATGCCTTCTGTAAAGATGAATGGGTTTGATCAGAAGCATAGACCACGAGTCTTCCAAGACCATCCTTCCCAATCTCTCTTAATACTTTATCCCGAGCAGCCAGAAGCACAACAAGAAGGGCTTCACTTGCAGTCCCCTGTATTGCACCACCACCTGGGCCTGTAATATGATAACCATATCGCTAATAATTTGGGCTACATTTGAAAAGAAACAGCAAAGATCTACAAACCTTCTCAATGCCACTAGCATGAACAAACCAATAAGAATCATGAAACACATGTCTCATTCAATAAACATATCAAAATTTAGAGTGGAAAAAATAACAGTTGAAACTTTCACCCTTTGAAAGAAAATCACTTGGAAGCTTGAGTAAATTAGCAAGCCAATCAAGAACAATCATTTCAAGTTCTGTCGCAGCTGGAGAAGTTATCCAACTAAACCCAACCATGTTAATTCCCCCACTGAGCATTTCTCCAAGAAATCCTGCAACACTGCTATTGGACGGAAAATACGCAAAGTAATCTGGGCTTTGCCAATGAGTAACCCCTGGCAATATCTTCGTTTGAACATCTGTGATCACAAACGGATTCGAATGAAAAAAAATACTGTAGTGTCTTCATTTGTAGTATTTCAATGTAGCATATGGTTATATACTAGCTTTTTCATTAACGGTGGCATATTGGAACCCATTTTCAATGAGACAATTTGCGCTATGTTTTATCTCTAACGGGTCAACCGGGTAATACTAATGAAAAAGATAAGCTTACAAACAGGAAAAAGTTTTCCAAAGTGTATATATAATGCATAAATACTCCTCAATTGTTTTATTATTCATAATACTAGATTATTATTCAAGTAAACTAATTTTTATAACCATATTTGACTCGCTAACTATTCATGAAAATATGTAATTGTTGGACAGAAAGTGTTTCGGGTCAACTTGACCCACAAGAAAAATAAGCGTTTTGACATGTGTACAAGACCCGTCTGACCTACCGTTGTGCCACCACTAAATTTCCTATAACCAGATAGCAAAATACAAAAGTATAGACAAATGGCGATAAGGTATCACCTTGAAGAACTGCTTCCAAGGATTCAGGCTGCACCGGTGCAGAATCAGGAAGAAGTTTCCTTAAATATCCTGGCTAATATATTAGCAACATTTAAGGTTCCAAAATACTCGAGAAGCAATCAAATTTTACGACATGATGTTACTTTATGACCCTCTATCATCACATGAACAAAGCAATCTTTAACATAGCAATTAAATACAGTTGAAATTTGAGACCTATAAAAATAAGATGTCATACCTCAACTTGGCTAAGAACAGGGAAAGACTCAATGTTCTTATAATAATCAGCAATGAAATCCACCATTTTGTGGCCATGTTCTCTTAGCTGCTCTGCATCCATTGGCTTAAGATTCAACCCATTTTCCCTGTCAATAAATCACCCAATAATATACACACATAAGTTCAGTCAGACATATCATCAAACACCTAGCTTGCATTTAAAATATTAAGAAAAATATACTACAAAGCTTACATTTTGCTGATGATTTAAGTGAATTTCAGGAAGAAAGATTAAAAGTGAATGGAAGAAAGGTTTTTGATTTTCTGAATTTTAATGATCTATAATCACATTGGGGCCTGGTGTTTATATGATATGTCTATATAGACTCACTGCCCACTTATCTGTATGCATATGTGGTCACATGAATTGCCGTCTTCAGACTCTTTGAGCCTTTTCTGTTGTATTCATTTCACAAATTTTGTTTTATTATATATATTTTATATTTTATCTAAGCACTTTATTCCAAAAAAATATATTTAAATAGTAATTATAACTATGGGTAGGGCTACGAGTGAAATTACCGAAATGAGAAGAAGGAAGGAAAGATCGGAAGTCGAATTGACTGCATTTTAAGATAAATTTATAGATGTAAAATAAAATTATAGGTGTAAAATGCAGTATTGTTAAACTACAGTATTGTTACAATAAATCTGTTAATAAAATACAGTGAATCTGGACATAAATCACAAATAATTTTATCATAAAAAATAGCAAATTCGATCGGACCTCCTTCATCTCATTAACTAATTACAATAACATTCTTTCTTGCAATATTCTTTGCACTAATAATATTCTTCTTTGGCCCATTATAACATTAAATATTTATATTTATTCATTTTTAATTCTACATTATAATTATATTATACATTTGTATTTTTGTAAGTAATAAAATTAACAATACTCCATTTAGTTGAAAAGGATAGAAGAGAGTAATAAATATTATACCTTAATATCAATTTACAAAATAAACAAGCAATTTATCATGAGATTTTAAGGGGTAATGTAGTAATTGCATATCAATTCACCAAGTAAAAAAGCAATTTATCATGAGATTTTAAGGGGTAATGTAGTAATTGCACAAAAATATCATGAAAAGTTGAGCTCATGAGATGATTGAGGTTAATATTATATTTCTAATGCTTTTAATGTGTGTTCCACTTTCATCATAAAAATATATTAAGCATGTTCATATATCTTAATTTCTTTTCTATTTTAAATTCTCAAAGAAAATAATTTGTTTATAGTTTTTAAACAAGTATAAGTAATCTTATTATCATGAACAAGAAGCACACATTTACAAAATCATACGATCATAATTTATATTCATAAATTAATGAATTAATTATTTTGTAATTTGTTAAAATCTTAAAAATTCAAATTTAATTTATCGAATCAATAGTAGCTTGAGAAGTTTTATACAAATAATTAATAAAAATATTTTTTGCCATTAAGTAAATTCAATAAAAAAATAAAAAAAATTATGTTTGAAGTTATAAGTTACAAAAATTTAAGATGGAATGAAAGTATAAAAAACCTTTGAGAAAGAATGCAAGTACATATGAATTTTTGGTAAAAGTTACTATAAGTCTATAACCGTCAATCTTTTTTGATAAAATATTTTCAATGTACATTTTATTTTTTGATAAAAGTTGTTTTAGAAAGTACATGTATATACTTGAAATAATTATGTAATAGTCCAATAGCAAATATGAAAGAAGTTTTAAAATTCCGTCGCAACGCGAAGGGCACTTCTTACCTCGTTTTCATCATTTACCCAGCTTAAATTATAACTAACTTTTTCACTAACTAATATAAACAATTATCATCCATCGATTTACATAGTTTTACTTCAACGAAACTTAAAACTTGTTAATGATTATTAATGTCAAAGTTGAAGATACAGTTGTACGGAGCAGTAGACAACTTTATTATCGATAACTTGTAATTCAGAGACGTGTGAAAGTAACATTTAACCTTTTTTTTTATTTTTATTTGTTTATTACGTGCAAAATAATAGTTAATTTTTATTTCTATATGTTTTCTGCAATTTGAGAGATATATGTGAGATTTTTAAAATTTCAATTGATATTGCCTTACATACATAAGTACATTGTGTTTTTTATATATTAATTTTAGCTGGACATATGATCTCTTTTCTGACTTCAATTTTACACTACTTGATACATATCTTATGTATCTCGGTGCAACAAAAAGAGATCCGATTAATTAACAAAAAGGTCAAGGCTTCTTGATTCCTCTAAGTCTTATATTACGGCTTAAGTTAAGACATTGTACAATGTGCTTAAGCTTTCTATATCGAACATATCTTTAAATTTTGACGATCATAACATTTATGAGAGTATCTATGATTTTGGTATGTTGTAATTTAGACTGCATTTCTTCCAAGTTTATTGTGAAGTTGGTTATGTGTTATATACTATGATTTTTGTTGTTTTATGTTTTTAAAGTGGCAGTTACTTTTAAGTATTAATTAGATTACTATCAATGGTTTCATTCCTTGATTTCGTTATTTAGTGACACTATTGACACCGTTTCATCCCTTGGTATATGTCGGTTTGACGACGAATGAGAAGAAGAAGTGGGGCAGCAACATTATTTTAATATATTTTTAATTTTTGTTTAGTGTATGTAAATGTAGGTAATTGAAAAATGTGGAGTTCAAAAATTGAAGTGACGAAAGAACCGTTGACAGAGTTGTATCTGTCTTTCGTCAGTTCAACAAACGAAAGAAGTGACGAAACCAGAATTGGAATTGACCTTACCGTTCATTTTCATTCCCTCAACTCCGTAACACTACTTTTCGTATTCATGTTAAATTTGACTTATACTTTGACTTTGATTTTTACTTTGATTTTGATTTTGACTTTGACTTTTTAGCACGAAATCACGAAAGCTATAAATTATAAACATGAAACATTAAACACACTTCCCCTCAAATGGAAGAAGACGATGAAATTAGGGCGCATTTCCCTTTATCCTTCGGCAAAAAATCAAAATCACAAACATCAATCGAATCAATTCACAACGCTACTCGCCGTCCTTCCACCACCGCCACGACCACCGCCACCGACTCACCGTTCCCTGCACTATCCTCATCCTCCAAATCCTGGCTAAATTCGCTTCAAAGAAACCCTAAACCTAACACTGTAACTAAAGATGACGTGGCAATTGGTCCACCACGACCTCCACCGAGTTCTAGTTCCGCTGGAGCTGACGATGATGATGACGTCATGATTGGACCTCCTCGGCCAGCTCCTGCCGTTGATTCTGATGATGAGGATGATGATGAGCCGGTTATCGGACCACCGCGGCCGCCAGTGCGATCGGATAGTGACGAGGATTTGTCTGATGATGAGCAGGGGAATCAGCACCGTATACCTCTCAGTAATGAGATTGTGTTGAAAGGACATACTAAGGTAGTTTCTGTATATAAATTTATGTATATATAGTAATAAGTATATGTAGGTGATGTTACTTTACAATTTTGATGATCAGTTATGCTGTAGACTGTTGTATCTAGTGTTGTAATGATACTAATGATTGTTTATTACTTGACTGCGAAGTATAATAGGATAGTTAGGGCTGTTAGTGTTAGTTTTGGTTCGTTTTTCAAAATGTGCATTTGAACCAAATTGAACCAACCTTATGTAACATGACTTTGATTTGTTGACTTAATAGAAGGGATTGGATGATAATGAGTAAATGATGGACAAATTGAATTACTAGGGCGTAAAAGTTAGTGGGTTATATTGCACAATGTTAAGCTTTAGGAAAACCCTAGTGAAATTTGAATTTGTTTATACTAAGGTTGCTGTATTGGTTTTATGTATGTTATTTTGTACTCGTGTTTTGGATGTGTGTTACGAAGTAATTGTTGCGACTAGGTGCAACAACGTAATTGAAGTTAGGGATAGCTATCAAGTTTTACCGTCAAAATTTATGGTGAAGTTACTCTACTTCTTGAAAGCTGATTATTTTGGCCTTAAAAAGAATTTATGGTGAAGTTACTCTACCTCTTGAAAGCTGATTATTTTGGCCTTAAAAATGCAGGTTGTTTCTGCTCTTGCAATTGACCAATCAGGATCTAGGGTACTCTCTGGAAGCTATGACTACACAGTTCGTATGTATGATTTTCAAGGGATGAATGCTCGTTTGGAATCATTTAGACAGATTGAACCTTCAGAAGGACACCAAGTTCGAAGTATAAGCTGGAGTCCTAGTGCTGACCGATTCTTGTGTGTTACCGGATCTGCACAAGCTAAGGTGCATTTTAAACTATTATTCCAACATCTGTCAGGTTTAGAGGTGGCAAAATGGGCAGGCTGGACGGTTGAGCAACCGTTTAAAACGGGCTCGGTTAAAAATGTGCAATTTTCCTCAAACACTTTTGTCTACACCATTTAAATTCATTGTAGTATTCTCGTAACACTTTTGTCTTCAAAATCCAATTTCATCATAAGTATTTGGTGTCAACTATGAGTAAACAGTTGCTCAACCAAAAATCGTGTTTTATATATTTACTAAAGATCTTATATTTTGAATTGAATTTTGTTCGGAGTTCTTACCTCTTGAATATACAAATTAAGCGACTTTCGTCTCTTTAGAAATAAACATAACCCGGAGCGACCCTTTGATAAGTTGAGAAATTGCAATACCTACTTTTAATCATTTGTTTAAATGTCAGTAGGGGTGGGCAAAACTTGGTCCCGAGTGACAAACCCAAAGAACATAACCTGGACTGGATTGGATACGAGTATGTTTTGGTTTTTGATTTCTCTATAAACCGGTTTTGGGACAAGTTTTTTGCAGAATTATGTTTATGACTTGGCACTTTATAATTTAAAACTGCAACCGAGTTTTCCAAACTTGAAAAGACGTTGTTTTAGGTCTGAACTTCCAGATTCCAAGTTAAAACAAATCCAAGTATGTATTCGGTTTATAGCGTGTTTGGATTTAACCCATTCTAAACAAAGACCTATTCAGTTAAGATCAGTTTGTTTTCAGTTCCTTTATTTTTATATTGGTTTTAGTCTTGTACTCTCGTTCCACTTTGATATGGTCCACACTGGCACACTACACCCCTAGATGTCAAGTTCAATGTAACCCTTTAACCTCTTTTTATATCTGCTGGTGATTCTAGATATATGATCGTGATGGATTGACACTGGGAGAGTTTGTGAAGGGTGATATGTATATTCGTGACCTGAAGAATACAAAAGGCCACATAACTGGTTTGACATGTGGAGAATGGCATCCAAAGACAAAAGAGACCATTTTAACATCCTCAGAGGATGGTTCATTGCGTATATGGGATGTCAACGACTTCAATTCTCAAAAACAGGTGCATCTATCAATATCATTGGTGTGCTTTTTTCCATATGTTTTTGGTATTTGATAATTTAAGTACGTTATATATTTGCTACCTTCATCTGATCTTTTATGCCATGTTAATTGATGTTTAAGTTAACACTATTTTGGAATGGAATGGAAAGAATCATAGCCCAAATCAACCTGTTATTAAAACATTACTTATTTGGCTTGTTAAAGATAAAACAAAGCCCAAACCAACCTCATAATAAGTAAAAGGATGAAATTGCTACCTCTAGGAGAACAGCTGATTGTTATTAACTTATTATAAATCTGTCTATAGGTCATAAAACCCAAATTGGCAAAGCCTGGAAGGACTCCTGTTACCACTTGTGCTTGGGATCGTGAAGGGAAGTCTATTGCAGGTGGTATTGGTGATGGGTCTATACAGGTATTCTGCAGCCTGTTCATTGATTCTGTTCATTGATTATTCTGTGGATTTTTGTATTCAAAAGATAAAAAACTAATTCAGTAGTTTTCCTATATATCTTCATATATTATATATTAACTTTATTCATATATAGATATGGAGTGTTAAGCCTGGATGGGGAAGTCGACCAGACATTTATGTTGCCAATGGTCACTCGGATGAAATCACCAGCCTTAAATTTTCTAGTGATGGAAGAATATTACTCTCTAGAAGTGTTGATGGTTCATTAAAGGTACAAATGTGTATATCCTACTTTGGGTGTTCTTTTTTTTTTTTTTTTTTTTTTTTTTTCAGATTTCCATTTTGAACTGATTGTTTGATAATTGCGATTTTAAGTCACAGTGTTCATTTTAATATTTGGATAATAGACTCTGCTTCTGATTATTTAGTGGTTAGATTCTGATTCTGCAACAAAACTGATAATGTAGGCTATTTACCCTGCCATTAACTTAATTAAAGAAAATTATGTATCCACTTCACAAATTGTGTACCCTTTTCCACAAAATGTTCTTTTCCCTAGTAATTATTTAGTATTTCTATTCATTAAGCTATTAAATAACATAATTGCCAAAACTCTTAAACGCCTACTTATCTGATTAGTTGTAATTTTAAACAGCAGAAGCATCCAAACACTATTTTCCGCAACCCATTTTGACAACCGATTATTTAATTTGCGTGTTCTTATCATGCATCCAACGGTCGTTATCCATCCTAAGGTCTATAATTTGTTTAGCTCCTGATGTTAATATATTATATATATCAGGTGTGGGATCTCCGTCAAATGAAAAAGGAACTAAAGTCATTTGAGGACCTACCAAATCACTATGCACAAACTAATGTGGCATTTAGTCCTGATGAGCAGCTCTTTTTGACGGGCACATCTGTGGAAAGGGATAACACGACTGGAGGGTTGCTTTGCATATTTGATAGAGAGAAACTTGAGCTTGTATCAAAAGTAGGGATATCACCAACCTGTAGTGTTGTACAATGTGCTTGGCACCCAAAACTGAATCAGGTTTGCTCGGAATCTTAATTTTTTTATAAGCTATTCTTCGTTACATGTCAATTTGAAGACAACCAGTCAAGCTTGTCTGTTTGACCTGTTATAGTGTTATATACCCCGTTGATTTTGCCACCTCTATGTTAGGGCCTCTTAATCTTCTGGGTACTTGATGCTTGAGTGTTGTGTACTAAAACAATTATGTGTTTTTAGATTTTTGCGACTGCGGGGGATAAACACCAAGGAGGGACTCACGTATTATACGATCCTACGCTCAGCACTAGAGGTGCTCTTGTGTGTGTTGCTCGTGCACCTAGGAAAAAGTCTATTGATGATTTCCAGGCTGAACCTGTAATTCACAACCCACATGCACTTCCATTATTTAGAGACCAGCCTAGCCGCAAGCGTCAGCGTGAGAAGATCTTGAAAGATCCACTCAAGTCTCATAAGCCTGAAGCTCCAATGAACGGGCCTGGATTTGGTGGAAGAGTAGGTGTAACTAAGGGAAGCTTGTTGACGCAATACCTTCTCAAGGTATTAACTTTTTTAGATTTATGCATTTCCCTAGGTGGTGTTTTAATTCATTGTTATACTTTGTTTTTAACGTTGGATTAGCATATTCTGCTTCTGGAGTTCAGTTTCATCTTAGCTACAGCATCACTAATTACTTGATTATTGCCACTAGTAGTCACCATCAATAGTTTTTCCATCTCACAAATAGAATCCTTTTGTCTCACAATATTTTTTTTGGTACTATATGTATCAGTTTATTGAGTAATCAGAAATCATTTAACTGTAAAACCAACCGATTCTCCGATTATTACAACTTAACACATAAAAAATCACACCCAACCACTATCTTCTACACTCTATTAACGGTCATTTATAGGTTCCAATTCTAGAAAATCACATAATCACTATCAACACGCATCCAAACACCCACTTAAACTAGTTTGTAGCCATTGGTGAAGACACTAACATGTAATTACTATTGCAGCAAGGTGGAATGATTAAAGAAACATGGATGGATGAAGACCCAAGAGAAGCTATCTTGAAGTATGCTGATGTGGCTGAAAAAGATCCTAAATTCATTGCTCCGGCCTATGCTGAGACTCAACCACAACCTGTTTTTGCGAAGTCCGACTCCGAGGATGAAGATAAATGATCTCACTATGTCCTCTTGCTGATTATATCACAGCGGTATGACATTTTGCATGTTAGATATTTATGTAGCCATGTAGGGGTGACAAAAGGGACGTGTTGGACAACGTGTATAATTTTGTGTCAATTGGAACTTGAAACGGATCTGGTTGTGCCTACCTGCTAACACCTCTTATTCATTTATCTCCAATAGTACTTTATAGTTTTAAAATGTGAATACGAAAAATATTTTGTTACGAGGGGGATATAAAGTTTAATTTAATAAAAGGGTATGAGAGGCTTTTATACCATCGAATTCATTTTTGGATGACATTTGACCCTCTTGACATGTTTTCGTGTTAAAATTTTTAGCTCGACTCTTTTGACCTGTTACTCCTTTAGAGATAAACCATTACCTAAGTGACCCATTTGTATGTAAATCAGCTGAACTTGCCACTTCTATCCCTTGGAACACATCTTATTGACTTTATCCGTTTAAATATTATGCAGACATACATTTTTAAACATGCGTAGCTCTTCAACTGATCCATCATCGATATGATATATACATTAATCGAAGAAGATGAACACACTAAAAGATGTCTGTGATTATTGACTAGAAGATGAATTTTTACCAAAGATCTTGATTCGTGCCTGGACAATGGAAGATTGAAGACAAAATGTACTCTGTATTAAATTCAAAACAATCGGAAGCAGGTCTTAAAATTTGCAGCTTTGTTAGACTTGACGGGTATTTCTGTAGCTTAGGAACATCACTAATATCATTAGGTTATACTTTGTATGATTCACTTATATTTTATATATGCAATCGAGCCTAAAGCAATGTAAGGTTTTCTTTAACCACAATCCTGGTTTGTGTAAATTATAGACGATGTATGAACTATTTTGGTGAACGGTGGAATTAGGTTTCGTGCACTACAAACAGCTGTGAATGAATGGAAAGCTCAATCAAACCTGGACAATGGACAATTACTGGGTCATGATATAGAAATATAATATTTATTCTAGGGAATTTGTTGATGACTGGTTAACTGAAAGTGAATTACATAAGCGTATTTAAACAGATCTAACATCGTAAATCGGCTAGTATATAAAACTCTTGGAAGACAACTTCTTAGAGATTAGAGATCAAATGATCATGATTAAACAGTACCTAGTGGTTAAGCTTAAAATAGGTATTGCATCCTATTTGCTGATAATAGTTCATTAGATCCTAATCTCTGCCCAGATCATCAGAGTTACAATATCCAACTCACTTTATTGACTCGAAACGGATTCAGTAGCATGGCGGAGTCCAATTCAAATCCATTTCTTTCCGATTAGTGCATCTCGCACTTCCAATTCATTCCGAGTTAGAAAAAGAAACTTGTTCAAACTTCCACTACGTGGATGATGAAGGGTTTGGTTAAATAGCCGCTAGAGTCAGTTTTTGGTTTAAATTTGAACCATGCCTGGATATACAATATATGAGTTTATTGTTTCAAAATGTAGTAAACTTTACTCCTTTTACTATTGTGTTCTATTCTATGTATTGAAGTTTCAAAAACCTGTATAGTATACATCTAACTTACTATTGTATTGTATTTATGTAAGTTACAAAAAAGTTGTCTTTTTATGTATTAAAAAAGAGCGAAAATACATACAATAAACGCTTTTTGGATCTTAAATACATACAATATTAATTTTCAAAGTTCGTCTCAATGATAAATTGGTCTAAAAAAATTGACCTAAAAATGAGAGCATGCAACAAGGAAAATTCAATGAAGATAAAGAGAAAGCTTTGACACATATGTCAACAATTAAGTAGATTAGACCAATATACCAATATTTAGGCCAATTTTTAAGACCTTATATATCATTACTCTACTGTATTAATAGCTCGCTACTTACGTCCTTACTGAGAGCTTTAAAATTCAGCTCCTAAAAGTCTAACCGTATTTCTATGGAGGGAATGAACCGCGTATGAGTTCAACATCAATCCCACTTAAAATACAGGGATGATGGTACCTACATTAATGTAACAAAGTAACATATAACTGCTGTGAATTATATGACATGCTAATACGATTTCGAAAAAGAACATGACTAGATAGTAACTTTATGCAGTCACACTACATGTTTGGCATTGAAGGTCTTCAGATATTCATTCCAGCAACATATTGGACTCATAAACTTGTTGACGTTAATACTCAGGTCGAGATAGGCGAGCGTCTGATAGGACTGTGAACATCTGTGTATCTACAAATTCCTGTAAAAGGAGAAGATAATTGCATTATATACAGTTTTCGAACATGTGTATTTAAAGAATTCTAGCAAGATGCAAGAAAACAGTAGCATGAATAAATAGTTCTTCGGCGAAGGGAAAGGTGTTTCCAAACTAATTACACAATCAAAAATGATGTAAGAAAGTGTGTTGCAGATGATGAGATTTCACTGCGTTCCTACTGTTTGAAGTTGTAGTAATCAAATAATAAGTTGAGTGTTCGGAAATATCTGATTATATATAAAATTGCATGACCAAAAAGGACACATGTATATGTTGCTGAAATCTGAAGATTTATTTTATTTGAATTATGATGATAAATATTTTTTATAAATTATTTTCTACCAACTGTTTAATTGGAAAAGGTTATCATCCAAAATAGAAGAATGAGTTTTTTCCTAATAGAATTATTTACAAATGATAACTATAGGTGAAGAGTCTCTAATAAGGGTTCAAATAGAAAACTTGATTGGTGAAGGCGTAGCTTGGAAAGAAAGCGATACCTTGATAAATGGTCGGTCTCTATAGGGGAAGGAATCGATATAGCTCTCCTTGATAAGTAGGGAAACCTGCAAATAAAAAACTGTCAGTAGAAAGGTACAAAGCAGGATCATAGTAGTTTCGAGTAGGCATGAATGGTGAATGGTTAAATATTGGAAAACTATGGTCTAGAATTAGGTCATCTTACCTTGTCATTTTCATTTTGTATACTAGTGATTGCATGGTTGGACAGGTTTGAACAAAGGGACTCCAAGTGCTGTCTCATGACAGCCAGAAACTGTGTTGCCGCGTCAATCTGTGTCCCAGCAACAAGTTATTTCCAAAGATTTCAAGATGATACGAAGACGTGATAGCACACGATCAACTTGGCCAAAAACGGACAATGGTTAATTGCCTAAATTGGGACTGTAAGTTTCTATTGTGTATATATAACCAGTTTATAAATTAATCTCTAATCTAACCTTTTTGGTAAGACTTTTACTTTCTTTCTATTACTCTTTTGTCCATGAATAAATATAATGTTTGACATGACAGTTTAGTTCAGACATCTATTGGTCAAACTTCTACAATGCCCAATGCAGCACAATACAGAAACCCTGTCGACCAAAATCAATGTTAACCTGTATTTTCTGATAATAACTAAGGGGAAAAGGTAAATTTGGATTGCAATCTCAACATAATAGCTGAAACATAGCAATCACTTCAAGCAGTGGAAACAACAAAAGATGCGCTCCAAGTCCTTTGCATTCATTGTGGGACAAAGAGTATATATACAATTCTTCTTTGTCATATGCCTTAGGCTTCTACTCTTATATCAAGAAACGGAATCAATACCAACTACATCTAATCTAAGCTGGCAATGAAACAAGTAACTGTCATATGATTCTCATTGAACCCATTAAACATAGAAAACCGTATCCATATTCTTAGAGTTATCCAATCAAGGATACAATATTGTTTTCTATCATTGCGTATTTTGACAATTGAATTACAATTATTGTCTACTTTAACCCTATATAACTGACTCTAACAATATCATTATCTACAATCAACAAGACAAGATAAGTGAAGTAGATTTAAAAAAATGGTAGGAAATCACCTGCCATTTGTTGATTCTGTATACTGGATGCTTTTTAGCAGCAGTTTTGTCACTCGATAGTCTAGCATGAAGTGGCCCTAGTCTGGTCATGAGTTCTCTGTACTTCGGAAGTGCTGGCAAGGACGACATTTCAACCTGCCGAGACACAACTTGGTGAATTAATCAGAAAACTCAAATTCCCTAATATATAATCCAATAGGAACTAGTTAAGAATTTTAGGTAACCCCAACAAATTTCCAGAATATTGAGTTACTAATGATTAGAGGTAACTATATAGACGGTAGGCAAATTGGGTTACAGGTTGCAACTGGTAGATCGGGTCGAACCACAAACCTTTCTTGTCCATCTGTTAAAATGATCACAAAAACTATGTATTTACAAATAATCTAATTATTTAAAATAAAATGATTTTGGATATTGCAAGACTTAAATACTCATTTTCCATTGCCATGTTCGACACATTTGCCATGTTTCCCTTCTAGCTGAAGTTTTTATGTTGACAGAGTAGGGAGAAAGTATAACCCAAATCAATCCATTCAAAGGTAAATGGGTTGAAACTGTACCTATATCACTGACAATGGTCTATCTTAATTTGGAAATTTTCTAGATTGATATCATAATAGGTTGGTCAGAATAAATTGCCTCATCTGTCCCATGAAAATTGTAACATATGACCGAGAAGACATACTACTTTTTGTCAAATTGTTCGACTGATTGTCAAATATTGCAATTTCCTTTAAGAAAAAGAAAAGAAATCTTGTGTAACAATGAATACCACCATCAAGTTGCAAAATAAGACAATGGACATTTGAGGCAATTCAACATTGAAAAATTACCCAAAAACGTGATGCTGCAAATTTCATGGAACTTTCCAGGAGGGTTGTTACAAGTTCGCATGTGCAATTTGAGGAGACCAAGATGAAGTTACTTAGTAAAAAATACATATCAGCAATATTGCACAAACTTCAACGGGAAACAAACATGCATATATTCGTTGTTTGATGATGTGAACGACCCTTTTTTTTGTATGTCTCTTCAAAATTACCAGAGGCGGTAAATTTGAACTATTTGCTTTGAAATGGATCAACTTGTATGTTTTATCTGTAGTGGTCAAATAAAAACTATCTTAAAAGGAAACAGTTTAATCAGTCCAAAGTATAATTTCAATGCAGAAAAGTAGAAAACCTTATAAATCGTTTGCAAAAAAAAAAAAAAAAAAAAACTCTGGGAGATTATTTTTGTAACAAACTAACTTACATAATCAGTTGACTTATCAACTACCTATAAACCATGAAATATTAGATAAAGGGTTTTGGGTCAACCCAACTCAAGCCACACCAAAAATTACTCATTACACCCGAACCATTGTGACCCATTACCCAACTGAACCATTTTGCCAGATCTAGTTATTACGAAGGATATGCATGTCAGAAGAAAGATGAAGATGCTCCACTAATCGCTACAACTATTTTTAGACCAGAAACTAAATTTGAATGCTTTGCACTAGTTATAATCCTTTCTTGGTCAACCCTTATACCTGGTTATAAGCCAAATTGACATGAACGAGTAAGTTATGATCCTTTTTGGTCAAGCCTTATACCTGGTTATCAGCCAAATTGACATGAACAAGGTTATTAGATTTCATCTTGTTATCAACAGGTTTATGCAGTATCCCCACCTGCACAACGATATAAACAATAAGATGCAACTTTAACATCTCATTTACTAAATTTATAACCTAACTACATATCTCAATGAAACGTGCATAAAAGTGCGCCACGAGTTTCCAGATTACATTTCAAACAAATTATCTTTATTCAATAATTTATATCCAACAAGAATGGAGCCTGTAATCATGAAATATAGATCAACTATGCGTAATAGAAAAACTAAAGCTTAATATTAGAAACTTACGACAAAAGGAACAGGAGCATCAAGAAAATCAAACATCTTCCCTGGAAGAACCTGTAGAAGAAAAATACAAGTTGAAGACAAATCGTGTTTCTTCATTTGCTAGATAGTACTACTAAACATCTAAGGGTCAAATATAAAGATGGCAAGATGGGTGTATTGAGTGGGTTGGGTAATGAATCAAAACTTTTTTAGTAAGGGTAGAAACGGGCCAAGTTGGGTTGGATTGACCCGCACACACATTTTTGTCCATTTGATAATTTTTTATAAATAATTAATGCGTTAATTATAATTACAAAAGCGCTATCATTACAATAATAGTCAATAACTTTGAAGAAAACTAATTAAAAGGTTTTATGCATTAAAAAATAGACTTAGGGCGACTTTCAACCTGTTCGGACTTGTACAACCCATCTGACACGTTCCACTTTTACTAAATTTGTTTGATTGGACCCGTTTGGGATAAAACACAACCGAAATAGACCCATTCATATGTAAACGGGTCAAAATTGCAACCTTCAACAATAGGAATTTGGATTAATGAATATGTATGACTCACCGGAAGGAACAAGCTCTGCCATTCGAATGGAAGAATCATAGGAATAAGAGATAATATTGTGGCTGATAGGACACCCTACATATGTTACAATTAATAACTATGAAGGTCAATCAATAAGTTTGGACGAGAAATCACTACTAGTACCAGCAAAAAACATGCCAAACTCATATTCAAACTAAATTGGCTATAACAAATTTCAGAAAATTATTACCAGATTTGGAGATGTGATGATCACTTGTTTCTCCAAAAGTACAGCCGTAAGCAATATTAGAACCTGAAATTGGTTTTATTATTACAATGCCGCTGCATAACCACAAATACACAACTTCTATATAGTTATAAGATAAGATAAGATGCTTATAGTTCTATAAGAAGTTTCTTTCAAACCATAAACATATCACCTCAGTGAGTATATAATTGAAAATAGCACATAGAAATAAATAAAGCACGCATGGATATCATATATCCACCAACTGAAAGGTAGAAATGAATAATATTTACATTTTGAAGGGAAAGAGCTCTACAAATTGTTATGGTCGTCCAATTTGATAATGAGACAGCTTCCTCAATTTGCGCAAGCTTAAATTTGACCTAGTAAAACATTACATGTCAGCTATTTAGTAACTACGTGCATGAGTTAATCCTAGAGGTGGCAATGTCAACCCATTTACTTATAAATGGGTCTATTGGGGTTATGGTTTATCTCTAGCGGGTCAACTGGGTTAAATAAAATTAAGTGATTATTTTTAAAAGAAGCGGGTCAGAGTTGCAAGTCACCTAAAGTGTATTGTTAATGCACAAAAACCTCCTAAATAATTTTATTCCAATAGCTATACTATTATTGAGATAATAGAGCTTTAGTAATCATATTTGACACACTAGTTATTTTAAAAAAATTTAAAAAATGTCAACTAAAATGGTTTCAGGTCAATCTGACCCATCTCATACAAAACTATCTGTTTTGACCCGCACCCAGTTTCATATATAAGCTAACCCCCCCATGTTGCCATCTCTAGCGAATCCTAATGATGCATTAGCAAGCAGATATACCTTATCAGGAATCATTGACATATCCGCGTCAGGGTCTTCTCCAAAAGAAAAGGCAGTCCTATAATATTCAATAGCCTGTAGATGGTCCAGAGGCTTGAAATGTACTTTACCTCCATATGATGGAACCGGCAAAGCATGATAGCTGCAAACAATCTGTAGCAATTCATTTTTGTTTTCCTGTCACGAAAGGTCAATAACAAGATGACTTATCAATCAACACGGTGTATTAACAAAAGCAGACAGCATACGAGGGTTAGGTAATGGGTCAAAAGTCAAAATGTGGTTGCACTGGCATGGTTTGACACGAAACACTATTTGTCCACTTATTTAGTTATTTATACAATGATTAGTGTCTTAAACAACTACTACTGCTCGAGGATTAGCCAAGAGGAAGTTAAGTCGGCTTTACGAAAGATGGGGAGAAACAAAGCTGTAGAACCCGACTAGATTCCTATTGAGGCATGGAGGTGCCTAGGTGAGAATGGAGTGCGGTGGTTGGCAAATCTTTTCAACAAGACGTTTATAAGTTATAAAATGCCAGAGGAATGGAGGCTCAGCGAGGTTATTCCCATTTACAAGAACAAAGGGGATACACATAACTGCAGCAACTACAGAGGTATAAAACTACTTAGTCATACTATGAAGCTTTGGGAGAGAGTGGTTGAGACAAGACTACGGCGTGAGACAAAGGTGTCGGAGAACCAGTTCGGTTTTATGCCAGGACGTTCTTCGATTGAGGCGATACACCTTATTAGAAGTCTTATGGAGAAGTATAGGGAAAAGCAAAGAACCTTACACATGGCTTTCTTGGACCTGGAGAAAGCCTATGATAGTGTTCCACGGGAGTTGATTTGGAGGACCCTAAGTGATAGAGCTGCCCCAGGTAAATATATTAGAGCTATCCGTGATGCGTACGCCAGGGTTCAGCCCTTAGTCCATATCTTTTTGCCTTAATCCTAGAAGAGCTGTCGAGAGGGATACAGGAGAGCATCCAATGGTGCTTGATATTTTCCGATGATATTGTCCTTGTCTCGGAAACCAAGGACGCACTTAATAGACGACTGGAGCAGTGGAGGGAGACCTTAGAGGAGAAAGTTCTACGGATCAGTCGACAAAAGACGGAATATCTACGGTGTGACTTCGACAGGAACGAGGACGAGCAAAATGATGGAGTGGACATTCACATCGGGGACCAAATCCTACACCCGTAGGATTCCTTTAGATACCTAGGCTCAATGTTACACAAATCAGGGAGGATAGATGAGGACGTGACCCACCATATAGTAGTAGGACGGTTGAAGTGGAGAGCTGCGACAGGGGTCATACGACCAGAAAGTCCCGCTTAAACTGAAAGGGAAATTCTATAAGGTAGCAATTAGACCAGCTATGTTATATGGAGCGGAGTGTTGGCCAATGACGAAGGCACAAGAAAGGATGAAGGAAGTGGCGGAAATGAGGATGTTAAGGTGGACATGTGGTAAATCCATGTTAGATATGATACCAAATGAAGCATTTAGGAAGGATCTAGAAGTCGTAAGTATCATCGACAAGTTGAGAGAAGGACGATTGAGATGGTTTGGACATGTCAGATGGAGATCGTTGACAGCGCCAATTAGGAGAGTGGAGGATCTGATAGTGGACGGATCGAGGAGAAGGGGTCAACCAAAACGTAGGTAGGAGGATAGACTGAAGCTCGACATGAAGGAGCTTCTCCTGACCGAGGACATGACTTCTGATAGAAATTTGTAGAGGACTAAGATTCGGATAGATGAGTAGTATTGTGATATTGTCTAACTAGATAGATTAAGTTATATATTTACGTGTATATATGTCCCTATTATTTATTTCTTATTATATTTTCTTATTACTTATATATTTATACATGTATATATTTGTGTGTGTTCATAAACTTATATCGATATAACTTTGTATTTATATGGAGTATGGCGTTCTAGGTAGATAGATACAAATACTAGGATAAATATATAGATAAAATTAGGGGTTTTAGATAGATATATAGATAGATAGATATAAATACTTACATATTTATACATGTATATATTTGGGTGTGTGCATGTGTCTATATCGATATAAATATGTATTTATATGGGAGTAAGGTGTTCTAGGTAAAAGTAGGATAGATAATTAGGGGGTTTTAGATAGATAAATAGATAGATATTTTTATTTGTTTAGGATGAAATTCTAAAATTATGATTGATAAGTAGGGTTTTAGGCATAAGGGTATTCTAGTGGGAGTTTTTTTTTTTTTTTTTTTTTTTTTTTTTTTGTTTTTTCAGGTCTCGTTTAGGTTTGAGGGAACCAATGGATATTTAGGCTTAGGCCTAAGGAGTTCTATGGATAATTAGGTATAATGTTGTAGCGGTTTTTATGTGTATTTATTTACTTATTATAAATACTTATTGTGTACTCTATACGTATCTATACTATAGCCTACACCAAACTAATTTATAGTTGCGTATAATATGCTTAAATAATAATGTATATTCCTTTTATTAGTATCTATCTATTCTATCTACTATTTTATTTTGGTTTTACATATTATATCTATATTTTTTTTTTAATATTTTTATTATTATTATTATTATTATTATTATTATTTTTTAAATGTTTATCTATATTACCCGGATAGATATAATTACACATCCTATATATTGGTTTATTTGTTAAATTTAGATCCTATGTATTTATATATAGTTTCGCTTTATAAACACATGTATGTAATTTTTTTATTATTATCTACTTCTATCTAAGATTATATTTTATTTGTATCCATCTATATGTATATATATATATCATAAATTATACCTATATTTGTATTATAGTTATGCATCAAGTATATTTACATCCAAAATGTTTAATCGAATAGTATTAGGAATACATGTACTGATATTTATTTTACATATATCTCCTTTATTTGCTCATACATATATTCGTTCATGTTGGCCGGAGGTCATCCTGGAAGCAGTCTCTATACCCTCGGGTGAAGGAATGACTGTCTACATCCTACCTCCCCCATACCCCTCATATCCGAGATTGGGTAGTGTTGTGGTTGTTGTTGTTGTATTAGTGTGTTAAACATGATTACAGAAGTTATATTGTTTCAATATGAAACACTTTGAATATAATGATTTTATGGGTTTTGTGCGTTAAAAATGCTTTTTAGGCTACTTTCAAGCCCATTGACATGTTCACCCATTCAACACATTTCCGTTATGCTAATTCTATCAATCTTACACGTTAGAGATAAGTCGTGACTTAAGTCAACCCCGTTTACAATTGCCACCTCTAGAATTATTTGCTAGACAAGTCAGTAACATATAACCAAGAAAAGTCAACACACCTTAGCCCATTCCATAATCGTGTTAGTAGTAGCATCTTTATCACTGCAAGATAATACTCCATCTTCATCCTCCGTTACGATGCCTCTCACTGAACTGGTTAAAGACAAAGAATATGATAGATGATAATTGCACAAGAAAATTACCCTATAATCACAAACATACATGAGTTGGCAAACAAACTTTCAGTTACATGTGTTGGACTATAACCTATGATCTTAGTCTTGTATCGGGTAGCATGTTAACCGCGTGCTTACTGAATTCATCATAATTAGAGGTGGAAATTATGACAAATTACTAATGAAATGGGCGAGTTCGGGTGAGTGACTTGTTTTAAGCTCTAATAATAAAAAGATCGAATAAATAAATAAGAGAAAAGGTCAAATGGGTCGGAATATGGGTAGGAATTAGCCCAAAGTGTTTTTCACATTTATTTATCATCTCATTATAAGAAATTAGAATATTATTGAATAACATAGTTTTTGTAATTATATTTGACACGCAGATCAACCATAAAGACTTAGTTTTTGGACATAAGGCATTCCAGATTAACCCTACTCGCCTTCTAACAGACAGCCATTTTGACTGAAACCCATTTCGACTCATTACCCAAGCCGCCATTATGCCAACTCTAATTTTAAACAGCATATGGCGAACCAGTAGCAACCTTCAACTAACTACAATCACATGTCATTTTAAAACTATAACAAGTCTGTTCACCTGAACAAGGGTCCAGAGCTTCCAATTCGTTCCAGTGTTCGGTTCGCCGGAATAACACATGCCTCAATACCTGTTTTGCGTATGCTATCATGATCACCATGCACTTTTCCTAAGTACTCCCATTGCTTTTCTGAGGCATCATTACAATCATCATGACTATGCAACTCCTTTCTTCGAACATTAGGTGACCCAGTTCCGCGTTTTGAAGGTGAGTTTAGCGTTGGAGAAGGAACCGAAAGGGATAACGTGCCATCAACTGGTATTGCAGAATCCATCCATGAGCACCGCTTACTTGGACTGCCCGTATATCCATCCTCTTGGTTCTCTAGTTTGGGTGATGAAGGGATGTGATCAAGACTCACTTCACTAACAAACTGTGTTATTCGATTGAGACGCTCCTGTGCAACTATACTGCATCCAAGTACATGCACACTATGAGGTGATAGTTCAAATTCGACATGTTTTATATACAGCCAGATCGGGCAGGTTCAGTTATGGCGCTTATAACATGCAACTCTTTGGTGAGGGTCAAAATGGGTCGGATCAAGCTGAGTTGACCAAAGCCCTTTTTTCAATTATAAGTTATTAGTATGTCAAATATAACTCAATAAATTATATTACTTCAATAACAATCTAATTATTTTGTATAAGATAATTTAGTAGGTTTTAAAGATCAAAAATACACTTCGGACAACTTTCAAGCCATTTGATCCATTTTATCCGCTTCTATTTAGACACTTTGACCACTTAAAGATAGAATGTAACAAAAATCGACCCATGCATAAGTAAATAAGTCGATATAGCCACGTCTAATGTTTTCATATAACTGAAGGCAATGGAAGCTAGCCTGTTTAACATATCGTAGTGTAGTTCAAAGAATGGAACTCTTGTCAATAGGCAATAACAGCGAGGTGCGGTGATCAGAAAACGACTTCCTCGTCCGGGTGCTCTTGGAAGGGACGATGCAGCACCAAGCATCCCTGGTGGTCTATGAACGAATTCTTGTGTGTGTAGGCAAACACCATAAAGAGTTGCATTATCTGCCACCTGATTCATACAAAGGAAAACCCCTACTGTTACTGTGTGCGCACGTTGTGTGATACCAACTAGAACTCTATAACAGAAAATGTTCCTATCATATTCGCTTCAATTACATATTTGAAGACAACTAATATCAACTGCATACCTACAGTTCGAATAGTATATCAATTACACCAATCATGTCTAACTTTAATTGAACTACCAAACATCAATTTCAACAATAAAAATTGAACTGTCATTACGTGTAAGGTTATTCCCATACTATAAATGAAAGCTACTTTAGTGTTTAGGATATAAGACAGGCCCAAAGCCATTATTGTAGTTTATATTAACATCTTTGTTAGCAGCTATTAATATTGTCACATCAAACTGTTGTTTTCGTATTTCATCGCTAATTGACTATTCAGGTTACTTAAATTTGGTTAAAACTGAAGAAGAAGGATGTCACTCATACGACTGCATAATCATAGATACATGGTTTACAATATATTTTTCTAGTACGCAGATAAAAAAATTTAGATATGAAATTACGAATTGTCATTTTTTCTTTTGTGGCCATCCATATACCAACAAGGTTTATAGACAATGAAAGCAGATTATCATATTGGTGTCTGTTTTGTTTAATGCGCGCCTAATAATAAGCCAAAATGTTCTCGTTTGAGAAACAAAAGACAACTACCATATGAAGGATAATAGATAGCCAATCAGATTTCAAAACTAGATACAACTTGCCTTAAGTGAAAATATAAATGACAAGTCATCTCTGCTCAAGTGTTCCTGTTCATGAGAATAAAATAAGAAAATTTTGATTAGCATCTACAATGAACTATGTAGGACCTAACATGCAACCAAAACTATTAGAAACGAGCAATGGATTTTCATGCACTCATACCTGATTATAGACGAGTTGATTTAGCTCACTCAGAGATGGAGACCTCGTTAGCATACATGCCTGAAGGAAGCACAAAATTAAAGAAGACATAGGTCTGCAGTATTTGGACTATAAAAAATAAATAGGCCCAAAAAATAGTCACAACCTTTGATGGACGCGAGTGTTGTTCTTATGAAATACATCAAAAGTTTGTCAGTTCAGAATATTATAAAAAAATAGAAGGCTGGGAAAGGAGACATATAGAACGGATGTCAAATAAGTGTCTGGTTTGGCTGCAAAGGTGGCATTTTGGGACTATATATTATTTAATGAATTAATTCGGGTTATCTTTTATCTCCTAATAATAGGTCAAGGGGGTAATTAAAATGAAAAGGCTAAAAAAAACAAGTCAAATTGGTCAAACAGCTCAAATGTAGCTCACAGTGCATGGTAATGCATAAAATCTCCTTATCAAAGAAACAAAATTTTGCAATCTTACAATAGGTTAGTTTATTACTAAAAATTAAAATAAATTTTGGCAAAAAGTGTCCAGAGTCAACTCAACCAATCCCGCCTGTTTTGATGAATACAAAAAGGCACCGTTATAATATGTTACCCAACTTGCCTGACATTTGGCCAGAATCTTGGCATATAAAAATGCTAACATGGACAGTGTCATGAAGACATGGAGATTAACAATATATCACCTTCACACCTTCAGGAAAGCAAAAGGATGCCAAATCTGCTAAGCGCATAGACAACTTCTTACCTGGAGGGTACTTAAATAGTATCTGAAGGGAATGGATAAAAAATGAAACAAAACATAGAACATATCAGCATTTTATATACAGCCAAATATCTCAAGCATTACAAATTTACAATACAAAGTTTTAGTCGTTGGAACAATATATAAGTCCTCACACTAGTTATAGCGAAACTTGCTTATGTTAAGGCATTAAAAATGTTTAGTATTGAAAAAATCCCAGAAAATCATCTCCATTCCAATTTCTAAGATTACAAACTGATTTCATGAGAACCGTCTTAGCTAATTTAAATTGAACAGGCATTATCTCTAACAGGAAGTGTTAAATCACACCTCATAGTTGGTTATCAGTAGAAACGGAGATGAATAGTCCATTATTCAATAAGGGAAAGATGTAATATGGCGTGCATATTTTCCTCATTTCACTTCACTACCAATATATGAGACCTACTTCTTTATTAACCAAACGATGCAACATGCTTTCAATTTCTTACCAAATCACGCAGTCTGTAACCAAACGACGAACATACTTGTAGTTTCCCTACCCTAGCAATATATGCAACCAGGAAATTATTGTCTAGGATACAAACTGCATGATTTGGTAAGAAATAGTAACTATGCTGTATCTCTAGGTTTAAAAGTTAGTAAGTTTCGTATATTGGTAGCGAGTGGATGGTACACTCTGTTTAGCTGCATTTTTTCCCTAAAAAGAAGGATAGAGTTGGGTGGTGAAAGATCATTTAGTCAGGCAGCATACCTGAGGTTCCATCATCACAGTTGGAGGTGGTCGAAATTGCATGACTTTAAGATCCATTAAATCTGTTCTGTCTGTTTTCACCTCCATCTTCTTTCTTGTAGCAAATGCTTCCTCCACTGGCTCAAGATTAGCATTTGGATGGATACCCGCAATAAGGAAATGCTCAAAAAGCGCGGTTGGATTCTGATACTTTGAGGTATCCTACACCCACCATCTTCACACATAAGCTGTTTGGCAAATCACAGGCACAGCATTCGGGATACAAGAACAAGAAAGCAAAAACTTGTCCATTGAAGACTTTGTAGTAAAAAAAGACTCAGCTTGCACTCGAGTTGCAGAGACAAACAGAGTACACATAATACATTTCTCAAACTTAAGCATCAAAATGCATAGAAATTGTTAATAGATAAATATGATATATGAAGTTACATATTACCGTAGTCTTTGAGTGAAATTGATACCACTGGCGTTTCTGATGAGCTAAAATCTCTGGATTGAAAAATGCTTGTTCCTGGCCAACACCCCAGTTCAAAGCCCTTTGCATATGAGTCTTAAATCTTTGAAAACCATTCGTTTGAGTATTATTATTTAACGAAGTCACAATTTCACTTCTACAGCGTCTATGGTTAGTCCCTACTGTTGCCATCCTTGCAGCACCGAAGATTCACTAAGTAACGCTTCACCAATATCTACTTTAATTACCGGCAACTGTTTTCCAAATTTCTATCTCCTTCACTTCCATTTTTCTAACCTAAAAACATCTTCTCTTCACATAAAATGCCTATCGATACCTCGAATAATGACTAGATTATCAAAATCCAGTCCCTCTAAAGTACCAATATATACTCATATAAATATGCTAAAACCATAACAACCTCCGATATTCTAATATATCAATCATGATAATGCTACCAAATAATCCTTCTTCAAATCCACGATTTACGCAAAATCCAACCAATAACTCAAATCATCAGAAGTATACTACCTCATGATGCAAAAAATTCATGGAGGGTAACATGTTAATGTTTCTTCCAAAAATCAAAATCCTGAATACACAATCAAATAAATCAAACATAATACCTAGAGATTCGATGAAAATTGATAACAGATAAGAATTAATGATACGAAATATTCATATGAAATGGAAATGATTTCAAAAAATAATAAACAAAATGTGAAAGCATGAAATTGATTTGATGTACCTGTAATGTCGACGAACATGAAGTGTGTTTGGGGAGTTATTAATTTTTCATGAAATGAAATTAAGAGCTAGGGTTTTTTCCTAACGTTACAGATTTGGATTAACGAAAATTTTGTGCATGCAAATGGATTTTGATGAGATCAGGTAATGCACATTATGAAACTGAATGGTTGCCACAAATATGATTATGATTCAGTAATGCAGAAAAATGAAAGAAATTGAAATACACTTGTTCTTGATGTGTATAGATAGATACACATATACATTCACAGAATATTTGTAACGATTTTTCTCTTGAAACGTCTTTTGATGACTGTACGTCTGTTATGTAATAATAATAAGGAGTAATAAATTTATTAATTAAATAATAATATTATATTATCTTATCATTATTTATTATTATATATTATAATTATATCTTATATAATATATTGGAGTGGATTGAAAAAATTATACGGGTCGTTACTGTGGTTTGTAAAAAATTGAACCGGTCATATATAAGTTTTTTAACATTGTTAATCTCTGTGGTTGCATGATCTTGCACTGGTAACCCTATCGCTAACGTCCGTTAGTCAGCTCCGTTAAATATTGACATGTGTCATGTATGTAAGGATACAATAGCCATTTCAATAAACTACAGGGATTGCGAGTGTAATTGTAAACCACATGGATCATCCGTGTAATATTTTTTTTTTCAGATTTTAAATTTTTTTTTTAATTGTATTTATTTAATTTATTTTTTCTAATAAAATCTTCAATTTAATTTACTTATTTTAATTTACATTTTTAGTAACGATATTATTTTTACAATTAAAATGATCAAACTTAAATATTTATCAAAGGTTTGTTCTTATTTTCAATAATGCCTATTGATTTTTGTCATTGTTATTTCACTAACATCGATTATTCATTTATAGAAAATGGGCTTCCCTTGAAATGACATAATGATAGATGTCCAATTATGCAGTTATAAGAAACCATGGAGTTCCGCAGACTTTTGTAAGGTTCCATTCAGAGCCAAATGTGTGGTGACCGTAACACTTTTTTATGTCAAACCTAAATGACACTCTCTTTTAAAGGTGTCAAAATGGAATGATAAGGTAGGTTGAGTAACTGGTTAAAAAGAATAAGCTTTATGTACTAACGTAAGGATTATCACAAATTTTCATGTATAAACCCACGAATTTTACGGGTCCTAAACTAATACTTTTATATAAAGAGTTTAGCCAATTTGTTATCTTAGATAAATAATTGAAATTATTATTCTGCATTTTTAATTAATACAACATATAATATGTAACATCTCAAATTTTTATAAGTTATTATTTATATTAGATATGTTATTTAACTATAATTATATATGTATTTGGTGTTAAAATACAGATTAATAAGTTGGGTTGAATTTATATGCAAGAAATAAGATAAAGGGGTTAGAGTGTTAACTGAGTAAACTTGAGGGATTAAAAGTGACAAGAGGGGTTACTTTAGAGTGAAAAAAGGAAATAAACCAAATATACTCACTCCTTCTTCATTTTGTGGAAAAATAAAAGAGTGAGGGTGTTTCTACGTGTGTGTTGGCGACCAAGACAGCAAGAGAAGGAGAGTTTGTGAAATTGAAGCTAGGGTTTGTTAAATTGATTCTCTAATCCTTTAATTCTTCATCCCTAAGGTAATTAAAGAGTTAGAAAAGTGTGCAAAAGAGTCAATTAAGCAATCGCAAGGTAAGTAATTGATAAATTGAGCAAGATAATAGCATTCGGATTACGTGTGTAGTCATATGTGTATTATCTTAAAAGGTTGAACAAGGTGGTGCCATTGAGATACAAGAGTGTTCAATGTGCACCATTTGAAAGGTGAAAATCAAGTGGTGTCAATTTAGATACAAAAGTATTCAATTGTGCATTACTTGATAATTTGATGTGGACTCTTACGAGTCAAATTCATTGAGATTATGGATCCTAAATTTGTGATTGTTTATTATCGTTGTTGTTGTTGCATTCATTTTACTTACTAAGCAATTTGCTTATAAAATTATATTGTTAATTGTGTAGGTGAATCAAGCGGGTCGAGGGGGATTTTTGTGTAGAAAACCTAAGGGCGGCTAATGGTGGACTTGCTTCTCGTTTAGTTGGTAAGTAATCCCTTTTTTGATCATGCTCGATACGTTGAAAGCCCTTTTTGAGACAAATGTTGATATTTTGACTGTTGGTGTTCTTAGAGAATCACGTGGTTGTGAGTCCAAATGATTATAAATATTTTGGTTGAAATGTGGTGAAGTCAAATATCTTGTTCGTTATTGTATGTAAACTCATTAACAGTTGGTCATTATATGTATGTGATTATTTTTGGGTGAAAACAGTACTTGGCATTATATTGTTAAAATGTTGTGAAATTGAGTTTGGATCAATCATTTTTAAGTTAGTATGTTGATTGTGTATTTGAATTGAAATGGTGCCAAATGATTTTGAGTCAATTGCGGATTTGGTCGTATTGAAAGCTGAGTGAAATATGTTAAAAATCTGGGCGAATGATCTCTTGAATTGGTATCAAAAATCTAGAATTTAATTTGTACAAAAGCTAAAAATCTGGTGAGCTGGGGGTGTACCCGGTGGTACTGTCAATACCCGACGGGTATCTATGTCCTATCTGGATACTTCATTTGCAATTTTATTCAGAGTTTGGAGCCGTGTTTGATACCCGGTGGATACCCAAAGTACCCGATGGGTACCTTTGTGGGTACTCCACCGTTTTTATAAATTTTATTTTTAGATTTTAAACGTTTGTACGAGTCACGTAAATACATTATAAGTATTTTATTGAGTCGAGAAACATTATTTGAGAAAAAATAAAATAAAATAAATAAAAAATAAAAAAATCCGGGGCATTTTATAATGTAAATAGTACAAACACCTAAAATAATAATTTATCGTATTATTGTAACAATTATCTATCTATTTGCCTTACTTATTAACTATCTTAGATATTTGCAAGTTAATATTTTTAAATTTTCAATTACTATAATTAGGGGTCTTATTTCAAGTCGAATATAATTAGAGTGTTTAGATTTGCAGGTCAAAAATTCTCAACATGAACCCAAACTAACATGATAAACGGGTCAAAATAACCTATTCCCAAAAAGACCCCCATAACCCATTAACGAATTGATAGATTGACAAATTGTACTTTAAAAAGAATATGTTTATGAGTTGGTAGTTTAACGGTTGACCCCAACTTATGCACGTGAAACATGCCCGATATTTAAAATTGTTAACTCTTTTTCGGTTAATGGGTTCAGATTTGCGGGTCAAGAGTTCTCAACCTAAACCCAAACTATGTTGAACGGGCTAACATGTCAAAGTTAACTAATATGGCACGGTCCACATAACCTATTTTGGTAAACGAGTTAATGGGTTTGGGTGTTGGTATTTTACTATGAAAATGGATAGTTTAGAGTTTCGGGTCAACGGTTGACCCAAACCGTAACCCAAACTCAACGTCAAATATTAAAGTGGTTGGGGTCTTGAGTTATTATTCGAATCATAACATATAAAGTAAATTAAGAAAATTATATAATACTATTTTTTCAAATTTTATTTACGGTTTACATGCCATTGAATAAAAATATTACCACGAGTATTTTTGTAGTGTTGCCGTATTGCGTGGGTAGCACGCTAGTTAATTATTCAAATATAGGTAACATTTACTAATATGTAATTTTATTCCTAACACATTACGAATATTTTAAATGGGTCCATGTGCATACACGGATTTAAAAACTAGTAGCATTTACTAATATGTAATTTTATAGTAAGGTTTAGTGTCTGTGAATGCTACTAACTTACACCCAATTGATTTAATACACGTAACCTGTTACAATTGATTTTTTATGTAGTTTACCTAGAACAGTCCTACGTGTAACAGGTAACATTTTTTTCATCCTAGTCAGTTGCCACCTTAGACGACATATGTTCATCTATGTGGATTTATTAAATATTATTATCTGATTTAAAAGGTTAAAAATTAAATTTGAGATTAGTGTTTTTTTTTCTCCAATTTTAATTTCATATGATCGGTTACGGATCCCAAAAATCACGCTCGGCATCAGGTTTTCGAGATCCACATTCTACATCGTTCATTAGAAACATTACATGAAATACATAGATCTAACAACATTTAACCACCATTCCACACAAAGTTCTTCCTTGTCTCTTCAAAGCATAAACAATATCTATTGCAGTAACAATTTCCTTGTTAATTTCCTTCTCGCATGCTCTGTATACGCAACCGCATCTCGTATCACATCCTCCAAAATATCTTCAACACGCCATGTATCTCTTCATATATCAAACCGCTAATTCTCTTCACTCCTCCTCTCCTCGCCAATCTCCTGATCGCCGGTTTCGTGATTCCCTGAATGTTATCCCAGAGCACTTTCCGGTGAATCTTCGCTCCGCCCTTTCCAAGCCCCTTCCCCCCCTTTTCTCGTCCAGACATTGTTGATTTTGTAATTGATGATGATTGTGATAATTTTTGATTTGTGAGTTGATTTTGTTTAGAGAGAGATGATGAATTGATGATGATTGTGATAATTTTTGATTTGTGAGTGAATTAGGGTTTATAAAGGGATGGGATTTGGGGGATATGATATGAGTGTTAATTGTTGTCGGTTTGGGTGTTTTCAAAGTAGGGTTTTGATCTAAAATAATTTTGTGAACCCTAATCCTTAAGTTTGTTTGTGATTTTTGTTGTTGATGATAATAAATTTGTTGAGTTTTGACATTTATGATGATGATTGATAGTGCAGACTTTAAAAATCTTAGTCATTGAATTGATTCCACAAATTTGCTTTAATGAGTTATTGTAAAATATATACATGTAAAAAAAAAAGAAGGAAAAAAAACGTGGATAAAATTTTATAACTTGGCATGCCACGTATATAAATAATTTGGAAAAAAGTCATTGTGTAACCGGCTAAAGTTCAACCGGTTAAAAACTACATCAAAAATCACTTTTTGAGACTTACTTGCATTAAAACACATATCCGTAAGTTGGGTACACGTAATAGATATTGAATGTAAGTTAGTAGCATTCATCAGCCCTTTATAGTATTTGATTCACGGATATATAGAAAGTAGTATTGAATATTACACAATGCAAACTCATTAACATATATCATTATTATTATTAAATTAATGTAGTTATAATCACATTTTGATATTTTACATTTAATTATAATAATATTAACTAAACTAATTAAATAATTAACAATTTATTTATTTAATTGAGGGATGCGTGAATCACATCAACGGATGCTTTGTGTTTCTTCAAATATATATTTTAGGAGATTATATTAAATGCAATTATAGTTGAAAATTTATTAAATTAAATAAAAGACTCGTATTTTATATTTTAAAATCAGTTTTTAAATCGGATGTAATTGAGACTTCTGATTGGTCAATAGAGTTCAATATTCTAAAAAGAATTCACTATTAAAATTTTCTTTTATTAATATAGAAATTAAGAATTTTTGGTTTTGATAAGTATTGTCGTAAGAATAATAGTTAAACATGCTATAAATAGATAGAGTTAATTACGCCGTTCGTCCTTATAGTTTGTCTAAAAATACTGGTTTAATCCTTTCAACTTTTTAATTACGTCGTTCATCCTTACTTTTAAAACTTGTTACGTGGACAGTCCTTTAAACTAACACCGTTAATAAAGCCAGTTAAGTCTAGTCACATGCTTAACATGAGAGGGTATTATCGTCACTTAACACTTATTGTCATTTTGTTATCTCCTTCATAACCCACTTCACAACAGATTAAACACATTCCATTTACATATCCACCCAATCTTGAAACCCATATCATAATCATAGTCGTCTCTCAACTTCTTTGAATTTACTATAAATCTTATTATTAATTATCCCAAATAAACAATTTTCAATTTTGACTTTCAAAATCAATTATTCTTCAACCCGTATCCATCAATTTCCGCAAAATAGATTAGAAAACCCCTATACATCGAACCGTTAAATCGATCAAAACGTATCAAAAAGATAACAACTTTACAATCAATGTTGTGTTTTTATGGATGCGATAAATCTCATCGTGAAATCATCATGACGGCGAAGTCTCTGGCGCCAGAAACAACCGTGATTATACATACATCTCAGATTTGGGATTTCGGTCGTGTGTGTATTACTGTGTATTATAAAAAATAAATAAATAAAAGTTGATGACTTTTAATTATTAGATCAATAATAATTTTTTAAACTAATTTTATCTTGTTCAACTCACAAATCTTGAAAACAAAAATAAATCAGATGGATGAACTTGTGGCAGACGGCGGTTGTGGGGAGGAAGCTTACGCTGGTGGTTGTGAGGAAGTTGGCGACGTACGATGGTGGTGGTGAGGAAGACAGCGGCAGATACCGACGGCGGTGAATATGTCGATAAGCAATAATAGGCAACGACGGGACACGATGGTGGCGGTGATAAGGTGTGAAGATCTGGGTATCCAATTTGATTTCATAATAGTGGGTTTCATTTCAATTGTGTTATGTTTCAAATTTTTCTTCTTAAGGATTTGTAGTATTTGATTTGTTGTTGATTTAATTTGAAAAGAAACGAATATAGATGTAGTCAAAGTGTGTGGATGAAAGAGATAAAAAAAGAGAGGAAAAAAGAGTCTGGAAGTGAAGATGAGTAAAGGAAAGTGGAGAGAACAAAGAAGACATGTAGATGTTAAAAGACAAAAGTACCCTCACGTGACTTCCATGTGACTAGACTTAACGAACAATATTAACAGACGTTAGTCTAAAGGACTGTTCACATAACATATTTCAAAAGTAAGGATGATCAACGTAATTAAAAAGTTTAAAGGATTAAACCAGTATTTTTCGACAAATCGTAAGGACGAACGACGTAATTAACTGAAATAGATAATAGTCATTGCTAAACCCTCAAATTTCTATATATGCATGATGATAAAATCAAAGATATACTACTCTGTATAAAGATAAGTCCAAACCACATATATAAACTTTGTAGTAAATTGGGTAAAAAATAACCTTTATATTTATTAATTATTTTATCAAACCAAACTAGATCATAACCCGCAAAATTTACGGTCTAACACGTTGAAAATAAATTTGATAGATTATTATTAAATTAGTTATCAAATTTCAATTATACTCATACATGTACACGGTAAGACATATGTATTAGGATGATGTAGTTTATAAATAAAAAACAATAATAGTCTTATTATATATTGATTATTGTAAACAAAATAGGATAATCCAACTTTAATTTATACACAGAGTAATTAAGTAAGCTAGATAACTTGAAAACTTCATCCATAATTTTAAGCAGATTATTACTGATATTAGACTTTGGAATTTGCATGGTCATTAAAATAAAAACAATGTGCGAATAAGTAATTTTTCCTCAACTCCTATGGGTGCAATCCATAATTTGCTTAGTGCATGAAGTCTATCAAAGAAGTCTGATATAGTAAGCCATGCGAGTGCAGACTGCCGTGTGGTCAAAATTGCATGAATTCCTTTTAAGGTTTTCTCGCGAAGGCGTTCTGCCTGAAATGTGATTATTGGATACGAAACACGAAAAAATAAATACGAATGAAGTAATGAATAATATACTTGCTAATTTGTTATATGACGTAATATAGATAATCTTTAGTTGCTTCTAACTTTTCCATAGACTTAGCCATTTTAGACGTGTATGAAGGTAAATTTGAGGATTCTTCGGATGAAGTCATACCACCTTTACCATGTACTCACCAAGAGATAGTTGAGGATTCTACTTTGATGTGTTGGAGGTTAGTGAGTAATTGTGTTGCCTATAATACCCTATAATAGTATAATTAGTACATAAAGTTATCTCAATAGGATATATTTACACACGTATATTATGTAACAAAAAAAAATTGAACGCAATTACTTCCAAATTTAACCTTTATTGTTGCTTCATTTATCTCCTTTTTTAGTTGTTCATATTTGAGTTGATTTTCTTCAAGCTCTTTGAAATATTCCTGATAATTAAAACAATATACATATATAAATATAAATTAATACAAAAACATATAAAAGGCCTATTTTTGGTTATCATATATCTTCTTTCTCGACCTGCATTTCCTACCAGCCTCGCGTTATTGTTGAAGGTGCTTGATTTTATGTGTTTCAATTAACAATAATTTTTTGAAAGATAACTATAAAATATAAATTTTGTGTGACACAAAAAGAAAGGTAACATGAATGCCTTTTGTTCCCTAACAGAATCCATATCTAGTAGTACGGTGTCACCGTCGGATACATTATAACTATTGGATCCTTCGGTATTCATCTGAAAAAAAAACGTTAAACTTGCAGTAAACATAATTTAGAATCTGATGGATGATAGGGAAAAATAAGATGTTAGTTCAATACATGGCTTTGTTTACTTATGTAGATAGCACCGTACTTTGTGATCGCATGTATATATATTATTTTTCTATTATTTCCTTTGGAACGACAATACTAACAAATTAGACATGTAGGCTACTACTAATTGACCAAGAAAACAACCCTCATTTTGTATCAAATCATTGAGACCTGAATTTTTTTAAAATAAATTAATTATTATGAATATATCTAAGTTTTATTATCCATAGGGAATAAAGAAGATAATTGTTATTTGAAGTTTGCTAACGAACTATTAAGCATATAAAAAATTGATATGTCAATAAATAGTGGTAGCTTTATTTCCATAACATTAAAACTTTAACACGGACCTTAAAGTCATCCATTCCACCATGGAGAAGATTCAACGGAGTAAATCCATCATCAGCGGCCATTGTTTTGGAAACTGTGGTGTGCTTGTGTCAACTTATTAGCAAATTCATGGTGTATATAATCAGACATATATAGTTCAGGTTGTTGAGATAATATATGTGGTGGAATGGAGGGAAAAGTGCTAGGTTATCATGTTCAAAGTTCAAATTCGAGTATTTGAATAATCAAATTCGATTATTATCATTATCTATGTTTAACAGCAATAGAGAAATTAATGGATGCATGTATCGCATTCTCATTTCTGAGTGCATAGTAAGACTAAGGTAAAAATTCGAAACCTATATATTGTTGTTACTATTAAACATATTTAATGGACCAACAATTTTATGTACTTTTTTTATGGTTCACTAAAAATGGAATGTATATATAAGTAGTCTATATACTCAATCTTTTAATACTAATACGATATGCTATGACTGTAATTGTTAAACAAACACCAATATATTAACGAATTTAAACGTGTATATGAGTAATATAATTGTATGGGATTGAGATAACATTTAATAACATTTAAATAAATTAATTAATATTAATTTTATATTTATCTCCCTAAAATGTGTACACCGATTATAAGGGATTTAAAAATTAAAATTTGAATAAAAGCCAATTGTTGTTTAGACTAACTACAACAAATAGGGGCATTTAGGATAATTTGGTGTACCATTCTATACATACTTGCAAATTAATAATGTTAAGCTTGATCAAGGGCTATAATTATATAGATTAAATCTTTGAAGGTAGAGGATTAATTAAGGAGTTTCTAATTTAAATTTGATTAGGCATTTTTCATCCTTCAATAATAGTAAAGAGAGATAAATATGAAATTAGCTCTTTATCAATCTGTAGTTTGAATTTCAAATTCAGTCAATTAATTATGTAATTAAATTAAGTATATATCATTATATATATTTATCCATTAACTTCTCAAAAAGAGTTTAATTGTGATATGATGAGTTTGAGTAATTAAATTCTAAAATGAATGACTACGTTTACTTGATTCGAATTATGTGGAATTCAAATTTTAAAATGCAGGCCAAAAGTCCACATTAATTTGTACACTAATTAATTTTGTAGGGGTTTTTTAGACTTTTAAAGTGAACATTGAACATATACTATTTGCTAATCACTTTTGTTAATCTTGATCAATGGGTCTAATTGAGTTTACTTTTGTATTTAAAGGCCCGGATTAACTCATGGGAGGCTCTAATCATTTTGTTTACATATTTAATCTCCTTTTTAATAGAGAAGAGAGATAAGCCCAAATTTAGTTGCATCTATTTAAATGAGTTGAAATTTAAAATTGAAATCAATTTGAATGGTTGTATTCCATAAAAAAAATAGGGGGTTAATTTTGTAATTTTGTAATTTTGTAAATCATTTAAAGACATATTACATAAACAAATTTAGAAATTTAAAATTTTAAATTAATAAAAAATTTAAATTAACTTTAAATGAATTAATTTAAAAATGTATATCCATTTAATCTCCTCTTAAACGGAGATTAACAATTTTTCAACTATCAATCAAATCAATAGTATTTATAACTTGGACTCCAACGGGCCGATTGGTCTGCTGACCAGCCCAACAACATTTAAACAAGTGGTTGACCATTCTAACCAACCCCCCCCCCCCCCCCCCCCCCCACCCTCCCCCTCCCCCCCACCCCCCACCACACACACACACAAACGCGTCACACTATTCTACAACTCAGCACGAGTCACCGACTCGGTGACACAAAAGTCTGTATACACACCATTGGCAAAAGTTGAATTATTTATTCACAGGTTAGGGTTTTTTTTTCCCTTCAATTTCAGGACTTATTTTATCGTTTACCGTTTTTATAGTCTTTCTTTAATCATATTCTCCTATCAATTTCAATCGATACAACCGAAACCTAACAAATATACTATTTTTGTGTGTGTATGTGTTTTGCCATAGTTTGAAGGGTTAGGGCTTATTTTATCGTATACAGGTATCAAATTCATCAATTAAATTATTATTTTTACCGATTTGAAACCTTAACAATCATTCAATTTGTGTGTTTAGCCGTAATTTTGAATTTTTTAGTGCTTATTTGATCGTTTACATTTCAAAGTCTTTGATTAATTCTCTTCTTTCAACAAATTTAGTTTATACAAATTATACACTTTTTTTTGTGTTTTTTTTTTCCTTAGCTTGAAGATGTAGGGCTTATTTGATTCCTTGCAGTTTCTAAGGTTTTATGTTAGTTCTATTCTGTTATCGAATTTAATCGATTTTACCAAATTTTGTGTGTGTGTGTGTGTCTGTGTATGTGTTTTGGCCTAATATAAAGTTTTATTCAGAGGATTTTTACAGAGATTTTAATGAAAAACTGTGATGGATTCAAATACTGTGGTATTGGAAATAAGCTCGGATGAAGATGTTGGATGGAATGATCATAGTGGAAGTGGAATTTCGAATGGTGGTGATGATCATAATTGGTTAACCGAGCTTCTTGATGAGGTTAATAAGGAGACTAAAGGCCATGATGATTCTGATGAAGTGGTGGTAGTGAGTGAGTCTGAAAAACCTTTGAAGAAATTGAAGTTGAGTTTGAAGGCTTCTTTAGTTGACTTGGATGATGATTGTGTGATTCTTGATCATGATCCGAATGAGCCGATGAAGGCTCGGAATGACAATCCGATTATGGAGGTTGATGAGGATTCAGATGATATCGTTGTTGTCAGCGAAAAAGGACAGGTTAGACTTCTTGTTAGATGATGAATTTTTACTTGATGGTTAATTGCTTATTATGAACTTCGAGTTTGTATCTTGAATTCCCATGTTAGACTTGGTTGGAGTGAGAATATATTTGAGTTAGAGTAACTGTTACAAAGTTATATGTGGTGTAAGTTTGTATGCTTGCAAAACAGGAACAACTCTCTATGCGGAAAGAACAAATGGAAGGAGCTATGTATTACAAAAGTCTAGTTATTGATATCCAGTTAGGGTTTTAATTCACCGAATATCCCAATGGTTAATAACATTATAAAGAACTCTTTAGTTGTAGACACACTATAAATATCATTTGGATTCTGTTGAAGATTGGTGGCTACTTGTACATTCTCTTATTGTCTATGAAATCAAGGTTTCTTGATTGTGTACCTTGAATGAGTCAAATTTCCACATGTTTGTGACCTTAACTGCAAGTTTTTGATGCATAGATTTCTTTTGGCATCTCCCAGTGGCCATCAATGTCTTGCAGATGTTTTCTTTTACAAACTGGGTTGGGGTTGGGGTTTGGGTTTTAGGATCTGTTCTAATATAAGGACAAGTATTTAAGATTGTAGAGATGACTTTAAAATACAAAAAAAGGTCATAGAGATGATTTAAAAAAAACAGAAAAGATTATAGAGATGATTCAGATAAATCACCAAAGCATTCGATCTTGTTAGAAAAGATGGTGCTGTTCTTTTGAGAAGTTAGCTATAGGTATTGAATTGGTTTAGGTCAAAATGGGAACAAATTATAGGTTACATCAAAATAGGTCGGAACGATTTGTGGCTTTTCAACGCTTTCTAGATCGTGTAACTTATGATTACAATTATTGTGATTAAAATATCGATCTAATTATTTATCTAATAAAGCAGTTTAGGAAATTTAAAGTGTTTTGATTAATGTATGAGTGACTTCTAACCCTTTGGCTCGTTTTTTAGCTAAAATATTCATTTTTTATACCCTGTTTGACCCCTTAGCAGTAAAGGATACCAAATTTGACCCGTTAGTAATAGTATATACTCAGTTTGACCCGTTTTCATATAAATGGCTGAAATTTCTCCCTGTAGCATGAACAATTAAAGATGGATGTTTGCTAGATACATAAATGTGTGATAACCATGTGATTTGCTTAAGATCATTTATACGTGATGAATGATTTACAGGAGAAAAAAACTATATTATTTCATGCAAACTAAGATGCTTTTGTTTCTACTCTTATTATAGGTTGCATGTCGAGATTATCCCCATCCGAGGCACCTTTGTATCAAGTTCCCTTTCTCAACTACTCCAAATCAAAGCCACTGTGAACAGGTTAATTTTAGATCCATTTATTTGTTCATTTCTGACAAGTAACAAAAAAAATTTACATCCGCATCATGTCTTTCTAATCTCTACTTTGTTCTTTGCATTTCAGTGCTACTGTTATGTTTGTGACTCACTCGCTCCATGTGTCAATTGGGGCAATGGCAGTGCAACTATGGACCATTGTCATGCCACTGATAAAGATGAGATATGGATACTTGAGAGGAAAATTGCCAAAAGAGGTAATGTAGCAGGCCAACCCGTTAATAAAGATGCATCCTTTTCAAACCAATTACCCCAAGTGGACATTCACAGACCAGCGCCGGCTCTGGTTCAATCCCACAATCAGTTTCCAAGTCCGGGCTCTATCCACCCCACTTACACTTCGGCTGTAATTCGACCCCCGAATATTAAGAACCAAAATATAAACCACGTACTTGCATCAAGAAACAAAGTACATCCAGATTTGGTCTCTCAGTTCGCGCTTAGGCGTCACCAGAACACAACAACAGCCAACCGAAACTCAAACCTTGGTATTCGGGTTAACAGACCAGTAGTAGTTGGGGTTGCGACCACAGCCAACCAAAGGTCAGTTGGGGTTGCAACAACTGCCAACCGAGGATCAGTTGGTGATGCGATGACAGCCAACCGAGGATCAGTTGGTGTTGTGACGCCAGCCAACCGAGGATCAGTTGTTGTTGCAACCACAGCCAACCGAGGGTCAGTTGGGGTTGCAACAACAGTCAACCGAGGGTCAGTTGGGGTTGCAACCAAAGCCAACAGAGGGTCAGTTGGGGTTGCAACCACAGCCAACAGAGGGTCAGTTGGGGTTGCAACCACAACCAACCGATACCCAAACGGCTCGTACAGGAGCAATGTTGTAAATCCCAGTAGGCAGCAAAATTACGCTGTCAATGGAATGCCTTCAGGGCCAAATAAATATCTAGCTTCTTTACAACCAAATACAGTCAACACATCTGTTCCATATCCTCCTCAAAGTCAAAATTGTACATCTTCAACTGTATATCCCCCATCATTGCCTCCACAACCTAAATTCTCCAATCACCCAAACCCGAATATTCAATCTCAAGTAAATTCTAACCTGTTTACTGAAAAACCGCTTTACCAACCCCATTTGGTCTCAAAATCGTCTTCCCAGCCCCAACTGGCATCCAGTCAGCCGAGTTATATGGTACCAGCTCAACGCAGTTATCAGGCTCCTTCCCAAACCCAAGTACATAGCCCATCAGTTCCTGTTTCGGATTGTATCCAGAATATTGCTCAAGGAAGTCTGGCTCAAGGTCCTATTACGGATTCGGGTTTTAAAGATTACGGGTTGAGTTGGACTCCAGGGCAAGATTCTGCTACACTTGAAGGTGCAGGGTCAGTAAACGAGTCATCACTGGTGGGGGTCCATGACGACTTATTAGCTGACTTCCCGTTTGATTGGATTTTTGATAACCAGTCTGTTGAACCGGGGTTCATGGACATTCCTGGACCAAATGGGTTAAACGACTTCTCGTCTGATTCTGCTTTTCTAGACACAAGTCCAATTTTCGAGTTTTAAGCCTTTTATCCGATATGTTTTTTTGCTTGGCAGAGAATGGTGAAGTTTTCAGCATTCAACATTCATGCTTTGTTTGGATAACTGGAGGATTTTATATGGCTGGTAGTAGTAGTTACTTTTTCGTGGCGTTTGATTTTTGCCCTTTTCGGGTTTAAGTTCTAACTTGGTTTTGTTTCAGAAAATAGAATTTTATGTAATTATCTAGTTATCTTATATGTAATTTAAAAGCAAGTATCTTGAATGTGATTTCGTTTGATCCATCTTATAGCTTTTTGTAAGCACGTCTCCAAATTTGTTTTTCAAAGTTTTTTTAGAAAAGGTTTATTTAAAAATGTCATTGATCTAATGGTGAAAACCATTTAAAAGCTCAAAAATAACTTTAAGTATTAAAGTTCTAGGGGAGGTAGTGGAAAACTCTATTTATCCACACCTATTAATCAAACTTTACTCTTCGAAAAAAAGCTTTAATTTTACTCTACTCTTTGAAAAACGCTATGAAAAAACCTCCATTGGAATTGCCGTAAATGATGATTGGTTGTTTGTGTGTTGCTACCATACTTAAAAACTGCAATTTTTTACATGCAATTGAAATTTATATGTGAGTTGCGACATTACTAAGCATATTTGCATGTATTTGTATCATTGGTATATATACTAGACAATATACAAATATATGTAAATTGTCATTACATAAACATAAAATATACACGGTGGAAGCTCTTCACGTGTCTATTCTTGAGGCTGGTATTATATAAGGTTTGTACTTGGGCGAATAAACCTTAATATATCTCGTCTTGAACATGCTTCTTCAATATGTCGATGATGCTTTATATCTTGAAGAATGGTCATCATGGAATAGCTTGTGGGAGTTGTAGAGAAAGGTGATTCTGGCGTTCCATGGTGATTATGGATGTTTCATAGTCATGTGCGTTCTATCTACGCTTAAACGGAACATGTGGGATGGTATCATAAGTGCTTTTAAGATATTGACGATCTTGGAGTTGGGTTCATTAACTCATAACTCATTTGTTAAAAAAAAAAATTGATGGGCCTCAACCACCTTCTGAGGTGACTAATGGGCTGGTCGTGGGCCCCAATTGTGGAGGTTACTTGCATTGGAATTGACGTTCCCAACCAAGAGGTAGCGCTATATATCATCTGATACACCAGATCGATGGTCTTGGAGAATGAATTTTTAAGGCTTGTTTAGGGTTAACCGTCCTAAAAATATCATTCATAGTTGTTTATTATCTAATGAAAATGGGTGTGTTTGTCAAATATGGAATAATTGGGTTCCTAACTTCCTATCTTAAAGTAATTGAGTGCATGTGTTTCTGTGTTTGGAGGGTTGCTTTAAACAGATTGTCATCTCTTCCCAATCTGATCAGATGGGGTATTTTGGTCCATTCAAGTCCTATGTGCAATTCTAACGATGAGAAGTATATCTCTATCGCTTCTTCGGTTGCAATTTAATTGTTTTTGACATCTTTGCTACATCTAACCCGTGAAGTGTAATGATCATATTCTAGCATAACAAAGAAAGATATTTGAAACCTTTAACATTTAGGAGCTAACTGTTTGAACAATAGTAGTGCAATGCCATGAATAGTATTGGACCAATTATAATTTTACATGTGTCAATTATTTTCCTTTTTACTTGGATGTGAATATGAAAAAACATGCTCACATATTTTATTATTTATCACATGTCTCACCTCTCAACTCACATATCTCAGTCACCCGTTCATTTCCTTTATATCTCTTCGACTGCAACTCCAATGAAAGACACCATAACCACAATATAATGTGTTCTTATTTTTAACTTTTATTGTAACTTAATAGGAGTGGTTATCCAATGAAAATGTTAGTATAGGCTCCCAGGTCATCATCTTTTCGATTTCTTATTAGTATTTTTTTTATTGTTCTTATTATTGAGTACTACTCCTTAATTATTCTTAACGATTATACATATGTGTGTGTGTGTGAGTTTTTTCAACAGCTGCTACAGCTATATTGCTTCATGATGTAATCAAAATCTTATAAAACTATGATATAATATAGGAAAATTGAACATTTTGCCCCAATTTTGGAACATATATATCGATTTGCCTTCATAAAAAATTGACGATTTGCCCACCCAGAAGCAAATCGCAAGGCTGTGATTTATGACCCGTACCTCGTGATTTGCGACCCGCCTCATGTGCGGGTGTTGTCCGTGAATTAATTGATCTGTGACCCGGAAGCAAATCGCAAATTTGCGATTTTCTTCTTGCGACTTGCTTCTTACTATTTGCTTCTTGCGACTTGCTACTCGGCTATAAACAAGCCACTTTTTGAAAACCGTTTTTTTTCTTTTTTATTTCTGGGGGACGCAAATTGAATGGTAGGATCCAATCTTGCGATCCGCTCATCGCTTGCCATTTCTCAGTCACGCTTGCCATTGTACATGAGTGGCAGATCACAAGATTTGGGTCACAAATCGCAATCTTGCGATTTGCTTTGGGTAGGGCATATTGTCATATTTTTTTTTCCCGGTGACAAAACGTTATAGATGTCAATAAAACAGGGCAAAATGTTCAATTTTCGTATAATATATAGATATGAATATATGAAAGAGATTATTAATGCGGTTCCTATGAATCTTCACATTATCTATATACGTAGTTTCTTGAACGTAATTCATTAACAATAATCATTACATATATAAAATTTAATTATAGCCGAACTTCGATTACCCAAATTGTCCGACCTCGCTAATTTATGAGTACTGAATTATCCAAATAAAAATGCGTTAATAAAATTTTGTTTGATAAGCGTTAACAAAGAAATCAAAACTTTATAAGTAAGAAATTCATGTTATATCATAATCTATAAATATGTTACATTTTAACTTCCGTCACAAAGCGCAAGTAAAAAATTGCCCGTTATATAGCTATGTGTCTATTATGTTCTTTCTGATCTTTCTCCAAGATATCGATATTATTATGAAAGAAGAGATATTACAACTATATGATGTTACAAATAAGAGGGAATGACATGTTTATTTTATTTATTTTTCAAAGAAGGAGAATTTTCTATTTATACTAAAACTTTTCCCAACAAAAAGTCTCTCAAGAACACTTTACATCTTTTTGCTATAGATTATGTACATGGAAATCTCTACACACTTCATATCAAACTTTTATTATCTTCCGTTTCCTTCTTAGATCTCTTGAAGAAAATTTTTACTTAGTGTAAGAATACTACGGAGTCCTAACTTATGAATTTATGAAATAAATTCCATAAATGATCCCCGTGATTTACGAAAACCGTCCATAAAATTACTTTTTCACATTTTCAGTTCAATAAGTTTACGTTTTGCTCGAAAATGGTCGCTGCTCCACCTAAAATGACTAAAGTATCATTTCTCTTGTCATTTTCGAATAGTCAGGATCTAAACCACTAAAGGGTAGTTTAGTCATTTTAGGTGCAAGAGAGGTAATTTTCGAGAAAAACGTAAACTTATTGGACTGAAAAAGTGAAAAAATAAGTATATGGACAATTTTCGTAAATCGGTGTAAATTACAGAGACAGTTTATAAAATTTACTCGAATTCCTGATATAACCATTGTGAATGAGGAAATGGAAAATTGATCATTTTGCCACTTTTTTCGAATATATATAACGATTTGCCCTCCGAAAAAAATTGATGATTTGCTCTACCCGGAATCAAGTCGCAAACTTGCGACTTGCGATCGAGATCTTGTGACTTGCGACCCGGACACAAACAAGATCGTGTCCGGGAATAAACGATTTGCACCAAGCTTGTGACTTGTGTCCCTAAGATAAGATCATCATCAGCTTTTTCCACAATTTCTCATAAAACGCCACAAATTTTAGTTGGCTGAAAAACTAAAAAAATAACTTCCCGAAATGGTTCACACCGAACGTTTTTGGTGTTTTTCCGATCTTGTTTGTGTCCGGTTCGCAAGTCACCTCGGAGCTAAAAATCCTGAAATGAAAAATACTGAAACCCAGATAAAAAAAGCGGACCAAGGGGAGATTCCCAGATCCCGGTCGCAAGTCGCAAGCTTGCGACTTGTTTTCGGGTACGTAAATTGTCAAAAAAAAAAAATCTGGAGGGCAAATCGTTATACATGTTCGAAAAAAATGACAAAATGATCAATTTCCCTTGTGATTGAAATACCAAACTTAACGGACGGGGACATGTAAGCTTCTAGTGCTAAAAAAATGGGACTTCGTTAAAGAATTTGATGGCAACAAATGCGTATGCCAGTGAAGGATAATGACATGCGCTGTATGTGCCAACGCATAGGGCCGCCAAATTTTGAGATCCTCCAAATTTTATGAGCTCTAGTTATAATTGGTATAGGTTCGATGCGAAGAAAAAAATCATATTATTATACTAATATAATAATAAAAAAAGGAACATTTTTATTCTTATATATAATCTTTTAAGTCTATAGGCGATATCATATGGGACTCAATCCTATTAAAAAGTGAAGACAACCTCACTTTGATTCTTTTATAATTAGTAAAAAAAAATCACAATTTAAACTTACTAACATATTAACCGTGATCTAACTCATAAAAGAAAAAAAAATACCAAGAGATTTGTTTTTCTCTGTCAAACCATCTGTTCGACTACTTACGCGCTTCGATAAGAGTTTAAAAAGCCCTTGATTTTATTAATTAATTTAATTGAACGCTTCAAGGTGCTCGTTAATAAACTATTCACATAAATCTGTTAGTTTGATCTTATTGATACATAGGTCTTTTTGTAGTTCATATACGTCTGATGTTTATGAGAAAAGTTGAAATATTAATTGTAAAAAACTAAAGAATACAGAACCAACAGGATTGTACCATTTCAAATATACTCATTTCATATCTTCATTCCATTTTCATTATTCACATTACTAGTTTTGTTTGACATAAAATAACTATCAACTTGAAAAAAAAAAAAAAAAAAAAAAAGAATCAACTTTGGTAAAAAATATAGTATAAATGACTTTTTTTCTCTATTTCACCTTGAGTACAATGTGATTTTTCTTTTCTTTAAAAAAAAAAAAAAAAAAAAGCTTAATATGCATAAGAAATACTCAAGTGGACACCATGTTATTGGCAAACCTACAAATCAAGTAATAAAATCATGATGAGGATGCCCATACATAGTTATCATGGAACACTAATCAATTTTGAAGTTGTACATTTACAGGGTGAGGTTTTGACCTCACAAAAGGGGGATATTCTTTTAGAACAAGTTCTGATTTTGACCAGGACATTGACCGAGAAATCTTTACAGATCTCCACAATGGTACAACTTAACAAGCTATTGTTGATAATATACATTGACCAAAGTGTAGACATTATAGATCGATGACTACTACATGGTTATACAAGCAGATGCTCAAGATCTGGAAGGCTGGAAAGGAAAGAAGGTAGGAAGTGCACCGAGCTTCATTTCAGCTGGCCGCATCATCTTTAAAGACCAGGTGCCGGTTCCTGTGAGCAAACAAGGTTCAAGCTTAACATGAAATAATACGATGATATGAAAAAGCTTATAACAATTCCCATCATTGGGATGTCTCGTTTTATTCGTGTTTCTGTCATGTGTAGACCTTAAAGTTGAGTTTATCTATTTGAAGATTGTTGTCATATTTACAAAATGTTAGTAATACCGATTTTGACCCACAAGATTCCTTATTTTTTACCATTTAAAGATGCATGTTTTCTAGATATTTGACAAATAGTCAACATGTCCACTAGCCTGTACACCCATTAAAGCATTTTATTTGTTTTAAAAGAATGAAGCAACTGATTCTGAACTTGGTGTAAAAACTCCCAAAATCGAAATAGTACTTGTTTTACAAAGCAATATCAGCATTAGCTGGTTGACCAAAAGATGATTATATGAAATTAATATTACTAATTAAGGGATTTGACATATGCAAAACTTGATGATGGCCAACCAACAACTTCTAATATATTCAACTTTGGTACACACCTCCAGTGTGAAATATCACCCTTGGCATTCAACATTCCAAAGCATACGCCTGAACCTGCAACATAATCAAATACAGGATTATATCACCAAAAGATCGAACTTACTAGCACCTAAAGAGTCAAAGAAGTTGAAATTGAAGAACCAATATTCTTGAGTTTGAGATTGAATCACTCCATACGAAATAAGAGGTTCAACTCGAGTAACTTTTCTTTTAAAGGCAACTTCAGAAATATGGAGGATGATAATTAAAAACCAAAACTGAAGTTGTTCCCAAAAAAACCCGACAAATAACGACCTCTTCAAATCAAAAACTTACAACTGCACTAGGTATTCATCAAGATACGATAGAAATTTCCAGACAACCTGAATTACGGCTCTACCTCGATTGCTTGCGCTTCAAAAAAGTGATCATGTCTGGTTTTATCTATCTTATGCGCACCATCATACTGAAGGATTCTAAGTTTGCCTTCCTGTAAACAAACAGACTTGTGCTTGAGACAGTGCTGTTCAAGTAGAGAAATTACAGGGGACGATTTCGACCCATTTATTCATGAAAGGATCAATTGGGGTTATGTTGGTCTATAAGCGGTCAAATGGTGTATTGTTATTGCATACAACCTAATAAAATGCTTTCTTCAAAAACTTAAAAAATATACTGAAATAATTATTCACCAGAAATTGTTTAAAAATATAGAAGAAATGTTTTGGGCCAACCTCCCCCAACCTGTTTGATATTACCAAGATTACTTGTTTGACTCGAACCCTTTGACCGGTAGCCCAAAACACCCAATTTGTCACCTCTAGAAAAAAGAAAATAACTGATCAAAATAAAAAAACAAGTCAACAACCCGCATACAAACCTTGGTCCCATAGACAAGACCTCCTCCAGCAAGAGGGTGAAAGCAAGCGACATTGACCTCATCTTCTGCACTTGGAAGTACACTCACAAGTTCCATATCTGAAACCCTATATACCTAAACACCCATGTTGCATAAGTGTAAATAATGATATAATGAACCTCATGAAGAACATGTAAACTGGATCTTCCATTGATTATCGAAGTGCCAACATATATCAAGTGATAATATGGTAAAGTTGACATAATTTCATTATTATTTTTGACAAACATGATTACTTTTTAATCTCATCTGGAGTTAGTATCTGAATATGAATGAATAATATATACTACAGCTATCATCTCTCAGACAAATAACGAAGTTTAATAATATATAGACAAAAACAACATGTGTCAGGCAGTCGACCTGTCAGAATCAAACGAGTGTCAGAAACCAGATTCTCCGTGTATATATTATATTCTCGCAATGGTTTAGAAAACCAAGCAATGCGACACTACCCTATTTTAAAGTGTCAGTACATTTGTCTTCAAATGATGGTAACTACCATCAACTCGTTTTTTTGCTTAAAAAGAAAGTTCCTGTTCTAAATCAATATCAGTTTACCAAAGCATAGCATTTCAAATTTCTAAGTGCATTTACCTCTAAAACTGTGTATATGGATAATGAAGTTTCCCCGTTAATAACTATGCTTTTAAGGAGAGAACTGTGACGTCGACCATAAGCAAGCAATATGTGCTCAGAAGTGGGCGAGAACTGCGAGCGCGAATAAGAAAATTATAAGTGACATAATCTGTTTCTAGATATAGTCAATTATACTGTCTATCTTCTTCTGTTAATGGTTTTTCACATGCATCTTATGTAATAAGTGATTGTAAAAATAATTCTCAATCCAAGTAACACCATCTAATTCTGACATAATCAAATTAAAATATAATTGATCAACAATTATTCTTAATGAATTTAGGGATCTATGGCTCCGCATCATAATACAAGGTATTGATTAGCTCCATACTGTTAAAGAATCAATTTGCGATGAGATTATCCACCCCTTACCATTCCGTAATATCAAACAATCCCATCATTACAACAATTTAAAAGTTATCATAAGGTTAACTGACCAGTGAGAAATACTCAGATATAAACTAACCTGGATGGATGTTAAACAATGAGCAGCTCTGATTGGTCTCGAAATAAGAACCGAACCAAATCTATATGAGAATAATAATTTCCAGATTCAGATACAAAAAGATTGATTAGCATAATGCCATGGAGACAGACATTAGAGGTGGCCATTTCAACCCATTAACTGATGAACGGGTCCAATCAGGTTATGTGCTATCTTTAACGGGTCACCTGGGTCACATAACAGAAAATAGGTCGAAAAGCACCCAAAAACTGTTTTGCATAAAACCCCGAATCTTTTTAACCAAAAACTGGATTATTGTTGAAGGAACTTATATTTTGTAATCAAATTTGACGAACTAACTATATGTAGAATTGACAAATATGAACAGAAAATCCAGGTAAACTAAACCTGATCGTTTTGACCCGTTACCTAACCCGCACATTTTGCCACTTCAAGCAGAAATAATAAATACACAAGGGGATCAAAGCTTTACGTTGCTTCCTCAAGTGAATATATCCGAAGTTCATACATCACTTGGCGAGCAGAAATTGGATGTCTTGTTGGAGATGTTCCAGCCCTCTCTTGATGAAGTTGGCTTGGTACCCCAGGATCAGCTTCAAACTGAGGGAGCACACATGCAACACAAGCAGCTAGATATCTCCCACAAGGTGAGAAGTGGGCCCCCATTTCACTGTGGTCAAACCAAACCAAGAAATAACTTTTATCACTTAAAAAAACATATTGTAGATTCATATATATGTAGAGTCAGAACAGTATAAGTTAATTATGTTAAATGTCTGGGTAATTGCTGTTGTTTAAGACATGCAGATAGATTCAATAAATGAAAACACATCTCCTATGCTTAAAGTATCTACTAAATTCAAAATATGAACTTCTGCTCAAACAATTATAACATTTTCCTCCATCAAGTAATAACAATTTGTTATAACTTTCAGCCACAACCAATTACCAAGAAAGAAAAAAAATCTACACATCCTAAAGATTTACCTACAGAGGACCGCATGTGATATTGTTAAACGGCATCGTTCAGCCTTGAGAGAGGCACAAGGATTTTTAAAATCATGAGGCCATATTCTTAACTTCACGGTGCAAGGCAACTCAGCAGCAGCAGTAGCAGTCAATGATGCAGAAAGTTGAGACTGTATTCGACTAATGATGGGGAAAGAACCACCCCCGTCATTCGACTCACTGCCCATAACATCCTGTCTATACTGTGACGCAGAAGTTGAAGCACCATTTGAAGAAAGATCCCGTAAACCTGATCTTTCTGGAGCCACTTGGTTCGAACCATATGGCATAACCACTGAACGATCTACAGCCTCCGTATTAGAGGTGGCTGACTCAGGTGGCAATGTAGTCAGTGAAGTTCCAGCTTGGCTTTGACCAACCAACCATCCTTGCATGAAAGGTAGTTCGCAGCACACACGATCTCTAAAAAAATCTTGCCTAATCTCATCAGCGGGCCGGACCACCTGACTAGGAATTGCTTCAGGAATACTGCCGGCAACAGAAGTATCCATATCAGAAGCATTATCAGTTACATCCATTGCAGTTGTGTAGAAAGAGGTTTGAATTTCACTGGGATTTGCATTCGACAAATTATCTACTGTCTCATGAGTAGTAGATGGAGGAACAGAAGAAGCCGTCATCTGCTCGTAGAGTTCTGTGGCATTTGCAAGAACTTGAAGTCGATCGGAAGATTCTAATTGAACGATGCCCGAGTCAACAGGTCTATTGGCAATCTGAAGTAGTGGTCTTGAATCAGCACTTGCATAAGGAGGCGAGCAGAAGAGAGGTACAGGCATCAATGGTAACTCTGCGGCTAAACTTAGACGGTCAATAGAATGCATGTTTCCCATATATACAGCAGGAGGAGGATAATGCAAATAACCCAGAGATGTCGCAGGTGCCATTGTAGAATCCGAAGAGTCAAGATCATTGACCTGCAGATCGGTCATATAACTAGTTCGTGACTTTGTGAGACCTCATATAATTACAAACGTATCCAAATCAAAGGTCGTGATTTCAACACACTTATAAATGGGGCGACTTGGGTAATGTTTGATCTCTAAAGGTCAAATGGATAACCTTGAAAAAATTAGCTCGAAATAAAATCGCTCAAAAGTTGCTAATAGCATACTTTTGATGCATACAAGTTCCTAAACAAATTTTCCCGTAAATTAGACTACTAGTATTGCAATGATAGATGTTTTGTAACCATATCCAATGTATAAATCACTCTATTTCTTCAAAATTGACCAAGAAAGTGATTAAGGTCAACCAAAGCTGTACTCAAGAAATTGATCTGAACCCAACTATCGTTAGCAAACCCAATCCACCCATTTGACCACTTCTAGTCAGAAGAATCTTACCTCGGCAGTTAACAAAAATGGAGCAGAATGTGGATGGAAGTGCACAGCACGAAGAGAACGCCTTGTCCTCAATACAATAGCAGGAGAGGAAGTCTCTCCTCTATTATTGTAATGCCAAAAATAGAGCTGAACAAAGAAGGCTGTTATCAATTAAATGAACCGTAAAGTACCACAACAGTTTAACTAGAGGTGCCAATTCGACCCATTCACCTATGTATGCGCCGATTTGGGTAATGGTAATCTCTAATAGGTCGAAAGAATAAATAAAACAAGTCAAGTAAGTCGAAAGTTGCCGAACGCCTATTTTTTGATGCAAAAAAACCCCCGTAAAAATCATTTTATTCAAGAGATTGAGTTATTATAATTCTTGTATACGTATTAAACACTCTAGCTATTTGACAAATAAGTTCAATAATTTCAGAAAGAGAACATTTGACATCAAGCCAATCCGGATATTTTAGCGGAACCCTGTCCGAGTTTCTGACTTGCTACCCAAATACCCAACCCTTCACAATTTGATACATCTAGTTAAAAAAGCGAGAGACCGCCAAGACGTATAAAAACAGTAAGTTGGTATAATCATAAACACCTTATGGCCTGCAGCAACCGCAAGAAGTTCTCCTTCAGCATGGAAGGCAATGGAAGCAATAGGGCGATCTGCAACATACAATACATGCAGATATTAATTACATTCTTATGCATATATAAATTTGTTTTTAATGTGTATATTCTGTTATACTACAACAAGAAATAGGTTAAGCTTATAACTCTTTAATAAATGACAATCCTTTTACTCTAAATGCACCTTTGATTAAAAAAATGATTCTTTAACAATTAACAATATAAATTCGAATTGAAGAAAAAGAAAAAGCTTAGTGATTACAAAAATCACGAGACCCTATGCATTCTGATGTAGTTGCATTCCATAGTCGAACTTCATGATCCAAGCTTCCACTCGCAAGTATTTCTGGATGTAATGGGTGGAATCTAACCTGTAAAGACACAACTAGCACATCAACAAATTAGACGACCTTTGCATATTGCAAAGACAAGAAGCATAAAAAAATCTATGTTTCAAGCTCAATAAAGGCAATTAGAAGTTCAAGTAGAGCTTCAGGTTATAAATGGCACTCTTAAAACCATATCCAACAGTTTCACAAAGTGAATTTTATCTTTGAACTTCTAACGAGTAACTAAAAAGAAAGAAAAAAATATGAAAAAAGACAGACTCTTTCTTGACTCTTTAGCTTGTAAATTAAGTAGATAGACTTCAGGCTTCTAACTTCCCTAATGAATAAATACCTACCTTTGCAATGGCACGAGTATTAAATTGGGATATACATTAATTTCATTTACAGAACGTTATAATTTAATGTTCATGAATACATATAAATGGGCTTTTCTTTTTTGAATACAACAACATGATGTATCAAAGTTCTACTTCAGAAAAATCAATCAGAATGTTGAGACCGACTTGTTTCATCTTCAAATCCACCAATAAGAGATTAAGAGGTAGAAATAAGAACAAAGTTAGATAGACGATCTTGAATCCACAAATGACTAATAAGACAATTTTATAAGCAGGGCTCAAAGTGGAGTCTTTAGAAACAAGATTTTACTCAAACAAAAGTATGTTAACTAAGTTCACGATTACGTTATGTTTAGTGCCTAGCTCAAGCAAATATAAAACCTTTGTAGTGTAAAAGATCAAAACGATGCTGCCCCAGTTTCCAAATTATCTCTTTTAGAACAAAACAATATATTATGTCAATAATTCTTTGGACAAAATTTGAGTAATGAATTTGTATCTTACCACCCAAGGAGTTCTTCGATGACCACTGAGCACCTTTTCGCATTTTCCGGTTTGGCAGTCAATTAATTTAACAGTATGGTCACCACTGTCAATCCAGAAAGGAAAAAAAAGGTGACATCAACACATATGATTAAGAAAAAAATTACAGCAAACAAAACAAAGATTAAATTAACATACTGAGTAGAAGCAAGGATTTTCCCATCTGTACTAAATGCTGCTGCAATTGTCGACCTCGGAGAAGGTACCAAAGGACAATATTTGGCTGATAAACACCGCAAGGACTCTGCTTCCACCCTGGAACCACAGAAACAAGTAACTAGTAAAACGCCTGAAAAAGTTCACTGTTTTCTTCAGATCCATTAAAAGAATTGCAACAAAAAATAACAGAAGTACCATGATAGAAGTTCGCGTCTTGAGTTCCTGATTCTCTCACTCTCAGGTTTAACAGATGACTGACGATTGCGATTAAAAACTTCTCCCCACTTCCGTTTTGGCAAGCATTTTGCTGTTTTAGGAGCTATTTCTCTTCTTGCCAGCAAATGAAGCACGTTTCTATCACTAAAGATATTGCTTGTGAGATAGATAATATCAAGTATTCAACTGCATTCAATGCTACACTACATATAGAATGTAAGCTAGCCATCACTAGCTAAAACCAAATAATTCCATGGTTTCAGCATTACATCACACATTAGGAACTTTCGGCATCAAAAACCTATATCTATATCAAAACAAAATCCTATAGAGCAATAAATCAATAGCCAGCAATAACTTTGAGATCCAACAATATATTTTTATCTATAATCCACTCCAGAAACACGAATAAGCAGGGATTATGATGTACACCCCTATGTAAGACACGTGGAAAAACTACACATAGTTAAAGAGCATAACCTTCTAATTTGATGATCTAATTACCAAATATCCATACAGATGCAATGATGCATAAAAATGCATACATTATAATTCATATTTATATTTATATTTATATTAAGCATCAAAGGCAGGAAATAAAATTCATCACTTTACCTAATCACAATTAATTACTCAATTCAAAAACAAAAACAAATAAAAAAGATTAACTGATCAATCAATTAGTCAGTAATTCTAGAATGTTCGTATTGACATAATTAAACTCGAATCAAATCACACAAAATTGAGGAACGGCAAAGACTTAAAATCTCACGTTTGATGGATTTGAGAAGGTAAGGATGAAGATGAAAGCGTGTTGAGATCATCTAAACATGAAATTGTTGTATCCATTCATGTAAAGTCAAGAGGTTTTATTGTAATTTAACAGACTGAAACCCTAGCGGTAGTTGATGTAACCGTCAATTTCTGATTTGATTTGATCTGATTGGATTAAATTAAGATTTGTGATGAGAAACCCTAGCGAACGAGCGAGCGACGCAGAAAAGGGGTAAACGAAATATGAATATTCCTCTTTTTGTTTTTGCTTTTTTTTCTAATTATTTTATTATTATGATTGTGATTAATGATTGTGATTATTATTATTATTATTATTATTATATTATTATTATTATTTATTATTGTTATATTATTATTATTATTATTATTATTAAATTATTGATATTAATTATTAACTATAATAATTATTATTATTAGTAGTAGTATATTATTTAAAAATTAAAGATTATAGTTTAGATGGGATAAGTTGATATTTTCATGAAACCGTTTTTTAGCCCCTTCCCTCTCGAATGTATGAACTAAATCATTATATATTTTTGGTGAAATAATAATAATAATAAATATAAATATTAAATATTAATAGAATATATATTCATGTGAAATATATTTTATATTACCCCAATTTACACTATATTATTCTAGTATTTTAGTATTTAAATTAGTTGATACAATAAAGTTCATTTGAGTATAGTAATTTTTTGTAAGAATGGAAGAATTAATCCTGACCGTTTATTTACTCTAATTTAATAATGTAATTAATTCTTTGTAGACTTTCGGTCGCTCCAATAGATTTATATATATCTTATTCAGTTAGATTAAAAAAGTAAAATGATCATTCACGTTTATTCACTCAATTAAGACTATTAATGCTCACCTCCAAACTATGATGGGGATGCAATTTTGCAATCAACACTAATGTGATCTTCAACCCATGTAACAATCGTCGTCGTCATCGATCCTAATTGTCGTCACCATTGTCATTGTCGTCGTCTTGAACTTATAATGATTTAACAGTCGTCGTTTACCGTAGTCACTGTGTTCGTTTGCCACTGCTTGACGAATTGGTATCTGTAAAAATCAAGTCCTCTTTGCCTGAACCATATTGGAATTTGCACCATCAAAACTGACATATGTACAAAAATTAGAGGAACTAGCTTGGTGATGAAGGCACATATGATGGTCGTTATTGGTTGTTAGTCGGACATGAAGATGTATGGCGACAATAGAAGGTTCCGACGACCATCACCCATTGTCTCTCTTTCGTCGGCAATGACATTCGAAGTTTAGTTTGTCAAGTTTTAAATTTGAATATGGGTTTCACGATTTTCAACGTACGAATTTATCTAGTTTATGATTGACTAAAGTTTATAGGTAATTTAATTAACTGGTAATTGGAATTTAAGGAATGGTGATAGATATACTATTTGAATATAAGAACGAACGTTGGACCAGACCTACGAAGTTTGACAAAGTTTTGTGTAGGAGTTATGAAGATGATACAAAGAGGTTAATACTTTGACACATGTAACAACAAAAGTAAATGTGAGGAACATGTAGTATAAAGGTTTGTATAACTATGTGGCTAGTATTAAAAGTGTAGACGGAGTTTTATGTGGACGTAAAGGGTCAACCAGTTATCATAGGTCAACGTATATAGATACGTTTCAATATTACTTCATTTTAAAATTTAAACACGTTTACACTTTACATCATCATCATTTTAATTAAGTTACGATATTACATTATTTTAAATATTAAGGGGAGAGTTATTGTGAAATTATTCTTTATGGCAAAAAAGGTAGAAATGATATTTTTAATTTTTAATTTCAACATATGTACAATTTTTGCAAATAAATAATACCAAAATTATTAAATTTGTATTCGTTTTAATATGAGATTGACTTTTTTAATTTATATATATGTATATATGTATATATATATATATATATGATGCACAGCTTAAAGACGTGTACCATAATTTTTATGTGTGATACTGTGATACACACTAAATTTTTTATATTGTGTATCACATATTTTTTGCAAAAATAATATCTCGTATTAAAGAGCATAACTATCTAATAATTTGATATAATTTTATTATTGGAAAAATTAGTTAATGCTAAAATTAAAATTTAAAATTAGTCATTCTCACCATTCTTACCATAACAAATATCTTTATTTGAACTTTCCCCTAAATATTAAATACTCTATGTGATTTTATTTCACTTCTTACAGTTAGTTGATGTACATTTATTAGTGAGAACTATTAGTTTATAGAATAGACAAAAAAAGTCATATCGAATCATATTAAACCAGTGTTAAACCTCGTACGATGCACGATACTATAATATAAACGATATATTTATGATAAATTATAATTTTTACATTTAGTTTTTCCTTTTCTTTATTAATAAACAAATTTTCAATAGTTACATACAACCAACAATTTTAAAGCTATAGAAAAAACAAATTCAAAACATTGATACCGTATTTGAATATACTTGCAATCCTACACTCATAGTTTGATATGTGTAATATTATTTCAAAAAACAAACACGTATCACTAATTTGTAATTATTTACGTGGGTTGAAACATTTTCTAGCTTAACATATGAGAGTAAGGTTCAAATGAGTACAACAACTTTAAGCGAGAATGGAGGAACCAATAAGAAGACCGCCACGTGTCACAAAAATCCAATTTTTCTCACGTTTTTAAAAATTAAATATCTCCCAAACGGTAAGTCGAAAAATCATAAAAATTGCACCATAAAAATCAGCGTTTTTTTCTCTTCGATTAGAGATTTCACAATATATACTTTCGGCAAATTTTTTTCGTTTTCGTTTGGTTTGTAAACGAGTAACACGTGTGTTACCAGCAGGTAACACATTTGTTACCAACGAGTACCACATGTGTTACTAATATTGTAAAATCACAAAAAAAGTCGTCGAAAGTATATCATGTAAGACGTCTAATCGAAGAGAAAAAAATGTTGATTCTCATGGTGCAATTTTTATAATTTTTCAATTAGCCATTATTGAGATATTTAATTTTTAAAAACATCGGGGGAATGAGTTTTGTGACACGTTGCGCATTCCTATTGGTTCCCCTATTCTCAACACTTTTACCATTCTCATTTGAACCTCACCCTAACACGTGAGACTTGTAGGCAAACGTCTTTTCACATTTTTTACATTATGTGTTGATAGCTGCAACAATCTCTGTGCAAAATAACAAAGATACTTATTAGGAAAAAATGATAATTAAAGGAAAGACATGTATATCAATTATTATTATATGATATGATATGGTGGTCATGTTTTGTAATTTATTACTGATACAAATATAAGAATTTAGTAATCAATGGTAACAAACTAATATACAAATATTCATGTTATTCGAAGCAAGATTGGTTATATCTATATGAAGAATACTTTCAAACATGATGCCAACAAAATCATCATTTATCATTGTAGAATAATTCTTACACACTTTTGCATTCACTACATAGCCGAAATTTATTTAACATGATATGTATATCACATAACACGAAGTGCACATGATGAACTAGACAATCGAGTTGCTCAAGATCATTATCCGTAATCGTTGATTCTATCTTATGCAATAATATTATTTCCTGAAGGTTGTCTGAAACGTCCCAGATTTTTTTTTTTTTTTATACTCAATTTAAATTCTCAAAAACACTTCATATATTAATATAAAGTGACAACCACATTGCTTAACACAAAACATACATTTTGTCTTTACAAAATGTTACACGTTAATATAGAGCATGATTCTACGAGTCTCTCCTCTTACTATATTGCCATAGTAAGTCCATCACTAGCAGTCCTCGGGTCGCTTTCCCGGATCCCCACCCTTCATACCTCTTGATGTACCTATCACACACAACAATCAACACGTAAGCATTTTGCTTAGTAAGCATAGGAAAGTTACAATCACATGTAAATAATTAGCACAATTGATCACTCAGCAATCGGCAATTCAACTCATACAACTAGGCACAATTGATCACTCAGCAATTGGCCCTTATGGGTACAATTGATCACTCAGCAATTGACCGCTCAACTCATACAGCTAGACACAATTGATCACTCAGCAATTGGCCGTTCAAATCATACAGCTTAGACACAATTGATCACTCAACAATTAGCCGTTCAACTCATACAGCTAGACACAATTGATCACTCAGCAATTGGCCGTTCACTCAATCTCATATTTGTAATACAATCGGTATTAACATAATCAACCAATTAAATTATTTATATTCCTACTACTTACCGCGAAGGTGACGTTCAGATATTGGCAACTCGCTATCCGAAATACCTGTCGAGACGTTCATATTAATCAACTTTTTATAAACCTCTGCGACACTACCCTCTTGTGTCGCTACACCTCCTGACGATACTAACTTAGTGTCGCACGTCACACTATTGCGACACAACCTGCGACACAACCTCTTAGTGTCGCTAAAACAATAATTACAACTAACAGTGGAAACAAGCGACATAAGCTGCGACACAATCTCTTAGTGTCACTAGAGCAACAGTTGTAACTAGCAGTAGAAACTTAGCGACACAAGCCGCGACATTAACTCTTTGTGTCGCTAAAGCAACAGTTTTAATTTGTGACACTACCACTGCGACACAAGCTGCGACACAAGCCTTGTGTCGCAATGACGAACAGAACAGCAGAACTCTTCTGCAATTAACAAGTTTCTGGGTGATCTCAACACCTTAATTCCGAACCAGTTTCAATAGTTAATCATCATATACACCCAAACCAATTCAAAACACCTTCAAACTCATTTTAACCCACATAAACATTTTCCCCCCAATTTACTCATTTTTAAACTCAATTAAACTCAATCTTTCATCTTTTATTACTTGAATTAAATCCCAATTTCAACAGGGGTTTAGGTTCTTTACCTGAATTTGCAAGGAAACACCTTCAACAATTACTTTCCAAACTCAATTCTTGATATCTTCTTGTTTCCTTTTCTTTTCTCTCACTAAAATCTCACACACACATACAGGAACGAAATTGGAGGTGTTTACTGTTTTCTGGAATGTTTTGGAATATAATTTTTCATTAATTTCACGCCAAATTACACAATTAACCCCTCACAACCGCCTCTCAGCCCGACACTGCGACACACGCCTTGTGTCGCACTGGGCTTTGTGTCGCTACCTGCGACACTAGCCCTTGTGTCGCATAACAGCACACAACAACAATTTTAACGAATTTCGGGGTGTTACATTGTCAAAAGAAGCTAATCAATGCATTGGACATATATGTTCTCAAGTAATTTGATGAGCAACCTGCAATACATAATATACACATCAATCAATTCTCAAATTAATAAAAAAAAAACTTGTTAGGACAATGAAGTATGAATTGTGATTATAGAACTTTAGACAGAATTATAAAACATAAGTTTCAATGGGAAGATTTTATCTATCACTTAATATTCATCGTCTAAAACGTTGCTAATATAACATAAAATCACCGCTCAAATTACGTGTATAACATTTCAATGTGGTCTCTCATTTTCCCTTTTATAGTAGTAAACACGAAGAATCACAGAGAAACAAATGCATCAAAAATAAAACTACGAATAAAATTAACTCATTAAGATAATAAAAGATGCAACGATGTTTGATTCAGCTTCTAGACATGTTGTATGACATTGACATAGAGTTAAAAACAAACATGATTTGTGAAACTTGATATCATGGAATATTATTTGGCAAAGGATTTTGCGTAATATCCAAAATTTATATATGTACGTTTCTTAGACACCCAACTTTAAGTGTGAAACATCAAGCCTCTTTGTATTCCTAAGTAGGATTGATTGATTCTTATTGGCTTGTATCAGTTAAAGGTTAATAGTAACAAAATAGGGGTATATGAAGGATAAGTGAAAACCAAAGGAGAATTTAATTTACATTCTATGTGAAAGGTCTTATTTAAATGATGTATTTATTAAAAATTTGACAAATCTAATTTTCTTACATGACACATCTAACTTTAAAAATGCTTCAAATGATGTCACATCATATTCAAGCTTACAGAAAATATCCATATAAGTTAGGAGATAGACAATTAGTATATAGGGAAGATATTAAATATCAAATTAAATATTAAATAAAATAAAATTAAATATTAAATATAAATAATAAATAAAATTTTTGTGTATAGAACAAACAAAAAAAGTCATACAGAATTAAATTTCATAAAAATAAAAGGGACTTTCTAATGTGTGCCAACTAGGCATAGTTTAATAATCATTAAATACAATTCATTTTCCTATTATAACTAATACTTGATTTAATGACATAATATTTTTTCTGGTTATACCATTTATGCCCTTTTCTATTATTTAAGATTCTAGTTCATCCAATTTATTCTCTTCAGATCACTAACTTTAATACTCCGTATTATATTTGTATTTAGATTAAATTAGATATTTTTCAAAAATAATCTGCAAACTTTAGTAAAATGTAAGTCTGTGATACAAAATTTGAATAATATTGTAACATTAATATTTTAATTGCAAAATTGATTCATTCGATCGAGTTCTCCTTTGAAGGGTAAAATGTTTAGATGGCAAATTGATTCACTGTTCAACTTGTGACGATATTCTCCACTAAGAAATCTATTTTGGTTTTATAAAATATTCTAACGATTTGCATTATAATACATAATTGTTTATCATACAACGTTATAGATATACTGCATCAAATGAAAGATTAAAAGGAACAAACAAGTACTAATTTATTTCCCGATAAGAACATCAAAGACATATAAATTAAAACTTCGGAGTGAAAATAGGATTTAAATTTGGGTGTTCTAACCTAAATATCTTTTTCTTACTAGCTAGTGTAGAAACAGATTCATCATTATCGAGCTTTCCCTTTTGTGAACACGTGGTAATATTGTGACCAATACCTTTACATGCACTACATCTTTTTTTCCTTGCAGATTCCCTTCCACTTTTCACTCGGCCGTTTTCTTTAGGTCGTCCTTTTGTTTTTGAAAGATGTGGGCATTGAACAAAATCTGTAACCTTCTCAAGCTCATCGTTGTTCATAGGTGTGGAACCAAAAGATACATCATATGATGAAGAAACTTCATTCCTACTCCAGCGTGAAAGCCAATAAGTCAGAGGAATGATAAAGCAATCTTTATGAATCATCACACTTAAAAATATGACGACATAATATCCCAACAAACTCAAAATTTTTACAACTACACTTAGCAACCTTACCATCCCAAATCACGCCATGCTTCTTACTTTGTATATAGTTATGATGGTTGACTATGAAAGTGTGAAACGCTTCTTCGTGAACTCTATATTGAGTTGCTCGCCCCTTGAAACTTTTTAAAAGCAATTGGAGTCAACAAACGATGTCCTTGTTCTTCTAATGGTGATTGTGATCTCATACAAGATCCCCTATATTTCTCCAACACCGTGTTATGCAATTGGGTTTGTGCAACATCTTCTATTGCAAGATCAACTTAAAAAAATTATAAATGCATACTTACTTGTTATGCAATGGTGATTGTGAACTAACTAAATAAAAAATAATAAATATGAATACTTACTTGTCTAATAAATTGAGACAAACACGTGTTACGAGATATGAACCTTTTTATAAATGCATTTATACTTTCCGATCTCCCGGTTGTTGTCATGCCACCAAAAAAGTAACCATGAAGATAAGCTGGTACCCAAAATTTTTAATTTGATACAACCCTTGTACATGTTTATTTCCATCCAAATTATACTTTGTAATCACAGATGGCCATTGTTGCTCAAATTCTTCAATTGTGTTTAATCTATATAATTTATAAAACTCTGTGCACCAACTTGAGTAATCAACTCTCAAAATTGAAGTGAACCAACCACTAAACTTATAAGTGATGTGCCATATGCAGAAAGCGTGTTTAGTAGAAGGCATCACACTTGCAATTGCTTCTGTGAGCCATGGATCTTGATCGGTTAAGATTGTCTTGGGCTTATGTGTCATAAGTAAAACAAATTTCTGCAATTTATGACAGAATTAAATTAGATAAAAACAAAACTAACAACATATATAAATCAATGAAACAATAGTTGATTTACCTCTAAAAGCCACTTAAACGTGTGTCTTGTCTCATTGCGTAAGAGTGCACATCCAAAGAATATGGTTTTTCCATGGTTGTCAATACCAACAAAGATATCAAATGGCATGTCATAAGAATTCACTTTGTAAGTAGTATCGAATACCACAACATCTCCGTATTTTTGGTATAGATCAAAACATTTACTAGGTGACCAGAAAATATGTTCTAATTTGTTTTCCTCATCAAGTGTAAACATATACTGAAAATTATAATTTTCACTCTTGCTTTTCTTGCAATATTCTAAAAGATCATTTGCATCATTTTGAGAGTGCATTTTACGAATTTTACTAAAAAAATTATGAACATCCTTTGTGAGAAAAGAAAGTTGTCCATGTTGTACATTTTTTTCAAGTTCCATGACACGCATAATTTGTCTTACTGTTAAACCACATTCTTTAAGCATGAGTATATGTTTCTCATCTTCAGTAGTAATATTGCGATAAGATGGAAGAAAACGAACCTATTTTATAGACAACAATTCGTAATTGTGGTCTGGAGTTAGACTAGTTAATTGCCACTCTTCCGGAAAAATTTCATTCGCTCTTCTCAAAGTTATTCTCATATAAGCCTTGCATTCGCATCTTGTGGAAATCTGATTTCTTTGTTCTTTTGACGATCCAACATTTTAACCCGCGGCTTCCCTTCACGGTGACAAAAAAAATCTCTTCGATTTTTCTCTCCATTCTTCTTGTTATCAAACCTTCCTTTTCGAATTGAAAATCCCGCATTTTTTGCAAAATTCTGATAAAAAACAAAAGCTTCTTCTTCGCTAAAAAAGCATTGACCTACAAATGGAGTATCAAAAACTTTTTCTATGCATTGTGAGCCTTCATTGTGAGTAAGTTCTTCTTCATGGACATTTGAACAATTTTCATCTATAGTTTTATTCAAATCAAAGAGAAATTGTTTATGCATTTTTTGTAAGAAAAAAAACATAAACTAAAGTGTATATATATATATTATATATCAGAAATAATTTGTTAGGATGAATAGACATTTTTATAGATAAAATAATGTGAAAACCGGGAAAGTCGAGAGAAATGAATGATATGAAATCACAAATTTTAAGTAGGAGGTTTGTTGAATATTTTCAAAGAATACAAGTTGTATCAAATAATTAATCTTGTAATACAATAAAATAAAAAAACACTATCATACAATTGGTGAATCCGAAATAGCTTTCTGATGATTTGTTTGTGATTGCAAAAGATGGAGTTCTTAATGGTGATTTTCAAGAAATCGTATGTGATTCGATTGGAATAGATAGGCTTATGTTATTGTTTTTGCTATCATTTTGTCAAAATTAGTTGATTTTATAAAAATAAAAATATAAACACAATACAATCTTCAAGTTAAACGTCAGATAGCTTAGTAAATATGTGATATCCCTATAAATATGATGTCAGAAGATATGGTTGAGTATCCCTATAAATATGATGTCAGAAGATATGGTTGAGTATCCCTATAAATATATGTGCGTATTTGCTATTCTTAGAAAATAAATATAAATATAAATATTAATTAAATATATTAAAATTAAAACTTTAAGGACAATAAATAGGTTGATGTCAAAAATAAAATAGGGAGTAGCAGAAAAGGGTATAAATGGTATAATACAAAAATTAGTATATCATTAAATCTATCTATTATCACTTATAATAGGAAAATGATTAGCATTAAATGTTTATTAATCTATGTCCTACGGGCACACATTAGAAAAAGCCAAAAAAAATTACAATATACAAAATATTTATTTTTTATTTCAAGAAACACATATAAAACCCCTTTTTCACTATCACCTTTCCTTCTCTCCCCCTTAAAACCTCTTTCTTTCAATCAAATTCCCTCCATAATTTTCCCTGTTTGAATTTATTTTCCAATTTTAACTTCATTTCATGGAGCTAAATTTCCGTACATAAATTTGCGTTTTCATTTCAAATTTTACTATTGAACTTCACATTAAATGCTGTATTATACACAATTGTGTAATATTATTGACGTAGTAATCTTATATCAGCCTAATTCAATTTAATTCAGCGATTAAAAGCCCTAACCCTAGCTTTAAGTTCAGTGTATCATCGGCGTGGTAGCAATGCTGTTTATGAATTCAGGCACAAAATGCTCGCGATTTTGATGTTGTTGTTTAATTTACATCTTATCACCTTCGATTCTGCTGCTACTGTTTACGGTAAGGAAACCTATACATACAATTTTGTTGTTGTTTTTTTTGAAAGGCAAACTCACTGCCTACCACACAATTTTGTTGTTGTTATTCAGTTAATTTTAGGGTCTTATTGCTACATACACTGTGTTAGGAAACTTATACAGACAATTTTATTGTAATTCAGTTATTTTTAGGGACTTATTGATACATACATTGTGTATATAATATTGATGAGTTTGGAGTGAATATTATGGCTTGTTGGATCTGTTGATATGTAATTATATAATCTTAGTGATATTTTTTCTATATGAGTTTTTATGCTGAACTATTTGATGCAAAAAAATTAGAAGAGAGGAGGTTTTGTATTAGATTATGGTTAAGCTTGAATGTATATCATTATGTGTAGCTCTCACCAAAAGCTTGGAATGTTAGTGAATTTGCCACTTATATATAGTAACGTTCACTACAACACTCCGGGTTAACTTTTTCTGATTCGCTTAATGAAGACGTTACCTTAAACCGGTTAGCATTTAGACAATTTGTGGTAGTACGTAATTAATTACGTGAAGGGCGGACCTGTTCTTGCTTATATATGCATGCTTGCTTGTATATATCACCATTTAAGCCCAGAAAACTTCCTAGACATTTTATAGAGGCCCTTTAAAGCATTTGCGAAACTAATACGACTATACCAAATGTATGAGTAAATGCTGTTAACAAATCAGGAAAAGGGAAAATGTGGATATTCTCATTTATAACCGCATAATCTTCTACTTAAAGTTGAGAGCCTTCCGAGAAATCAAAAGATTACCATCTACGGACCCCCATAATTATCCGCTAGGATATATGTCAACTTAGGTAAACTTCTATGCTATAACATGAAAGAATGCGCTATGATATTCGACACATTGCACGTGTAGCTCCTCAGTTTAGGACCATCTATGTTACTCCCAATCCAAGTAACTGAATGCAGTTATGTTACTTATGCCTTATCGTCACATACTCCAAACATATACAAAATTGTGAATTTGCCTTCATGTCAAAATTTATGATTGAAATTGCATCGCAGATTAAATTTGTAACTGTGTTCGTTGGTTTGTCCATCTTTTTGAGTAGTTTAGAAGGGTTATGTTTATATAGTTGTGTTCAAAAAACTAAATTGAAGGGTTATAATGAAAAATCTATCTATTTGAATAATAACAATGACATGAAAATATACTTCATACTTGTAAGCTTTGTGATGGGATTTATAATGGAAACCAGCATTCAAAATGTCACCTTTTGTTGTAGGTTTGAGCTACACTTAAAAATGTTCTATTAAGCAGGCTTGCCTGCATTCTGCTTTGCTTTATCTAGTGAACCCACCCCTTCCCCCAGGCACATACACTCTTAACGTAACCTTTAATGAAATCAGGGGATTGCTAGTCAAGTAGGTGAGTAGTTTTGTTAACCTACATCCTTTGAATAATTAATAAAGTAAACTAAAGTAGCCGCTACATAAAGAATGCAAAACATAATGATTCTTCAATACACAAGCTCCAGTGATTTGTCTCGCGTTTCTCATGAATCATTGCAATCCGACTTTACTTAACCTTTGGGAGTTCATAATTTATAAATATTGCTGGTTCAATCTTTCTATGCTATAGATGATTTATGAGTTCAGTTTATAAACACTGTTATGGTGGGTTTAGCCTGCTTTGAATGTCATGATGCTTTATGGCGGACTACGTCATTGCTATTTTAAAGACACTTATTTTAATTTCATTTGTTGCTGTTTATGTTAAGAACCAAATAGTGTATGATCAAGTTTTATACACTAACTAAATTTCTGAGTCTAGATATACCTTACCTGAAAAGATTCTCTTCCTTTTTAGCGCTTTAGAATGTTCTTATAATAAACATTTTTCCCTTTTAGGTCCTGTTGCTGGTCCTACTGATAGCAGGAAACTGCACCATCATCATCATCATCATCATCATCACCACCACCACCACCACCACCACCACCACCACCATCGTCATCGTCATCCTCATAGGACGAGGTCTCATGCAGTCTCCCCATCTCCATGCTCTGTACCAGGTATACGAGTATCTTATATAAATAAAAATTGCAACTTTATGATCTCCTTTCTCATTGGTAACTCGTTAGTAAAGGTGGCACAATGTGTGGGTTGCGTACAGGAAATTATTTGGTACTGGACTAAGCTGGTCGGGTTGACCCAAAACACTTTTTCTCCTCGTTTTTTTACCTTTTTATGCCATGTGTCAAATATAATTGTTTTTTGTTTTCGTTTTGTATAAAATAGATTTTGGAGGTTTATGCATCAAAATATGCTTGGGCGACTTTTAACCTGTTTGTTATGCTTTTATAAGCTAATTTTAGTTTTCCCATGTGACTCGTCAGAGATAAAGCAGAACCTGAATCAAACCATCCATAGAAAGTGGGTTTAAATTGTCCCCTTTACTTATCAGAATACTAGTATGAGGCACAAGTGAAGAGCAAAACTCCCTCGTCGTAGGTAATGAAGATTGTAGTACTTAATAAATGTTTATTGTGACGACGAAACTATATAACTAGAATTAGAGTCTGGAATGTTATCTAATAAAGTGAGTTTGAAGGTTCTGTGGTTCTAAATACATGTCAATTGGCTTTTGATTCATTTAATCCCTTTGACCCATCTTACACACTTCTGTGTAAGTTAGATACCATAGCTTAAGTGCTTAACCCATTTGACTCATTAGAGATAGAGCATAAACGAAATCAATGCAGTTATATGTAATGAATTTTCCACCTGCCCGCCTCTAAATGTCCGCCAACAAAAAGATAAAAATAAAAAGTCAATTTAAGATATATTTAGTAAATGCACTTTTTTTGTTAATCTTTTGCCGAGTTTATACTTGCATTTAATACATCATTTAAAATGGTTATCGAGATATATTAACATCTATTTATGGTAAAGTAATTAGGAGTAGAATAGAGAAATTACTAAAAATTAACCCTCCATTTTTTAAAGTGGCAAACATTTTGGGACAAACAAAAATAGTCATATAGATATAAAAACTGGGACAGAGGGAGCATATTATAAGATGCAGAGAGTTGCATTCTGGTAGGTGTCAATGGCGGAGTTGCTTCTACTATTGGATATATGATATCGCAGAGGATGTCGCTGGTATTGAGGCGAAATAAATCGTTTAAGCAACATGCCTCTCTTGATATCGGTCGGTGATTTAGGACATTATGGATGAAGTTGAGTAGTTAGGCTTGGTTACCTGAACAAGAAATTAAAGATGGTTAAAAATAGAAGTTAGTTGTTGAAAGGAGTCGATTATGTAAAGAAGATAAATCCTTGAGAAAAGGAGACCGAAGTGACAATCAAGATTCAAGATCAATAATTGTGCTTCGTGCCAACCAGATCGCTACATTAGTCTCTGATAGGATAGTTAAAAACTGAGTGTTCTACAGTGTTTTACTTGGAGAAGCCTAAGATTCTTTATGATGACAAGTAGAGTAACTGTTTTGAATCACTTCCTACTGGTCAAATGGGTTGGTAGTCCTCCACACTCTGTTTTTAAAAGCATTTAACATATTAACATTATAAATTGTTTTATTTGAACATATATCAAAAGATAATGTTATGTAATGATAGTTTACACATTAAGTACTTATATATATATATACACACACACACACACAAACAAAAGTGTGTGGGTCGACCTGGTCCACTCTGATCTGTACTATAAATTACCCATATCAACCTGAATGGGTTTGACTTGTTACTTAACCCACCCATGCCCATCTTGCCACCTCTACTCCGAACCGAAAGATATGCTCCTTAAGACACTAAGAACCGATTGTTAATAAAAGGGTGATGATTCGTGCACCACTAAAAATTTCCATACATCACAACTCATGCTTTAGTTGTGTTGTACATGTGCTTAATTGTGTTGTACATATGCCAATTAGTGATGTATGGCTAATTTTTGGTGGTGTACAATCACCACCCTTAATTAAAAGGCTGAACATCTCCTTAACAAGCTTTAATAAACATTGCTTTACACACAATTTTCTTGCATCACGTTTGTTCAAATTATTAGTGTTTCCAATTGGTTTAAACTTTACAAGTAACATACTTCATTGTAATATCTGGCAGGTTGTTGTAAAATATGTTTGGAACCATTCACTACAACTCCGATTGGTTTACCTTGTGGCTGTGTTTTTCCAATGAAAATCAGACTTCTTCTACAAGCATCTGTATATGCTGTTTTCCCCTTCATGAATGAGCTAGAGATTGAGATTGCAGCAGGAACATATCTAACACAAAGTCAAGTGGTTATAACGGGTGCCAGTTCTGATGGTGAAGACCATGAAAGAACAGCCCTTGATGTAAACTTGGTACCGTTGGGTGAAAGATTTGATAACTTGACTGCTGCACTCAATTATGAGAGATTTTGGCACAAGAAACTCTCTTTGAATAAAACCCTTTTTGGTGATTATGAAGTGGTATATATTATTTATCCAGGTAAAGCTGTAACTGTTTTATCGTAGGTGTCAAAATGGGCTGGTCAGGTGGGTTGATAAACTGTCAAAACTGCCCGGTCTGGGTTTACCTGGAAACATTGCTTTTATGTTTCTTTTAACTGCTGTAATTGGTAATATGTCTTTGGGGATATTTTTTGAATGGCAATCATAAGTTTAATTTATTATGCTGTTTATGAAAACTACAAAATCAAAATACCAATCTTTTTTTTCAGTAAAGTAATTTAAGAGATTGCAAACATTATATGCACTTGGGGTTCACCTTCTACTCAACCAAGTTTTATAGTTTACCCATTTGACCTGTTAGAGGTAGAGCATAATTCAACTCAACCAATTTCTTGATAAAATTGGTTGGAATTGCCTTCTCGGTGTTATAATTTTTTTTTTCCCCCTATATATATACTCTTGTAATCATATGGTTTCTAATCATGAGCTCTGCTAGCAGGGCTTCCTACTGCACCAAATTACCCCAATATCAGACCCAGCGAAAGTCCGAGGTCTCAAGATTTCTCCATAACCGATAATTTTACTCACACAAGTCAGAAGATGAACCATAAAACCATTTTTGTAATTGCTTTTTTAGCAATAGTATTCGTGATTGTATGCTGTGGGGCAATTTCTGTTATCTTGAAGTACAGGATGATCTGTAGTTCATCAAATGCTGTTGGCCCTGATTTTACACCATCCACTAACAATAAGCGTGGTAAGTCTGTACCTTTGTTGGATTTCACTTATAAAAAATAGTCCGTAAGTGGATCCTATGTTATATTTATATTCTATACTCACAAATATTAGCACCACCTTGTAAAGTTCTGTACTTCTTCCTGATCATTCAAACAACACCTGCTGATTTTGTTCTGTTTTTGTGCACACATTCTAGTATATTATCTAAAATTGGTAAAAAAGTTAGAAAGGTTGGTCGAGTAACAAGATATAATAGTTACTTGTCAAACATGTAAAGTTCTGATACGAACAGGTCAAGTTGTGCTGACCCAAAACACTTTTTGTCCAATTTACTTATTTATATATAGTTAGTGTTTCGAGTATGATTATGAAACTTGTAGTATTTCAATAATAATTCAATTATTCGAATTAAGTGGTGTAATATTTATGCTTTATAAAACACACTTTTGGCCACTTTCAGCCCGTTTGACCCGTTGACCTGGTTCCTTTTGAGTTATGTGTTTCTGTTTGACCTGCTAGAGACAACACATAACCCAATCGACCCATTCATTGGTAAATCTATCGAAATGGTCATTTTTAATACTATCCTTGATAATAAAGTGATAATAGAAATCAGATCCCTTCAACTACATTGCTAGTTTGCTACCTTTGTTTATTGCTTCAAGTTAACGTCCCATGTAAATAATCTACATTAAATTGTACCTATTAATTTCTATACCTTGTGTTTCAGGACTTGGAGCATTGTTATCAAGTGATAAAGCAAGTTCCACACCGATATCTGATGTTTCCACCATGCCTACTTCTTGTCTTTCTGTTAAGAAATTTGCACTAGCTGAGCTTGAGAAAGCTACTGACAAATTCAGCTCAAAAAAAGTCTTGGGTGTAGGAGGTTTCGGATGTGTTTATCATGGGATCATGGAAGATGGAGTAGATGTTGCTGTGAAACTGCTTTATAGAGATGATAACCAGTATGGAGACCGCGAGTTCATTGCAGAAGTTGAGATTTTAAGCCGGTTGCATCATCTTAACCTTATTCAACTGATTGGTATATGCATGGAAGGGCACACACGCTGTATGGTCTACGAGCTCGTCCCAAATGGCAGCATTGAATCTCATTTGCATGGTATGCTATTTCTCCCTGAATGGTTGTCTAAAGGTGGCAAAATGGTTGGGTCATAAGGGTTGGGTATTCGGTGATGGTATGGGTCGGGTCAGGTCAATTTGACTGTAGTGTGTCAAATATGGCCACAAAAATATTCTATAATAAGTATTATAATAATCTATTGGAGAAAATGATTCAGGAGGTTCTATGTTCGACCTGTTTTCTTTTTAGCCAATTTATATTTTTTATTTTATTTATTTTCTATTTTACTCTATTGAACCACTATATATAAAACATAACCCGAACCTCTAGGTTTTTCCAATGGTTATTACAGATTGCTGTAGTTGAATCTGATTGGCCCCAAGTCATTTAATCTTCCAAGGATTTATGCAATTGTCTTGCTTATAAAATTCGAATAGTGTGAACTTAATTTGTGTCGCATGCTCTGTTGTCTTCTGTACCAAAAAAAGTGTCTAACTGCATAGTGGTGTTTCAGGTGTAGATAGACAAAAAGGACCTCTTGATTGGGATGCTCGGTTAAAGATTGCTCTTGGTGCAGCAAGAGGGCTGGCTTATCTTCATGAAGATTCTAACCCTAGTGTGATTCATCGTGATTTTAAGGCCGGTAATGTTTTGCTAGAAGACGACTTTACCCCCAAGATATCAGATTTCGGGTTGGCAAGGGAAGCTACAGAAGGAAGCCGGCATATTTCTACACGAATCATGGGAACTTTCGGGTATACCTCATACCCATTACACACATTATTATAAATTATACTTGCGATATTAAAATAGGCAAATAGGCTCATTTAATCTTAGAAATAGGCTCGAGTTCAGCTAGGATATTCAACAGCCCTAGGTCCGAAGTTAAAGGCTTGAAGCTAATTGTTTCCTTTTCAATTGACTTTACAAACTTTCCCTTCTTATATTGACCAAATTTTCCTTACAAATGAATTTTATATTTATTTACAGTTACGTGGCTCCTGAATACGCGATGACAGGGCATCTACTAGTCAAAAGCGATGTCTACAGTTATGGAGTCGTGCTATTGGAGCTTCTTACAGGAAGAAAACCGGTAGACATGTCTCAACCTCCTGGTGAAGAAAGCCTCGTGACCTGGGCCCGCCCACTTCTCACAACCCAAGAAGGTCTGTGCCACTTAGTCGACCCAACCCTTGCCGGGACCTACGACTCCGATGACATGGCTAAAGTGGCTGCAATAGCTTCCATGTGTGTGAACCTGGAGGTGACTCAACGACCCTTCATGGGTGAAGTAGTCCAAGCCCTGAAAGTCATATGCTACAAGGATGAAACCACAACTCAAAGAGACTCCTCTGCTGTAGAATCCGAATCTAAAGTTGGCGGCAGCTGGTGGAATGGTGATGGAGAAGCCTCACAGCGTCTAATCTACGGTAATGATTCTTCTCACTTTATAACAATGGAATATAGCTCGAGTTCCAACGGCGTGGCCAGGGAATCTGTGATTGATGGTCTTGCAAATAGGTCTGGCCCACTTAAGATGGGTCAGAGGAGGTCAGAGTTATATAAAGTAAAAAGGAGTATGAGTGAACTTGTTGGTGCTCGGCGTCTGTCGAAGACTTTTTGGAGTAAAGGTTCATTTTAGTAGTTCTTGTGGAAAGGGTAGTGATTTTTACACCTAAGCTTTTGATGTGTACATCAAAAATATGCACTTAAGATGTATCATATGCATTAATGAATGTGATATTTTGATGTACACGTCAAAAACTATGGCGTAAATATCACCTATCGGTTGGAAATGTACATGACCTGAAAATGTAAAACAGAACCGGGTCGAGTTTTATGTATGAAGAGAGATCCCTTTCTAATGGGGAAAACCTTAAAAAGACTAGGACCGAAATGGAAACATGGATTTTTTTGAAAGTTAGCTACATTTTTGGTACCTTAACTATACATCAATGGGTATATTTGGTTTTTGGACAAGATTTTGGGTTTTAATCATTTTTTATTGTTATTTTTTGTATGATCGTAACTGTTTTTTATACAGCAAAATTGCAAAACACAGAGGACTGGAATACTTTAGATAAAGTCTGGTAAAAACTTAACTGTACTAGTAAGTGTAACTTTTTTTTTATTAACAAATCTATTAGAGATGCCATTTGATAATAAAATGGGTTTACAGCTTGAAGGTTGTTTGCTAAAAAACTTAACTGGGCATGGAACTTGTAGCGCTCGTTTCATGTCATCAAGGTTTATATATTGAATGATTAGAACGAGGTAAAAATTGCCCGCGCATTGCGTCGGTTGTATATTACTAATTAGATTACGTTTTATAATATTAATCGTTTAAATTTTGTTCTTTAAAATTTTATAATGATTTACCTGTACGTAGATAATGATTAGTTAGTTAGTAGTAAATCTTTTTAGTATTAGTAAAATAATATATTTTTTTCATATAAGATTAAAATGTTGCTAATTTTATACTTATCATTATCTTTTTTTTATAAAAAAAAATAAAAAAATATTGCAAATAGAAAATACACGGGATTTAAATAATTGGATTAAAATTTATAACAGGATATACTTATGGTAAGATAATAAAAATAAGAGTGATGCTAATAACAATACTAATTACTAAATGTACTTTATATTCTAAATTGCAATTGTTAAATAAAGATTTATGCAATGAAACAATCAAAGGGGGGTAATTGTGTAGTTTTTGAAATGCATCAATTATTATGCAAGAACTTAAATTGTTTAAGGGTCAAAGAGAGATATTAAAATATTAATTTATCATGAGTTTTTGAGTAAGTTAGTTTATCATGGTATTTAATAGTATTTTACTATAGTACCCTACAAAATTTAATGAGAAAATGTTCCACTGCTTTGCCAAATAACAATAAGAGTAATGAACTAAAACGTCAATCTGTTTAAAGTACATAATGTTTGAGCATAAGTTCTCAAATTTGGTGATTTGTTATTTTTAAGTTGAATAATTTTATATTATTTTTGTTGATATTTTACATCATTTAAAAACATACATTTTTATTGACAAATTTTACCATCTATGACAGATTTAATATCTATATCAAATAATGTGTCAAACGAATATGTATAACTCCTCTTTTCCGTGTAAGAAATACAAACTTTTATGGTTTAAAATTGTGTTTTGCTAATGTGTGCCTCTAACTTGAAAAACTGTGTGGTTTAAGAGGATTCAATATGTATAACTCCTCGAGACACACGATTAATTCAGGTTGGTTCAAGATTAAGAAAGTTTAAATTCACACAGAAGTATTAACCAAAGTATTTCAATATATCATGTTGAAGAGCAAACAAATTTAAGTTTCAACCTTTAGAAATTCATGTGCAAAGTAGGACTAGCATTATATTTTACGTGTAATTACAACACTTGCTTCAATTGTAACCTTAATTTAAATTTCAATTAATATCAATCAATATCAATATAATATATTATTTCACCAATAACTTTCTTAATTCAATCTAATAGTACCTTCTTTATTTATACAAAACTGGATATCATTATGCCTAATTGTGCTTATGTGGCACCAATTACATTGTGTCAAATACACAAAAATCAAACGTGTCGCTTCCATAATTTTTTGACACATTTAATCTCACACCTCATCATGACTTGCATGTATAATTGACGTGCTTTAATTTCTATAAATTTAAATTCTCAAGTTTGACTTATAACTTTGAAAAACTCCTATGAATATTAAAATAAATTAAATATTAAACCCTTACTATGTTAAACATTCTCATAATTTCCTGAATCTTCAAATTTAAAGGGTATGTGTTCAAAATTCAAATTCGCCATCATCCATAAATTGATTCTTTCTTTATTTACGCAACAATTCTAAGAAACACTTCCTGAATTTTTTCTCTCTACGATGTCAATTTTTTTTTCTGAAGTAGCCATGTAGGTGCACATTCTCCACTTCCACGGTCATTATATTTGTTGTCATTTATTGTTCATAAGATCACAAGGTAATAATTATTTGTTGTTGCTTGATTCATCCATGTTCTTAATCTGAGTCTCTATCTATATAATTATGCGGCTATGAAGAAGAATTTGCGCTTTATAATTATAATTATAGCAATAACAATAAATATATTATACATCATTACTGTTATCGCACGGGTTTTAAGGTTAGTTTTAGTATATACACAGAAAAATGTACCAGTGGCATAATCACACGTGGTGACTTTGATTTATCCGCCATTTCCTTTCCAAATTTCTAATCAGACAAATCAGTTGCAGCGCGTGCCGCCACACGCCACCGCACAAGGCCGACTTAGCTGACTCCTGACAGTGAGAGCTATAATATCAACCAGCGTCATGCTCTCAGGTTTCATCTCCTCTTCTTCACGCACCGCTCTTCACTCCAACACTACCGTCATCAGGTATATACATAAATAGTTAAATACATTTATATATACATTTACTTCACTCATTTCTCGCAGTACTTTAAGTTCCTTCTGTAATCGGAACAAAATTAGGGCAAACATGTCATCTCCGTCAACTCGGCCGGAACTTCCAATTGTAGTACGTATTTTTTTTTTTTTTTATTAATTCATTCACACTTATTTTATATACATTTGATTTGATATACGATTGATTTGATGTTAATTATTATTAAATATTGATATTTATGGTTTTTATAACATAGCTTGGATTCGGTGGTGTAACGGTGGATCTATTGGCGACTGTGGCTTCTTTTCCTAATCCTGATGATAAGGTCAGAAGTACTAGCATGAAGGTAAACTAATGATCTATATTATTTATTTGTGTTATTTAGTTTAATTGATACAACATCTCCATTCGTAGTTAACTTAAGTTATGTTTTGATACACGCTGCTACTTTTGCTTTGTATTAGTGGTCGTTCATCTGTTAACAAAATGCTTAAGTGATCCGTGACGATATTTTAATTGTCAAAAGAACCAAAGAACTAGAAAAACAAAGAAAAGAAGAAGTCAAGGTGGTTACAAGCTCCTGACTATTTCTTCCCAAAGAAAAGGAAACGTGATTTAGTAGTGTGATATGGAAACAAATCAATGCATAAACCCACGTTCACATTTTCTCCATGAACAATGAAATTGCCTTCCATATTTCTTTGTTTATTTTAATTATAAATAGGAGGTTGGAAGAGAGTAAAAGGGGGAGAGCCTCAAAAGAAAACAAATAGAAAGCTACTGTTGAAAGATAGAAAAACGGCAGTAAGCAATTGTAGTTCTTTTAGAGAGATTAAATACAAACAAAGTTCCTCCAATTTTTATCTCGTTTCCATTTTTGTTTCTGTTACTCTATTTTAATTGTCACCGTTTATTATTTTCGTGTTCGTAATTCATTACGGATTAAGTGGTATCAGAGCATCGTTCCTAGTTGTGTATGGTGCAAACAAAGTCCGACTACAAAGCTTCCGACGAACCTCTGTCAGAGTTAAAAAGTCACCGAAAACCATCGAACAACAACCAACTTAAATCAGCAATGGCGGCAGAAGGAAGTAACATGCCAGGATTGACCGAACTTTCCGCTAAGGTCGATCAACTAACAACTCAACTTGAGTCCGTGCTTGCATGGATTCAATCCCAACAAAAGCCAAAAGCCTGAGAAACGCCTTTAAAGGAAAAACTTGACGAAGAATTAAGCTTGAAGTATGATACGGAAGATGATCGAGAGAGTGAAACTCCGGGTCGCGGTTCTCATCGACCATTCAAAGTTGAAACAAGAATTGACATTCCAACATTTGATGGCACCGTTGATGCCGAGAAGCTTGACTCATGGATCGACCAACTCGAGACTTACTTCACTCTTTATGGGTTTAGTAGTACCGAGAAGGTTTCTTTTGCAAGATTGAAGTTGACAAGCCATGCATTGGATTGGTGGAATTCTCATTTGAAGATGATGACCGAAGAGGAAGTTACATGGGCTCGATTCACTCGACTCTTAAAGCCAAGAGTTTTATCCAATAGGATACTCACCAGATCGATGGTCGCGATGGCATAATCTTCAACAACAACGAGGACAATCGGTACAAGTATACACCACGGAGTTTCGGCGTCTAGCGATGGCGTTGGGAATCTCGTTAGACAACGAAGATGTCATCACCAAATATGTAGCGGGATTACATCGTCAAATTCAAAATGAACTACGGCTACACGCGTTGGTAGATATATCTAGCGCGAGTCGCATTGCTATGGCTATCGAATTAAAAAACAAAAACAATGGGTTAAGGATGGAAGATGGCGTGAAAGAACAAGTTTCCGATACAAGTCACGTCGAGAAGAATGCGAAGAAAAAATCAAAAATTTCTAACAATGCTAATAAGTTTTGTGAGTACTGTAAAATTGCAGGTCATCTCGAAGAAGATTGTTGGAAGGCACATCCCGAGCTTTTTCCAAAAAAATGGGTGAAAAATGAACAAGAAAAAAATATTGTTGCAACAACTATTGCCAACGATACCGTCGAGCTCGGCCAAGTTGACGGGGTAGACAAAAGCTTGACACTCATGATGAAGACAAAAGAGAAGCTGCCTACGAAAGAAAAAGAAGAATTAGTCAACTTAAATATCCAAGTGAAGCAAGAATTAGTTGAAGCAATCATTGACATGGGAAGTGAAAAGAATTTAATTTTGGCTAGTCTCGTTCAGTAATTGGGTTTGGAGACAACACCACACCCTAGTCCTTATTTATTAGGGTGGATTCAGATAGATGTTGATACCTAAGTCAACCGGCAATGCAAGTTTCGGTTTGCTATCACCGATCAATATATCGACGAAGTCACGTGTGAGGTGGTTTTACTCGACATTTGTCAAGTGATTTTTGGTAACCCGTATCTTTGGGAGCGGGATGCAATTTACTTCCGACGTGCACAACAATACCAATTGACAAAGGATGGCAAGAAGTATATTGTCAACAAAGGCAAAAGTGCAAAAATCATTGATTTGGTTACGGTTTGTCATGCAAGAAGACCGAGTGTAATCAAAAGGTTTCCTAAGGAAATTGGTGAAGCCAATTTTCATCCTCATCAAGTTTAGGATCAACAGGAGTTGCTCGGTCTCTACCGGAGAAGGGGAGGCGTGATCCGTGACGATATTTTAATTGTCAAAAGAAACAAAGAACTAGAAAAACAAAGAAAAGAAGTCAAGGTGGTTACAAGCTCCTGACTATTTCTTCCCAAAGAAAAGGAAACGTGATTTAGTGGTGTGATATGGAAACAAATCCATGCATAAACCCACGTTCACATTTTCTCCATGAACAATGAAATTGCCTTCCATATTTCTTTGTTTATTTTAATTATAAATAGGAGGTTGGAAGAGAGTAAAAGGGGGAGAGCCTCAAAAGAAAACAAATAGAAAGCTACTGTTGAAAGATAGAAAAACGGCAGTAAGCAATTGTAGTTCTTTTAGAGAGATTAAATACAAACAAAGTTCCTCCAATTTTTATCTCGTTTCCATTTTCGTTTCTGTTATTCTATTTTAATTGTTACCGTTTATTATTTTCGTGTTCGTAATTCATTACGGATTATTAAGTGAGTGAGATTATTAGTATAAATTTTGATATGGCTAAATTGGTGTGTAATGTATTTATGTATAATTAAAGTATGCAATGAACGGCTGTATATTAATGAACTTGGCGGCTAATGCAAGAATTTTACAGTTTAAAAGTTATTGATTATCATTAAATTTCAATTGTTTCCATAAAGGCAATCTTACTGTTTACCATTTCCCGTTTGAGGTATTAGTGTGTACTTTGTACTGAGAAATCTATAAACTCGGTAGAAGTTTTGTTTCTTTAGCTTTATGCAAACAGTTGGGATGTTTCAGTTAAAGCTTCACGTTTTGGCTTTGGTCAAATTATTCCGTTTCCTTTGGTTATCTTATATATTCGGAATTGGTGGTGGTCCTAGTCGTAAAGTGTACTCCCTTATTCATATGAATGGTGTAGAAGTTTAATGCAAATTTTTAATTTGGATGTTGCTGTTGGCTTAATATCATCATTCACTCAAATTTGTTCTTAGGTTCAAGGAGGTGGCAATGCAGGAAATGCTCTAACTTGTGCAGCTCGTTTAGGATTAAATGCAAGGCTGATGTCTAAGGTAGGCAATATGCACATTAATTATGATGAAGACCTCTGTCCTCACTCTATAACTAGTTATGTGTTTCAAGTTGTGGTTTTGTTGCCCAATGGTAAGTTTCTATTAGAAACATAAAGAGAGCATAAACCTAAACCTACAAACCAGATATATGTCTGTTGTGTTTATGTATGTCCATTTATACAACTCTATTCCTTCATTTTGTGAGAAAAAGTCCTACACAAAGGAGCTAGTATTACAAGTACTATTTTCCTGATTGTTTCAGACTATCTTATTGTCAGGTTGCCAATGACGCTCAAGGAAGAGGAGTATTGGAAGAACTAGAAGCTGATGGAGTAGATGTCTCCTTTTTTGTGGTAATGAACATAACTGTTAAAGAGATTAATTTGTTAATAGAACCTTGTAGTATGTCATTGTGCTAAGACTCGCTAGTTCAAAAGGTAGAGCTACCTAATCAGTTATAGCAATTTGGATGGTTTGCGTGTCGTTAAGTTACAAATGTTCCAATGAATTTTTTCTAATGAAGAGAATTTATATTTCTATAATCCGCATGTGGGAATTAGGTGAAAGAAATTCACAAGGTTGATATAGTTCTTATAGCCTTGGCCCGAAGGTCCTCAAGGCAAGCTAATGCCAGTGTTTTCCATAGTATATTGTTGATTTGTGTCCCTTTTCATATAAGTTCATGTTAAGGTGATGTAAACACACCAGGCTATCTACTAGACTATGGCCCCTATGGTGTACTTTCTGTTGATGAAACAGTAGGAATTCATACATAACTTGAAAGGTATAAAGTAAGTGCGAACAAATTTTCTTCATTTTTTCCTGTGAGGTTATTTCCTGAATTTATCTTCTATACGTTGTATATACATAAAACACATAATGTTACTTTCTAAAGATTCTACAAAATTCTAGTGTTTTAGTACGTAGCATGAGTCTTGGATAATCCTTGCTACAAATGTATCACCTTATTGTCGTTCATTTGCAGGTTTCTGAAGAAGGAAATTCACCATTTACCTATGTCATTGTGGATAATCAAACGTAAGGGGACCTAAATGGTGGCTTTATTCCTTTTTATTTCTCTCTTGTTACCTCGACAAAAGGTACCATGTATTGCCAAGTGACCAATAATTTATGCAATACTCATTACTCACTATGATTCCAATTTCCTCAGTGACATCAGAGTATCTTTTTGATATATCAGTCGAATCCTAAACCTGTTATGACTTTTCAGGCCCAACGGAGTGCTGTATACCCTAGCAATGAAGTGCTTTGCGTTTAAGTCTATTAACTTTTTATTGTTTGTAGTGTAAAACTGATTGTCTAGATCATCTATTTTAGCATTTGTAGAAATTCTTTTTCCTTAAGCTGCAAAACAAAATAGGTCTTGTGATATTAGTACTTATATCATTCTTTCCAGGAAAACTCGCACTTGCATTCATACTCCAGGGTCGCCACGTATGTGTCCGGATGACCTCAAGAACTCAAATCTGTTATCTGCATTGGAGGGAGTGAATCTTGCTTATTTTGATGTACGATATCATGAAACTGCTTTAGTTGTTGCACATGAGGTAAGTGTTGTGATTTTTATAATCTTTATTCTCTTCTAGCTTGTAGTATTCATTTTTCCTGAATCTATATGGTGAAAAATTGTCTTTCAAATTTGTTACTTATGCTGGCAGACGAGCTTTGATTCTCATGAAGTATTTAAAAAGAAACTATAACTTACAACATATGTTCTACACTTGCTAAAAACTTGTATTGTTCTCTTAGGATAGTCACACCTTTACCAGAAAAGGAATTATCCGATAGATAGGAGACAGTTATTAACTCTTTATATAGTTAGGGAGTAGGTTATACTGACCTCATTGTTGCCCTTCCTTTGTAGATAAAGTTTGTAATCTTGTTTGTAAACATAGACTCGCTTTATAAAATGTCAATAGAGGTGGCAAAAGGGCGGGTTGGTAACACGTCAAAACAAGTAGTTTTTGGTACGGTACATAAAGAGTTTGGCTGGGCTGATTTGAGCCGAAACAAATTTTGTTTTACAAATAATTACTTTTGTTAATACAATAAGAAAACAATGGTTTCACGATATTAATTTAATTCGTTGCATGAAATGCATTAGGAGGTAATATGTATTAAAATAAATCCCAGACAACGTAACCTGTTCAAGCCATTTGGTCTGCTTCATTTTAAGTAATAAATTCTGGCTTATTTCTACTGTTATAGATAAAACACAAGCCAAGTTGACCTGTTTTTAAGTAAAGGGTATGAATTTACCAGGTCGTACGTATTTGTCAGAGTATGACTTCATTTCTCTAATTTTTGGCTTACGTCGGCTATAATGTGTAATTTTCTTGCGATCAGCGATCATATAGGGACTATATTGATATACACAGTACTTGTTAAATGCTACCAGTGCAGGCAAATCAAAAGAGTATACCTATTTTAATTGATGCTGAAAAGCTAAGGGATGGGTTGGATGAGTTTCTATGTTTAGCGGACTACGTTGTGTGCTCGACAAATCTTCCACAGGCAAGCTGATGCTTTTTCCAGTTTATCTGTTTATAATCTTTTAAGCAATTTCTTCTTGCATTTAAGTATCTGTAATTTATAAGCAGAAGAATCAACTTTCCTATCAGCAAGTTATACACATGAATGAAGTATTAAAGGTTTTTATCGCCTCTAATATTATATATCTGCTCATATTGGAACTGCTAGAATATAAGGATGTAAAAGTGTTATCATCAAATTAGTCTGCAAGAGGACAAAGTGCTTTGATCATCATTTAATAATTTAATATTATTAGGAACTTACTTTTATATATACCTGTAAGGCATTTTTTCTAGTATGACATTTATAAATACAACTGTTTTCCTGCGTATTTCATTATTTTTATAGTATTAGGAACTTACTTTTTTGTATACCTAACAGGCATGGAGTAAAGCTCCAACTGTTCCAAGTGCACTTGTTTCCATGTTGTTAAGGTTGCCTAAGGTCAAATTCGTCATTGTGACTTTAGGTGCAGATGGTTGCATGATGCTTGAGAGAAGTATTGCTGGTGCGTTTGAATGTTTATAATCTCTTTTTGACCGTCATTATCTCGACGTGGACAACTCAACAATTACATCCTTTTTCGTTTTTGTTTCTGCTTCCGTTATTTTTCGTATCTGTTGGATATTATTGTGTCTTCACTTTTGACAGCTTCTGATGTTAACTTTACTTCCAGCAGAGGTCAGTGAAGCTAAAGAAATCGATATAGACGATTTATCTGAACTATTGAAGCAGAATATCGATAGTGGTAAAACTACTCCCACATGTGTTTCATCAGTAAGCCCCTTTTTGAGTATTAATGTGTGACTCTGATTTATTTGTTCGCAAGAGTACTTGTGTAGTACAAACATTTCCTGCACTTATAAAATCAACCAGTGACCTCCCGCTAACAAGGAAATAACCAGAGACATAGTCATTACTTTTAAGGATTGTTAACCCTTGTAAATGTTTAATATACTGATAAAACACGTTTCTATATAAAAATGCCTAATTGTTGATTATCAACCCATTTACTATGAAGATTGTTAGTGACAGTGGTGATACATATTAACTTCCATGTTCAGGATATTACAAGATTGCAAGCCAAGGGAGTTGGAACTGTCTCCGGTAGGCTATTTCTTGGAACCGCTGAGAAGATTCTGGAGTCTGAACTCGTGGATACAACCGGTGCTGGAGATGCATTTATAGGGTCCATACTGTATGGTATGTACATGTCACCTCTCTCTCAACTCTCAAGTACCACCATATTTTACGTAGAGTTAGAGGTGGGGTGGGTCAGGGTGGTTGATAACAGGTCACAACAAATGGGGGTTGAAACAGGCAACTTTCTAGTAAGGGTTTAACGGGGTTGTGTTGGGTCGGTTCGCAAACAATATGCTATTCCCTTTATATTTTTTTAATATTAGTTCATGCGTTATATGGGTACAAAAGATGTATTCTACAAAACACTCCTAGTTTTTGAATAAAGCGATTTAGAAAGTTGTATTTTTGCATGCCTTAAAACTACACTTTTGGAAACTTTCAAGACGTTTAACCCGTCTGACCCATTTCAATTTCAGCTTTTTTGTTCTGACCCATTACGTGTTTGGGATTAAACAGAACCCAAATCAACCTTTGCCACCTCTACACATTTTAACAGCCCCAAGTGAGACATTAAAGTCAATAATTGGATCGATTCATTGGCTATTGAAGTAGCTACCCGAATCGAAAGCTTTTGATCTATATGTTATTTGTAGGTATTTGCACCAACATGCCACCAGAGCAGATGCTACCTTTTGCAGCTCAAGTCGTAAGTATGAAAGCAACTTCATGTTTGTTTTGTCATTATGACATAAAGTTGCGTCCACACGATTCAATAGTTAAATCATTTTCTTCAAGGCAGCACTTGGATATGCGGTTTAATATAATTGCTCGATTTCATATAAGTCAAATAATCGTGCTTTGATCTACTATAGGGATAGTTAAGCACTTGTGGACGTGTTTAGTTGACGTGATTGCAATAAAAGTATACTGATTATCAAAAGGTTAAATAGAAGTATCGTATTACCCATTCTATCAAACCATTCTTCTAACTATAACAACTTCAAACAACAAAAGCACATCTAAACGCCGTCATAATGTTCTTGACCGTAGGTGGTTGATATTTTTTAGTATTTTTTATGTGTTACCTCCGTATTTAAGATCTTCATTTCGGCCTTTTGGGTAACTTTGGCCTAACTTGTCTAATCTGTGATCACAGGCAGCTATCAGTTGTCGAGCATTGGGAGCTCGGACAGGTCTTCCACATATCTCAGATCCTCGGTTGACGCCTTTTTTAGGTTAGAGGCCCCTTACCACTACAATGGTCAGGTAAGAAAATTGGGGCCTGGCTTCCGGATTTGGCTTTTCTTTCTTGTTTACTTGATTGGATTTTTTTGGACTGATCTTGTACTCCTTGTACCATTGTAGATTTGTAGTTTCATTTACTATGTTATTCGTCTCTAAGACAAAGATGTTTGTGACTTAAAATTAAATAGATAGGTTGTGTGATGTTTGAAAAGACTAAAATGCTCGGGTTTGATGTGTATTTCTCGTATCCTTAGTTGACTAGTTATTTAAGTGAATCACATCGAGGAATCTGGGCCTTTAGTGGGGTTTTACAAATCGATCTGACAATCTAGATTTGATTCTCATAATTACACTTTACACCTCCTAACCAATAATTTTGTTAATTATAAACATAAAAATATAAAATTTCGGCTAATATACTAAATTAAATAAATCTGTAAAAATCTTTGAAAATAAATACTGGATATTGAAAATGATTTTATTATTATCTAAATTGGTTATAGAGTTTCGTGATTTCATAGGAAACGTACTTCACTACTGTTATCATATTTTTATTAGTTATTTTATTTACTTTATTTTCTATATTTATTTAGTCGACCTTATTGTTTTCATATATATAACTAAAAATAAATCTATCATCTATTACATATTAAATTTGCAAATTAAAAAAAAAAAAAAAAAACTTGCCACATATTACGTACACACAGTAATCTAAATATTAGTAAATCATAATTATATAAGGTCTCTCCCAATTAGGGTTGCATATAAATGGTGCGGAACCGCTAGAACTGGTAAACTGAACCGGGACTGTGCCATAACTGAACCAACCCGAAGCATAACGGTCCGGTTCTCGGTTCTATTTTTTAACTTTAATGGTTCGCGGTCCGGTTCGGATCTATTGATGTTGTAATAGGAGTTAGAAGAGAATTTATATTAATAATTACATATCGGATGGTTACACTAGCAAACAACATCATATAAGCCATGAACTAAATTTATTATTAAATCGAAATAACATAGGTAATTATAAGTGTTTTGATCGATGAATTGTCTCAACTAGATATAACTTGGACAAATAAACAGGGTATTGATGAAGATGTCGAAACCGAAAAACAATTATTCCTTGACATGTTTCATCGGTAACAATTATTCCTTGACATGTTTCATCGGTGGAGTCTCCCATTTCAGTTCATGTCAAACCTTCTCGACGTTTGTGACATCGTTCAAATGTCGCCAACTTGCCGCAAGTATTTCGAAATAGTAGTACATGCCACCCTTTGGACCATTTAGCTATATCGGAAACAGTCAGCCCGATCATACATTCAAATCATAATGGTTGATTGTAAATGTGTCAAGATAGAATGACGTTTTAGTAAGCAATTTCTTCATTTGTGCACTCAGCATCAAAACAAAAAGAATATTACTGTTACAAAAATGTCCAGCTTCACTACAAAAACATACCCGATCATCACCCATGTCTCCGGCCGGCAATGGCCGTTGCCGATCACCAAGAAAACACCACCAAACTCTTAAGATGGTTAGGAAGATGAGCTTTTCATCAAATCTCTCATTATCCTCTACATCAACTTAACACCCGGTTGTGCAGCAACTCGTTTTCCGATCAAAAGAACACTTGTCGTTCACTTTTGAAAGTACAATGAGTTTTTTTTTTTTACTTTTACCCTTTATGTTTTGTTTATTTCATGTTTCAAAAGTGTAATAAATGAGTTGAATGAAGTTTTATATTTTATTACTAGTGTTAAACCCGTGCGATGTACGGTGGCATTAATATGACCGTATATGATGTAGATGATATACTTCAAACATATAATTATTGTATACAGATCTTATTTCACATTACATATATTATCCTACAAAGTTAGATAATCATAACGTGTACATGACAAAATCACATCATAAAAGAATGAATCATACGTACCATGTTATACACATTCAAATCGATAATATATGATGATATATTAGCTCCGCACGGCAACCTAAACCAATAAAATGATTATAAGGATAACTGTATCGTTATAACAGAGTAAGAATCGTAGTTTTTCTTTTTTGTAAATTTTAATCACCGCAACTACCATCATTTTGCCAATTGTGGTTCTATATAGGCATAATTCGGCATCAACTTGTGTTAAATAATGAGCCACTCATATACTTTGATCCTAATTTGAGAGTCTGCCCAATACTCACCAACAATTACATCACACTAAAATTCTTTTTTATAAAACTTAAAAAGCACCGCTATGGTTTTCATGGATCAAAATTGATTTTGCTGGAACTGAAATGCAATAATTTTGCGCATGGATAGTAGAATTAAACATCACAATCGCTAGTTTCATACGATAACTTTATAGGGAAGGTTCAATATAATTTACTTACATAACATCCTTTACGTTTTAGTGATGAAGAGCAGTTGCAAAGCTTTGTATATATAACACACAAATCAATATTTTCCTGTTCTAATTCGGCGACATTTAAAACCCTAATGCAGTCAATAAGTGGATGCTCTTAGGAACTTCCTTCACGTTCTCCTTGAAGATACTTAGAGCACGGGGTGTGGTGACACTGTCACCACAGTGTTCTGGACAGTGTTCTGGAGAATGTTGTAATTGAGGATTTTGTGGTGTGGTGACAGTGTTCTGGACAGTGTTCTGGAGTTTTTTATTATTTGTTTTATTTGTTTTTTTAATGCTGATAATTGTATAAATTAATATATAAAAATAAATAAATCAAATAAAACAAGATTTAATTAATTAAAAAAAATTACAAGTCCTAAAATTAAAATACATAATTTAAAAAGTCCTACAAATTTAAAATACAAAAGTAAATAAAATAAGACAAATCAGTTTTCCGATCCCGAACCCGAAGCACCACCTCCCGCTCCCGTTCCGTATGGCCATCCCATTGTCTCGCAAATCTTCTTCTTCTCCATTTCCAAGATGAACCTTGCTTGCTCCGGTAAATGCTCAGACGGCATCGACAAGATTCGAAGTTTGGCCTCGAGATCCTTCGTCTTGTAGTAGCCTTGCTTGTCGGATCGGATGCCATCGAATGTTGTTGCGAGTGATTCATCAAACGAAGCACGGGAGGAACCGGCCGAACCAGAAGAAGTGGTTTTTTGAGACTTCGGTTTCCTTGACTTTCCAGCCGGCCGTTGATGCGGATCGTCCCCAAATAAACCCTCATTCGGGTTTTGCGTTTCTTGCTCCGGTGGTTCGTCAAAGTCCGAGTCCAAATTGACCGTCTTGCGGCGTTTTGGAACATTTCGTCTACCGACGACAAACGGATCGGGATGTAGCCACTTCTGTTTATCCTTCAAAAAGTTCCACGCAAACAAACTTGTGAAAGTTGTTTCGTTTTCCAGCTTGTATTGCGTGTCACAACGGATCAACAAATCATCCCCCCTTCACCGCTCCGTAGTTGATCCGAAAGCCTTTTCCATATGCCTTGCCACCTGTTGCAGTCCGCGTTGAGTTTGGTCCATTTTGACGACAACGCGTCTTTTCCTCGTTGAAATGGTGGATTCCGTGCGTTGTACGAATCCATCACGAGATACCAAAACGAAGACCCTTCTTGGTCAGTTCCACGTTGTGAATTTTCGGACACCGAAATCCAACTTTCGGCCAAACGAAGCTCGTCCTCCGGTACCCAAACGTTACGGTGTGGAACGACTTTTTTGGTTTTGGCCGGTGAATCTTTTTTGGGTTTTTTGCCCTTGGTTTTTTTGGATGATTCGGGTGTCGGGTTGGTGTCTTCAACGGATTGGACGTCAGGTTGTTGTTGACTTTGACGCCACATTTGAAATTGGGCGTATTCATCGGGTGACAATTGTGGTGGTGGTTGCATCGGTCGGTTGTAAGCGTATTGGGTAAATCCTTGAATTTGTGAGTTGAAAGATGGTTGATTTTGTTGCGGTTGTGAGGTTTGCCATTCGCTCGTGAATGGGTTCCAAGTGGATTGTAAATGGTACGGGTTAGAATTTTTTTGGATGAATTTTTGATTGTTTAGATTATGTGTGTGAAAGAGTGTTTGAGATAGTGTTTGAGATAGTGTTTGAATTGTGATTTGAGATTGTATTTGAGGTGTGTTTAAATAGGAAAAAAAATATATATATTTTTTAAAAATCTGCCGTTCAACGGCTACTTTTTTAAATTTAAAAAGTAAATTTTTTTTAAAAAAAAAAACTAACGGTAAAAAAAGAAAAAAAAAAAAGAAACGTTGCCGCTCACAACGTTCGGAAAAGGACGGCGGCCGGAAAACGCGACGAGAACGCCGTCTCGGTGCGGCAGAACGCCGTCCGACGGCGTTCTCGTCGGAAAACGGTGACAACCCCCCCCCCCCCCCCACACCCCGTGCTCTTATGAGTAGAATCTGATACTATACCATGGGTCCACCAACAATTGACTGTGCAACAATCGGTTTTATAGAGCATGAATAACACAAAATGCTAATTACATAATCACAAAGGTAGTTAGATGACAAACCGTATGAATAACTGTAATCACGGTAACAACATTTACCACCAAAAGCAAAAACTGAGTGTCTGAAAACAATTTATAAGAGATCGCTTAATAAATTAATATAAATAAATTTACACGTGAAATCGAAGAAGAGTGAGGAGGCATATTCAGATCCCTTGTGCCACAACAAATGGATCAATCGCCCGTCATACAACTTCTCATTTGAAAATCACTTATGTGGATGATAACACAACATAGAAAAACTATCGATAAATGTAATTTCTGTTGCCTTTACAAAATCAGTGTTACTTTCTTTATAAGATAGAAATCAGTTTTACTTTCTTTCATAGGATTTGAAAGCAAGCAACCAAGCCTCTCATCACCCAACAAATGTAATGCTGCTTCCTTTACAAAATTCAATTAAGCATTTCGTCAAACAGTTGGCATCAATGGAAATGTTTTGATTAAGTTGAACAAACTCAAAATTAATACATTTACCTTATTTATGGCTTCAATTCTTCAATCATTTGGGCAAAAGACAAGTAAAATTTGAAAATAAACAAATACAACATCAGGAATCATGATATTTTACCAAAATAAACATCAATTTTATTTAGTTTCATAAACCTTTTTTTTTTCATTTTCAATAACCCTTCGTGTGATCAAATGTAAATAGAAAGAGAAAAAAAAAACAGATGTGAATTCAATGAAAAATAGATTACCAAATGAAATACAAGATTCTTAATTGATTTGTTATTACTCGGCATGGGGTTTACAGTATGTAATATGCGAGCGTCCATTTTGAATTTTGAACGCATATCTTTCGATTATATACGAAGATATAGGAAATTAGGGGAAAGTTTCACGTGGTAAGGTTGAGAAGTTAAGGGCGCGTTTAGTTACGGAAAACTCTTATATTTTTCTTCAAAATTTTATAGGAAAACTGAAAAATTAGAAAATGCGTTCAAATTGAAGTTTTTCGGAAGAGTTTTCTAAAGAAAATGAAATATATGATTTAAAGTTTTCTAACTTTTCTAATTTGAAAAATGAAAACTCCATCTCTTATATTTGAACGCGTTCTCTAAACCTCTTATGATTTTCAAGGGACAGAAAACTCTACAAAATTAGAAAAAGAAAAATGAAGATATTTTTCCGTAACTAAACGCGCCCTAATTGCTTTAGTTTTTGTAGCAGTTTTTCAAACTTATAAGTCAAAGTAATGAAACTTTGAAAATGCATCATTAATTAAAATCGTTACAAATTAAAGCCTACTAATTATACATGTAAGCATAATGAGATGTCATATTAAAGGCTTAAAAAAATTGTGAAATTGACACCTCAGAATTTAGTGTATTTAGCAGCCGTTGATTGGTGCCACATAATCATCATTAAGACATAATGACTCCAGTTTTAGAGATAATAAAGATTATTATTATTATTATTATTATTATTATTATTATTAATAGGTGAAGGTTTACGACAACGCAAATTTTGATATTATTATTTTTTACATTTTTTGCAACATTGCATAAGGTTGTTAATTTAATTTTATTATTATAGTTTTTATAAGATTTTTCTTTTTTTAAATTAAAGATGATTAATAATTTCAACTCTTTTAATAGTACAACAACTGATGTTATTTTGGGCAGATTAAAGTTGTTTGAAGGGTTAATAAAATAACAATAACATATTTGGTCCGATCACACACATGTTCTACAAATTAGATGGAGGTCCAATATAGATACGTTTTAATCTATACGTTAATTTGTACCAAATAATTAATATGGTAAAATTTGATGGCAATAACAATGTAACTTACATAATAATTAATATGGAGTACATATCATGAGGAAAATAAAAAATAACGCTTAAAATAAAAATGAGAAAAATTAATTATTTATTGGAACTGTAATGTAACATAAAAATTAAAAAAATATTAAACATGGTATTATAAGATTTTAGTCCTTGTTGAAGAAGTTGAGATCCACAATGTAGTCTTCATCGATTTCATTACCAAGCGAGCGAAGTTGTTGGATTGATTGATCTCTCATTTGGACCTTCTCCGTAAGCTTTTTTAAAGCCTCTTCACCAACTCCATCTTTGGCCACATTGAATTTTATTTAGTCAATAAATTATTGAGGATCAAATTCATCTACAAAACTATTTTAAAAATCTGGTAGTAAATTCTAATTTTCATGTAAGAATCTATTTATAAAAGTATTAATATACCTTTCAAAACTTTTGAACTTTGTGAATCTTCAAAAACATGAGATTTTTCATCTATGAATCAATTAAAAAATAAGTTAAAGAATGCCAATTAAAATATGTATATATATGTATTATTACTAGGTTGCTTTTCATTAGATGAAGATGGTTTTAGTGGATTCATATATATGAATTTGAATGAATGTGTGAAGATTTTTAATGAGATGAATGATATATATATAGGGATAGGATTCAAGAGTTTAATTAGGAAAATATTTTAGTGAGATATTTATAAAAGTTTGTTAAAAAGATTGAGAAAGGTATTTTTTTATTTTTATTTTATTGAATCCGTCCATTTTTTTTAACATCATTCAAGACTTTTTATATTTAATATTATTTATTATTTATTAGTGGGATATATATAAAAGTTTGTTTAAAAGATTGAGGAACATTTTTTTTTTTTTTTTTTAATTTGGTCAAATCCAGCCGAGATTTGTGTCTTATCATTTAAGACTTTTTAGTTTTAATTTAATATTAGTAGATAATTTAGCCAATAACTATATTTAAAAAATTATTTAAGGGTGAAAATGTAATTATTCAAAACTAATCTAGATCGTTGGATCGTTTAAGAAGAAACCTAATCAATGGCTCAAACTTCTCCATGCTATCCTCTTTTAATTATATAAAATAAAATAATTATATATATAAATAAATATAAATATAAAAGATTATCATTATTATTATGTTATTTAGCAATTGTTTGAATTTATTTATTTGATAATTATTGAAAAACTCCGTCGGTGGTGGGTTTTGGGATGAAGGTGGTGAGAGAAAACAACTTTTAAATTCATTTTCTTTTTTTCTTTTTCACAGAAAAGCTTATTGGATATGTGGTACGGAATTCCAATTCAAATGGAGGTAAAAAGTAATATATATATGGTTTAGATGAAAGATGATGAATTTATAAATTTAAAAATAGATATAGGTAATGTTATTGAAAATTAATTTATTTAACATTCTTATTTAAATTTAATTATTTTTACATCAATTAATCGTATTAGTTTATGATTTAAGTTCTTTTTATTAAAATTGAAAAAGTTAAGGAGTGTTATTTTAAAAATAAGTGAAATTAAAGGACTTAACTGAATAATTGAAATTTTTAAAATTGTAATTCGTTAATCAGTTTGTAAGTTCTACACATTAAATAGTAAGTTAAACGCATACAATAGATTACCTAAAACCTTGAATATATACAATAATAAATTTTAAAGTTTGACACACACAATAATAAAATGTGATAATTAGATGCTCTTTGGTAAAATAATGAAATGTGTTAATCATAGTCGAACATAGACGACTAACTTTCACTCGTAGACAATTGTATGTTGCTATCTCACGTGTTAAAAATCAAGAAGGACCTGAAGGTACTTCTTTGTGACAGGATGACTTTTAGACAAATAAGACGACAAATGTTGTATACAAAGACGTCTTACAATGAGCATAATTGTTGCTTCGTATTGCAACTTGAACGTTTATGATTGCTATCTTTTTAAATATCTTTATACTTTAAATTTGGATATGTATAATTTCATTTATAATTCTGTATGTTATTTGACTTATCTTAAATATGTTCATCCACCAATTTACGATATACACGCCCGAATTTATATACAAAAAATAAGAATAATATGACACCTACTAATGTTGAATATACAAAGTATCCTAAATATTTAATTTCAAACTTCATTGCTTAATTTTCAACTCATATGACACGTTAGAACTTTATCACATACTCATATGAAACGTTAGAACTTTATCACATACATTACATTACTTATATTACTTATATTATTGTAATTAATAATCATACCTTACGATCTTAGCCAAGCATGTAGATATCGAAGCATGTAGATAGTTTTCTGAAGTCTTTCGTTAAACATGGTCCACCTATATCTTTTATAACTAATGGAGTATACATATTATAGATTATTTAAGTGTAGACTATATCATAACTCGTAAAATTTGCGGGCCACATTGATCATAAGAAATAATGATGAAAATTATAAGTTGATTAAAAAATTATTACTACCGCAAGTTAAGTATAATAAACTAATATTATGTTGTTTGATATAACATACATGTAGGGTCATTACGAGTTTACAGTGAAACTTGTAAAGTCCTACTACTTTATACTAATAAATGGTATGCAGATTTGAAAATGAAGCACATGAATAATAAAAACATGTTTGTTAGATGCAAACTGTGTTGAGTAAGTCGAATTTAGTAGTACTAAAAACGAAATATAAATGTACGGTTTATTTATCTAAAGTTTTAGGTTATATAACACTATAAATTTGAAAAATGTGAACGCATTGAATTTGTGCATACAAGGTATAGACGAAATATTATTTTTGAAAAAACAATCAATAATAAACTATTGTTAATAGAGGGATATTATATAATAACATAAAGTATAATAATATCATATTTAAAAATGATTAGTTATTAGTTATTTGTTTTTATTATTTATATAAACGCTTACATAGACAAAAAGTTAATAGATAGGTACGGTTTATTTATTTTATATGCAAATACGTAGTTGTATATAATATAAAATATAAAATTAATATCAATAATTCGGATTTATCATTAATAAGCTAACGATCATAATAAAAGATAAGTATTCTGTGAACAACAATAAGCAAATTCAAAGTTTAACATTTAAAATAATAAAATATTTAAAAATTTTAAGTAAAAAATCGAAAAAAATCAAGTATTGAGGAGATTGATTCAATTTCGCTTTCAGTGTCGTGGCCTTGCAACCCATAAAGTACTTACAGCCTGAAGCCTAGCGAAGTAGTTTGATATTGAAAGCCACACTAGTACATATTGTCGTGTAGTCAAAATTGCGTGAACTCCATTTAAAGTACTTTCCTGTATACGGTAAGCCTAAACATTTGGTTTTTAACATAAAAAAAATGATACTGTTTGTGGAGGTAGTAGTAAATAAAAATATTTATAAAGATAAATTAATATTCTATCTTTATTATTTCAGATGGTCGGAACCCACCAATCCACATAACACTACGTTAAGCAAGTGATGTCCACATTCCAAATACAATTTGAAATACATCACCTTTTGGCAGCTGATCTTTTAATCTTAAAGATCTCATTGAACTGTAAATAAGTTTTCTCAATAATCAGTTTGATTTGACTGTCAGTTTGACCAGAGTGAATTACTTTCTTAAGTTCAGTCATTTGTTTAAATTGATCTTTTAACCATCCTCCATAATTTTCAGAAAACTCAAAAGATACTATTTCATAGACAAGTAATAACATTATAATGAAAAATAATAATATGCACAAATATGGAGCCCAAACATTTTATAGAAGTATCATATTAATGTACAACTTAACGCCTGATTATGTTTACTTTATTGATGACATCACTTGTGTTTTAAGTAATGAAATAAAAGTTTATAAATGATACAAAATGTACCCTTATAATTATGAGTGGGATCTGCTTTAGTTCTTATGTTCATGAAAATGCCCTAAAAAAATGTAGAAAGTTTTGAAAAAAAAACTACGACATTATATTCTTAAATTGTAAGTATTTCAAAAACCTAAAAATTGATAGCTTTAACATCTCTTGTGCTACATGAACATTAGGGTTGAGCAAAAAACCGAATTAACCAAATCGTAACCGAATTAACCGTCAAAACCGAACCGAATTAACCAAACCTAACATGTAACCGCGGATTTGGTTAACGTTTTTGGATTCACCAAAGTTTGCGGTTCGGTTATGAAAATAAAAGATATTCGCACCGGTTTTAACCACACCGTCCCCACACACTTTTACACATTAAAATATTATATTTATATTTGTATATATTAATAAATATATTATAAATTGATTTGCAACTAATAAAATTATCTTTAGGAACAAACTTTGGTAAGGAAATGAAATGTCGATCTCCTATGTTTACTTTGGTAAGGATATGAAACTAAAACTGCACTAAATTTGCTACATCTAAGGTTGTAAAACTGCATTTATCTACTTCTATGTTGAGCTAAAATATGAGAAAAAGCTCTCTTATATTTAAATGTTTATGTGCAATGTATCAGGCACAAACTTATTGAAAAAATCTTTTTTTTGTCATAAACGGTTAACCGAATTAACCCCTTTATATCTAGACGTTAACCAAATTAACCGAATTAACCAATCCGTTTATTAACCGAACCGAACGGTTAAAATTTTAGTTATGGGGGCGGTTTTCAAACCTATCCACACCTAACCGCCCCATGGTTGTTCATATTTTACAGACACATTGAAGAGTTTCTTTAAATATAAAAACAAATATAGAGTTTTGTTTAGTAACTTAATATCGATAAAAAAAAAAAAAAAAAAAAAAAAAAAAAAAAAAAAACAGTAGATTGAATAGGTAGGGATTTGTAATCGGCTACTAAAAATATTCAATTATTATTATTTATTATTTATTATTTATTAATTTATTAATTATTATTATTAATTTATTATTTATTAATTTATTAAATAAAACTAAAACAAAAACTATATTAGACATAGAGGTTGAATATATTCTCGTTTGGATATCCAAAATAAAACCCCCAATGAGTTTGGATATGTTTTATTTGTTTTACAAATACATATACGTACTTTATTATTGTGATTATAATTTCCAAAATAAAAGGAGTAACTAGTACCATCTATTTCTCCACGTAAATGTGATTTAAACGTATTTGTGTTATTTGTGTGAAAGGGCATAATTGAAAATGACATGTTTATTTGGTTGTAGATTAGTTAATCAAGCAATGGAATTAATATCAATGGATTAGATTAAAACTTTCTAAATCATTAAAGGCCATGATTAATTCTTAATCTGCTATTTGCATGATGTTTTTGTTTTATATACAAAGAGAGAAGAGATGTGAATCTTCTTTGTGATATATTCACATAGAAATCAACTTTTAGCATAATTAATTGAATTTATATCCCTTTAAAATAATTTATTGTAGGGGTCTAATTTTTTTTATAGTAAGGGGCTTTATTGTTTAAATAAGAAAATTAGGAGACTTAATTGGGTAATTGAAAGTTTTTTATATTTATGATAAAATCATATAACGTTTAAACCTGTGTATATACATGAGATATACCTTGTAAATGTTATAAGGAGTATTACAATACACTATAGTATTACTTAAGAAAATAGATAAAACATTTAAATCATAATTTGTTAATTTAAATGTTGAATTTTACATGTGAATTAGATGCATGTGAAAATATTTGAAGTCATTTTATTTATCTGAATGTTATTTTGAAAAATAAATTATTATTGTAATAAATTATATTATATTTATAATTGTAGTTTAATAGAGATATATATATATATATATATATATATATATATATATATATGTTATAATTCGGTATGTATTAGATAAGATATAGTAGAAGAAGTTTTTTTTCTAATCCAAAACTATAACCCGTTAATTAAATATAATTATTGTAAAAATTATGTTTTAATAATTTAAAGTATGAAGTTCTATTTTTAAATTAAGTAAAATAAAAAGACTTATTGATCAATTAAACTTTAATTTTAAATGATGATGTTATTTATATATAAGACTAGGCCTTGAGCCCTTGCGATGCATGGTCATTTATAAAATATAATTATATTAATTTGTAAGTTTAATGTTGTTAATTAAAAAATACAATTATTATTGTGATAATGATTAGTAACATAAATTAAACTATAATGGATGAACTTGTATTTATTTTTCATCAGTTGATACATCAAGTATGATGTAGTATTCTCATTTTCTTACGAGAAGTTGAAATTTGGGTCTCTGTTCATTTATCACGGTAAAATCGATCTTGTCACCACGTGAATGACAAAAGTAACAACCGTTAATTGCAAAATTATGTTAAGTTTCGATACATTTGTTGAGCCATTGCGATTAAAAAAATAAAATTAATCATATATTTTTTAAGTTTTCAATTGTATTAATATTGTTGTAAATTTATTATTGAAACTCAACAGTAACGTATACCAAAATGTACAGAAAATAATCAATTTTATATATTTTATTAAAATTAATTTCTTTAAACTTGATATTTGATGATGATAATATTAGATCATTGCAATGTATGAAATATCAGTAAGAATATGAATTTATTTTTTATGTAGAAAATATTAATTATTTATTAAATGTAATGCATAAATTTAAAAAGCTATTAAAATAAATTATAATAAAATTAAATTATAAATCTTCACAAAATAGAAGGAAGTAGTTTGTTAGAAATTCAAAAAATTTAAAACTTTAAGAGAGTGTTAGGAATTATGAAGATTTTTAAAGAAAAACTAATTTGATGATGTGGCATAATTAGGTGAGTTTTAGAAAAATGTAAAAAAAATGATGTAACATGGCTAAAAGATAAAGAAAAATATTTATTTTTATATATGTAAATAGATTCCTTTTTAAATAAGATAAAAAGTGAAAAGTGGTCGATCCATCTACAGGGATCATAACATGAACAATTACTCGTAGAGAAATTACCATGAGTGTGACTCTGTGAAGCAACATATAGTGCACAACTATCTACATTATTATTACCTATTTTACCCCTATGTCATATACTCCATTCTTTATGCGGTACAAAAAAGTGACTGTGCCGCTTAGAAATGACGCATCGACACTTACGAAACAATTGTTACTACCTAAAGTTGTTACTCTAGTAAATTTTTATTTATCTTATAATTAAATACATAAATAAATAAATGGTGTTTATTGATCTTTATTTACACGTAAAACATAATCTTAGCCAATTCATTTATAGACAACTACGTTTAAATTGCTATTGCTTTTGCTTTGCTATATAATATTATATGTCTCCCAACTTAATGAGATTAGGAGGTAGATTCGTAAAAAGAATATGTTAACCAATTTTATATGGTAGTAGAGTTTTCTCTATTATTATTAGTTTATTAAAACAGATTAGTTCATCGTTATCAACTTATTACAAATATGAAAGGCGCGGTACATGAGCATTTATGTGTGCTTATAATTAGGAAACAAACTTATAGTTGGTCATTGTATTTTACTTCACGAATGAAGTTAAACTCATTGCCAAGTTGTGGCGTATAACGAGGTTGAGTACGTGGATTAACGATCAAATACCTCATATTCATGTGTTCATTGATTCTATCATTAGTCCATCGCGTGTTAGTCCAATTACGAATTGAAACATGAGGCACAATTAGTGAACAAAAAAGTCATTCGAAGATTAAGCAGTTTATGGTGTTCGTCCGATGGCCAATGATAGAATTTGAGAGAACAAAGAAAAGAATTTTTTTTTTCTTTTTTTTTTTGTATTTAGTATGATCTATGATATGCGTGGTCAATGAACTTAAACACAAATTGGAAACGTAAACGAAATAAAATTGGTCCATCAACATTGACATTTTATTTTTAAGCAAGAACAAAGATATTAAACCATTTAAACGTAAGCATTGTTTATTGCAGCGTTTTCAATTTGATTGTTCGAGTATTTTTGGTTACACCCGAAATGAATTTTATAAAACTATACATTATATATTATATTATTTTTAAATATTTCAACTTCATTTAATCCTCAATAGTCAATACTATTCAATTATTTATCCCATCAGATATGCTATCCAAGTATGTAAAAATAATATGTTTTTCCATACGATTATTTTAGTTCATTTTAAGAAAAACATATTATGTTACAATGATTTCAAGTCACAAGAGATTTCTAATAAGGGAACAAATACAAAGTGAACCATGTCAAATGGAACAAATGAAAATTATTAGAATGGTCATTTTCATTTTACCAATCCTTAATGTGATATATGCATTTTATTATATTAACTTGAAATTAGGGTTTATGTAAGAAATTTAAATAGTTATGTCTATTTCTTTTATAAAGTTACTCTAATAGTTATGTTTAAACATACTAAAATAATACGGCCAACAATAATTTGCAGCGAAGGAAGTACATATATATTTTTGTCGGGAGGAGGAGGCAACGTCGGCGGTCTGGTGGTGAAGAAGCAAAATTCAGCATCCGATGATGATGATGATGAATACAAAAGATCTGATGGATGTGTTTTTTCAGGTTTCTCTGTATTAAAATCATTAATCCTTTGAATGGAATGTTGAAAAAGAAGCTAATAAACGCGTCGTCAAACACAGAGAATGAGATAGTTAAAATTGTGGTCACGGTTATGTTGAAGGATGTTCTAACCAATCTCATTGAAACATAAGTCAAGCCACCAATGGCAACTTTGTTTGCTTTTTTGATTTCTTTTAACATGAAAATGAACATGGAGCCAAAGAAGATGAATGATACCATCCTGAAGAAGATGAAGCCAACTTCACTTAATTTCAGCAATTAATGGATCGGCGAATGAATTTGTGCAGCTCAATTAACTTCCATTTGACTTACGTAGTTCCATATATTTGACTTTAGTTTATCGTCGATATATTTTACTTTTACATTACATCTCTGTTCAATGTTACTTATGTGTTGGTGAATTTACTTTGTTTTTTGCATCAATATAGTCCATGACGTCATGCTTATTATATTAAGGAGGTGAATTGGGGACAACGAAAGCAAATATGATATATGATCAATTAACGGAATTAGTTACTCCCTACCCCCCTCCAACTATTTTATAAAACAAATTTTATAAAATTATACATTATATATTATATTATTTTTAAATATGAATTGTATAATGAAAAATGATACTATCCTTCGACTTCATTTATTCTTCAATACCATTCAATTATTCATCCCATCAGCAATGCTATGCAAGTGTGTAAAAATAATCTGTTTTTTCATACGATTATTTTAGTTCATTTTAAGAAAACATAATATGTTACAAAAATTTCAAGTCATAAGAGATTTCTAATAAGGGACCAAATACAAAGTGAACCATGCCAAATGAAACAAATGAAACTTATAAGAATGGTCGTTTTCATTTTACCAATCCTTAATGTGATCTACGTGTTTTGTTATATTAAGTTGAAGTTAGGGTTTATGTAAGGAATTTAAATAGTTATGTATATTTCTTTTTGAAGTTACTCTAATAGTTATGTTTAAACATACTAAAATAATACGGCCAACAATAATTTACAACGAAGGAAGTACATATATATTTACCGCCGCGAAAAGAAAGTATAGAAGCCTCGTTATATAGCAAAGTCAAAGCAATAGCAATTTAAACATATTTTTATATTAATGAATTGGCTAAGATTATGTTCTATGTGTAAATAAAGATCAATAAACACCAGTTATTTATTTTTTAATTCTAATATAAATGAAAAGCTACTAGAGTAATAACTTTAGGTAGTAACAATTGTTTCATAAGTGTCGATGCGTCATTTTTAAGAGGCACGGTCATTTTTTTATACTGCATAAAGAATGGAGTATATGACATAGGGGTAAAATAGGTAATAATAATGTAGATAGATGTGCACTATAAATAGTGTTGCTTCACAGAGTCACACTCATCATCACTTACCCTCAATTCTCTCTCACTAAAACATAACTCTGGTATCAAAATGACGATTACCGCCGCAATCTGTTTCAAAACACCTCTTACCACCAGAATCGTCAAGTATTCACGTAACCGATTCACATTTCCACCGATGGCATCGAAGAACCTGAATCTCAGTCTCAAATTTCGTGGATCTCGGATGATTCCGTCGTTTTCGTCGTGAGGAGGAAGCAGCAGCGGTTCAGTGGTGAAGAAGCAAAATTCAGCATCTGATGATGATGACGAATACAAAAGATCTGACGGATGTGTTTTTTTTTCGGTTTCTCTGTATTTAAAATCATTAATCCTTTGAAAGGAATGATGAAGAAGAAGCTAATAAACGCTTTGAGATAGTTAAAATCGTGGTCACAATTATGTTGAAGGAGGTACTAACTAATCTCATTGAAACAAAAGTCAAGCCACCAATGGCAATTTTGTTTTCTTTTTCGATTTCTCGTAACATGAGGGGATTTTGGGATTATGTTATCATTTTGACTATAAACACAAATAATCACTAATAGTGTTCGACAAAGTATCTCAAAAGGAAAAAAGATTATTTACATTTTTTAAATAAAGAAAATGCAAGTATAACATACGCATGTACATACGTTTTTAATTTTAAAGAAAAGCAGTGTATTTGAGATGAAAAATATGTTTTGTAAACGCCTTATCCCAACCACCCTTAACTTAATTCACAACACTTTATTTCTTTTTTATCGTATCATATTCTGTAGGAGGAGGATAGCTGTTTGGACATGTGTTGGGCCAAATTTCAACTTCTTTCGTTCCATCGGGCTTAAGTGTAAGCTTGCCCATATCGACATTGGTTCATATTCGGAATTTCGGATACGAAAAGCATTTGCTACGTGAATAATTGACGGACTTATTTGGTGTACTTGTTAACGGTACCAGCTTCACCTCCTGATTAAAAAGTAACAAAAGTGAAAATAAAATAAAAGGAGTTTCAAATCAAGTTATCAAGCCTAATAATAAATTGAGATGGGAGGATGAAATGGGCCATACCTAAATAAAAAATGAGTACAAATGGGCCATCTTGGTAATGGGTCAAGTCTAAAAAGGTTGTTTATGATCAGCCCAAAGTCCTGAGATGATTCAAAACACAATATCTAGCAAGAAACAGACATTTGAATGGTTGTGGGGGTAAAAAGATGCCAAACAAAATAAGTAAATCTCTGAAGAACCCAAGAACAGAAAACGAAAACATAAGTCAGTAAAAATCAACTGTTAACCGATCTTAATTTCTCTATACACGTACCCTTTCACGCTTTAAAATTTTCATGCAATATTATGGTATTACAAATATTACTTTAGCTTTTACTCTAAAATAAAAAAACGCATTAATATATTTTAACTTAAAACCCAACAAACCGTTGATTCAACCTCAACTTATAACACGTACAGTTCATGTCTCAAAAAAGATGTATTGTATCGTATCGTATCGTATCGTCTAATATAATCGGTTCTACACTTTTTTAATAACTATAACATTGTTGGCTCTACTTTTTCATAAAAGATCACCACAACTTAGTCGTTTAAATACACAACATGTTACTAGACAATTAGTTTTTAAATTATATAGTTAAGAAGATTGTACCTTTAATTGCAGCGAATGGGTTTTTCTAACGTGTGGCACACGATAATGTGTGTTTAATGAAGTCGAAACTTCTTTAAATATTATAATTTGCATTTAATACTCAATAATTCAATCTAATAATTACCTTTTTATGCATATATTAATTACAAATTTTAATATTTAAGGAAATTATGAGTTCATTAAATGCTTCTTAACGTTTATCACAGGGGCACACGTTAGAAAAACCCTAATAGTATAATACAGCTTTGTTGTGTTACTTTATAAATAACAAGGCTTTACTTTCATATTTTACGGCCTATTAGTTGTGTGATTACCATTTAGGGAAAAGTACAATAAAAGGTACTATACTTATCACCTATTCCTATTTAAGGTACACAACTTTAAATTTTTTAATTTAAGGTATCGAACTTTCAATTTGTAATCAATTTAGGGACACGAATTTCACAAATGACGAGTTGTCACCGAATTTCTTTTTTATAAGTAACATATCTATTTAATCGATTAATATTACTCGATCAATTTTAAAAAATATTGAGTATAATGGGAGATATTAACGTTGAAAGTGGTAATGAGATTTTGTTAAATTCTTTCTCCTAACTCAATATTTTTTTAAATTGATCGAGTAATATTAATCGATTAAATAGATATGTTACTTATAAAAAAGAAATTCGGTGACAACTCGTCATTTGTGAAATTCGCGTCCCTAATTTGATTACAAAATGAAAGTTCGATACCTTAAATTTAAAAATTTAAAGTTGTGTACTTTAAATAGGAATAGGTGATAAATATAGTACCTTTTATCGTACTTTTCCCTACGATTTACGTGCTGACCCTATATTTGTGATACACTTATACCCACCATAAGCGAATACTATTTGTAGTTATTGACTTACTATTAAATGTCTTTTAATTAACAAACTTTTTGGGTTTGACCCACTAACAAGATGGGCCATGTGTACCCACTTTTTTTATCCAACTATGGTCCATTTTAAATTTTTAACCATCCATCTCAATTTGGTATTATCTTGATAATTTGAGTATAACATTCTCTAATGATTATCATAAAAAGAAAACGAAACAAATAAAATCTCAAAAGACGAAATGATGTTTGGATCAAGTGTTTGGACCGATTTTAATGAAATCTCTACGCCTTATAAAACATTTAAGAATTTTCTTCATTAGCTTGGTGGTTTGAAAAAAGAAAGTTACTAGAATACCCTTACTTACAACCAAAGAGACTAAAATACCCTTAACTAATTAATGAAGTCAAAATTAAGGTGAATTTAGTGAAGTCGAAATTATCTTAAATATTAACATTTGTATTTAATAACATTAATTTAATATAATAATTGCATTTTTTATGCATATATTCATTACAAATTTTGCTATTCATTAAATGCACATTAACATGTTTCACGGGGCACACGTTAACAAAACCCAAACATAAATCACAACAACTTCCGCTTCGATATTGCCAAATTCCCATATGAATTTACCCGATTTCATCTGTCATAATCATATTTGTTGTTCGCCACAAGATTCAATATGAAATCGTCTCAGTAAGTCAGTAAGGTGGCATTTATAGATGTTTAATACATTTGTGAATGTCAATCGTAAAGGAAAATTTTACTTAGATGCAATGTTTTGAAAACCGATTTTATAGTCAAACCGGAGAGGCCTCTAGTTCCGGTTGGACCGGTCGGTTCAACCGGTTTCGATTTTTATGTGTTTTTTTTTCCAATACCACTAAATGTACATTTAACCTTAATATTGCTTAAAACACACATAAAAACACATATAAAACAACAATACAATTCAATAAATGTACAAAACGTATACAATTCAATACCAAAACTATACAATTTAACGTGAATACAAGTTTCAAACTTCAAAACGAGCAAACAACATTACAAATCTAAACCTTAAATAGTTCAACATGAATACAAGTCTTAATTCAAAGTTCAAATATATTAGTATCAGTCCAAATAATAATAATATTAAATAAGAAAAACCAAAAAAAAAAAAGTTGAAAACCAGTTTTAAACCGGTTCCGGTTCAACCGCCCGGTTCCCGGTCGGACCGGCGGCTTGCGCCAAAATCAATAATGGTCAAAAACCGGTTTATACCGGCCGGAAAACTTCGATTTTCAGTTCGACCGGTTGGATCGGACCGATCGAACCGGTTTTCACAATGCTTAGATGTTACTTAATAAATCTGTAGATATATCTTACGAATTCAAAATCTAATATGTTTCGATGACAAAACTTTTTTAATAGAAAACGTACAAATGTTACCATTTTGTAGCGTAATCAATTGATTATAAAAGCAAATCGCACTTATTCGTGACAAATTATTTGATAATTTTAACACAAATTTTCGTAACCCAATTTCTCAGTCTTCATAAAAAAATACTTTAGTAAAATAAATATTTGCTTTGTATCAAATGCTATCATACTACCGTCACCTTGTTGTTATTGTTAATCTATTAATTTTTTTTTTAAATTAATAACTTAATTTAATTTAATTTAATAATTAATAAAATAAAATTAAAGCAAAATGCCACTTTTGGTGGCGGTGCACTTTGTACATGTATTCACGATGACAAAATCGCATTCCGATTAGCAGTTCTTTCACGCGCCCTAGGCTTCACCCAATTGCTTAATCTGCGGTTCCTAAGTGATCGTGATTTAATGTGTGGTTAGGTGCGTGAAATTTTTCTTTACCTTACGCGGTTTATCTGGATTGCCTGTCAAATAAATTCCGTGAGAGGCTTTTAGGTTTTTTATATATATATTTTTTTATTTATTATAAACTATACGGAGTATAAATAAGATTCAATGAATAAGGTTCAATAAGTATAAAGAATGAAGAAAATCAATAAGAATGTGTCACTTGTTACAAAATTCACTTTCTCTTATATTTTTAGAAATTAAATATCTCACAAATGGTAAGTCGAAAAATTATAAAATTATATCATATCAATGTTTTTTTCTCTTAGATTAAACATCTCACAAGATATACTTTCGACGATTTTTTTTTGTTTTCGGTGGGTTTGTAAACAACTATCACATATGATAACAACAACTAACACACGTGATACCAACGAGTATCACATGTGTTACCAACGAGTATCACATGTGATACTAATATTGTACAATTTGTAAAACTCAAAAAAGTCGTCAAAAGTATATCATGTGAGATGTCTAATCGAAGAGAAAAAAATGATGATTTTTATGATACAATTTTTAAAATTTTTCAATGTGCCATTATTGAAATATTTAATTTTCAAAAAGGTGGAATAATTGGGTTTTGTGACAACTGACGCATTCTAATTGGTTTATCCATTCTTACCAAAATTCACATTCTCATTTGAATCTCACTCAAAATTTAATTATTTTATTAATTTTAAGTTTTAAAATTGGAATGAGTTTTTAAAACATATTTTACGTTTTTAAAACAACGTTCGGGATAAGTTATAGTTCGGCTCAACTCATTTTAGATTATCTCAAGATGGCCTTGATCGCTTGACGAGCTTTCACAATGAATGCTCAACCTTAGCTCAAAAAGGTTTCGCGATAGCTCGAGCTCGGCTCGAAAAAACTCGAAGTTTCATATAAAAATAAATTCAAATTTCATACGGAGTACAAAGTATATTTTAAATATAAGAGAATACCAAAAATTATTCCAAATGTATATCAAATTAAAACTAACCGTGAAAACTATTCTAATTTTTTTTATAAAATAGTATAACAAAATTAAAGTATAGTATTAATTCAGTAATATAGTTGCTTTTCTAAAAAAAAAAAGTATTATCATTTGTAGATGCAAAATAATACATGTATTTGAATGTGTATATACATATTAATTAAAGCTCAAAAAATTCGAAGTCAGCTCGATTATTCGAGATTAATTTTGAAGTTCGAGCTTGGACTCGAACTCAAAAAAACCTCGACTTGACCGAGCTCAAACTCGAGCGAGTTTGAGTTGCTCGATAAAAGTCTAACTCGTTTTAGTTTTATGAGTACTTTTGTTTTTATCTTTGTTTAAATAGGATGAGTACTTGTGTTGTAAACTATAAATCAAATTGTTAACTATTTACTACTTCTAAAAATATTATTAAAGAATAAATTGCTTTTACAAAGTATTTTTTCAATTTGAAAGTTACTCCCTCCTTGAGTCGTGATTAGGTAAAAAAATAAATTTTGTCGGCCATGTGAACGACGCCGTTTTGCATCATAAATACTCAAGTGCTCGAGTAAACTCCGTCTATCAAGTTATTAATTGGGCCCAACTTATAATAACTTTCGAGTAGTCTCACGTTGGTATAATAGAAAAGACACTAAATCAATATTGAATACTATTAAAACTGTTTCATCATGTCAACAACCATATAATTAATCGTACCAAACATTATAACCGACTTTAATACCAAAATAGGTAACGTGCTTTATAAAATTATATCGATGTAGGTAATATGATTTATACTCATATTACCTAACTTGAAAAAATTATATAAAGTATGTTGCTAAGCGGCAACACATTTTACCGGTACATTACCTACTTTGGTAATAAAATCAATTCGTTACTTACCTTGTAACAAAATTAAAAATACATTGTCAAATAACTAGGTGAATAAAATCAATTCGTTACTTACCCTGTAACAAAATTAAAAATACATTGTCAAATAACTAGGTGACTGTCCCTCTTTTTTAGTGATACTTGATAGTCTCTTTATTCGCTAAGCAAGCCAAAATTTGATGTGCATGAACCATAATCTACCGTTGACTTTTTTTGTCCATGTCATATATGTTTGAGAATAATTTATGGTGTTTTATTTTATGACATAATAAAAAGTACTAATAGCCATTAGTTCATCGAGCTTTGCTAGCTCAAATGTTTCTTACTTTTTTATAAGTGGCTTTTTATAAAATGTTGAGTAAACTATTTAAACCGTCCCTGTGCTTTCCCGAATTATTCACCGGTAGTCTCTAGTTTCATAAAGCTATTTAAATTCCCCAATATATGAAACTAATTATTTAGATAGTCCAATATTTGACAAGCCGCTAAAAAGTCTCGTTAAGTCAATACATGTGCTGCTCACGTGAGGGCATAACGGTCTTTTCCATTTTTTTACTCCCTCTCTCATACTTTTACACCTACTTATACCCGTATCCTTGTATCATTGTTGTTAACGTTATCATAGAGGGAGTGCAACTACACATAAACCCTAATTTTGCAATTAAAAAATCAAGATTCATCATGGTTATGTGTTGATGCGGGCGTGATGCAATTGTACGAACTTCATGGACATCGTTAAATCCAGGTCGAAGGTTCTATGGTTGTCCCCAAGAGAGCTCCAATTGCCGATTTGTTGGTTGGGTTGATCCCATTATGTGTGCAAGATCGACTGAGATTATTCCAGGTTTGTTGAGGGCAAGAAACTTACTTGAAACAATAGTGAAAGTTGTTGAAGATGAGGTTCGAAGGTTGAAGATGTATTTGGTTATGACTTGGGTTATTTTCATTGTTGTTGCCAGTTACTGAATGAAATAGCTTATGGTGTATTAGAGTATGGGTTGGGTGTCTTTCATAATTGTTTGTGACTGGTTGTATTAGGTTTTCTTCATCATATTATGTTTCCATTGTTGATGTAGTATGTGTTATGGTTAATGAAAATGTTATGTACTTTTGTTAATGAGTTTTGTGTTTTTTAGTTTGTTACAACAAGTATATGAACATTGTATTCATTTCTAAAACATTAAAAACCATTAATAAAAACACTACATTATAAGAAGCCAGAACATACATCATATTTTTATCAAATTAATATCCTAAGTAACATTCAAAGTTGTCAAACATCTAAAGTAGTACTGCTACATACAAGTAGCCAAAGCACAAACTTAACACATGAAAGTTTTGCCAAAATACAAACATAATTGTTCACAAGTTGAAGGGAGTTACATTCCCTTTGGTTTTTTTCCAGAAACTCTTGTTGCAATCCCTTTTTGACCTGATCAACGGTTGACTTGAACTAGCATTCCCTTTTGGTTGACTTTCAGATTTCACAATTGGTTGACTTGCACTAACTCCAGCTTGATTTCCACCTGCAACACCACTAGCTTTCTTCTTTCCTGGATCACTTGCTTTGTTCTTACCGGCAACATCACTAGCTTTCTTCTTTCCTGGATCACTTGCTTTGTTCTTACCGGCAACATCACTAGCTTTCTTCTTTCCTGAATCACTTGCTTTGTTCTTACCTGCATCACTTGCTTAATTTCCACCTGCAGCCTGACCACCTTGACCAGTGCAACCCCTTATGTTATGACCTGCACTGCCACACTTACCACAAGTTGTAGTCCTCAAACCCCTAGTCAGTTTCCCATTTCTCACCATCTCAGTTTCTTCACCTTCAGACCTCCTTGTCACACCCCCAAATTATGATGCAGCGGAAGTCGGGTCGGGGCGCGACTAATCATGGATCATTACACAAAGTTACATCGAACGACCACTATATGCGTCGTTTTGAAATCAGTACCAAAATAGTACATTAATAATCAAATTGTTTACAGCAATTTCTGAGTTCGCGAATAAATGTAGAGATTTTAATACATAACTAATAATACAAAATAGTAATGCAAGGAAATCTCCAATGTTTGTAAATCATGCGACTCGAGCTATGGTGATCCTGGAGTAATCCTACTCCTGTTGTGAACCTGAGAATACATACTAAAATGGTCAACAATAATGTTGGTGAGTTCATAGGTTTAGATATCAAAATGTAAATGTGAACCACGAGATTTCATATGAGTTGCACGCATGCAAAATAATGTATACTATTGCCATGAGCTCATAGTCCGAAGCTTAACCAATATGAGTTTGCCTCCTGCAGATGCCTAATCCAGAACATCCGTATGAACAAATAATAAAGCGCCCGTTTGACCAGTTAGAGCTACTAACCCGGACGGGGATGGTCAATCCCAAATAGTACTATTCTTTAATACTCGCGCTAAGATCCATACTAACGAAACTATGATGTGTAGAGGACTTTTGAGTGGATTATGAAAGTGGAACTCATGCAATCCGTATATGTGTAAATCTGTACTCGTGTTCATGAAAATAGTGCATGTATTCTCACCCCAATAGTTAAAACAGTAAAAGTGGGGCTATGAGACTCACCTGAGTCTTGAAAGCGTGCGTTTAAATTAATAAACGTATGTCCAAAGATGTAACCTTCTGGCGCCCTAAACGCACAAGGTTATATATGAGTGAATGTCTCAAAAGATCATTCATGCTAGTTGTCCACTCAACTTGTTATGTTTGATGTTGTTTGTTCCATGATTATGTTTAGAAAAACATGTACGGCCCGTTGGTGAAGAGTTTGAAAATGATACTAATTCTCAAATTAATATTATCATGATTGTTTTGTGTTTTAAGTTGATAAGGTTAATATACCTTAGGTGTCTTCAAGTTGTCCCTGTAAGTATTTAACTTCGATTGTTACGGATAATAAAATAAAGTAGTGAGTTGGTTGATCATTCGGGTTCCAAGTTAATACTGTTTGGTCTTTGTGTCGCTAGTTAATACTGTTTGGTCTTTGTGTCGCTAGTTAATACTGTTTGGTCTTTGTGTCGCTAGTTAATACTGTTGGTCATAATTGTTGCGACACAAGTTAGTACTGCTGGTTATAACTGTTGCGACACAAGTTAGTACTGCTGGTTATAACTGTTACGACACAAGTTAGTACTGCTAGTTATAACTGTTGCGACACAAGTTAGTACTGCTGGTTATAACTGTTGCGACACAAGTTAGTGCTGCTGGTTATAATTGTTGCGACACAAAGGTTGTGTCGCTGATTCCACAGACTGAAGGTTTCATAGTTTCTACTGCTCTTCTTAGTTTCCACTGCTAGCTCATTTTTACCCGGTTACCACTACTAGCGTATTTCCTTAGTTTCCACTGCTAGCTCATTTTTACCCGGTTACCACTGCTAGCGTATTTCCTTAGTTTCCACTGCTAGCTCATTTTTACCCGGTTACCACTGCTAGCGTATTTCCTTAGTTTCCACTGCTAGCTCATTTTTACCCGGTTACCACTGCTAGTGTATTTCCTTAGTTCCCACTGCTAGCTCATTTTACTTACTAATGTTAGTGTTTTTCTACTGTTTGTTTCTGGGAAATCATTTTCGTTCAAGGGTTTCGATTTAGTAGATTTCGCTTAGGACCCGAAGCTTTTACACGTTAAATCTTACCATTTTTACACTCGTAAAAGTAAATCGATTTTTGGTACAAAGTTATAAATGGTTTTCTGGTAAGTTTCCTTAAAATGTTTGTTTTAAGATTCTTTCAAGTGGGTTTTCAGTTTAGATCTTGTGAGTGAACTTACTAGCATGTTAAATAAACGAAATCTTACGAATAACCAAAAAGGGAAGTTGAGAAAAGTGTTCTTACCCGAAAAGTATGCGATGAGCAAGCTGTGAATGAAAAAAAAATCATGAAGCTTGACTCCTAGTTCCCCGTTAACCTTCTTGTGATTTTTGGTGAGATTTGAGAGTGAAAGTGAAAGAAAATGCTTTCTGTTTGTGTTTGTTGTGAGGAGAGAAATGAGAGAGTGAGAGTTTTGGGTAAAGTCTTCTGAGATTTTGCTCAATGAAAAGTTGAGTTGTGTGTGTAAGTAACTAAAATGATGACTTTACATTGGGGGGGATGTATGGTCGGTCTAGGAAGTCCTAGGCTATGCAGAACTTTTAACTAAGGTGGGCTCCACTTGATTTCCTTTCACTTGTCTCTTTTGATTTAATTTGATTGTTTGTTTAAATTAAAATTGTTACATTTTAATTTGTGTTTCCTTTGTGTTTTCGAGCAGGTTTGCGTTACGTATCGTACGTTTTGCATAAAACGTAAAGTGTTCGTATATTATTATATAATAATAATATAATGTAAATAACTACTATTTAATTATAAAATAGGTTTACATTATTTATGAAAAAGGGTTTTCACCAACGTCCATATAAATCGAGTCGGACTCCATCCGATTGAAATTGCGTGATTAAAATTTAATTACGTATGAGTGTATAATACAATATACAAAATGTTCCGTAATTAGTCCTATTTCACACTAATTACAAGTAGTAATTACCTAACTTAGGCAATAAATGATGGCCTAATTCGCCGGGTGTCACACTCCTTCTCTTTTTCTTAGGTCTTCCAACAGATGCATTATGCTTTGGTGGAGTGATTTTAGTAGGACACCTAGACTTAGGCCACATGATTTGACCTTGTATTGGGTTAATTTTGTAACTGTACTGCCTCTGCCATGTATCAAGCCAGTAACTAGAGTGAACCCAAGATTCTGGCATAACCACATCTAACCCATTGATTGCCATATTCCACATTGTAGCTACAGTGTGCTTGCATGGCATGCCAGTCAACTCCCACCTTCTGCAAGTACATTAACATCAAATACATGTTGTTCTAGAGGAGAACTCTTCACTTGATACTGTATTCCACCATTCCAAACCACTTGACACTTGTTTGCTTCCTTTTTAATTTCCCTAAATAGCCTAGTTACTGTTGGTGTTAGAGGGCCATCACTTTTTTCAATTACCTTTTGGACTATAACTATTCTCTTCATCAAATACTCTCTTATGTATTCTAAACAAGTTATGATTGCCTTATCCCTACCATCCACTAACTGTCTATTCAACACCTCACATAGATTATTTAGCAACATATTAGTATGAGCTCTACCTGTGTAAGTGTACAACCATTCATGCTATTAACTTACCAATCATAAGCATAGCAAACTTTATCTTTATAATCAATAAAATAGTGTGTATATGAGATGCTACCTGTAAAATGAGACCTGGCCCAGTGTTGAGGTGGAATTTTTGTTAACCACACATAAGGATCCACATTTAAAGTCCAAAGCTTATTCATCTCAATTTGCAATTCATGAATTGTTGGTGCAGTAGCAGCACTCCAAAGTAAGTTTTTGTAAGCTTTTCCACTTCATCTTGATTTCATGTTGCCATGAATGTGCCTCAGACAATACATGTGTTCTGCACATGGGAAGACTTTGCTTATTGCTTGTATTAAACCCTGCACAAACATAGAATTTACACATTATTCATCACATATAGTCCACATAATAAGGAATAAAGTAAACATAATTAATTAACTTACCTTTTGTCTGTCACTAATAAAAGTGAAATTTGCATCGTTTTTCAAGTTGAGATCTTCACCCAAACAATCCAGAAACCATGTCCAAGAGTTTACATTCTCTGTTTCCACAATACCATAAGCCAAAGGGTAAATCCCATTGTTTGGATCTAAACCCACAGCTGTGAGAACTTGCCCTGGGAAAGGGCCTTTTATGAATGCCCCATCCAATCCCAAAAGGTCTTTCTTACCCTGTTTAAAACCCTCCTTCAATACCCCCAAGCACACATAAATTCTTTTAAATTGTCTTGTTGGTGCATCTGGGTAAGTTTCTGTTTCCACTTGAATTCTAACATTGGTACCTGGATTAGATCTAATCAACTCCTCAACATAATCCCTGAGCATACTATATTGCTGTTTATAATCACCACCTAACATCATTGTTGCCTTTTTCATTGCCCAGAAAGCTTTAGTTTTGGATACACCTACTTCAAACTTGTTCTCAAGTTCATTCCTTAAAGCCCTAACTGGGATCTCTGGATTGTTTTCAATCTGCTCTACAATCTGTCTTGCCAACCACAAAGATGTACAAGCATGTATATCTGAAACGCCCAAAATATATATATATATACACACACACACATATACATATATATATATATATATATATATATATATATATATATATATATATATATATATTTGTGTTACGCGATCCTAGCCATTATCTGGGATCGCGTACTTACGCACAAAAACGGATCAGAAAGTTTTCTTCATGGTTACGCGATCCTAACCACTTTTCGGGATCGCGTACTTGTTCACAAAATCGCAACAGAAGACTTCCTTTGAGGTTACGCGATCCTAGCAACTTTCTGGGATCGCGTAGCTACACCTGACTCCTGAACTCTGCAAAAACTCAAGTTTTTGACCCAACTTTGATCGTGCATAACTTTCGACTCATTTAGAATCAAGATACGAAATTTTACAAACACGTTCCATATAGTCAAATGAAGACTTCCCCATTTGCACTTTCCCAAATTTCATGCAAATGACAATTTTAGACGTTTGACCAATTTTCAACCATTTGGACACTTATTACGACCAATCTTGATAACAATCCAAACTGACTCAATTGAGCATTTTTTTTGAACTTGTACTCATATTTTAAACTTAGTACATACAACTAAGGTCATCCAAACCTAGCTTCTACGACTGTAACAAAATCGACCCATTTGAACGTGTCCCTTTTGACCCATTTGCAAATCGACAACAAAACACATTTCAACTCTCTGAACCAATATACATCACAGCATTTCACTTATCAATAAGTTTACAAACTCAAAATTTCCAATGGTTTAACCTTTCATCAACAAACTTCGCATGTTCTACCATAAATAGTATGTTTGGGGTGATTTACACAACTTAGCACACAACGATAATTTAAAAGGAGAGACTTGCCAAACTCGTGACTTGCAAGTCTTGATACACGCTGTCACTTTGCAATCGCTTTACCCTCCCTTTGCCCACCTAATTCACTCGAACTATGCGTACCTACAACATCAAACAACTAACCAAGTAAGCATTACGCTTAATGAGTATATAGACAATTATATGAATAATACATAACAACAATTACTGGTAATCAACAACTAAGCAATTGTAGAGAATTCAACCACTTAATTGGATCCGCTGGCAATTCACGATTGTGCACAATGTGAAACAACTGGCAACAACTTAGGCTAACATACATTAACTTATCTCTACAATGCATAATCAACAACATGTAACACATAAACATCAAATAAACAACCCCACTCGGTTATGTGAACCTCTTGCACGTATGCAATCCGGATCACACAACCATTACCCATATAACCCCCATACTACTCACCTTGGCGATTTAAGCAACAAGTGATTTAACGACCAATCGTGAATGCACGCCTTTTAACCACCTATCATACAACACGACAATATAACAACACACTTAACATCTATCAATCACCATAATCAATTAATCAACATCACCAACCCATCATCCCCTTGGGTTGACTAGGTTTGACTATTAGTCAAACTAAGAGGATTTATACCTTTTATAAACATACACCACTTAAGTGTTTAATCACTTAATTGACTACATTATTATTACAAGTAGCATTCTAACAACTCATTTAGTTAGTGATTGGGGTGAGTTAGCCACAACTTACAATCCATTAAACAAAACCCACCATAATCACCCATGACACAATTTAATTATCAACTTTTAGTGTAAATTGAGGTTAATAACAATACTTTCTAAGTCTAATTAACCTCAATCAAATATTATCTATCATAATTTTGTTTTATACCTTATTACTTCTTCAACCTCCCCACAATTTAAATTTCTAGGTTAAATTGAAAGAAGGAACAATTACCTTATGTTAGAGTCGATGATTTAGGGTTAAATTAGGCTCTTGGATGTCTAATTTGATAATTCTTAAACGATTTTCTTCTTCCTCCCTTCTCTCTCGCGTTTTCTTTATCCCTCTGGAAGGTTTTAGTATGTTCCTGTATATGTAAGCATCGATATATGTATGTAGGTGTATATAATTTTATGTTTTTAATTATTTAAATTCATATTTTAATATAATTTACACTTTCAACCCCTCAAGTCTTATGTCTCACAACATAACACATAACTTTAATATTTTATAACTACTAATACTTTATACAACAATTAATAATAAGTATTTTATACCTATTAAAATAATACCTCATATTTCGGGATGTTACAATATCTCTAGATTGCATACATTTGTGGTTATCAATGAAAGTTTTGATCATCCATGTCTCCTGCTTGTGTAATTTACTGACTAACAAAACCCAAGGACAACCATTATCAGTGTCGTTTACCTTTTTAACCCTAGGGTTACCTCTCTTACGAATCCTTTGGTTGTCCTCATTTGTCCATTCCTCTTGACTATTACCCACTTTAATATTTCCATCTACCCTACCATCCACTTGTTGATGCTCTTTTAATTGCTTAAGTTTTCTTTTAGTCCACTTTGGTGACTCCATCGGGCTCGCAACTGTCGTTTTAGTTGGTGTATTAAACTGGTCCACATCATTTCTACACACATTTGGATCCTCTTCAAACCTTGGTAAAGTTCCCACACAAATTGCATGAATCCTCTATGCATCATTCTTTATCAACTTGATTTCTCTCCTTGTTTCAACACACAATTTCCTTATAGTTTCTTTAACTTCTGCTGCACTAGAAAATACTTGACCAACCTAGAAATATGTGCTGCTACTTCCCTCACCTTCCATCTTCTTCCTTAGATCTCTTATTTTCCTGACCCTCATCCTTTCAAGTTCAGGTGCATCCTCATCTGATCCACTCTCAAATTCATTGGTGTCCAACACTGGAATTTCTATATCAACATCTGGTTTATTTATGCTAGCTGGGTTGTTTGGGCAACCAATGAACTCCAATGTCTCATCAACATGTTTTTGAAAATCCTGCATGTCTACCTCTACATCTTCTATATAATCAGTCTCATCACAAACAAAATCACTATCATCACTACCATTCTCAAAATAAGTCTCCTCGTCACTTTCATTTTCACTCTCTTCTTCAACAACATGTTTTTTACCCTTATATTTGGAACTACAATAACCCTCAACTATAGGAGTAGGTGCATCAAAGAAAGGGTCAAAGTTGGTAATAAGTTCATCTGGTAACTTGTGTTCAGCACCACCATCTAACATGAGTTTCTTCCTACATTTAATACCCTTTATCTGAGCAACAAACTCTTCATCATTGTTTTCAGTATAAACATCAAAACACTTACATCTATCTAGATACTGACTAAGAACCCCAACATCTCCAGCATTACACAACTCATGCAACCCATTGACCATATTACCGGTAGGTATAACAAAATAATAGTCAACGAATACTATATTTTCATAATCTAGTTCTTTCAAAATATCATCCAAAGTAGTAACAGAAAATACCTTAATATCTAACATATCAATGAATGTAACTTTACCATCCACGTAAGTTCTTACAGGTAAGGTTGAGAACCTTCCACCATGATGTATTTTCAACGAAAATAAGTTTGGATGACCAACTGTAACCATGAAATAGAAGTTTATATCAATTTTACAACTACATCATAGAAAAATTCTAATATTTATCACGAATTTAAGTGAAACTTACCGCATAATTCTTCAGCTACCACCGGTGGATGATCATAATCTCGAATAAACCACGTTTTATCGGGCATTGTTGCTCTAGAATTTGATTTATAGCTAACTTAGGGCTTTAAGTTCAATTCATGAGTTTAGAGGGGAAATTTGGGGACAAAATTGAAATGAAGAAGAAAATGATCGGGTGTAAAAGTATGAGAGAGGGAGTGAAAAATGGAAAAGGCCGTTATGCCCTCACGTGAGCAGCACATGTATTGACTTAACGGGACTTTTTAACGGCTTGTCAAATATTGGACTATATAAATAATTAGTTTCATATACTGGGAAATTTAAACAGCTTTATGAAATTAGGGACTACCGGTGGATAATTCGGAAAAGCACATGGACGGTTTAAATAATTTACTCTAAAATGTTTTATATATCTTTAAAAGCGAGTTATTACGATATACATTATACACTCAAAACATATAAACATACACGTTTTACACAAAATATCTACTTTACTAAATGCGATAGGTTGAGGGATAATTTTTTTTATTTATACTACTCCATAATAAATTAAAAATAAGTTTTTCATTTTTTAAATTAACCAAGTAGTCATTATTTTTACGTTAAGATTAGAAATGGTTTATTATAAATGCTTCTTGCATTTCTCAACAAATAAAGCTTCTTAAAGGTAGTATTTCATTCTATATAGTAAAAACAAGGTAATTAATATGTTTTACAACTTGAGTTAACTTTGAGATATTTTCAATAACATTTCGAACTATTCAACTAGTTATTCCGTTTAGTTCTATCATAAAACTGCAATCATTATATAAGTATGACGCATATACAAATAAAAACTTAAATGATTCTTTGAGCTCGACGTGTCTACTTTCAAATAAAATATTTAATTTTACCAATTTACATATTCTAAGTAAAATTTGTTTTTGATAACTACAATCTTAATGACTATTATTCATAATATACCTTCGTTTACTATTTGTGTAAGCCGTTAAGTTCAACAGATCAAATAAGTTTGTTTCAAAATATGAAATTTTATAGGGTTAAAGCCCTATAAAATGACATATCAAATTCGGTGTATTGCAGTTTCTTTTATATAGAAAAAACTAGTTATTATATCAAAAATATATAATTTAAAATATGTTTCAACTAGTTATTATATCATAAATACATATCTAAAACCATAATTCAATTCAAGTATCCATTATTATAATTTCGTATCATAATATTAGCTATCATAATTTATTTATTTTAATTTTTAATGTTTAATGAAAATTAAAATGAAAATTAAAATGAAAATTAATGAAAATTAGAATTTAGAGCAATTCCGAACAACGTGGGAGGAAACCCCCAGCTAAGCTAAACACGAAAAGAAGAAAGCAAGTAGACACATAGAAAGAAAGAACGAAACAGTCGTCATTTATTCATCAACAAAAGCACGAAAATTTAGGAAATTTAATTTCTTCAAAAATTACTCAAAATTAGCATCAGATTTCACATTCAATCAACTCGATCTCATCTCTACTACTTCATTTCTGACTTCAATTCGTCAATCTACCTCTAATTTGTAACAATTTTTTGTTATTTTACGAAGTGATTAAGTCGTTAATTTGTTGAATTTGATTAATGAGGTGAAAGTAGAAGGTGTAGCTGATCTATTGTTGTTTATATTGAAGTGATTTGTGACGCTGCCGTTTCCCGATCTGATCCAAAGTTTAGTTGGAGATGGTATGCGTTGTTATATGTATATAATTTTTATTTAATATGAAGTCTTTATTTGAAATTTTGTAGTTGTTTACGATCTATTGTTAATGTCGGTGATTTGAGGTGAACAGATTCAGCTCGTTATTGTGTTTACTTGTGAAATTTGTAGTTTTATTATTATTATTTTTTTTTGTTAAAATTGTTATTTTGGAATTGAATGACTATATGACTGAAATTGAAAGGAAGTTGTGTTGGTAGGTGGTTTAATATGACGATGTTAGATGATGGATATGTTTATATTTTTCTATTTTGTAACTTGAATTTATATACATTGCTGATCTGTTTAGCTTATGCATTTTGTAGATAACAAAAATATATAGAAATAGTTGCAATAAGGTGATGAAAGCTTTACTGGTAAAAAGTAAAATGAATCTCGTTTAGTTACATGGATGTTGAGTTCTCTGTTTGAACACCACCAGGCACCTGCTTAAAGAGGTTTATAGCATTACATCTCTTTGGTGCCTTCAGTCAGGATCTTTTTCTATTTTAATTTTGAATATGCTGATCCAGTTTATGTTATCTACATATACAAGTTTATGTGAGCTTGATACTGTTTTCATTTGTTTGGTAAGCAGAGATATTTATTACCTTAAGTTAAACCTAACAGCTGTAGGAGGCATTTGTAATCAAACTTGGAACCTCACATCTCATGTAGGCCAGAAGACCACAAGGATGTTGATGTTATATATTTGGATATGTTAATTCATGTTTATGGCTCTTAGGTATAGTAATGGAACTGGTAGACTTTTGGTTGTATGGACGTATAATTGTTAAATAATTAGGTCTTTAGGTAATGTTTATAGGCATTAAACTTCTTGAATGATTGTGTTTGATATATTGTTTTTTACGGGATATTTTCGTTTCTCACACTTTGTGCCGCATGAGTTTATTGGGTTATTTTGATGATCATAATATATGTACGAAAAGAATAGTAAATTCTCTTTGTGGATATTGGCACTTGTTAAAGATGAATAATTTTCTAATCTTGGTATGTTTGTAGGCGGCAGTCAGTTTAGGGGTTGGATCACTTGTCTGGGTAGAGGATCCAGACGACGCTTGGATAGATGGAGAAGTTATTGGGGTTAGTGGTGACGATATTAAGGTTGCTTCTACTTCAGGCAAAACGGTGAGTATTTTTAAAGTCTCACTTTTAACAATGACGATTGAAGTTGATATTTTTCTGAACTTCAATTGTAACCCTCTGTCATTTTAATTTTTCATCTTTACCTGACTAGAAAATTAGTCAAGGAGAAATATGTTGTTCTCTTGCAAAATTTGGATTTGTGAAGTAATTCACACTATAAGGTTGCTAGTGAGAAGCGGATACCATGTATTTGTGCAGTTCGGATCCCTTATTGTCTTTTCTCGATGCTAATTCTAGGTTGTTGCCAAGTCATCAAATGTATATCCAAAAGATGCCGAAGCACCGCCATGCGGAGTGGATGACATGACAAAGCTGGCTTATTTGCATGAACCAGGGGTTTTAGCTAACTTAAGATCTAGATACGATATTAATGAAATATATGTGAGTTCCCTTGCTCTTTTGTTGTCTGTCCCATAGAGGACACATGCTTTTCTTTTTCTACAGATATCTCAGATATGTAATTGAAGCTAACGAACTTAAATGGGGCTTCCAGACTTATACAGGCAGTATCTTAATAGCCGTAAATCCTTTCACAAGATTGCCACATTTGTATGATAGCCATATGATGGCACAGTACAAAGGGGCAGCCTTTGGCGAATTGAGCCCCCACCCTTTTGCAGTTGCAGATGCGGCATACAGGTAGTGTTTCGCTAGAGGTTGCAGTTTTGACCCTTTCACTAGTAAATGGGTTGGTTTGCGTTATTTTGTATCTCTAGCAAATCAAACAAGTATAATGAAAAAAGTTGGCTAACTGGTCAAATGGGTCGAACGGGTTGATAGTCACCTGAAATGATTCTTTAATGCATTATGACATTTAATTGTAATAATTATATTTTTATAATCATATATGGTAAGTGTTTATGTGGTTATGTTTAGTACCCAAAATTACATTTTTTGACTCCTTGTCCAATGCGCCCATTTGCCACCTCTGTTTCAAACTCATATTGTGGTATCATATTGATCAAGGAATCACAATACGTTGTTTAAAATGAAAAAAATCGAATATTCTGGTGCAGAGTTATGATCAATGAAGGGATAAGTCAGTCAATTTTGGTAAGTGGTGAAAGTGGAGCTGGTAAAACTGAAAGCACTAAACAACTGATGAGGTATCTTGCTTACATGGGAGGTAGAGCTTCTACTGATGGAAGGAGTGTTGAACAGAAAGTCCTAGAGGTGTTTACTCTTCTTATTAATATTTTTTTAATTTGATATCGTTCAAAAAATTTTCTTTTAAAACTTGAGATGAATATTTTTATCAACCTATTGTTATGCTTGCTTCATGTTGTAGTCCAATCCTGTTTTGGAAGCTTTTGGTAATGCGAAAACTGTCAGGAACAACAACTCAAGGTGGGGTTAAATTTGTTTTGCTATTACTTAATTTTTTTTTTTGTATATTTGTTACATTAGTTGTTGAGACCTGCTTGTTGCTATTGCTTCAGTCGTTTTGGCAAGTTTGTTGAGATTCAATTTGATCAGAAGGGCCGAATCTCAGGGGCTGCCATCAGAACATATTTGTTGGAAAGGTCTCGTGTTTGTCAACTATCAGATCCCGAGCGGAATTATCATTGCTTCTACATGCTTTGTGCTGCACCACCCGAGGTAACTGTTTTTTAACCTATGTTGGAATTTGTTATGCATAAAGAAATGAACTCACACGTGCTTATCTAGTTATAAAACTTAGATTGGTCTTTGTTCTTTTCCAAGTTCATTTAATAATATGCTCTCTTAAATGTCCGTCCTTGGTGTCTATTACGTATTAATCTTATCTACTATGCTTGCAGGATCTAAAAAGATATAAAGTGGGAGATCCAAAGACGTTTCATTATCTTAATCAATCAAACTGCTTCCAGATAGATGGATTAGATGAAAGAAAAGAATATATTGCTACAAAGAATGCAATGGATGTTGTAGGGATTACCTCAGAGGAGCAGGTACACATTAAGTAGTCATCTGAAGAGATAAAATAATAATAAAAAAGCTTACACTACTGCATCTTATATACTTATTTTCATATCATTATTTCTGTCTACAGGATGCAATCTTTAGTGTTGTAGCTGCGATTCTTCATCTGGGTAACATAGATTTTACAAAAGGAACGGAAATGGACTCGTCTACACCCAAAGATGAAAAATCTTGGTTCCACCTAAAAACCGCCGCAGAGCTTTTCATGTGAGTGACCAAAGTCATTACACCTAGGGGTGCTCATTGTGATGAAACTGGACCAAATAGGAACTAAAAAATTAAGATTAATCTTTAATCGAAATGAGAAATCTAAACTTGGTTGGTACTGGTCCAGTTCTGGTTTAGAGCCAGTATAGTCTCAAGAGTCAAGATGGATGTTAAACTGAATAGAAACGTGGATTTTGTGGTACGGAAACACCAAAGTTAAGCGACGTCATTTCGTGTTTGCAATTATCAAAATTCGAGGAAAAAAAGCTGTTCTGCTCTGAACTGAAATGTGAATTAAAATTAGTCGAGACTCATTTTTGCAGACCACTAATTGCACATGCACATATTGAAATGACACACTGATATATACCAAGACATTTTTGCAAGTAGGAAGCACTAGTAAATGTCTTAACAAGTTAAAGATTTGTCCAGGTGTGATGTGAAAGCCTTAGAGGATTCTCTTTGCAAACGTGTAATTGTAACGCGCGATGAGACCATAACCAAATGGCTAGATCCGGAAGCTGCTGCTACCAGCAGAGATGCTTTAGCGAAAGTTGTTTACTCAAGGCTATTTGACTGGTAAGCTCCTGCTACACCCTTGTTTCATGCTGCCTAAACGACCTCTTTATCAACCTAATGAGGAAGAGGGGTGGGGGGGGGGGGGGATTATGTCCTATCTTGTTAGAAAATCATGAACTTACTGATTGGATGTATACTAATTATGCAAGGTAGTAATAGATAAAATTATAAAATCATAAAATGACCAAAAAATTGACATTTCTGTAATAAAGAGGCACTTTTTATGAACTATGTATACAAATTCCTTAAGGTCAAATAGGTAACTTTAGTTCACCTTCAGATATTTAGTTCTGCTGGAGCTGGTATGAAACTGATAATCTGACCTCAAATAGTCAGAAGCAGCATCTGTTTATTTACACGTCTAACGCTGATCATTGCAGCCTCAAGTTACAATAATCAGATAACTAGCTCCAAAACGCAAATCCAAACAGCCCTAAGTAACTGTATGTTCAACTTCTCTGTTTAGGTATATTATCTAAATTGCATTTTCATTGCAGGCTTGTTGATAGGATTAATAGCTCAATTGGTCAAGACCCAGATTCAAAATACATAATTGGAGTGCTGGACATATACGGGTTCGAGAGTTTCAAGACAAACAGGTGCTTCACTGGTATGCCTTTTGTTTTAATTGTTGACCAGTTATGCCTGGTGGCATGACCTTTTAAGGAATTGCCCCTAGTGCCAATGTCAACAAAAAGATAGGACCGAAACCAACTTTTAATAAGTCACAGAAACCAAGCCGAATAACCTTGATAGCAGTGAAGTCCTTGAATATTCGTGGTTATCTCTTAAATGTTTTATTGATGAGACTGCTGTATGAATCGTTTTATAAAAATTGACCACCCAGTTAATTGATTATCATATTTTGATCGGACCAAGTTATTGAGTACCAACGTCATGTAGGAATGATGGTTCAGGAATCTCAGATGTTGCTTGTATAATTACATTGCTTCTTATTCTGAGTGTGATCCTTTTTTTTGGCAGCTTCGAGCAGTTTTGCATCAACTTGACAAATGAGAAACTCCAACAACATTTTAATCAGGTTGCTTAGGGACTCAAAATCATTTTTAAGGTCTTTCTTGAATAAGATAAAAATGCTGTGTACACATGGTAACCTGGCAAGCTTTATGTGTTTTGCAGCATGTTTTTAAAATGGAGCAAGAAGAATATACAAAAGAAGAAATCAATTGGAGCTACATTGAGTTTATTGACAATCAAGATATATTGGATCTCATTGAGAAGGTTTGATGTTTTATATACTTTAACTTTTAGTCTATGAAGTGTTTCCAGTTGCCATATTTTTTCTTTATTTCCTGAGATAATATTTTCTTCCTTCTTGTTTAACCACATTGGTGAGGGTTTTGGACCATTGTTTATTTTGATAAGATGATCACCAGATTTTCCTTAAAATAAACAAGTTAATTTCATGTGGATTGTTATCAATCACTACGGACTAAGCATTAAATTAGGGAGTTAATTGTTTTAGAGAATGGTCTTTTATGTATTTTCATAATATCATATTTCAACGACAACCATATCACATGGAGTAGAAATTACAGATCTGACCATCTGTTTTTCAGAAAATATTTTCCACCCCAAATTCCATTTGCATTTAATTGAACTATAATAAGAGGCGTTGCATGTTTCTTGATTATTAAATAAATCCTATGGGTATTCGAGATTCAAGTTATGAGAATAAGGATGCACATGTCAGTTATGTACCAACATTTCAAATTATTTCTGTTCTGATGTATTGTCTTTCTATTGTATAGAAACCGGGTGGTATCATAGCTCTTCTAGACGAAGCATGGTAAGTTAAACATGGGAAGCTGCTTTCTTGATTTTATCTTTATCGAGTATCAAATATATGAGTAGTTACCTTACTGTTCATGCATTTCTCTATAAGAATATAAAGCTATGACATTTTCTAAGTCATTATTTGTGTTCTGCAGTATGTTTCCCAGGTCAACACATGACACGTTTGCACAAAAGCTGTACCAGACTTTTAAGAATCACCAGCGTTTCACCAAACCTAAATTGGCTCGTTCTGACTTCACGATTTGTCATTATGCCGGAGATGTAAGAACTGCATTATATATACTCGCTGATAAGAGTAACTCTTTCTGGCTTTGTGAAATCATGACTAATTAGTTTGAAATATATCTTTAGGTCACATATCAAACTGAGTTGTTTCTGGACAAAAACAAAGATTATGTCATTGCAGAACATCAAGCACTCTTGAGTGCTTCAACAAATTCCTTTGTTGCGAGTTTGTTTCCTACTTCATCTGATGAATCCTCCAAATCATCGAAGTTCTCTTCAATTGGTACACGATTTAAGGTTTGCTCTCTCTCTCTCTCTCTCTCTCTCTCTCTCACACACACACACACACACACACACACAGACACTCACACTCCATCTCCCCTCTTAACAACATGCACATAAATAACTTAATATTGCTATATTTTTTTTGTTTCAGCAACAACTGCAACAACTTCTTGAAACTTTGAGTTCAACCGAGCCTCATTATATACGTTGCGTAAAGCCTAACAATCTTCTCAAGCCGGCTATCTTTGAAAATCATAATGTTCTGCAACAACTGCGATGTGGGGTAAGGATATACTCACATACCTGACTGATGACACTCCAAAAATAGCGCTATACTCTATGTATCTTCCATTCTCTTTTGTGAACATGGTTTCTGCATACATTTAGTTGAGACATGTCATGTAATCTAATTCAGGGAGTCTTAGAGGCAATCAGGATTAGTTGTGCTGGGTATCCCACTAGAAAACCATTTGACGAGTTTGTGAATCGGTTTGGCATCCTGGCTCCTGAAGTTTTGGATGGCAGGTAAATGGAATGATCTTGTTTACTCTTCTTTGAAAATTCGAGTGTATGGTGTGATAAATGAGATGACCCTGACTGTCCTTATGATTAATTTATGATAGTAGTGATGAAATTCGTGCTTGCAAGAGGCTTCTGGAGAAAACTGGACTTGAAGGCTATCAGGTTAGAGGGACTACAATACTATGTGCTGAACACTTCTCTACATACAAACTTTCATATAAGATTCACTTTTTTGGGTGGGGGAATTTTTTTTATAACTTACGATCCATGTGATTTGGTATGTTCACATGCAGATCGGTAAAACAAAGGTATTTTTAAGGGCTGGTCAGATGGCAGAGCTCGATGCTCGTCGGACTGAGGTCTTAGGTAGATCAGCGAGCATCATTCAAAGAAAAGTACGCTCGTTTATTGCCCGGAAAAGTTTTATATTGTTGAAACGTTCTGTCTTGCAAATTCAATCCATTTGCCGAGGTATTGTCTTTTGAATGTGTAAAAGTTATTTTCTTAAACAGTTCATAACATCTAAAGTTGGTCACCTTCTATTTCTTCTTGAACAGGCCAACTTACTCGCGAAGTTTATGAAAACATGAGGAGAGAAGCTTCTAGTATAAAGATTCAGAGAAATATGCGAATGCATATTGCCAGGAAAGCTTACACGGAGCTTCACTTCTCAGCAGTTTCAATTCAAACAGGTTTACGGGGAATGGCTGCACGTAATGAGCTTCGCTTTAGAAGGCAGACAAAAGCAGCAATTCTTATTCAGGTTCGCCATATGTTGATGATTGCTATCAATCCCACATGATGTTTTCTTTTAGAGGTTGCAGTTACGGCCCATTTACGTATCATAGGTTGATTCGGGTTATGTTTTATATATAATTGGTCAAACTTGGAACTTCTTTCATCTTAAAGTGAAACTTGTCGAACGGGTTATATATCGCTCGAATTTTTATAATGCACAACACCAGTGAGTATCATTACTAAAAAATTTAAATTATTATTAAAATAATACTATATTATAGTCAATACTTAATCTACAATGAAAATCAAAAAATTTAAAATTAAAATGATGTTTTTGGACGGAACTGTTTCAGTTCAATGCAATCCGATACATACCAAAATGATCCATTTTGACCCATACCAACCGGCTGGTTTTGCCACCTCTATTCTTTTTGTTCAATGAGGCATTGCAAGATCTTGCTTTCTCTCTTATTTCTGTTCCCATACGTGAAAATGTCTATGCACCCTGCATATTCTATCAGCATCTCAGGGAAAGATAGTTGTATAAGTGTATAACTAAGGTGGCATTTATTTTACCTGATGTTGAAATTTGGTAAATGATATTCTCGATTTTGACTGACTTTAGTTCTTGATTTCAGAGCCATTGCCGCAAGTTCCTGGCCCACTTGCACTTTGTCAAGGCGAAGAAGGGTGCCATTACTATACAGTGTGCATGGAGGGGAAAGGTTGCTCGTAAAGAACTAAAGAAGCTTAAGATGGTAACATATTCGTGTCTTTAACATCTGCCTTGTCCTTTTAACTTTTCTAATAGAAATAGATTTAAAAAAACTGTCACCAATTACGTTCTGCCGAATAATTTTAACATTATAAAATGCTAGTCGTCTTTGAGGTTACCTTGGCTGCTGGAGTTGTAATATATTTCTCTCGTTTACACATATCTAGGGGGTGTGTGGATTTGTGTTTCGAAACTTATTATCTGATTATTGCAATTTCAAGTAGTAATAAACTACGAATCAGTGGTCTGTTTGGACAAACATGTTCTACTGAATAATCACTTCCATACTAGCTGCAATGAAACTGAAAATATACTGGTGAATCGTGTATCTATTTACTTTATAACCTAATTTAGATATTTATATTCAAGTCCCAAAAAATTGTTTCCTTTTTTTTTTCCTTAAAGTTTTTTCTCATTGCTTATTTTATCTATTAGTAGTTTTTTTATATCATTAGAAGTTGTCAGCTGCTTCAAAATGTGACCATCTAATTATCACAAGTTCAAATAGTAGAAGCATATCCAAATGCTATTCAGTTAATTGATTATCTGTTTTTGATTATTTAATATGCCATAATCACTTCCAAAACACAAATCCAAATGCCCCGTTATCAGTTTTTGGTACTTAATCTCGATCTTTGGATGTAGGCGGCAAGGGAAACTGGTGCTTTGCAAGCTGCGAAAAATAAACTAGAGAAGCAAGTTGAAGAACTGACATGGAGACTGCAGCTTGAAAAGCGTATGAGGGTAAGTGTATGCAATGAGATATATATTAAAATTAGACCCTACCGCTGCTTATCTTGTAATGAAGACAGCTCAGTCATCGTGCATTGCATAATGGTTTTCTTGATCTGTATGTTCATAATTAAAGTTATTGGCAAGAAGGCATTAGGCATCTATGGAGATATAAAGAAGTACAAAGTTTGAAATTTAAAAGATGCATACTAGGAGTTAAAGGTGTATTAAACTGATATTGTTGTTAACCTGAATCAGAATACCAACTTCTGTAGTTGCAACCTGTTCAAGTAAAATAAAAGTGAACAAATAGACTACAATGGAAAATAAATTGCTGTTGAATATTAAACCTTAATTCGGAGATAACATAGAGAACGTTAGTGCCTGGAGTATGGTTGGAGGTTCTTAAACTGCGGCCTGTGGTGTGCAAAACCTGGTCCGGACCAACAAAAGCGAAGAACCTTGATGGGATCGGACCAGATCTGAGTGAAACCAGAAAATCAAAAATAATGGAGCTGAAAACTGAATCCATACTAGATCATGAATCAATAAATATACGAGCTTGTCTTCATTTGAAACTGGAAAATAAAAGCCTAAAACAACGGGTTTACAAGTTTGAAGAATAGAAGACTGGTTCAGTTCCAGTTCTCAACTGAATTGGACCAAATCGAGACATTTTTGAATAAAATCCTGATACGATAATAGAACCGGAAACTCCTTTTTAACACCATATAGAACCAAGAACCTAACTGAACATAGCTGGTACTAGTACTGTTTTGTCTGGTCCCTGCTCTGTTCTTTGACTGTCGGTTCAGACCAAGATTTGCACCCTCCCTAATTTTAGGTTTGTATTTTTCAAATTGAGACAAATCCAAATATGGATCCGCTTCATTGTTTTAATCAACATTGAACTGCTTTAATCAGTTTGGGTTTTGATTAGTTCAATTTGGTCCGGTCTTGTTCCTGACTTCCTGCCTGATGCACTCTTGCACACCCCTAATTTCGGGATTATGGTTGTAAGTATTTTGAGAATTAAATATGCAGCTAACCATTTCTGTAACTCGGAGAATGTGACTGTTCATGTTTCTAAAAGTAAATTAGGGGAGTATTTATAATCTGAATTTTCTTTTAATAAGATCTCAGAGAAATTCCTGGAAAATAGGTTCCCTTATGTTCTCTTTCAGTGGATGTACATTGACTCTATTTATTGCAGGCTGACTTGGAAGAAGCCAAAACACAGGAAAATGCAAGACTACAGTCTGCTTTGCAGGATATGCAACTACAATTCAAAGAGACAAAAGAGTTGCTCATCAAGGAACGCGAAACTGCCAAAAAGGTAGTTGAAAGTGTTCCAGTCATCCAGGAGATCCCAGTTATTGACCATGAGCTCACCAATAAGCTTGCCTCTGAAAATGAGAAACTCAAGGTAAGCCTGCTCAAGTTTACCGATTAATTTTACGGATTTACTTTTTAGAAAGCTTTGGTCAGATGTGTTGAGTGGTTGCTTCTTGTATTTTATATTATACTTTTGTAACTAATTTCAGGCTTTAGTTAGCTCTCTGGAGAAGAAAATTGATGATACAGAAAAAAGGTATGAAGAAACCAACAAACTCAGTGAGGAGAGATTGAAACAAGCTTTGGATGCAGAGACGAAAATTATTCAGCTGAAAACTGCTATGCAAGGGTTTGTGCTTAATTATTCCTATTCAGTGCTTTCTAATTCCGTGATTAAGCTATTAGTGTGATATTATATCTAACTATAATTTGAAGACTCACTCGGTACTTACTGTGTTTCCATCCAGTCTTCAAGAAAAGGTTTCTGACATGGCATCTGAGAATCAACTTCTTCGACAGAAAGCATTGTCCACTACTGCTGCACGTATGGCAGATTATCCACAAACTCCTGAAGCCAAGGTGAGATTTTGTTGTATAAGGCAATGTTAGAGGTGCAAAACTGGGGGTTCGGTGGCGGTTAATTATTTGATATTGGTTGAGTTGACCCGAAACACTTTTGTCCAAATTTTATTAGAAGTTAAACATTTACCGTGTAACATACAGTTACAAATTTTAGATTATTTCTGTAATTATGTAGCTTTGGAGTTAAATAATTTGGAAGGTTTGATACATTAGAATACCCTTGTGTGACTTACAACCCATTTAACTGTCAGGTCGTTTCATAAACTAATTTAAGTTTGCCTGTTAGAAGTAAAACACATGACCTGAATCAGCCCATTCACAAGTAAAAGGGTCAAAAAGGCCACCAATGTAGATCATTTCTCTCTCTTTTATTTTGCATCCTACTTATTCTTCATGTAATACTGTCTCCATTACCTAATTTCTATGACAGAGCATGGCAAATGGGCACTTTGGAAATGAGGTACTTATAGCAATTCTATACTGGATGTGGTGCATCCTTTTCATATAAACATATGTGGTGGTTGGAAATTTACTTACATAATTTTGCAGGAGCTACAAACACCTGCAAGGAATTTGGCAAGTGAGTTTGACAGCAAGGCTAAAAGACCACCAATTGATCGTCAGCATGTATGAACTACATTAACATGATAACCATTCTTTTATCCCTTCTTTTTGCTACTGAATTTGGTCAGTCTTGATAACATATTAATCTATCTTTTTTAATGCTGGTACAGGAGAATGTCGACGCTCTTATTGAATGTGTTACGAAAGACATTGGATTCAGTCAAGGCAAACCTGTTGCAGCATTTACTATTTATAAATGCCTTCTCCACTGGAAATCTTTTGAAGCCGAAAGGACTAGTGTCTTTGATCGTCTTATTCAGATGATTGGTTCAGCAATTGAGGTATTTTTCTAAAACAATTAATTTGTGAGCAGGGAATATTATTTATATTTTAGACTTTAAGGAAGATGGATATACACCTTTTTTGTTTCCCCTTATGTCCCAGTAAAAGTAAATGTACAAAATTGCAAAATGCGATTTACCAGTTTATTAGATTATGAGAAGTATAATGAATGGTCACCATATTGCAGGATCAAGATAATAATGAACACATGGCATATTGGTTATCAAATTCGTCTACTTTGTTGTTCTTACTCCAAAGGAGCATTAGATCTGATGGTGCAAGTTCAGTTCGTAAACCTCCACCTCCAACTACGTTGTTTGGGAGAATGACAATGGTACTTAATTTTGTTAATGATTTTATGTAAATGTGGCAAAATGGGCAAGTCTGGGACGGGTAATGGTTGGGTCGGGTTGACCTGAAATACTTCCGTCCACCTTGTTATTATTTTATTATGTTATAAACAACTAGTATGTCAAATCTGATTATAATAATTAGATTTTTTCCAATCCTAATCTGAATTCGTGAATGAACTGATTTAGGAGGTTTTATGCAGAAAGTTACACTTTGGGTAGCTATTAAGTCGTTTGACCTGTTTACGCTTGAGCTATTTTCTCATTTTTTTTTTTATTTTCTCCTTTTGATACGTTAATAATAAAACATAACCCGCATCGACTCCTTCATAAATAATGTTTATCCACTCAATGATAGAATTTCCTACTATGCAGGGATTTCGTTCATCCCCATCTACAGTCAACCTTGCTGCAGCTGCAGCTGCACTTGAGGTAGTACGTCAGGTTGAAGCCAAATACCCAGCATTGCTTTTCAAGCAGCAATTAACAGCTTATGTCGAGAAAATGTATGGTATTATTCGTGACAACTTGAAAAAGGAGTTGGGATCATTCCTCACCTTATGTATTCAGGTACTTGGAACTTTAAGTCATTCTCCCTTTTGACTCTTCTTATAATAGTGGTGGCAAAATGGTTGGGTTTGGTGAGTTGGATATTGGGTCAAAACAGGTTCGCCTCAAAATGTAGAATGTTTACCATATGTGTTGGGTTGACTAAATGCTTTTCTGTTATTATATATCATCACAAAAGATTTTTTATTACAATAATAATCTAACGTTTTGAATAAAGTTATTTAGGAGGTGATATGCATTAATTGTACACGTTCGGTGAGTTTTGACAATTCAGCCCAATTGACTAGTTCCCTTTTAGCTATCTTACGAGTTATCACCCATTTGACTCGTTACAGATAAAGCATAATTTAAATTAACTCATCCATTCATAAACAGGATGAACACCTTTACTTATTACTCCGTATATTAAAAATCCTAGATTCAAATGTAATCAAGTCTCAACCTGACTTCATTTTGCAATTGTCAAAAATTCAGGCACCACGAGCATCCAAGGGAGTGCTACGGTCTGGGCGGTCCTTTGGCAAAGATTCGCAATCCAATCACTGGCAAGGCATTATTGACTGTCTAAACACTCTACTCAGTACATTGAAAGAAAACTTTGTACGTATCTTATACATTACATCTTGACTGTTATATAGATGTTAGATTACTTACGTTAGTTGAATTTCAGGTGCCCCCCATAATTGTTCAGAAAATATTTACTCAGATTTTCTCATATATCAATGTACAACTATTTAACAGGCGAGTTTACCCCCACTTTGGTTTGGTTACAATATTGTATTGTTTGTTTTGCTGCTAATTATTTTTTGTCTATCATCTCTATGCAGTCTTCTTCTGCGCCGAGAGTGCTGTACGTTCAGCAATGGAGAATATGTTAAAGCAGGATTAGCAGAGTTAGAGCTATGGTGTGCTCAGGCAAAAGAAGAGGTACTGTGTGTATGACTTCTGTCATAACATTTGATTTAGTAATAAAGAATCAAAGATTAATATGAATATAGCTTCAAATGTGACTAACTTGTGCTTTGATTGCAGAGGTTGTGGTTTAATCTTAGTTTTAATACTAAGGGAGATGATTTGCATTTGTTATATATCAAAATGGTTATGCTTTGAAACATCAAAGTAATCCACTCTATGCCAAAAGTTATATCATTGGAATTGAACTAATGACCTCTACTGTAACATATAACGTATCGTCCATGAAGCTACAAGGGGGAACTGGTTATTAACTTTATATAATGATACTTGATATATATAAAAAAATCTAGTTTCTTGTAAAATGCTTGTTTATAAGTAGATAAAGTTATTGGTCCTGTTACTTAGAAACAAGACTTCTTGGTATGTACTTTTTCAGCATTTGCAAAATGTTACTTGTTACCTAGACTTTGGTCCTGAATACTCTTTCTCTATTGCAGTATGCGGGCTTAGCTTGGGATGAACTTAAGCATATTAGACAAGCTGTTGGGTTCTTGGTATGTACTTCAGCAATATGTTCCATTCTACTATTCAAAATGCCTTTATTTGTTTCAAGATATAATTGTTCTACATGTTTAATATCTTCAGGTTATACATCAAAAGTACAGAATATCGTATGATGAAATCATCAATGATCTTTGCCCCGTACATCTCTCTCTCTCTCTCTCTCTCTCTCTCTCTCTCTCTCTCTCACACACACACACACACACACACACACACAACATGAAGATACCACATGACTGACTTAATACTTTCTTTATTACCAGATTCTAAGCGTCCAGCAATTGTATAGAATATGCACGCTTTACTGGGATGACAACTATAATACCCGAAGTGTATCTCCAGATGTAAGTCTTAATTTTGTGCATTTGTTGTTCTTTTAAATCCAACTTTTCCAGAATATCTTGTAATTTACCTGACGCATGTTCTATCTACCAGGTCATTTCAAGTATGAGAGTATTAATGACGGAAGACTCCAACAATGCCGCTAGCAATTCGTTTTTACTTGATGACAATTCCAGGTAATGTTGGATTCCTATCCTATGAATGATATGATCACTACACGCATAAATCGGATCCTTGGACAACAACCTGTTTCTTTTTAGCTAGCTTTTGTCTATCTGATGCAACCCTTTTGTAACTTGATGGGTCGTCATAGCCACCCCTGTTCATTACTAATTCAGATATTTTTACCAAGCAAAATTAAAAATCCCTGTTTCTGAATGCAGCATACCATTCTCTGTTGATGATTTGTCAACGTCACTCCAAGTTAAAGATTTCTCAGACGTGAAACCTGCAGTAGAACTTGTCGAGAATCCAGCCTTCCAATTTTTACACGATTAAAGGCCATGGAAATTTGAACATATTCTTATGTTTGCAAATATAGCATAAGGTTTGATTGTTGTAAAAAGGTCCATTCTTTATTTTCTTTCTTCTTTTTTTTTCTTTCTTTTCTTGGTATACTGTATAATTGTTACCTTACGTTTGTTAGAAGTGCCATATTTTTGGGTCTTTATTCCTTTGACTTAATCTGCTAGTGAGAGCAGCATTCTTTATAGGAATTAGGTATTGTTTTGATCCTGGTCAAATGCCTGGGTTTTATATTCAACCCATTTTGAGTTCTTGTAATGAAATATTATATGTTTAAGTACACAAGTTATATGGAAAGGGTTTGTAATTTGGATTCCAGGTTGTTGCAAATAAATCAAGCAAAAGATGATTAACTGTGCCTGTGATTTTGTTTTTGTAATTTATGATTTTGCAAATGTATTCTTATTTCTTGGTAGTCGTTTTTCAATTAAAAGTTGTAAGAATCTTTTCTTATTTAACTGACATTCTTTTTCATAAAAGTGGAGAATATATATATATATATATATATATATATATATATATATAGAGAGAGAGAGAGAGAGAGAGAGAGAGAGAGAGAGATGGAATAAGTAAAACTTATTAAGGAGTATGAGTTACAAATATCGTGAAGTGAATGTTATCTTAATAGGTATTTCCTTTGTATCCAAGTGTCCATATTATTATTTTAGGTTGGTCCAAATAAGTGTTCACTTTCATGTTATAAGAAAGTAGATATATTATTTTATTGGTGAAAAGTGTAGTTAGTGGATAATCTTAAAACTATGTGCATAGTCAAAATTGACATTTTGAGCGGGATGGAGGGAGTACTATTTAAGTTTTAGTTGATTAAATATATATAATTGTCCTACCGTAGATTGATTGCAAAATTTATTTTTCTAATGTTATTTCATCACATAAACAATACTTTGAACACTAAAATTAATTTTTTGTAGATAATTTGTCATATATATTTACAAACAACATAAATAAAATAAACAAGATATTAGATCTAATTGGGCTTTTCAATCAAATCAAATCTTTATTATATCCAAATACATATTACCTATTTAATCAAGCCTAGAACCAGAGCAACGAGTGTTTGGGCCAACCTTAGGATCTGGCCCTTAGCCTCTTAGGCCCATTACCAACTATGCATCTAATCTAACTAGGTGTTAGTTAGAGATGCACAAAAAAACCGGGTTCGAAACCCAACCCGAAAAAAACCCGAAAACCCGACCCGGTCAAACCCGGGTTTGACCCAACCCGGTTTGGGTTTTCTGCAACCCGCCGGGTACAAACCGGTTTGGGGTTTAGCCGTTACAACCCGGTTCCGAACCGGTTTTTTCCAACCCGGTTTCAAAAACCGGTTTTCAACCCGGTTTTTTTCCTAGCCGTTTTTTGACCGTTTTTTTTTTGTTTTTTTTACCATTTTGCCATTCCAAGTTTACTATATATACAAACCTTGAGTTTAGGTTCAATCACAACATTCAAACACTCATACAAACTCAAAACGCTCTCAAAACGCATACAAAATTCTCATTTCTCAAATGGCAAATCAATCTTCTTCCTCTTCCTTCGGTGTTGGTTCTTCAAGTTCACCAACGATTGTTCGAAAATTGGTTAACAAAAGAAATCCGGAGGTGTGGGATTTATACGACAAAGTGTTGTTGTCGGATGGTACGACTAAGGCACATTGTAAACGATGTGGGAAATTTTTAAAAGCCGACTCCAACACAACGTTGAAACATCATAAAGAAAAGTATTGTGTGGGACTCAAAACCAATCCGGAAGCAAGTGGTCAAGCTTCTATGTCACGAGATGGAGCTATATTTTCATACGAAGCGGAACGGTGTCGAGAAGCTTTTGCGGGTTTTGTGATTCAAGAAGCTTTGCCGTTCAACCACTTCGACAACCCTCAACTTACTAGGGTGATTCAAAATACCCTTCAACCGCGATATAATCATGTAAGTCGTATTACTCTTAAACGTGATGCCCTTAAATTGTGGAAAGAAGCTAAAAAACAACTAATAATCGGTTTTGAAAACTTAAATACAAGTGTATCATTAACAACCGACGTTTGATCGGCTCCTCATGGTTTGCCCGGTTCGTACCTTTGTGTTACCGCACATTGGATTGATCCCGTAACTTGGCAAATGATGAAACGTACCATTGCTTTTGAAGACTTTGAGTATCCTCACACGGGTCAAAACTTATTTTACATGTTACGATATGTAATTAAAACGTTTAAATTACAAGAAAAGGTTTTTTCAATATCCTTTGATAACGCGAGTAATAATACACTCGCCGTTTCAAAATTAATACTAAAATACGGACCACCTTTGAAGGGCATCTTTTATCATAGTCGATGTGTTGCACACATCATTAACTTGATTGTGCAAGCGGGACTAGCGGTTGAAGAAATAGACGCCGTAAAATTGGCGTATAAAACTATGTTACAAGACATATTTCAAAAGGGTAAAATTAGATACAAAGCTTATATGAGATTGTGTAAGGAAACGGATTCCATTTTTTTAACCCCTAATTGGGACATGCCCGTTAGATGGAATTCGACCTACTATATGTTTGTATGTGGTTTACGCCAACGTGATACATTACAAGTTTTTCATGATAACCTTGTTCAAAAAGGTCTTGCAACACCATTTCCCATAGAATTTTGGGAGGTTATTAAAAAGTTAACCGAATTGCTCAAAGTTTTCAAAACCGCGACTACTTTATTATCGGGTGTTTATTATCCCACTAGTCATTTGGTACTTAATCAAATTTGGTTGTTGACTTCAAAATTAAACGAATACGAATATGAAGGTGCTTTATTTGAAAAGATGGTGGCTCCCATGAAAGAAAAACTAAAAAAATATTTTCGAGAAATGCCACCGGTAATTACTTGTTCCGCCGCAATGAACCTGTGTTTGAACACCACCGGGGTGGAAATGCTTATCGATAATATTTGTCACAATTTGGATTTGAATGAAGAGAACCCAATGTTTTCCGATAATACAAAAGCGTTTTTTAAGAGTTCTTTAAGAGAACCCAATGAAAAAAATACAACCAAAACGTTGTTTTGACTTTTTAAGAGAACCCAATGAAAAAAATACAACCAAAACGTTGTTTTGACTTTTTAAGAGAACCCAATGAAAAAAATTTGGCCCAAACGTTGTTTTTCCCTAAAACGCTTAACGCTCGAAAAAAATTGAATTATATAGAGTTTTTGGATTCAATAATATTTTTAAGAAGATTTAGAAGCCTTTTGGTTAAGTTATTGATCAATTATGTTTCCATTACTAATGTTTTATGAATTCAATGAAAAAAAATCAAAAAATACATTGTTTTTCCCTAAAACGCTCAACGATCGAAAAAATATAAATTTTTATAAAAAACCGGGTTGGAACCGGGTTTTCAACCCGAACCGGTTTCAAACCGGTTTCAACCCGGGTTGGATCGGGTAGGGTTTTTTAGGTTTAAAATCGGGTCGGGTTCGGGTCGGGTTTGATCAAAACCCGGTTTCTCTTTGTTGACTACAACCCGGGTCGGGTCGGGTTGGGGCCAACCCGGTTTTTGTTCATCTGTAGGTGTTACTCGTTCATATGTCACTAATGTATATTGTAGTCTAGCTAGGTGTTACTCGTTCATATGCAAGAGTTTGGGTATCCTATTTTATGGCGAAAATATTTACATCATTAACTTTTATATCAATAGTATTTAGGCTAATTAAATTGTTAAATTCGTAATCAAGTGCAATATACAATTAACATGAACTGACATTACGGGAAATAGAGGTATTAACCTCGATCAACAAAATCAGCTTCGGTTGCTCCATGTCATGAATTAAAATACATATGTCGTTTAGCAAAATGTTACTATCCCAAGTGTTGAACTTGAAGACAAAATTTTAAAATCCACATACTTGTACAAGTTATCAATCATATCGGTCTCGAGGCTGTAAATTTGGTGTAGTTTGTTTATATGGTTGAAATATCGGTCTTGATACGGCTTTTCTCATCATTAAATTTGGTCGATAACGCTAAAAACCTCAAAAAAAAATTCTAAAATATAGATTTATACATTAGTTTTATAGCCTTTTTTTATTTTATTTTATGTGTGTTAATTGTCCATTTTTTTATTGGGTATTTTATTTTACATGTAAACTAGATATAGATGTACATAGTGGTGGAGAAAAACTTGACCGTTGAAGCACTTAACACATTCTTAGTTTTGCATGCATGAATCAACTTCACCTAAACTTTATTTTATATGATTCAAAATACATTTTTAATTAAATTTCATAACATGAAAACCATTAACATTAATCTATTTTGGTCAACATCTCATCTGATTTGTTTGTTATGTTGTAATCATTAAAACCAAATAAAGAATATGTGTATATTATATTCATTTAGTCAAACCACAAAATGCTTAAAGAAAATTTAAAACTAATTTATTTGGGATTATTAATAATTGTGATGATGAGTAAGTAAATATCATTAAAATAACTTGAATAGTTTAATTATCTACCTATGATAATAATTAAGGTGCACATGTTAGTTTGGTAATGAAGTATTTAGACTAAGGTATAATACTCAACAAACATTTGCAGAGTATTAATGGTCCAAAAAGCTTTTAAAATTTAGTCAAATGTCCTCAAGACTTCAAGCCAAGTGTCAACAATGTGTTCTTGTTGATCAAATTTCATGTGTGCATATCAAATTTAGTAGTGTTTAATAAATGAAAAGAAAACATCTTAAATAGGTGATCGGGTCAATGTAGGTGTTTAAATATTACTCTCTATAATTTTGTTTATGAAAAATAACCGTCCTCAAAGTGACTTAGTGGTAAAGCCAGTTGTCATTAAAGTCAAATCTTACCGGGTAAACATTTTGTGACGGTTTGTTAAAAAGTTCGGTAACGATTATAAGAATTCCGTTTAGTTTTTGTACATCTGAGCCAAAAAAGACTTTACCTTTCTATTTCGGATAACATGAACATGGATCCTTCTCTGTTTACCCATTTCTATTTAATGAAAATGTGAATTTCTTTGTTACTTTTATAGATATTTTGGCCACAAAACATATAACAGACAAGTATATGGTGCATATAGATATCATGTGAAAAAATTTCTAGTACCTTTTTGTCAATTAGTAATTAGTGCTTAACTGCTTGTTCTTTTACAATGACAAATCAAGAACCTAATTAATTCCTTATTATCAATTCATTGTATTTAAAATAGTTTGAATCATCTTCAAAATCCATTCAAAGACTCAAATACTCTCACCAAATTTTCATGTGGCCTCATGTGTCTTGCTCTCTTTTTTATGTGGTCAAAGTTTGTTTACATGACATAAACTCAAAGAATCTCAACTATGTCATGTTCTTAATATTCTTGCATCCCTCTTTTTATGTCTATTTTGAATTTGATATATTTAAATGTACACTATCATTGTGTTGACAGTTAATATAGTTGATTAGGTGGTTGTATTTATTACTTGAAAATAATAATACTTTAATTTTCTTAGAATAAAATCTATTAATTAACAATTAATAGATATTGTAAAGATTCAATGCATTACTTACTTATATTTCTATTCTCTAGTAAATGAATTCTCAAGATTCCTTGTAGTTTTTCATCAAAAATGCATTAATATGTGTTTTGACTGACTTTAATATATGCTTCCATTTATATGCATTCTAACTTTACTATCACATGCATTCATCTTATATGAGTAGGACATAGTTTTTGAGTTATGTTGTATCACTTTGAACTCCCCCCTTGCAAATCTATAGAACTACTCATATTTGTGTCACAAATTTAAAATTTTCGACTCGCAAACATGACTATATATGAAAGAACTAGATAAAACGTAAAAGATATCGTATGTAAAACATAATGTTTGATCATATCCTAATTAAGCAAGACCAACATTTTTGTCATTTAAACCAACACAATAATTCCAATTAAAAATCATATTTATATATGAGTTATGTTAATCCATTCAAAGTAGAATTGTGTACGCCTAAGCCATTACTTTTACTTTTTTATTTATAACTTTATGAGTTATTAAACATCATTTTGACCAAAAAAGGCTTTGACTTTTATGTTCAACTTGTAATTAAAACACCCTTTTAGGATAGACACAAAAAAAAGGGCTGACTTTTGTGCTCTACTCAATAGCTAAGAGAGAGTTACTAGAATTATAAGTTATTTTAAAAAGAGACCTTATTAGTTTAATAATATATCAAGTTTGACATTCTATTTTTGGAAACATATATAACATGAGCCACCATAAAATTGGTTCAAAGTCAATTTAAGCAAAGAATATTAATTAAAGTTTCTTTAATATTATGATTATGGTTTAATAATATTTTTACCGGCCACTTAGTGCTTCTCATGTGCTTTCTAAACACTAATCAATGCTTCACTTACAAGTAATGACTATATATCTTGATTAATTAATTTTTAAACTCAAATATGTTATAAACGTTTTGGTTATATGCGTTTTGCCGAATATGTCATGCAATATTTATCATATTAATGAAGGGGTTGACAAATATGTTGTTAGCTAGCTTCACATAGCAACGTCAAAAGTAATTATATATTTTACATTTTTAATCCTCTAACTATATTATATATTCATGTTTAGTCCTTTAATATACACCGGATGCACCTAACCAGCTAACCTTACGTGCAGAAAAGATTTCTCCATTAATGAGTTCTCTTACTACTAACCAGAAAGTCTAGGATAACCGTTTATGTGAAATAAATGATTTCACATTCAACGATAGTTTCCATATTTATATGCAAAAGTTAAAGTTACTATAGTTAACTCTTGTTAGCTATATCTAATATCTAATACTACCTATAAAACATCTTCATATATTGAGTCTTAACATCTTAAAATAAAATTACTAATTTACCCCTATTACACTAATAAATTGAACATATTTCGAATTGGAATTTTTTTCCCCAATATTACTTCTTTGTATTTTGATATAGTACTCCGTTTGTGTTTTCGATCGATTCCTTTAAAATTTTGATATTTATATTATTATTCAAAGATATCATGTTATCTAATGAAAGTAGTATTCTACGTAACAAAATTAGATAAATCAGATGTCCTCGTCGCATTGTGTGGGCAACGTGCTAGTTGTAAATAATAGAACTACTACACTTACAAATCACAAGTTTTAGCCAAAACTCATTGCAGCTTTATATAATTAAGTTTCTTCATCTCAATTTGACTGTTCATTACATTAATGTGCACATAGTTTTAGAGAACTGTAATTACTACGCTGTAACCGGTAATATTTTTAGATTTATACACTTAAACACTTTAATTGTCTGAAATTGAAAGTGTGCAATTTATTCAGGGGCTAAAAGTAAAAATATTAATACTTAAATTGAGACGTAAAGAATATAAAATAATGAATCAAAGTCATAAAATATATAATTATATTAATAAAAATTTGAATCATATCAATAAAATATTGAATCATAATAATAAAAAATTATTCTCCCTTTTCTCTCCTTAAATTTTCTTCTTATTTTATCCTGTTATTATATATATATATACACACACACATAATAGGCGCATTAAAAATCTAAAATAAATAAAAGGTGATTAAATAAAGAAAGAAGAGGGGAAGCAAATAATATACAAAAAGAAAAGATAGCACCTGGGAATGGAAAGCTGAATTCTGTGTCAAGTTTTATGGCATGAGCCCCTTGATTAATGAAACAAGCAAGTTGTGGGGTTTTTCAAGTTGCAATTTTCTTTCAATTATTTCATATAATATAATTAAAAAACGTAAAATATGTTTGAAAATAGGTCATAGATGCCACATGCAAACCTGTGATTCAGCCAGGTGCAATGCTTCATTCTCTTATCAATATTCAATTCAATATTAATTAATTAACGTAAATGTAATTTTACCCTTATATTTACAGAATTCTGACTAAATTTAAATTAAGAAATAAATAACTGAAAGTGATAGATGAAGGTAAAATGAGGAGTTTAATAATTTTTAATAGTTAATTTTAACAATTGGATAATTATTTTAAGACATGTATAATGGTAATCTGGACTTTTATTTTGAGACAGAAAGAGTAATAAATTAAGTAAATATAATTAGTATGATGTTTGATTAATTATTTTTTTTACGAGATTTAAGTATAATTCTATTTTAAGGTCACCATTTTAATTTGCTAATTGTATGATCTAATTTTAATTTGATATATTAGTTTAAATTACTTTATTTTGCAACATTTTGAAAATATGAATACTTAAATTTTGGTTTTAGAAGCATGATTTGTAAACTCAAAACTATCCCAAAACATAAATTTTTGTTATATGTTATTTCTTGTATTTAATTTGCACTAATATAATAATATTAATATATATTCAATTGTTTAATTAATTAACCAACTTCAATTGTACGTAACTTGCAACCTCATTTATCCATTTAAACGGATTTACCGACCGTTTGTTAGGTGTGTTTTAATATTGAGTCAAATCCAATTAATATATAATTAAACTAATTAATTAATGTATTATTATTGTTGCTTTATTATTGGAATTTGTAAGTGTAACCCCAAGAAGAATAAAGTCAGCTTAATTTTGATCTCGCTCATTAATGCAGCTTACGATCGATGGACGTTTTTTACGACTCAAGAGGTGTGGTTGGTAGCAAACGATTGCCCAAGAAGATACTATTTGTAAATTTCACATGCAAATTAATTTGCAAATTGACCAAATAACACTCTAATTAAAACTTAAAAATCATGATAAAAGTTATCAATAGCCCCAAGCTTAAAACTTGTAAAGAGCTTGCAATTCTATGACCTAGAAATGTTCTGATCATATGTTAATTCCAATAACTCAAAATCAAATACGACTCAATAATGTTACACCTTCTTGATAACAAGTCTCTTTATTCTAAACAAACTCCTTACTCTTGTATATTTATAATACTTTTGCTGTGTATTCTATATGTATATATAAACTTTTGTCTAATGGGGCCTATGTGTTGATATCGCACAGAGCCTTAAAATTTCATTCGTCGGCGCTGGTTCTTAAGGTTATGTAAAATGGTTTAGTTATACGTTCAAAAGGTTAGCTCATTCCTCTAAAAATGAAGAAACGTTGTGAAATCCGCATTTTTCATGCATATATTTTGTTATATCCAAGTTATTAAGATATTAAAAAGAGTATTATTTTTATGTATACAAGAATCTTTGTAAATCTTTCTAGGCTCCAAACATTTTTGCATATGCTACCTTAGATTCTTTGTTTCATTTTAAAAAGAATTCTCGGTTTTCTTGAAGATACTAAATCTTGATTGTTTAGATTTTGATGTATTAATGGTTTTATTCCTTCCATGTTGCCATGTGATTTTCTACTAATATATGGTATTCAACTCATAGACGTGGCTTATTCCATCAATTTCAACTATATATGCTTCTTTTTTGTATCATTATGAATCGGCTATAACTTGTATATATATTTTTAATATTAATAATTTCTTTTTAACAATTTTTCATGGGTCCTTTAACTAACATATTATATATATAGTCAGAGGTTCAAACGAGAATTACAAAAAGGTACATAATTGCAAAAACTTTTAAGTTAAAAGGATTTTCACATGTGATCTGAGTAGATTCAATCACTTGTAAATATTGATTTATATTAAGGTTAAAAGCAAAATAGTTTGAAAAACCTTATAATTACTATTAAAATAAAATTTATATTTTTTCGTTCACATGTGCACATTTGGTATGTGTACATGTGAACATTTCATATAAAGTATAATCTAACATGCATTTTGTGGGTTTTAACTTTTGTTTGTCAATGATATAAACATTAAAATAACATTTATATGCAATTTGTTACGTTTACATGTGTAAGTTAAAAGTTTTCGCAGTTCTGTACCTTTTTGTTGTTCTTGTGTGAACATAACCCTATATATATATATATATATATATATATATATATATATATATATATATATACATACATATATATACATACATATATACATACATACATATACATACATACATATATATATATATATATATATATATATATATATATATATATACATACATACATACATATATATATATATATACATATATATATATATATATATATATATATATTGGAATGATCCAGGATGAAATACTTTTTTGGAGGGAAGGGGAAGTGTAATATACATCATGGAGCATCTTAATTTCGCCAATACAAATGTCAAAAAATTAAAAGTGAAATTTAATAAATGTTGATCAGAATCGATGATATGAATGTTAAGTTTCCTTGATAAGTTCTTTCTGTAAGCTATAACATCAATTGATGAATATATTGTTAATATTCATCGTGATGAATGCTAGTTAACATTCATTATGATGAATATTAAAATTAGAAATATTTGCAAAAATGTTATGTTTTAACATTTATCGTGATGAATGTTTGTGTATTCATTAAGATGAATGTTAACAGTTTATAAAAAAATATTCATCAATTAATGTTATGACTTAAAAATGAAATTTATTCGTGAATATATTCTTTATAGCATCGATTTTTATTATTTTTTATCAGTAAAAATAATTTTTTGTTGACATTTTAATTGGTAAAGGTAAGCTGTTTCTTGACGAATAGTAACGCTTCCCACTTCCCTAAAAAAATGTTTCACTCTTGAACGCTCCCATATATATATAAACTACTTTTTATAACTTATAATATTCATGTATAAACTACTTTTTACCAAGAAGCATTAATCAAAACCGATGTTATAACTACTAATATTTATATATAAACTACTTTTTATAACTTATAATATCATACGATGAATATAAAGAGAATTTTCTAATATTCATCATTAATGAATGTTAACCGAAGTGGATATCTCGTTAACATTCGTCAACGATGAATGATAATCAAAACGTATAAAATCATATTTTTACCAATAAATATTAATCAAAATCAATGTTATAACTACTAAGATTTATCGATAAATTATTTTTTATAACTTATAATATCATATGATGAATATTAAAGGAATTCGCTAACATTTATCGTTGATGAATGTGTAGCTTTCCCCATCCCAAAAAATAGTGTTTATCTCTGAATCCGGTCCATATATATATATATATATATATATATATATATATATATATATATATATATATATATATATATATATTCAAGTGAATTTGTTCTGATATATTGCTAAGAATATGTCTTATAATAGTCTCATAATCACAAGGTTATGATGTGATCATTATCTAAAAGGATATAGGTGAAAAATATAGGAGCTAAATGGAATATAAATTCGTGTAATAGAATGTTCGTTGTTAAAACATAATCAAGCCTAACTATTTGATTTACAAATCTATTGGCATGTTACTACATTAAAGTGATTAAAACTAAGGGTGGGATATACTAGTATGTCTGTATGTGTTATTGACAATGTACATTTAATACTTATACTGTTGACCAATCAATAAATGTCTATCAAGTCCTTTTATTTTATATTTATAAATATTTTTAGAAATGCAAAATTTACAACTACCTCAAGTATTATATATATACAATCAGGAATATTTACATAATGTCTTTTAGAGACTTGAACTCACAATTATTAGATTGATGGACAACTCACATACTACAGGCCAAAGACCCTTTGATATTTTATATTTATAATTAATCGTTCAACTTTCTCGCATATACATATTTAATCTTATTTAAATTTAACAACACTTAACTCTGTCTTAGGTGTTATTTGCAGCAATAATAATTCTATGTGGAGTTTCATCACGATGAAATGGAATCGAAGATTATATGGGTGCTAACAGTTAGGATATAACTGGATTATTCAAATGGTCTATTCGAATTGAACCATTCAGATTGGACAATTTGGTTTACTGGATTGGATCGGACAAAAACCAAAGTAGTATTTTGATTTTTTGATTGGTTTTGGTTATTATTATCGGAACCGGATAGTCCAAATAAACCGAATAGTAATAATAGTATATGTAATACTCTTGTTTATCTATCAAAATAGATGTTAAATAGTTGCATGCTTATTTTTTTTATATAAAGCCTTATTATATAAAAGGCATTGTTAATATATATCATTGTATATAACGTATATAACTTAAAATCCTAAGTTTGATATAAAAAACTAACTTCACATTTTTGTAAACCCTCAACACAACATGACAATATGTAGCCGTTAATATCGCTCATGACATTTACCATTTCACGAGTTAAAATGATACTCTCATGCAGTCATCGGATAACCAAATGGTTAAACCAATCCATCCAAGTAGTAAAATGGTTTGGTTCGGTTCGGATTCAATATTTGTTTGAATGGATCGATTCACATTGTGATAACTAAAATCCAAATGGATTCATGTTAATGGATCGGATTTGATCTGATCCATCCAAACGAACATCCCTAAAAGATTATGTACAAATAGCTATGCATTCATGAAAAAAACTTGTGCTCCAACATGTTTACTTTAATGAAGTAACTTATTTGAATGTTAATTAGGTATAAGCATGTAAAGTTTGTTTCGTTTAACGTGGGTAATACTTGCAAGCCCGTACGTGAACCAACTCAACGATATTATGAAAATAGTGAATTTTTTTTCAGAAATAGTAGTTTTTCGCCAACATTTATTAGAGCTAATGCATTTTTTCTAAACAACTTTTAAAACTAGTAGAAAAGGGTTTGCCAAACCCGTTTTCAAAAAATAATTTCGGGTTTAGCAAATCCGACTTTACTGTGACTCTGTGAGATTAGTGTTTAGCAAACCCCGTTTTACTTTTCAGGAGAGAGGAAGGATGTTTAGTAAACCCGGTTTCAAATGTGTTTAGTATAACTATTTGACTAAAAATGTATGATTATACAAATCATACATCTGAAAACAGAAATCATAAAGAATATTTATGATACTTATAGGGTGTTCAAGATTTTATAAATAAAATCATAGAGTAGTTATTATCCACCAAAATGGGTTGCTACATTAATTTAGTTTTTCATGTAAATATGAATTCTAAAAAATATAAAGGTATGTTTAGCTGTTGAAAATTTTTCACAATTTTTCATCTCTAATTTTTTTAAAAATGAAAAGGGTTTTCATTTTTTAGAAAAGTGTTGAAAGTTTGGAAAATGTGTTCAAATGTTATTGTATTTTTCTGATTTGGAAAACTAGTTAATCTTAAAAAGATTTGGAAAATTTTAGAAAAGTACAAGAAGTGTTATAAAGGAAAAAAGTGGAGAAGTGAAAATCTTTATTTTCCATTCCCTATTTATAACATGGAAAATAGTTTTTTCATATCCTTGAAAAAATTTTCTGAAAAAAATTCATTTTAAACGCGTTTTCCTTTTTTTCATTTTTTTTAAAAAAAAATTTCTAGAAAAATACCCATTTTTTCCTTAACTAAACACACCCTTGAATAACTACTAAAATTGTTCTAAGATTTCCAACCTAATTTGTCGTTTGCAAGACGAAAAGAAAAATCGAAATCTTAGTAGGACCCTTTTTGAATAATGGATGACTTAACCTAACCCTAACCTTATTATGTTGTGTAACAACTTGCATAATTTGATGCATTTGTTTACAATTCTTTTGGTTGACCATGAGAAAATAATTTTCAATTAACGGGAATTTTAGATGATAATTAACGACGCATTATCAATCAAGGTTTCAACTAACAATCACCATTAACAATGAGTCTGTCTTAATTATTACTCGTAATTTATATTGTGCTTGCAATATTTTAATTAAACAACACCGATTTTCTAATTCTTTAGCTCTAATCTAATTTTTGATATATATTTTGTATTTCAATAAATTGGATGCATATTTAATTAAATTTTGGTTTGGAGTGAAATATATAATACTTTATTTCAACTTGTAACTCGTAAATAAATGTATATTGTGTTTACAATTCATTGATGTATTACATTTGAATTGATAACAATTGTTTAATTTGTAAATTTGAAGATTCGGAATACGAGGGGTTAATAGTGACAAAAATATATGAATATGATAAATGTACTAATATATGAAAATTACACAATTTAAATTTAGAAATGTTAGCCTTAATCTCAAGAATTTTTAAAGTAAAGTATCAAAATGTAGTATATGCACTTATGTAGTATAGATATAAGTTTAAATAGTGATATAAGTTTAATTAAACACCTAAATCAATTATAAAGCAAAACAATCAAATATTAATATTTTGAAGTCATCATCATCATCATCATGGTGACAATAACAGAGGATAAAGTATATTGATATACAATCAACGATATTTATTAAAGTACAAATGAAATCGTAATGATGTGACATATATCATTTAGAAGAAGAAGAAAATTATATTGATATTAAATTAAATCTTTATATTTAAATATCTAACCAAAAGATCACCATTATCTAAGACAACTAACTATATTTATTCTAACTATACACAAAAGATGTTAGCTAATGAGTTTCATAATTTGAAATAATAATGGATTCTTTTACTTTTTGTGGGTAACTCTCGTGATTCTACAAGTGGTCCTTCTAATTTATATTAATTTATAAAAAACGTCCTTATACTTTATTTTTTACTTTTTTATTTCAATAAGTTTACGTTTTACTTGAGAATAGTCTCTTCTCCACCTGAAATTACTAAAGTACCATTTCTCTTGTCATTTTCGGATAGTAAAGATCTAAACGGTCAAATGGTATTTTAGTCATCTTAGGTGGATGCGAGACTATTTTCAAGTAAAACGTAAACTTATTAGACTAAAAAAGTGAAAAATTAAGTATAACGATGATTTTCTTAAATCGGTATAAACAACATGGACCATTTATATAATTTACTCTACCTGAAATAAACATGAGTGGATTCAAATCCGTTAATGAAATGTCCATCCACTAATGTGAGAAAGTATTTTTAGTCGGTGGAAAAATACTACTATACCCTTTAGCTTTTTAACCTTCTCAATGTCTAAAACGTTACAAGCTTGATTCACTTACCCGTAAGCAATCTAACGAATATGACTATAATGAAATACGTCGAAGTCGTATTTCATACTACACTTGGATTACATGAAGATATAAAAACAAATTAATCAAGTAGTTTTTGACTGAAGAATCAAGAAGTGATGCTCTCTCAGTGATGACGTCAAACTTTATATTTGTTTTTTCTTCTTTTTAAAATATATATTTTTTTAATATCTACTAGGAAAATTAATGAAGGTTTAATTAGGTAGATCGATCGGGCTTGTGATGTAAGTACCAATTTACATTACCTCTTGAAATCCCTTTCACTAACTCCTTAATAGTGACTTTTAAGTTAACTTAACACTAAATTTAGTGCTTATTAGCTAATCGTTCATTCGAAAGAATACTACACTAAAAAAAAACATTATGATATATATTAGTTAAAATATTGGTTTTTATTTTGATAACTATATCATAATTACAATTATAATTATTATAATTATATATTATATACAGTTTATATGGACGGATATAGTAGGTATAATATACTATAATTTTTAAGACAAATAAATTTATGAAGCGTATTATTCAGAATTGTCTTTTATGTTCTGTTCTAAGAACCTAAACTTTCTTGTTGGAGTGAGGCCATGCAATTGAGTTTCCATGAAATCATCTTTAATTCTTTTTATCCAACCACAATATTTATTAATTACAAATTTTCTATTTTGTTCTCTCAAGTTATTTTTGATTACGCGTGATCATATATACATTTTGTATGTATAGTAGTTTAGTGGCGATGGACATACATATAAATGCAAAGATCAGGGGTTCAGTCCTATCCACATGTTCCTTTAACCACAGGTTGCACGATTTATGTCTCTCGTGTTCATGTTGGCCGTGAGACTGGTTGATAGGGGCCACCAGAAAATTGGTTTTACTTTTTTATTTTTATCTTTTTATACCCATTATCTAAACTTATGTAATTAGCAAAATTTTGTTTAGAGAAAGATTATTTAATTAGCAAATATCATCCAAGAACACGCTTTCTTGAAGCCGCCCACTCTAAAGTTGATAATAAAGTTTAAACGAAATAATTATAATTATAATTAATTAATTTATTACTATAAATAAAATAAGATAAATCGTCGTGTTTGTTTGGATTCAAGAATCTTGATATTTTTTCAAGCAATCGATCAATCTTCAAGGTTGTAAAGTGGTATCGCAAGCCTGGTATAGTAGTATTAAACTAGGGATACCCAAAAAGGGAATTAAAAATTCTATCTTTTATTTGCATGGAAAGTCACACACTCGGCTCACTCATGAGTCATGACTCACTCACTCACATATATCAATAATCAATAATAATTATTAATAGTACTTATTAATTATTTGCATGGAAACTCACACACTCGCTCACTCACGAGTCACGACTCACTCACTCACATATATCAGTAATAATAATTATTAATTATTACTTATTAATATGTTTATACATAATAACAAATAAATATACATATACATATATACAAATAATGTAAAACCATCTCAAATAAAAGTTTTTTATGAAAAAAAAAACATAAAAGAAAAAAAAGTATGCAAAAGTTTAAGAAATCTCATTTCTCGGGTGAAAAACTTTTTTGAAAGTGTGTGTGATTTTTGAAAAAAAATGCTTAGAAAATCTTTTTTCGTTGGAGATTAAACATATTATAAATGCTTGTTTTATAAAACAGTCTTGTGGCAAAAAAAAACATTTTAATATCCTTTGTTGATCGCTGATACTCTAAAAAGGGTAAGTTAGAGGGCACTTCGACCCTAGTATCATATTTCAATTGTACTTATCCGTTTAACCTGTAAGGAGCATCAACGTCGGACAAATTACATGTTCACAAATCACTCACATATGTTGCAACACATATTCAAACCCATGACCTGTCGGTCACACATGTGGGGTCTGAATATTTGTGGTGATAGTACTACTTGGTCAATACCCAATTGGTTTAATCGTTGATACTCTATTAAAATTACCATTACTATATTCATATACTTATATCTATCATAGACTATTTGGCTCAATGTTATGAGAGTAGTCGAGTTGCAATCAACTAATATATTGTGCATCAAGTTTTTTAATTCCGAGCTAATATATATGTGAATAATATTGTGATCGTACATGATTAATTAAGTTGAATATACTTATTTAAAAATACTAATATGCCGTTAATATTTCTTGTATTATATTCTGAAAATAATAATAATAAATAATTTAATATGAGAGTGTTAGTAGTACAAATATCGGAAGACTAAATTCCATAGCTCAAAAACTTTTTACGGGGAATGTAAAGTTATACCCCGTTGCACATGTTTGCCATCTTCTTCCCATAAAAAGAAACTACGAATATTAATTAAATTAAATAAATAGATAAATGTGGGAATGCACACCATCAGTTATCCAAGTTAAATTCAATGTCTTCAATCGCATTAATCCCATGTACGTAGATCACTGAAAGATAAGATACTATTATCGAAAATTTATAGTGTGTCAGTAAAACATTCTGAATATACAGTGCATATCAAACTTACAATTATTACTAAATATACATCGTGCGTATCAAACTTACAATTATTACTAATCGTATGTAATTTAGTTGGTGTGCATGTAATTCATATATGCAACCGGTGCATGCGGCCAACTACACAAATTAAAGTTACATGTCAAAAAGTTATAGATCGACAATGACCAATTAATAAATCAAGAGTTGAATACACGGAATAAAGGTTTTGAAAATTCATATACACAATAAATTTTCGATTATAGATTTTTACATTCCAGCGTACTTGCAATTGAAATTGACAACATGTTAAAACTAGATTTCTACGCATCACAAATGTCCAAATTAAAGATAAAGTTGTATAAATTAATGAAATTCGAAATAGCACGTACTAGTCTATTAAACTCTAAAGTCTAAACGATTGTATGCGTAGATGCTCTTACTTTGTAGAAACAAAAACTTTATACTCTATATTTGCAAGTCTGAAATCCCAAGTTTGATACATTAAAAGACTTGCCCTTACTTTTTGTCTAAGCCGGTTGACTGAATGTCTAAGGTCGGGCCTTATTTGCCAAAGTAATGGGGCCCTTCCAATAGGAAGAAAGGACGTTGAGACAAGGAACTTCACTTCGACGCTAGATAACGCATCCTCCGTCTTCCGGATTGAATCAATAGTAGCAGAAGGAGGCAAGTAACTGATTAGGGAAAGACATGAATTTCCATTTTAAGCTTCGTAATTTAACTTAAATTACGAGGACCATTTGAAAAAGATTACAAGTTTATATTACTTTCGGTTCATTCACGCGTGATTAGATAACCGATTATTTAGTATTCTTATTTGATTTCTATAGATATGCTAATCAAGTAAGAATGGTTATTGTTGATTTGCTTTTTAAAATGAAGGTCGGTTGTGAATAAGAGAGCTTTGATGGGTACGTAGGCTTATTGGTTCAAGCATGGGCACACAATCACATATAAGCATGCATATGTCCGCATTATCTTAAAAATGTTCCACGTACTATGTAGCTATGGAAACAACGCGCGTTGTGACACCTTTATGCAATTCCGAGGTTACTGGAATTATTGTAATTGTTAATTAATTGAGTTATCTGAGGCCGGGTGAGTTTTTATTCGATTAGAGTTATAATTATACTGAGGGGATTACGCGTGTGATGACGATTATGATGTGTAAACACCAGTGGATTAAGGATTTGGGGTGACCTAGAATACTGGTATCTCAATTTCTGTGAACTGCACAAATAAAGAATACAACAAAGAAAATGTAATATCTCATAAGAAATTTACACCTCGTATAATAAATGAACCCATAGCTACGCTACTCCTACCTTTTTTTAGGGAAGTACTCACGTACGACTATCACTAATATATTATATATTTTTTACAACGATAATTAGTTTGTAGCAACGTTGTCAATTTCGCAGGATCCTAGTAGGATCGTAGGATCGCACGTAAGATCGTAGGCGGTGAACTATCCGATCCTACAAATGGTTAACTTTTTATTTGTTTATTACAATTGGCTAATTATATGGCTCATCGCGATAGTTCAAAGCTCAATCTTAGCTCAAAAATTACTACACACCTTTGTTTCCAAATTCAATCTATCAGTTGTCACCTAAAAAAAGTCTAAAACATCAAAAATTGATGGTTGAAGTTCCAATTGATATCTTAAATTACTAATTTTCATTTGTAGGCTCGTATACTTTTAAACTTATTATGACTAGTTGTGTAATTGTACTATGCTACATTGTTAATATCTTTTATTTTAGTATTTTTATCATCCCACTAAAATGTGTTGACAAATTTCATCATTTTTGTAACATAAAAGTCTGAATGTTACGTTAATTTCTCTTATTGTTAGTTTTTTACATGAATTTGAAAATCTTTAGATAAATAATGATATTTGGTAGGATCTTACGATCCCGATCTTGTAAAGAGAAAACGATCTTATGTAAGATCCCGATCCTGACAACCTTGGTTCCTAGTATATAACAAAAAGTTACTTAATGGATTTATGACTTTTATTTTGTCTACAAATTTTCTAAGAAGATATAGTACTTAACTTTAAGTTATATCCCCACTTTCAATTATAATTATAATTATAAATCTTAATATTGGAAAAGCAAGAAATATGTATTTATTTAGTACTCAATTATTTATATTAATGTATCAATTATGATTTTATCATGATATTGTTAAAAATGGGAAATTTTTTATTTAATTGTCATTATACTTGCAAAATTAAAAAAAGTTTTTATCATAACAAACCCCACCATATATTAGAAGATTTTCTTCCTATGGAACCATTAAATACAGAGTTACAAAATCTGAAGGATAGCATATCAAATTTCTTAAAGATGCAATGATATCATGCATAAGTTCGAACACCTTTATAGATTAATTACTATTAGTTTATATGGTCATTTTGAAACGTTTGGCCTACATGTGTGCATCAGATGATTATATTCCTATAACTTTCTAAGGAAAAGTACCAAAATAGTGTATGTTATTGTTATTTATGTGGATTTCGAGACGTAAAATAGTAAATTTTAGTTTGATTACATTGGAATTACAATCCAAGCTCAATTGTTACTAACATCGTGTAACCCTTTCGTGTCTAGCTTCTTGCTACTAGTTCAAATCGCCGTTCCAAGAAAAAGTACCAGAATTGCGAATGCATTATTACTGTCATTTGGTATAATAATTATATATTCGTATATATGTATGTACTATTGAACATTGGTGATCAGTGAAAGGGTCAGAAAAGGGGTGATACCCCGATTAGACCATATACGTATGAGTTAAAATAATACCCTCTTCGCTAATCTAAACACTAAAAACCTTAACTATATAATATTGGAACATATCGAATTTGGAATGTTACGACAAAAATTTCAACTAAATATTTGAATGTATGAATGGCTTAATATGTGAGATATTATACCTGTCATAACATGTGTTGACGATAATGCTAAAGTGGCTATGAGCCAGGAGGACCAAGGTGGCTAACAGCGGTCCAGCCTAGAGTGGTCAAACTAGTCAACTAGTGTCACTAAATATCCTCCACATGGTAAACACTCACATCCTAGTCATCATTGCCAGGTAAGATATTTGGATTCTCTTTTTTGCGTTGGAAGGTGGGGACCACATTCTAACGTTGACACGTCAATTTCACTCATTCACTAATTTGCCCTGTGATCTTTTTGATTTTTTTTTTCTGGTTTCTACAAAAAATAAGTTTAAACATGTTTCTACTAGATAGCGTTTTCATTAAGAATTAATCAACTACTTGAATAACTAGAAAATATTTAAAGTATCAAATTTGTGCATAGTTAGATTGACTTTATACCAACGTACATTTTATTTAATTTTCAAGTTCTTTTCTTAACGCTTTAAAATTTCAAAAACGTTAAAATCAAAGTCAAATCAACATTTTCAAATTTTAAAACAGACTTTTATGCATATAGACTCCCAGTTGTGACCACAAGACTTGTTTTAACCTGATAAATCATGTGTGGATGCGGAATTTATTCTATCTTGCGATGCAAGTAGGTATATTCCATGTCGGGTTTGACCATGGCATCGTAGAATATAACATGTTCATTTGGCTTCATGTTTAGACGTTATTTGGTTACAAAGACAAGATGTACGAGTAATATAATACATTCAAATGATATTTTGAATTCTTCTAATTAAATAGATGAGAATTCTAAAGAGATAATCAGTAAATTAAAACACATGAACCACCTATAGAATTATGGGGTGAGCTATTTCTTACATATAATACGTCAACCGTATAATATAATTGCTTAATTATATGATCTATAGATAAATCATTTAAATAATTGTTAGCTTATGATTTAGAGTGACCCTTCAAAAATGTATTAATTGTCCCCACCACCCTTATCACATGCCACCCCACCCCACATCCCCCTACCCCCACAAGCCATCCCAACCCAACTTCCACCCTATATATACACCTCTCCATTCCCTATCCCATTTCATTCAAAACTCACATCAACAACAATCTTCTATCTTTCACCACTAAAAAACATACAACAACTTACAAAAAACAAACCATTCACCAATTTCTCAAATAGAGTCTTAAACTTGTACCAAATTACAAATTATCCAACACCTTTACCACATTCATCTGCTTTGTGTTTCATCAAAATTTGCAAGAATGTTTAAATTTTCTGAGCAAAACAACTTCTACGGCCCTCGATGTGTGTGGGTCAATGGGCCCGTTATAGTAGGAGCGGGGCCTTCAGGGCTAGCCATATCGGCTTGCCTTAAGGACCAAGGGATTCCCTTTGTAGTCATTGAAAGATCTGACTGCATTGCTTCCCTTTGGCAAAAACGTACCTATGATCGCCTAAAATTACACCTCCCGAAAAAATTCTGCCAACTTCCCAAAGTACCCTTCCCCGAAGAATACCCCGAGTACCCCACTAAAAAACAATTCATTGCCTATCTCGAGGACTACGCAAAAAGGTTTGACATCAAACCACAATTCAATGAGTGTGTCCAATCAGCTAAATATGATGTGGCATGCAAGCTCTGGCGGGTAAAAACTGTCTCAACAATCGGGTCAATCCGATCTGAGACGGAGTATATCTGTCAGATGCTTGTGGTAGCCACAGGAGAAAACGCCGAAGGAGTGATTCCCGAAATTGAAGGCTTAGAAGACTTCCCTGGTGAAGTAATCCATGCAAAGGATTACAAATCCGGAGCAAAATATGCAGGAAAGAATGTTTTAGTCGTCGGTTGTGGTAATTCCGGCATGGAAGTCTCTCTTGATCTCTCTAACCACAATGCAAAGCCATCAATGGTTATTCGAAGCTCGGTTCACGTTCTACCAAGAGAGATGTTTGGCAAATCGACATTCGATTTAGCCATGATGCTAATGGCATGGCTACCTTTATGGATAGTTGATAGACTTCTATTGATCTTTGCATGGTTCATAATTGGAAATATCCAAAACTATGGTATAAAAAGACCATCTTTAGGTCCATTAACTCTCAAAAACCACCATGGTAAAACACCAGTTCTTGACATTGGAGCACTCGAAAAGATTCGATCAGGCGATATCACTGTTGTGCCTGGAATCAAAAGATTCAATGGCAAAACAGTCGAATTAGTCAATGGTGACATCCTCAACATTGACTCAGTGATTCTAGCAACTGGATACTTCAGCAATGTTCCATTTTGGCTTCATGTAAGCATCACAATCCAAACTTTTTACTAACCCTTCATTTATTTAGACCCATTGATCATTTGACTAATTAAAATTTGACTTTTTTATTACAGGAAAAAGAATTCTTTGCTGAAAATGGGTTCCCAAAAACACCATTCCCAAATGGTTGGAAGGGAAAAGGTGGATTATATGCAGCAGGATTCACAAGAAGAGGGTTGGCTGGTGCTTCTGCTGATGCAGTGAAAATATCAAAAGATATTGGAAAAGAATGGAAAAAGGAATTAAATCAGAAAAAACAAAAGGTTCCTACACATAGAAGATGCATCTCAACTTTCTAATTTTAGAAATTGTATTTCTTGTCTTTTTATTATTTATTATTCTTTATAAAATATATATGAATATACTGAAATATGAAAAAGCAAAAAAAAAAAAAAAAAAAAGATGTAGCACACACAAGGCCAGCCCACTCCTGAAGCCCTAGCAGCAGTTTTTGAAGAATGTTTGGGTGTTTTGCATAGTGAGGACGATGAGGCTCCCTTTTTTATTTTTATTTTTATTTTTATTTTTTTTCTAATATTTTTATACATGTTGTATACACTTTGTAAAAGAAATCATTTTATTCTATAGTGACATTGTATCCTTCTGTAGTTTATATAATCTCAAGTATTGTATGTTAAATTTGGTCTTATTTTGCAAAGTATTTTAATTGTACAATTATTTCATTTGAGTTTTGGTTGAGTATTTGAAACGTATACAAAATACAAACTTGAACGTTGGGAATATAAAGCTAACCTAATGAGGTTTATTTCTCATAAACAACAATTGAATTGAAGCGCTTAATTCGACAACTTAAATGTCTTGAATTCAAGTTCGATTTTAACCTATGCATAATCGCTCATTTCTACGTTAACTTACTATGCTACAACAAACGATATAGGACAAGGTTCATAAATCTAGTTTAGAATTTAAATCATCTAGCTAGATTTTTTTTTTTTTTTTTTTGTCGAAATTTTGAATTTTCGTAAAGCTTTTAGGAATTTTAGTTTTAGTTAATTATCTAGTAATGTCTAACTAGTAACAGGTTATTTTGTACATGAGAAAAAAAGTCCACCCTATTATATATGTATATATATATATATATATTAAATAACTTCTATATATATTATAAGTATATAAATATGTAGTATAATATGCTGTGTGTATAATGTGGAAACTGAAAATAAGGCATATGCGATGGAAGTTATATCACTCTTAGCAACATAATATTTGTATGCATGTGACTTTCATAATTTTATTTCTTAAAAAATGGTCCATTTATTGATCTCAATACTTGTGCTCAACTTGCGGATCAATATTTATTATTATATCCTCTATTTTATTTTATTCTCCTTATAATAATATATAATAAATAATAATTATCCCACTAATTATATTCCCAATAAATACATATTATATGTTTAATACAATAATAGTAATTATTAATATTATGGTTATATGTTTACAATTACATTCATTTTTATCTTAATTATTAGAAAAATGATTGGTAGACCTAAATTTGTATGACTAATTATTAATACATACATATGTATTTGTGATTATGTTATATATATATATATATATATATATATATATATATATATATATATATATATATATATATTATAAAGGGACACTATAAAAATTAGAAGTTGACTTTATTATGTGCTTAATTATCTACTTAATATGTTCGATTTCGTGGAAGTAAACCTATAAGACACTCATGTCAGTGATGTCTACTTAATGTTGTCTAGTTAAGTATTACTTGTGAGAAATTTTAGGTATTATGTTCCCTAATGTGTGTTTTGTGTGTATTTATACGCGCGTTTATGGTGTATAAAAAAAACATTTGAGTTAATTATTTCGTGGTAACTTTGAGGGAGATGGAGAAAAAGGGAGCATATATATTACAACAAAGTTTATTCATGAATCATGAGCACTGATTGATGTTATTGGTGCAACCAACTCATTTGACAAAGAAATGAGAAATATGATCAATCATTTAAGCTGAAAATATTAATTAGACTTACTTTTAGATGTTAATAACTTAATATATATCTTAAAAATTAATTAATTGTATTTCTAATAATTATTTTTTTTGAAAATATAAATCCAGCCACATAAGAAAAAATGAGCACCCAAACTATGGTTGTATTGATTTTAGGTTCCTTTTTAATGATATATAAAAGTTAAAACTCTAATCAAAATATATTTTTTGTAAATAAATGTGATTTAATAATTTAACTACATTAAAATTAAAAGTCAACCATCTAAAAAGAAACACCAACAACCCAAAGTGACAATTATATGAGGGAAACCAAGATAAAATAAGTGACACCTAAATAAACTTTGTGTGGTGTATGGCACATGGGAAATGTCAAGGTAGCTAGAGCCTCAATATTCATTTCTCCAAAATTATTTACACATGAAAGGTTATAAAACTTGTCAATATAAAATAAAATAAAAAAAAATTAAAAAAAGAAGAAGAAGAAGTTAGTTACTATGAATTTTGTAATTTATAAACTTTTATTAAATACTACATATAAGATCTAATGAAATTACATTCAAAAATCAATTAACTAGTGATTGAGTAAGTAGTTAATAGTTTATATATAAGCACTTATCACTTTTTAGATCTAAATTTAGACATACAAATTCAGGCCTACATATAATTTTTCCTTCTGTATTATAATGTGAGATATCTAATATCTATATCTATATCTATATACAATGTATAATATGTATTTACACCCAATAATAATGTAACTAAAAAAATTACATTGATAAGGCTTTCACAAGCAATCCGTTTGTGCACTTCTAATGATTTACTATAAAATACCAAAATAGAAATTGAAAATTTAAAGTCGTCCTAAAAATGTTCATTGCCAAATTGGATGCTTGTGAAAGTTAAGTTTTACACTTTGAAATGAAAAACCCTAATAAAATTCGAATCCAACATTTTGACTTTTGTTTTCCGTCCTAGATTTTGGTTTGATTCCAAAACTGAAATTTATGTTTGGTTTTCTTTGTCAATAAATTGAAGTCATTCGAACACAATCAAACCAGAAACCGACTAAATTCAAAATCTTATCTCATTCACTCGAAAACCTAATTTTTAACTACAAACGAGAACCCAATTCCAATTCAGTTATACAGATTGGAATGTAAACTCGTGCATTAAAACCTAAATACCAAAACTCAAAATAATAAACCGCTTTTCACATGTAGTAATTGAGAAAAATAAAAAATAAAAAAAATAAATAGAAGAGTTAAATGCAGCCCACTAGCCCACTAGGTGTGTTCTTGCCTTCTCTTCACTTGGCCAAAATCAAGAACAAGCCACATGATCCCCCCATACCTTTGACCAACCTAAATATAAAGAGGCCCAATGCAATATCAATTCCTGACCACAACTTTAGACTCTAAAACTTATATTTCTAAATTACATAATGTAAAAGAGTTCCCATTTGTCACCTTTTCTTTCTTGGTTTCAAAATGCACACATGGGTTTGGCAAGTCACAAAAGACAAATTCCCTCATGGAAGTAACTAACAATGTCCGTTGAGCCGATCAATTGAAACGTATGAGGTAGAAGATCATGAATGCTGATTGTATAATTATGTGATTAAAGGAGTGGTTTTGTCGACTAAATTGTGTACGTTTATATTTGAACTACACATAAAAACTATTTTTAGAACATCCACTCATTCTTTTTGAATAGAGTAATTTATGACACGTATTGTAAGCATTTGAATACACTTTTAGTGATTTTTGAATCATCCGACTTGTTTGACTCATCTTGTTTAAGCTAAACCGTCAATTCGTCACATGCTTAATATGTTAGAAACAAAGTGCAAGTCTAGTAGTGAACCCATTTTTAGATTAACACAATGCAATTGTCCTTTGTTAGCTCACTCATCCATGGTATTTGAAAATGAGTACAATGTTTGGGCCGTTTGATGGGCCTATCTCATTTAATATGCCAAGTCCACTTTCAATATAACGATTACCGAATGCACACTTTGGGCCTTTCAATTTCCCAATATATAGCATGATCAATGATCAATACACATCAATGTATGAGCGTTGATCATGAGATTTGTAATCGGGCAAGAAAAACTATTCAAGAGAGGAAGAAAAAATCTAAAGAAAAGTTACATGATGGCTCCACGTATGATAATAATAGAGTGAACTTGTCTACTTTTTCAAAAATAAAAAAGGCAAAGAGGAAGAAGAGTTAGCAAAAGTTTTCTGATTTCGATGAGGGTTTGGGTCTCAACGATGTTTCACGCGAAGATCTGTCAGATGATGATGAGAATACTAGAGACCTGAGTTTTCATAATCTTCGAAACCTTGGAGAATCGATTGGTATATCAATCGGGGTAAATATGAAACAAACTAGAAATAATAAAGCATTTGAGGAGTTTATGCAAGATATGGCACTTTATGGCAACACACCTACTAAAGAATGATTTCGGGTAGCTTGTTTCGGTGTATCAAACACGAGGCTTTCTATTTCAAATTATTTTATGCAAGATGTTTTTTTCAAGCCATCTACATTTTTTCTGGTGATGATCATTGGATTCAGCCCCTCAAACTCTTTTATTTAGTTCTCAATGTAATCTTCTGATGTAGGTTCTTTAATTTCTTTATGTATCCTTCTATATATCATTATCGATATTCAACTTTGTTGAGGATTGATTATTATATATACATATATTTTGTTTTCGCCAAAAAAAAAAAAGTTTCAGTACTAGTAGTGTGTAATACGGAGTACCAAATAATGCAATATATGAATTGCACATTTTACTGATTTAGAATGTTGCAATGGATCGACATTATTGGCATATCATATGAGACTCGGATGGTCATAATATTTTACAAAATCTGTTGGCAAAATTTCAAGCGAAAGAGTTTACTTTGAAAAATTATGTGAAGTGAAATTTAAACTTCTTCAATCTCATCTAATCCGTAGTTGTTTGTTGATACATTTGCATAGTTGAGTTTGTTAAACCGCACAACAACTGGATAACGAGCGTTTGGGTCCTGCACGTTACAAGGATGGATATAAGAAGTTAGCATATATAACTTAAAATAGACGTTGGTGTGACGTGTATCGATTAGCTTTACCTGATCGACGCTCACAACCGATCCAACACTGTTACACCAGTATGATTCCTTCCTTAGAATCCTAACCTGTTTGTAAAGATGACATTAATAACATGCCACATACCTTTTAGTAAGGTTATCTCAATTGAAACTTGAACATACAAAATCTTGGTTGATTAGCCAGCCATATACCGCTAGGCCTTTTGAAGGAAGGCCTTCCCCAAATCTAACACTTTTAGGTGAAAAGAAGATAGATGACTGAGAGTCACAAGATTTTGAAAGCTCCACATCTAGCTAGGCCAAAGGCCTGTTAAAGACATATCTGTCGTGTCACAGATTTTTGCTAAGGTTATTATTCAATGAAATTGACATAAACGGACCCAAATTGTTAGTTATAGAACATGTAACTTATTCATGTATCTAACTAACTAAGGGTGGTTGTGTATACATTATATTTAAATTTCGATCTAAATGAGTTGAAATGAGGGGTGTTTACGGTTCGGTTCGATTCGGTTTTTGGGCAAAATCGAAGCGAACCGAATATTTCGAATTTTTAGTAATAAAAACCGTTTAGTTTTAGTTTCTCTACGGTTCGGTTTTTCGTTTTTCCGGTTTCGTTTCAGTTCGGTTTCTTATCGGTTATTTCAGTTTAACCGAACTTTACGGTATTAGCTAATTAAAACATGGAAAATGATAATGACAGCCGTAAAGGTTGTCAGTAAAAATTTAAAACACGTATTAATACTTGTACACATACCATAATAAACTCTCTTACCCCCTGAATTTTAGTTGACCCCGGTAAATATGACTCGAAGTACAACCAACTTATACACTACATTTGTGCTATTATATTGAACCAAATTGTATTATAGAGTATTTTTGAAAATATCTAAACACTTTAAAACACGTCAATAGATGCTTTTAATGATTTAATAACACACTTATAACGTAGTAACAGTTAAGAATTTTACTTCAAAACGTAAGTTAAATATACAATTTTGTAGTAAAAATAATAAATTATGTATGTATTTCTAAAATTGGTGGGTCGATAACATCATTAAAAAACTTAATATAATATATGAATACGTATATTAATTATAAAATAGAAATATCTAATTAATAAGTAATTAAACGGCTTGGTTTTTAGGTAAAACCCAAATAGAAGTGAAAAATTTCGATTAATGCAATCAAAAATCAAACCGTCAATTTTGCCTTCGGCTCGATTTTTCGGTTGTGGTTCAATTTTTCGGTTTTATGGTCACCCCTAGTTGAAATTGGAATTAAATTGCGCTACCTTGGTTCCTCTCTTGGGTCCAATTGGGGGTGGTTTAGTTTTATCTTCCTCGACGGATATAGCACCCGCAGCCCCTTCTTCAGCAGCCTTCACGACCAGTCGTGTACTTTTGGTGTTCGTGGAAACGAACATAACCATGGGAGACTTGAATGTGTTTGTTTCGAAGGTGGAAATGTTTGGTTTCATCACAAATCCAGAACCGGTGGACGCAATACTGCATAATGCCATTTCGATCGAAGAATGTGTGAGGGATTTGGTTCTGAAAATTGTTGAGATGATGAATTGTAACAGAACTTGAAATTTGGAGGGTGATGTTTTTTATCCATAACATTAGAGTTTTGCCACATATTTTATGATAATGATAATGTTGTCCTACGTGGCTATGGCCTATGGTTACTACTTGGGCTATTGGGCTGTATATATGGACTGTCTGACTGATTGTGTATTTTATTTAGATCTCAGCCCATTGGGCCATTAATTTCAATAATTTTTACTTTTTTTGATAAAATATAAATAGTTGGAATGGGCACGGGCTTAGAGAAGAAAGAAGGGGCGGGGGTCTTAGAGATGAAAGAAAGGAAAAACAATCTTAGATCTTTAATTTCTAGAACTACAACTCAAATTTATCTCATCATAAGTGTAGTGCATCATAATCATATTGCATTTTACCTTTAAAATTTTAATTGTATCATAAATTTTAATTGCATCATGTCCATCTGAACTGAACTCAAATTTAAATGATGCATGTTTTTCAACAAATAATATCTTATACACAATTTTTTTTATGTATCGATATAAGAAGATGATGTATCGATTAAAAATATTATTCATGCATAACAAATTATTATATATTATATTTATTATGTGTTTTGCTTAATATAACTTTAAAATTGTCACATGATTTTCTTTTGTTTTTTCTTTCTTTTTCTTTTTTGTGTATAATGTTTTGAAATATTCATCTGAAGCTTTTTATACTAATGACGTTTATGTGAAAAGTAAAAGCGATTTTGATGATCATCTACAACGATAGTCATTGATCTTGACATGCTTTGTGGCGTCTAAAGTCCCTGTTCAAGGAAAAGACATTGTATAGTCAATCAATCGATAGATGGTTCGTTCGCTCCGTATGAAAGGCGCAACACGATTCATGAAACTGAAACTTGTCGTGGTAGTAGGATCTATCGTTATTTGTACATAGTACATGTATTTAATTCGAGAGTCGAAAGAAACAAGTACGAAAGCAATAGTTCAGTTCAGAAGTTAATATAAGGGTCGGAATTCATAGTTAATGATTTAACAAAATATAATATGTAATGAAAAACTATGCTCAAGTTAGATAACAATATATTGGTTCACATATATAAATCAAGTTAAAAATTAATACGAATCCGTTACGTTAAGTTGTTGATACATGGTTGCTAAATCAATGATTATATATGCAAATTAAGTTGGTTCTCAAGTGAAAACTCTAATAAAAACGATCGTAATTTTTATTGGAATAAGCTATTAAGTCAATTTGAACATTATCTTTCATATAAAGTCATTTGAGTAGGACACGTGGGCAGTTCAATTTTGTCATTTAAAAAAAATATGCAAATTTAATATATGATTTTAGTATTACCTTTCGATACAAATTCATATGGTTTTAGTCATTATATTTAGTATTCACCTGGCTCAATGAGTATATATAGAATGTATATACACTTTTAATCCTTCATTCAAAATTTGGGTATTGTAATACAGTATCAATCATTATCCTTATATATAAAATATTGGAATTTATATATAATTTTGTATGAGCAATTCAACCAACCAAATACATGGTATTTGGTGTAAGATAAAACTAGAGGCCTGGGTGACAATGACGGCGGTTGTTATGGTTTAATTGTGGTGGATGATGACATCAGTAAATTCAAGTTGACCCAAGAAATAAATATTGATGTTGAATGGTTAGTTTTGTCTGCCTAGCAACGGATGAAACCGTTGCAAAGTATAAAACAATATTATTGTTTCTGACAAGATTTTGGGTCCAAATTAAATGACTACAGTCATGTCGTTATCTTCATGTGTTGAGAGTTGGTCTAATAAGTAAGTCATTCGTCATTTCATAAAATAAAATGGTTAAAAGCTACTTCAATCTTCAAAGTTTAGTTTGTACTTTGCAAGAAAATTATCATCTTATTCAAAATCGATTGACATTCTTCTTAACAGGAACTGAATCAGTCTGGAACGTGTGTTCAACATTACATTTCACATATTATCTTCAAGGAGAGATGTGTGAGCCTTGCCGATTATCCATATTTTGCAAGAAAATAGCTAAAAGCTAGTAAAAGATAAAGATAATGTTAATAAAAGTGTAGTGGTGTTATTATGGGTAAAATTTACAAACATGCATGTTAAAAATATGCAAATACGTTTTAAAATAATTTTTATTAGTATTATTATCAACACGAAATCGATATGCACATCAACATTTAATCCAAAAAAACATGCAAAAAGAAGGACAAAATGGAAGTTTAGGTCAATTTGTTTAATTATTTTATTACATCTTCTTAAGATATAAAAATTCAAACGAAATTAGAATTAAGGATGCTTCAATCTTAACTTAGAAGTGATCCACGTGTTAGAGCAAAAAAATGATTAAATTCATGTGAGATTTCTTTTCATGACTTGTGGGGTTTGGGAAACAACTCAATAAAAACTAGGCACATTCAAAGGATTTTGGTGTCCATATTGTCGTGCATTCTTTATAATATCCAATGTCCACACCATGCATTATTATTATTATTATTATTATTATTATTATTATTATTATATTTGAGATATCAATTGTAACGTTGACATTGTCATTGAAAATTTAAAATGTGCAGCTAACCAGTCACAAAGCTAATAAATTCTTTAATTTTACATTTTACACTTTTTAACTATAAAAAATACAAGTTCATGCCTTACTTTTAGCCAACAACAAGCAGCACCATTTATTATTATTATTATTATGCTTCTATTTTTGTTTTTGTTTCATGAAATTAAACGTTATACAAAATCGAAGATTATATATAAAACTAACTAAAGTGTTATATTTTATCCAACTTATAATCATGATTAATAACTTACAATCATAAGTTTATAAAGTGGAGAGTGATTTGTACATAATTTTCTTTTATTCAATCACTATTTAAAGTGTTCTAATATTGTACTCCGTATAACATTTTTAAAGTAGGTAATTCAGTGATGTATGAATAAAAATATGTTTTTATATACAAATTACGGTCGTATAACATACATATAATCCTCTCTCTCTTTTTTTAATATATGGGTTGAGTTGCTATCCCACTTGTATTCGCAACGTTATCATCATAACGTATGTACCTAAACAACATCACAAGAGATGCATGAATCGACCTCACTCTATCTCTATTGATCTCCAAGCGTTATATTAACTTGTAATACCTCAAATAGAGGGAAATAATTGGCTCAATCACTTTTGAAAATATAAATTACTATAAAGTTCGTATATGGGTTGACAAAAGTACTCCAAAACAAGGATATAAATAAAAATAAAAAAATATAGAATAAGTGAAAGGATAAAATCAATGATTGGTGTCCTACGATACTACATCACCACTTGCTCCGATTTGGGTTGGGTTGGGTTGAGTTGGGTTGGGACCCATGAATTCTTTCTTATCATATAAATAAAAAGAGTAGAATATGATATAAATAAAAAATAAAAAATAAAAAATAAAAATAAAGAACACTACCCATAAAATTGTGGTCCTCATTTGGTAAAGTATTTTAGGTATGTTAAATGATTTTCTTATGGGTAAATAATTTGTGCATCAAAGTGAGACTTAATACAAAATTGGTCGCTAATTTGTAAGCCATCACATTGTGTTTTCAAGTATTTTCAATGATTTTTTTGTGCGTGTGTGTCTCATTTTTCAGTAGTTATAACTAATAGTAATGAGTAATTAGTGATTAAATTAAAAATTTAGAGACTACTCCAAATCACACGTTACATCAAGAAAAATCACTTTATTTTTGTACAAATCTCCAACATGCTAATGCCCAGTAAGATCAGTGTGTCACTTTTATTCGAATCTGAATAATTTATCATATCCAAATCCGAATTAGGTTAAATGAATCGGATTAATCGGATTACAGATTTCTTAAACGGATTACACGGTAGGATAAATGATCAAAATTAAAAAATTTAGATATATCCGAATAAGGTTTTAATCAATTAAATAATATATTTTTAATAATATATTAATATTAATGTTTATCATATAAAAATTAATTAAGTTTAGTTTAATTTTAGCTCATTTGTGTAATGAGTTTGTTTTCCAGAAACTATTTATATATCAATTTGAAGCTCTCTACGTTTAAAGGATGTGAGTAATTTTATTTATATATTTGTAGTTTTTGCTCAAAAAAGTTGATATTTATTTATAGTTTATATATAAAAGCTTAAACGTATACCTTTTGTTTGTTAAATTTGGTCCCAATTGATATCACACATTTAACTTGAGCTAATTAGCATTAATTCATTTAATCTGAACACTAATCCGAATCTGTTTAACCTATATCCGATTAATCAGCTTCTTATTTGGTTAGGATTATAGATTAACTTATGATTGTTCAAAATCCATACAATCCGAACCGAATAATTCGAAATTCAAATAACACCCCTAAATAGGACTATGACATATTAATAGTAATTCGTCATTTGTATCGCGACCTTTGAGCATTTGGTACAAGAAATCCTCTCGTATGCGTCAAAAGTTTTTACGTTTTTACGTTCCCATATTTTTATATTTCCAAACCCATACCCAAATAAAACCAAATTGCAATCAAACACCCCTGAATCTTAAGAAGAGGACCCTACCCTATTCTCGAACCCTCTGCCCGCATTTTCTTTTTTTTTGACTACTCATCATTTTCATAAATGTAATTTAATATATTATCCTCACAATTTATCTAACCGCCATCACTTATCAGATTTCTTATATTGTTTCTCATGCACCTCAATACAATTTCAACAATCCATGATTCATTCACTTATCTGTGATCATCATCACAATTGAAATTTATAGTCTCACAAGATGAATTATACCGTTCCTGATTTCGAAACCGCCGAGGAAAATTACTTAACTCCAGAGCTACATAACAAATCAACAATGTAATTATACATTCATCTTTCAGTTTTTTAATTACATGATTCAAATTTTAGTTTAAAGTTCAAAAATTTCTCAATTATTGATTTTTTTTTTGTAGGGGAGGAAATGAAGGTGTTATGGACTTCCTTTGGCATAACGGCCAAGTAGTGAAGCAAAGCCAAAATCAAACATCTAAAAAAGCCGAAACGAAACAAGCAGAGATGAAAACCGCAGTAATTGAAGATGATCAATCAGGGTCAGCTGATTTGTTTATGCAAGAAGATGAAATGGCTTCATGGCTTCATTATCCGGTTGATGATAATAATACACTATTAGAAAGCTATTTAAATAGTAACAATATTTTGTATCCTACTCCGGTTTCGTCTACTCCTGTGGTCGCTGCTGCCGTTGCTACCTCGTTGCCAGCGCCACCACCTCCGTCGGTGAAGATTCCGTCGTCTCAGCCTCCAGTTCCGACGTACAATCACGTGGAACGTGAATCAGGACAACGGAAGTTTACAAACTTTATGCATTTTTCTAGAGCTGCTAGAGGGAGGGGTTTGGAACCGGGTCAAACTAGCTCGAGTAAGGTAGCGTCAGCGTCGCAAGCGGTAACAAAGGTTATGACGCCGGCGGTTGAAACGCCGGAGTCTAGAGGTTCACGCGTGTCAGAAAAACCGACACAGTTGAGTGTCGGACGTGGTGAAGGCGCAAGTGGAATTGCTGCACCAGGTACTGACATCATCCGTTACTTCTGCCTCAAAATAAATATTTTATTTTACATTATATTATACTATACTATATAACTATATATTATATATATTGTATTATATATTTATGGTCGATACACCATTAAACTAGTAGTTTTAACTATTTTACTGGTATCGATTATATTGTTCGGGTGTGTTTGATGCAGGGCTTCTAAGTGCTTTTGTGCTTTTAGAGGTTTGAGTTTCTACGTTTAATAAACCCGGCTCATGAATCTTCTTTGGCAACGCAAAAAAATGAGGCTTCATGTTTTCCGGTGAAGTGTGATATTATCAAAAATGACTAATATAATATATATAAAATGTACTGATGTACAAATCATCCTACCTTTATACGGAAAGAATGTACATTTTAACAATGTTACCACTAGTTAATAATTTGCACATTGCACAAAGGTGTAATATTTCTTAAAATACACGAGTATGTATCGCATAAGGCTAAAATAGAAATTTACAAAGCATTAAAAGGATTAAATTAATACTGTGTTATGTTTATTTATTTTTCCTTTTAGGCTTAAAAAAGTAAACGTTTATTTTGAGACAATAGAAGTAGCATAACTGAGAGGTAGTCATGCATGAAGATAATTTGTAAATATAACACAATTTTCTCTTATAAGGTCCATCGTCAAATGGAAGGGAAATAGAAACACATGAGATTAGCGTAACGTCATCTCATGGCACCGGTGGCTCAGGAGAAAGTGCGGGCATTGAGCAGTCGACTCAGAAGCCACCAGTGCCGACTAATGATCGAAAACGCAACAGTAGTATGGACACTGACGACATCGAATGGCACAACGAGGTACGTATAAATGTATAATCTTATTTCTATATTTATTACTTTAATATAAATTTTTGATTGAAAAATAGGTGCACGTGATAAGGTATTTTCGACTGCAAACGCATGACATACTTTACCAATTTAGGATTAAAACGTGCATGGAGATCTGAATTTTTTAAAAATGTTTGAGCAATGAATATTTGTTGGGAAAGAAGAAAATCGAGGGATATATGAATATATATATATATATATATATATATATATATATATATATATATATATATATATATATATATATATAGGTGAAATACTTAATTAGATTTTGGTTGTCATAAATTTCACGTATTTGTAGCTTCTTCTCTCTGTGCATATGTGTCGTTTAGTAGCAGTACCTCAATTAGCCTGTACACTGTTTTTAATACATTATGTAGATTTGAGAAAAAGATTTTCTAGTGTTAAAAGATTTGTTTTTAGTCACAATTATGATGTCATATTTACTATACGGATCAAATTTACCGTCACATAAGTTGACACACTTGATCTAGATAAAGCTTTTCTTAAGATTACGGATATGACTTTTAAAAATTATTTGCAATGAATGAAATTTGTCATGAGTTTTACCGTTTGAACTTTGAAGGATTAATATGTGAGTTACAAGGTAAAATAATATACGAGTAAATAAAATTCTCCGTCTATATGGTACGTTATCTGTTTCACTCTCAGTTTTTAGTTCGAATTTTTTTGTGGGTTCAGTCCATTGATTCGAAATTTAATTTCACTCCCAGTCCTCAAAGGGTAAAAAGTTTTAAAATTTTTAAGGGTATTTTAGTCATTTCATGAGGGATGAGGGATTGGGAGCGAAATGAAAATTCGGGTCAAGGACTAAACTCATAAAAAAAACCCGACTCTGAGATCGTGAGTGAATCGGATGACATACCATAGAGACGGGAAGTTGAATGTAATTTACACATAATATATTTATTTAAAGTCTATTAATAAAAAGTTGATAAGTAGTATATTACAAATAGCAGGAAGAAAAAAAGACATTAAGGTATTAATGACATTTTATAAATTTCGCCCTACAAAACTATAAAAGAAATAAAAATAAATTTTTTTCGTCTTTCCGTTTGAATTTTCTCAGCTCCGCCATTACCGTTATATAGTTGGGATTAAATACAGCAGTGTCTTCATGTTATCCAGTATGGAAATCATCAAGTTCCAATGCATATATGCTTGGAGTAAAATTTAATAGTGGGATGGTTAGCCACATCACATGTTGTGGCTGTGACTACTTTGGCACGTGTATGTGTATCTTTGAGGTACATTGAATGAGCAGTCTCAAACAAAAACCTAAAATTATATACAAACCAACAAATGGTTAATAAAAACTGGTGGTCAGGAAACAGGGAAGCCTGAGCTACTTGTGGTTTCAAACTCTCTTTGTTATCTAAATTCACCGATATCTTATGTAGCCAATTAGTTGAAGCCATGTAAGTTGTAGAGTGGTTATTTCACATATTTGTCATGTCAGTTCAAATTTATCTGAGTAAATTATTTGCTTATCATGTGCTTTTTATACTGTTTCACAGTATTTGAATTACTCAATTTTTGAAATTTTTATTCACCGGTAGTTCATCTTTTACTATCGGTGAAGAAGAAAGTTTTAACAAATAAATTATTTTAATAGTCCGTTTTAGAATATTGATGAACAAAAGTTTAAAAATTTAAACAATTCAAATAACTTTTGAAAGTCACGAAGAGGCGAAGTGAATCTGGTATGGATGATTTAAATAATTTACTCTTTTATTTGACTCTAGAAAGGATAGTTAGTATATAGGTGATATGTATGCATACAAAAATTGAGTTTAGAGATATGGTGTCTAGTGGGAGTGTGGGACCATGGTAATTAATTAGCTTATTTGTCTTTATATCATGTTCAAGCCTGTGTTCCCTCATATGGGATTTGAAATCAATGGCTTTTGTAAGTGCGTTTACTATATGGGAACTCAATGTACGTGAGGTTACTAGGAACATTACTAATTGCCACAAGAAAATATATTTGATTTGCTTGCAACTTTAGGCGTCCTTATCGATGGCGGAGACTGAAAATTTGTAAAAGATAGAACACAATGGGCCTAATTGACTACTACTGCCATAACCTTAGGTTCGGGGTGATTTGGATGTTGTTGTTACGTTTGTAATGAACAGGGTAAACCTTTTCCGATGGTCAAACCTAATAGTCTTAAAAAGAGCGTAATATATTTAAATTTGATCAATTTAGTCTTAAGAACAAAGGCCCAGGCTGCATTTTCGTTTTGGGGGTTCATTTCTCTTGTTTGAAGGTAAGAGAAATGGATAAAGTTAGCTAAATATATGGAGCTTTTAGTCGACAAAAGGGACAATGATCCCTGATCATTTTGTTGTTAAATGTGATGGGATCATAGTAATTAAAGATAAGAAAGTCATAAACTTTAGATATAATACTAATCGTAATAGTTAGTTGATAAAAGTGTAGGTTAAAGTAACCGAAGAAACTAGAGGCAAGTGTATGGAGAACTAGTGAACAGAGAAAAAAGTCCAAATTTTTACTGCAACATTGTTGTCACAAGTTTACCCCAAAGACCCCTGTTTCGCTTAGCCAACGAATACTATGTAGTTTCTGCGTAAACATTACTTTGATATTTTTATAGTTGGGTGACTTATTTGTTACTTTTACAGTAGCCTAAAATATATGTCGTTCAACACTCCGTGATGTTTATGTGTTTTGATTTGTTTGAATTATCTTTCATGTGAAGGACGTCGAGTTTGTGTATCCTGATGAAAAGAAGCAATCGCACGGTGGATCAACCTCTACGAAGAGGTCTCGTGCTGCAGAGGTCCATAATCTCTCAGAGAGGGTTTGTACTCTACTTCTAAAAGTTCAGTTTTGAAATTGACCAATTGTGTTAATACTGTATAGGTGGTGAGTAACTATGTGGGGTTTTGATTCTTTTGTAGAAACGCCGTGATAGGATTAATGAAAAAATGAAGGCCTTGCAGGATCTAATACCTCGTTGCAATAAGGTTCGGAGGGCATACATCCTTTTCAACTTGTATATGAGATCTTCATTCGTTGTTTGTTACTTTTACACATCTTATTGATCGAGTGTTATTTTGTTTAGTCTGACAAAGCTTCGATGTTGGATGAGGCAATCGAGTACTTGAAGTCGCTTCAAATGCAAGTTCAGGTATAATTATATAAATCTTGAATGTTTCTTGAAGGCGCTATCACAAATAAATTTTGATAACCTCATGATCGACTTAATTTAAAACCATGGTAGAAGTTACTAATAAACTTAATATTTTCAGAGAGTAAAAATTCTCAACTTCTTTCAAGGGTTTTGATAACGACAAATCAAAGGGCAGTTGTTAAAAGTTTAAGACATGCACTGATTGTAGTACATTCTATATAACCGCCAGCACTTCTTAAGTTAATTAATGTGAGTCGCCTTGTTACACTAATGTTATTCTGAATCAATAATTATGGAAAAAATGACATGTATGATCGATTTTTCAGATGATGTCGATGGGATGCGGCATGGTTCCTATGATGTTTCCAGGAGTCCAGCAATACATGCCGCAAATGGCTATGGGGATGGGGATGGGTATGGGCATGGATATGGGGATGAACCGTACCATGGTTCCATATCCTGCCATTTTACAAGGCTCATCCATGCCCAATCCAGCTGTGGTCGCAGCAGCAGCTCATCTTGGTCAACATTTTCCAGTTCCAGGGTTTAACATGTCACCAGTTACTGTTGTGGATCCTACAACAAGTCAAGCAGCTAATATGTCGGCTCCAATGATGAGTTCATTTCCTCTAACTAATCAAAACCAACCTCCAATTCCCAGTTTTGTGGATCCGTTTCAACAGTACCTTGGTCTCCAACAAACACAACTACAAGTTCCTCTGGTACGCATTCTCTCTTTTTGAACTTGTGATGCATATATAGACAGTTGAAGGATAATCGATAAATTACGTACATACTCATTCCCACAAATAGCGTATTTGAAAAAAGCATTTAGCAGTAATGAGGTGGCCCATCAACCACAGATTGTGAGGTCAAGTTTCACTTAAGACAAATGTATATTATAAGGTGTTGTGGTTGTGTGAGTCACTGAGTCTTTGTCGTTACAAATCAACAAAAAAGATTTTGTGTATGAATGTACATACCCTAAATGCCCTTTGGATCACCCCCTGCGAGATGGTTTCTTGGTCTCCCTCTAATAAGTTTATGATTTTTGGGGTTAATCGTATATTTGTATATCCGTGATTATAGATGGTAATCTTGAATTCTTGATCTAGTTACCAAAAAGTAGAATGATTTGGGTTTAAGATTGTATCTCCATCGACAATGTGTCAAACAAGTATAGTTTAGAAACTTAACCAAAAATGACTTCTGTCAACTGGACTAAAAGTCGTTCAAAGTGTAATGAAAATCTAAAATCCTCTTAAATCGTTTTACATAAAGAAATAGATAAGTTTTCTACATTATAGTTCCTGTACTTCTGTACACATTATCTTTATAACTTCAAAATTTTATACAAAAAAGTTGTGTTGGGTCAACCCAACCCCTCCCATTTGACCAACAGTTAATTCCACCCATTACTCAACCTACCTGACCCACCCATTTTGCCACCTGTATTCATAACTCACAGCACAATAGTTTTTCTCTTTTGCAGAGTCAAGGACTAGGAGGCATGCCCCCAATTGCAACTAAGCCGAGTAGCAGCAACAAAGATGCAACCAACTCTGAAATTCACCAAACCGGTTAGCCAAGCCCCCCAGATTTCTATTTACAAGTTTTTAAGAATTTCAAGTAGTCTATTAGCTAATCTTTGTATATTTTCAGGTTGATTATAGGAAGAGTTTAGGCTTCTCAGCCAACAAAATTTTGTAGCGTAAGAGGGATATGAGGATCTTTATGTTGTCAAGTGTCAGCAAAATGCCTGGCTTTGCATTTGACAAGTGATTATACATTAGCGGCCTTTGATTTTATTCACTTTTTGTAACGTTTACCATTACAAGATCTGTAATTCTGAACAATCGTAAAGTAGGTTCACGAATCTTATACACATTGTATAGAGTAGTATTTTTCGCTCAAATTTGATGACTTAATTCTTTCGAAAGCCAGTGGGAAAGCATCCCAGGCAATCTCAATAGGTACAAGATTTAGGAACCCACAAGTTGATGAAGAATTTTTTTTTTTTTTTTTTTTTGATGTAGGTGTTTCAATAATTGTGTATGTTTTATTGGTTAGGCCAGTGCTCCACTTGATTGTAAAATCTTGTTGCAATTTTCTTGACATTGAAGTCTGTCAAGAAATTTTGGCTTCTATGATTCTTTTATAATAGATTTGTATAATGTTATAGCGATCGGACTAAAGTTAACTGCATTTCTCTACGTTAATCCCAATACAAAATGATACTTGTAAAACAATATATAAATAAAAAATCTAAATACTTTGTTTTGAAAAGTTTGTTCACATATCACAAACATATATTGTTGGCTATAAAGCAGTTGGCTACTTAACTATGAAACAATTTTTCATGTACAAATCACTTTTCAACGAAATATAAAAAAGATAGCTGATTTAGATGGATAACCTTGCTAAGATTGTTGAACTATCAAGACTTTTCATATCCGCCCCACCATATTGCCAGTTTCTACCTAAACCTACTACTTTGCAACAGAAGTATATTTCAAGGTATGAAAAAACCGAGTATCACAATCGACAAATAGTTTTACTATAGAGTAATGTTATCTTCTCCTGAACGACACTTGACGAAAACAAATCATGTTTTTACCTTTGTGACGGACACTAAAACTGTTGAAGCTTTCGCCAAGTGTTCTTTAAAGGATGTAACACAACTTATCATGATATCAACAAGAATTTAAACGAATTAAACATAAAAAGGAATACATAACGGAAACAAGTGTCTGGGAACTTAAATCTTATACCAGCAAAGTATAGCAACACAGTTATATATTCGCAGAACATGCTTACACATACAAAATAAAATGTCCAAACCGACTGTATATAAAGTCTGAATGAAACTAGCAAAAGCAACTGAGGAGGCATATGTCCAAATAAAAAGAGTGATCTTACATATAAAGCCCTTCTGGTACACCTTCCTTCTTTTTAAACATAACCTTATCCTTGGCCTTCTTAAAATCGGCATGTGTTACCTGAGAATAAATGTAAAATATTAGCTATTAAGTCATGTCAAGTCGATAAGCACAGCATATTTTAAAGGAATACAAGTAAAATCACTAGTAGAAATTTGTAATGTCCGACCTTCATTCGGCGTTCTCTCAAAGCAAGCAATCCAGCTTCGGTACAAATAGCCTTGATATCAGCCCCAGAGAACTCGTCTTTAGTCATAACGAATTCTTCCAAGTTCACGTCATCAGATAAGGTCATTCTTGATGTGTGTATCTGTATGAAAACATACATTAGGCAAGTATAATACATTTTATAATTTATACATATGTGTACGTGTGCTTTATGTATGGGCAAAACATGACGTTAATTAGCTAATTGAACGTTGGTGTGTAAAAAAATCAACTTTTGTCAACGAATCAAATTATTAAAGATCAACCTCTATGATAATAAATCTGGTTCAAATTCATTTATTTAAACAAACTCCACTGTAACCACTTATTGTCAAAAGATTTAGTTTCATACTTTAATCACCAAACTCTTTATATCCTAAGGGATTTACTGACAACTGAATAATTTATCTAAAAGCATTAAAGCTTTAATGGATTGCAAAATTGAGACACTGTACCGTGAATATGCGCCTCCTTGTTTTGATGTCAGGAAGAGGGAACTCTATCTTCCTATCTATACGACCAGGTCGAAGCAATGCTGGGTCAAGACTTTCGATCTTATTAGTTGCGAGTATGACTTTAACATCACCTCTCGAATCAAAACCATCCAACTGATTCAAAAGTTCCAACATAGTCCTCTGGATTTCACGTTCACCACCAGAGTGTGCATCATACCTGCACAAAGAATCCTAGTTATTCCTTTTTCTCGTAACAAAAAAACGTCCAATATAGAAAAAGAATATCATGATTGTACCTCTTAGTACCAACAGCATCGATTTCATCGATGAAAACGATAGATGGGGATAAGTCATCAGCAACTCTGAAGAGTTCTCTGACCAACTTAGGACCATCCCCAAGGTACTTTTGAATCAACTCACTTCCAACAACACGTAAGAACGTTGCTGACGTGGAGTTAGCCACTGCCTGCAATATAACAAATGAAATGCTCAATTACAATTGAAGTTTTCTTATGTATGTCTGCATGTTCTGAATAATAAGGCGTGTATAAGATCATGCACATGATAAAATAGACTATTGCTAGAAGGTCATGTTTGTATAAGATCATTTAGCTCTTCACAGAAATGTAATTGAGATGTATTTATGAGATGAATCCCCGATGACATCCTTATACAACCCCTCAAAGTATAAAGAAATCCCTTCAAGCAAAAGTTAATTAAAATAAGATATGTTACTTCGTATAATATAAATTTGCTTATATTTTATTCACTGAGAAAGCTTTGCCCATATGCGTCAAACTACCTTGATGTGATCATATATCTTTTTTCCTAGTTGTTTCGTAAATACTCATTAAGTCACATGCCCATCACCGGAATCCCACTAGTTAGACCTTAGCCTCACCTTATCAATCAATAAAAGAAATCCAACACGTTACACGTATGACCAAAAGTTTGACTCACACAACATGTAAGGTAGTACTATACAACGTGTCTTGAATATTATAGCAAAGAAGGATTATTAATCAAATCATCAAAGATGAGTTTCAAGTGCACACCTTTGCAAGCAATGTCTTGCCTGTTCCGGGCTCTCCATAGAGTATAACTCCCTTTGGAGGCTTGATACCTATGTCCTCGTATAATTCAGGGTGAGTCAGAGGGAGCTCCACAGCCTCCTTGATTTCTTGTATTTGAGCATCTAGCCCACCAATATCAGCATAAGACTCCAAAGGAGCCTTCTCAACCTTCATTACAGACACCATGGGATCGACATCGTCTTGAAGAAGCCCAACAACAGAGAGAACCTGAGTGTGTTCAAGGATATAGGATGATTAGAACATTCGTATAACTAACATTACAATCCAGTTTCAAGCTTAGTTTCACAACGAAACCTTGATACTCTATCTCAACAGCAAACAACACGAAATTGTAATGAATGGATCAAAACTACAGAAATTAGGCAGCCTAGAATCATTGTATGGACCAAACTTGCATTCATTCCAATTAAAAAGCTAATTCGAGCTAAAACCATATAGCAGTAGGCCAGTAGCTCCTAATTTCAAATGAAACGAGGACATAGCAACTTAAGGCAGTACATTAGCAACCAGCTAAAAGGCTTCCCACTTCAATACCTTCGATGGCAACCTACTGACCTAGCCACATAACTTTGAGAATCTAGTTTTTAGACTAATATATTATATTGGGGGAGGTCCCAATAGGAAGCAAAATATTAGTAAAAAGTGTTAGTAAAAGAAACTTGGATTTAAAACATATAATCGACTAATTCATAATTTCACATCTTCATTGAACTGTTTCTAAGCATTCCTGATTGAAGGAAGTTAGAAGAATCGCAACTTTTTTTGTTATAAGAATTACAAATTTATGCCAATGCATCCATAAGCACACATGAAACTTCAGTTTTCCAACATTCTTCAATGAAGAACGCATGAAAACAGTTTAAATTTGTAATTTATTCAACTTTCTTCATTATAAAATTTATCACATACTTCAATAGAGCTAGAAACTTGTAAACTTGTGCTTTTATCCAACTTCTATGATTCAAATTCTACATTTTATTACTTCCTATATGATCTCTCCACTCCACACATGCATATATACATATAAAATCAGGATCGAATAAGAACCTAAATACTGATAAGAACCGTAAGAACAACTCAAAAATTCACAAATCGAATCATAATAGCTAACAAATTCACAAAATTGACAGCTGCATATCTCAACTAAAGTGTTTCATAAAGCTTCCAAGCATCAAAATCAAAAAATTCACAAGTTTATAGCTATCCATCAGCTAATCAATTGACCTTTTTTACTAACGAAAACCAAATCACTCAAAATTCCAAACCCTAGATAAGCTAATATATCAATTTTTTCACTTCAAATTGATTCAAAACACAATCAATCACATTAAATACACAAATATATACATCTAGATACAACCCTAGGCAAAATCAAATCAAGCTCAAGAAAATCAAAACCCTAACATACCTTATTATGCATCAAAATAGCACAACCAGGTTCCAACTGATCTTTGTCAACAAACGACAATATCCCTACATAATATTCCGGTCCCACCGAACTCGAAACAATCGCATGATTCTCATCAATCAATTCTTCCAAATTCCCTACACTCATCGGTGAGCCTCTCAAATCATCAACTTTCGATCGATCTTCTTCAGTTTTCTCTTCTTGTGGTTTCAACCGTTCTTGATTTGCAACGAATTCTTCTTCCATTAATAAGTAATCTTTGATTCTTTCTAATTTGAGTAAACGTAACCTGCATTTTGTATGTGGTGTTACTGTTGGTAACCTAGCTGCTGCTTCCGGTCCTTTTTGTTTCCGTTGTTTCCGGCCCACGCGAGCCGGTGGTGCCGCCGGTTCAAATTTTTTTTCTTTTTTTTCAGAACCGTCTGGTTTTCGATCGGATTGGTTTTGACGGTTCATTCCTCCCGGTGTTCCTTGACCCATGATTGATTGTTGATTTTGATATTAGGGAAGATGAAAGAAGTGAGGATCTGAAAATTGGGGTTTTGAAGAAGTGTTTTTATGTGTTTTGTTATCTTTTTGTTCAAGAAAGCATATTGTATCGTTCATACTTCATATGGCAAGGGTTATTGGAATGTGCGGATCGGGTCGGTTCGGTCCGGTGAGTTATGATTTGGGCCGAGTCATTTAATAAGGCCCACTAATTGAGAGATTAATATGGACTAGGGATGAGCGCGGTACAAAACCGGTACTGTACTGTACCAAACCGGTTAGTACTGCTTTTCTTTTTTGCCCTAATGTGAGTACCGAATACCGTACCAACTGAAGTGGTATGGTACCGGTACGGTACGGGTACTGGTACGGTAAAATATGGTACTATACCCGCTTGGTACCGAAAGTATAACAATACTAAAGTGAACAATGATCAGTTGTAAAGCGTGGTACAATACAAAAACATAACACCACCTCAATACCAAACTTAACCAAATATGACAACTTAAACAAAAAGATGACGAAGAATCGACATGCTTATGTTTTCGATGTACACACAAAAGTTAAAAATAATGACTATTTAAAAATCAATTTCTCATACATCTAGGTGATTCTCCGTGTATATTACTTGGGTGGTTGGGTATATAAATAATATGTAAGCCTTAATTGAAATTTTTTAAATGGCCCTATTACAAAAAAGGTCTTACAAATAATATAGTTGCTCCTTCGTGTTACAACTTTAGCGTTTATGATTGTTAAATATAATTTGATACATTTATAGTGGGAGGTTGTTTGATTTATCTTGCCTTCGGTTGAAAATATTTACCCTTTACACACTCAAAGTTGTATACAAAAAGTAAAATTAATATGACCCCAACTATACGCTTAATATAGATACTACTTTATATAATTTTATTGCAAACGTTACTGCGTAGTTTTTAAATAAGGTAAAACTCTAGAATTTTATCGGACACATTATATTGATAGTTATAACAATTAAATACAAATTTTCAACGGCTCACGTGTACACACGGGATTGGAATCTAGTTTCCTAATAAATAATAATATCTCATATAAATTGGGACCGTTTACTAAACCGGGAAAATAGCGATACCATACTGCAAGTACCGCATCCAAAAAAAACGTTTATATAAGTACCGAATACCGTACCATTTGAAGTGGGATGATACCGGTACGAGTACGAGAATGGTATGGTATGGGTACGGTATTGGGATTTCGGTACTAATGCTCATCCCTAATATGGACTCTAACTAATTCGAGACAAACTCGATTTTTCATGATAAATTTGACCATTCATAATGGTTGGTGTGTCATTTTTGTGTTATTTTTGTCACCTCAATGCTAGCTTCACATTTCTCAAACTGACATACTACTGATATAACGGTACCAAAAGTAACAGTGTCATTTACTATTATAACTTTATTTATATATATTAAACAAAAAACAATAAAATAATAACAAAGCGATGCTTCAATTTTTACGTTGCCAAACTGACTCAAAACAAGGGACACACCAAACTGATACACCCGTATCGATGGTGTCACTTTGGTGACATGCGTCGGTTTGTAAACCAACGAAACATTGACACCGGTCTTAGTTCAATTCAATAAACTCAATTTTTTTTAAAAAAAAATAATGTTAATACACAAACTTAGCTTATACTAATTTAGAAATCAATCAATACCAAAAATCATTACAAATATGTATATATATATATATATTAAGATGATCCAGAGAGAAGCTTCAATCTTAAGGGAAAGGGGGAAGTGTGATCATCACCGCTCATCAATACTTAGCGTTAATATTCATCAGTATTAATATTAACGTTCTATAACAAATTGAGTTTTTGAAATTCAGTGATGAATCAAGTATTGAACATAATCAATAGGTGATGCATACTAATAATTTAATAATACTTGAATAATAACAATTTATAACAACAATTAACAATCACTACAAAGTCTCTAAATAATAACAATCACTTGAATAATATTATTTAATAATACTGATGAATAATAACAATTTATAAATCGTAAAAATTAGTTAAAAACTTTGGAAAGACAATACGAAGTAGTAAACAATGCTAAGTTTATTAAGGGAAAATAAATTACTGTTAAAGAAAGTCTCTAAATGTGAATGACGCATGCACATACAAGTCTCTATGTTGTCGATATAAATCCTATATACGATTGATACATTTTTCTTTCAACAGGTTCTCGCCATTTTCATTGAACAAGTTCTCACAATTTTTAATTCATTGAACAAGTTCTGACGATTTTCATGTGCTTGATTGATGATAGCCTAATGAATTTATAGCTTTCGACGATTTTCATGTGCTTGATTGATGATAGCCTAATGAATTTATAGCTTTCGACGAACTCCTCAATAATAGTACCACGTATATGTCCAGGGTAGTGATATGCACAACATTTTAAAGCATATTTGATAGTTTACGGATAAAAACGAGCGATATATGAATCAGTGCACATTTGCTGATTATTTAGTGAGTAAAGAATACAAGAGAGTTAAGAATGTGTTTAGCAGACATTGCTTATTGAAGATTTAAGGGTTTTAATTTCTACTTTTTATAAGCTCGAGCTCTTTTCTCTTATAACAAATTACTTTGTTTGACAGATAAAATTAAGCAGGAGCTAGAAGCCCTAAAAACCGTTCAAATAGACACTTATTCAAATGATTTATAGAAACCTCTAAAATTAGCTTCAACTAGTTGTTATCAAACACAACACTTAAACATGTAACTGGATGAGATTTTTTCCTAATCAAGTTACGTGAGAAGTGTGAGTCTTTTTCTTAACTTAAATCTATGTGCTCTACTCGGAGACGTGAACAAACTGGAATTTCAAAATCACAGTCACGTTAATTCGATTGTGTTATCTTCCTCTGCCTGTATATTCTATGTTTGCCACAGTAGAACCCATAAGAACACATAAACACACCAAATATCTTTAGTTTTGAGAGAGCAGTACGTTTGGTCGAAAGCAAGGGTAAAGGCCAAATGTCGCACCCCAAAATTATGATGCAGCGGAAGTTAACGCGGGGCGCGACGAAATCAGGAATCATCACACAGGATATAACGAACGACTTCTAAATGAGTCGTTTGAAAAAAAATGTACATTCCATTTATATAAAATGTTGAAATGTATTGTTTACATGTCACGAAAATATTGTTTCCCTAGAGTCCGCGTTTCAAACGGGAGATTCTATTACATAACAGTTTACAAAAAGTAATGCGAAGGAATCTCCAGTAATGCAATTGTGAAATCATGTGACTCTAGTGTGCGGTCCCCATGAAGGAATCCCACTGCTGCTGTGAACCTGAGAAATACATATTAAAACGTCAACAATAATGTTGGTGAGTTCATAGGTTTAGTTATCAAAAGTATAAATGTGAAACACGAGATTTTCATGTTGTTTGTATCGCAAAACTACGATAAATAAATTTATACTACTGCCATGAGCTCAAAGTCCGAAGCTTAACCGATATGAGTTTGCCTCCTGCAGGTGTCTAATCCAGAACACCCGTATGAACGAATAATAATGCGCCCGTTTGACCAATTAGAGCTACTAACCCGGACGGGGATGGTCAATCCCAAATAGATCTATTCTTCAAAACTCGCGCTAAGATCCATACTAACGAAACTATGATGTGTAGAGGACTTTTGTGTGGATTAGAAAGTAAAACCACTCATGCAATCCGTATATGTGTGTTTCTGTACTCGTGTTCATGAAAAATAGTGTATGTATTCTCACCCCAATATTTAAAAACAGTAAAAGCGGGGCTATGAGACTCACCTGAGTCTTGAAAGCGTGCGTTTAAGTCAATAAACGTATATCCAAAGTGTAACCTTCTAGCGCCCTAAACGCATAAGGTTATGAGTAAGTGAATGTCTCAAAAGATCATTCATGCTAGTTGTCCACACAACTAATTATGTCCAAATGTTTGTTTATCGTTTGTGTTTAACAAAGAATACTTATAAGAGTATATGTGTTGCGTGTTACGGGTAGTGTTGTATATAGTATAGTTGTTGTCTCGCGAAAACAATACCTTGTGAAAACATATTTTTAATCAGACTGTGTTATGCGACACAAGGGTTGTGTCGCTGTGAAGTGTTGCGACACAGATGTAGTGTCACAGAGTGTAGATTTCAGATAATTATGCGACATAAAAATTGGCGTCGCAGTTCGTGAATTTAAATCGATGCGCGACACAGGGGTTAGTGTCGCAAGTTAATACTGTTAGTTATAAGTGTTGCAACACAAGGGTAGTGTCGCAAGTTAGTACTGCTAGTTATGTTTATTGCGACACAGAACTTGTGTCGCTATGTTAACAGACTGAGATTGAGTTTTGCGACACAGGGCTTGTGTCACAATGGTTTTGGGCCAACAGCGACACAGACGACCTGATGTGTTTTCGTGTTCGGGAACTTGGTCAAATGTGTTCGGTTTGACCCGAAACTTTTACACGACTCTTAAATATGTTTTTAGAACTTATAAAAATTAGAGTTACGTTTTATGGTTAACCCGAAAGTGTCGTTTTATACTCGTTGCAAAATCATTCCCTAGAGTAGTTTCTTCGATATTTATACGTCTTTCGTGGCTCGATTTAACTAGGTAAATTTCCGAATTAAAATCCAAGAAAATTTCACGGTATTCCCCTATGTCTTACCTTTACAAAACATATTTTTACATAATTTTTGGTCAAGCATAAGTCATGAAATCGTCCAAGACCCAAACATGTGTCCAGTGAGTCGATTTCCTGACCTTTGATAATGTTTAGTCCATATCTCACGACTTTCAAAACTTCAGAAAGCGAAATAGTACTACTTTTAAAGGTAATAGAAAATGTGAACTTTTCCAAGTAGTTTCAGTCGATTTGGGTTTGTAGATCTCGGGATATGCCTTTTCAAAGTTGGTCAAATTTGATGTTCAAAAGGACAGTCCGGACACTTACTTTTGTAAATTCGTTTTCCTATACCAAACGACCTCAGAAAATTACCAAACCACATGGGTTCGAAAGCTAACATCATAAACTTGATTTTAGGCTCAAGAATCACTCCATTTGGTTGAGAAATGAGTTAGATATCATGGATCAAAGTCGGGTTAAGTTTTTGTACAGCATTTAATCGTCTTGTCCGATGGTTTTTCGTATTATCCAATGGTTTTCGGTTTAGATCTTGGACATAATTAGTGAAAACGAACATCTAACATGTATATGAACATTATCCAAGGAAAACTAATGAGTTTGGAAGAAGTTCTTACAAAGAAAATGTCGATCCAAAGCCGAAAATGCGAGAAGGGTGCTTGATCTTCCTTTTTGCTTGATTCTTCCTTGAAAATGGTAGTGGATGCGTATGGTGATGATGGTGTTTGATGGTGGAGCTGTGGTGGACAGGTGATAATGGTTGGAGCCGTGAGAAAGGAGGAGAGAAAGGGAGAGGGAGTGGAGAGTTGAGATGGGGTGTGTTTGGTGAAGAAATAAGAAAGAGGAAAGAAATGAGTTTATCACCTATGCAAGGTGATGGGCCTTGGGCCGGTTTTCTGGGCCTGAGCTGGTCGTGCCTGGGCCTGGCCCATTGAGGGTCTTGGGCTCGTGACTTGCTTCTTGATTTCGTGTTACGTTCCTCGGTCGGTTAAACGTTAATCGCGCGTTTTAGAATTAAATCGTTAACGTTTAATTTTCGCGTTTTGTTTTTGATACGAAGTCGCTATTTTGAATTGACCAAATATTTTTAATTACATTGTTGAACCTTTTCTAAATTATTGTCGGGTCTCGTTCGGGTGTCGGGTGCGAATCGCGTGTTTTCGTCGCGTACGGTACGTTTTATACAAAACGTAGATTGTAAAATGTATTATCGCAATAATATAAGTTAAATAACGATTATTTAATATAATTACGTTATTTAAGAAAATGTTTTTCACCAACGTCCGTATTTATTGTGTCGGATTACATCCGATCGAATTCGCGTACTTAAAATTAATTACGTACGTGTGTATAATACAATATACAAAGTGTTGCTGTAATTAGTCCCATTACACACTAATTACAAGTAATAATAACCTATCTTAAGTACAAATGATGACCTAATTTGCCGGGTGTCGCACCAAAGTTTCTGACTTTAATCTTGAGGTAATTCACTGCTCTATTCGTACTGAATTTGTTTTATTGATGTCATGATCAATATTTAACATTTAACATATAAGATAATAAATAGTATAAATGAATAAATTTGTGGTACTCTACAAGCTATTTACTAGATATGGGGTTCCATAGGGGCGTCATTGTGGCACCGATGGCTTCACACTAACTGTGACGGTGTGATTAGTCTGCGATGTCTTCTCTTTGTGGCGTGATAAAGGATTTTTAGGAGGCGTATCGGTTAATCATAGTTTTTGTTTTGTGTTTGACTGTGGATGGAGGTATAGTGTCCAACGCCTCATTCACCTTTGGTGGTATATTGGATCTACAGGTCCGTGTATCAGTTGAATTTTGTTTTAAAAGTTCGATTTGTCGTACCCCTTTGAACTCTTTGTTTCATTTGTTCAGACCTCGTTGATAAATCACTACTATTATTTTCATCAATTATCTTTGTGTGTACTACTTTATTTGTATTCGCACACTAGGCTTTTGGCTCGGCCGCATTTCTTTCCATGCGACAGGTGATCAATTGGCAAAAAAGAAGGAGTCGAGAGCAAAGATCCGATAACGTATTAAAAATTGGTCGAGCTTTTAGTTGTTGAAAAAATTAGTAAAAAATTCTAAATACACAGAATACTATAACATTAGATTAAAGAGTTACAATTAATCATTTAAAAATTTGTAACAACATCAAAAGTCTACCCCATGGAATAATTGTAAAGTTTTTTCTTCTTTATTTTTTTTTTTTTCGTTTTTTTCCAATTCAATTATAAATATAAATATGTTCTAACACCTTTTACCCTAAGAAATTATCGTTTTAGCTCTTTTAATCAATTATTTTTATTATATTGTAATATCATAACAAGTTTAACTAATATGATTTTTGGTGTTACTTACATGACTATAAGAGTGTCATTGTTAGAAGAAAAATGATCTATGAAGTGTTACCATCTTATAGTAAGTAATCATTCATCTAAAAAGATATATATTCTTTTTCTTAAAGAACAATAATATAATTAGGGTTTATTTTTTTAATTATTCATATTACAAATATTATACATTTGTGTTTTTCTAAAAAACAATTAAAGTGTGAGATTAATTTTTTTTTTTTTTTAATGTTATAAGGACACTTGACAAAATGTGAAGACTTCATGTTCTTTTGGAATGATAAAAATGGATATTTATTTTTTCTTTTAACAAAATTTAAGAGTAGTTGATTTAAATTCAAAAAATTTGATAAAAAGAATTTATTTGGTGAAGATGCATGTAGTCTTCCACTCTTATATACAGAGTAATACTTACGATGTATTGTTGAGTTGGTAATACAGAGGAAATGAAAGAAAGTCAAAGAAATTACAAGTAAAATTGTGTTTTTGAAGTTTCTGTATGAAAAGAAAAGAAAAGGAAGGAAAGAAAGAGGAGGGGACTCCCTTGTAATTTTCTTTTATTTTTCCATCATTTTCTCTTCTCCTTTATTTATTTCTCTTCTTTTTTATTTAGTTTTAAACTCGAGAATAAAATGTCAAGAAAAAAATGTTAAGATAAAATATAAAAAATAAAAATAATAAAAGTTGAACTAATCATTTTAAAAAGGAACATGCACACCCCTTTTAAAGTTCTTCAGTAAAATGTCTCAAAAAGTAAATGCTCCATCAAGAAAATTATCTACCAAAGGACTAATATGATCCTTGTACACAAGGACAAAAAAAGGTCTTTTTAAGCATGTTTCAAATCTCTTTAATCATACAAAATCAAAAGGTATCCCTTTAATCAAGTCTTGATACATTGTTGCTGCATACATTCATCTACTACAAACTAACATTACTAGTAACACATCAAAAAAACCCTAATGCCCCAAATCACAAAAATTCTACAGTCTGCTATATGTAGTACACTTGCCAGTACAGTTTCAAAACAGACTATATTCATGAACTCAAACCAACAAAAATGATTAAAATGGTGTATCCATTCCGCTTCTTGTTTCAGCCGGGCTATACAATGCTGATCGGTTTCTCGGCCTATTTTCCTCAAGCTGCTTTACAACTTCCTCCATCGAAGGTCTAACTGCTGCAACCGGTGCACAACATCCCATCGCTAACTTCAATGCCTGAACCACACCATCTTCCATCGGGCTCCTGATCCCTTTCAAAACCTCGACGTCAAAAACCTCCATTGTTGTTTCCTCTAAAACTGCAACTTTCACTACTGCCGGTAGATCAACAAAAGCATCACGGTTACCGGTTTTCCCGGGCTTTTTTCCTAATAAAATTTCCAATAGTAAGATCCCGAAAGCATACACGTCAGTTCTTGAATTGCAATTTTTCATCTTTTGAACCTCGGGAGCCTTGTAACCGTCAGTTTTTGCTGATGCGATGATTTCATCAGCTACTGCTGGGATCATGAGTTTGTAGAGGCCGAAATCCGTGAGCCGGGCTACGAAGAAATCGTCGACTAGGACGTTTCTTGACCTAATGTTGCCATGAGTAACGGGTGTCTCGATACTTGAGTGTAGATGGGCTAGCCCTTTGGCTATAGCCAATGCGATCTTGTGCCGCCGAGCCCAGTTCAAGACTGGCTTCCCAGGCCGTGATTCTGAAAAAAACAAGCCACCAATTGTTGATTAATTCGATTTACATGAAAATTTTAACAGCACAGACCCATTATACACGTTATGGAACAAACTAACATTATATAATCATAACAGGTGGCAAAATAGCCAGGTTTAGTAAAAGAATCCAAATTAAAAAACGAACTTATAGGGTTTGTGGATCAACCTAACTTGTTTTGGCCTGCAGTATATTATTTCTACAATAAAGCATTCAATATGATCATTGTAAAACACGTCTTTACACATCGCAATAGTATAGCACCTATCTATCAAAATGTTCCTAAAATTAAAAAATCCTCTAAAGTTTGCTGAAATGAGGTATTCTAACCATTCTACTTGTAGGCATCCACATGTAACATTTTGTTGTTAAGCACCCAATATGTAAATGACTTGAAGCAGAGTATTGACAATAATGCAATTATTAATTATATGATATATGATTTTAGCAACCATCATCTAAGATGCATACCATAAAACAATTATTGAGCGCAATGCAGGTTACATATCATTCAATATGAGCAACTAATGTACATATGGTAAATCACATTATTGTATTAGTGCTTGATAAGCAACTAACCAAGTATACGTATGGTTAAACACGTTAGTGAATGTAATAAAATTTTATCATGCATGATCTAAGCAAGTATAACCCAATATACATTTCCTTGTGGCTCGAGCAGGTTATCAAATGTAATAAATTTATATCATATGCATTTTTTTAAGAAACTGCCACCCCCTATATACAAGTCCTAAAATGCATACTTGAACATCAAGGGGCATTTGGCCTAGCTGTATGAGGTAACTTATCAATCAAAACACTGTGGGCTAAAGCCTCACTTTAGACAAAATATAATGTGTAAATAGTATGTGACTCGAGGTGTGCATGTGCGTATTTTCCGTTCTAAAAAAACATCTCATACCTTAAAACAATACAGTTATATCAAGCATGATAAGCAACTATCAACCAATGTACACGTCGTAAATCATGTTATACATAGAACATATATTACGCATGATTCATGTTATACATAGAACATATATTATGCATGATTCAAATAACTATCCCCGAATGTACATACCACCAAAGCACATTAAGTATTGCACATAACGTCATAGAATGTACAAGTCAAGCAACTATTACCAAACATAACACAGTATCATGTATTATGATTTAACCAACTAAAATACACCAACGAAAATTTGTAACAATTAGAATCGTTACCATGTAAAAGCTCATGCAGAGTTCTATTCGGAAGATAATCATAAATCAACAACTTCTCCCCTCTCTTCCCTTGATAAAACGCTCTCAGTGGAATCAAACTCTCATGCCTAATCCTTCCCAATTGCTTAATCGCCGGCAAACACAAACTACCATCTTTACAACTCCCTTCTCTCAACAACCTCAAAGCAATCGTCCCACCATCCGCCAATTTCGCCTTATAAATCGTCCCATAACTCGTTTTCTCCATAACTTGACCCGTAGCATTCAATACATCGTCTAATGTCAAATGTTCACCACCTTGAAACAAAATCAATTTCCCTTCACCAACACCGCCGTTTTCATCCTCTTCACCGTCCTCAAACTCGTCTTCTTCTTCATCAAAATTCCTTTTCTTTTTCCTTTGTGAATACCCAATTAACAATGAAGCTAAAACAACAATTAAAGTCATTAAACTAATCACAATCCCAGCAACCGCACCCGAACTTATTCCACCATTATCCCTTTGATTAGCACATTTCTTCAATGGGTCACCACATAAACTTACATCATTTCCTTCAAATGAATCCACCCCAAAATTTAACCCACCAAAATTAGGCAAAACCCCTGAAAAATCATTATAACTAAGATTCAGTTTTTCCAATTTTAAATCAACTAACCCATTTGGAATCACCCCAAATAACTTATTACTACTAACATCAAGCTCCTTAATCCCTTTAAAACCAGTCAAAAACCCAGGAAAAACCCCAGAAAAATTATTTTGACCAAAGTCAAAATTAACTAAATTCCCACAACTAACGTTCGGTAACCCGGGTCCAGGTATTGACCCGGATAATAAATTCCCATGAACCCGAATAGAAACCAATTTATCACATAAATTCCAAATAGAACCCGGAACCGACCCGGATAACAAATTATTCCCCAAATCAATATCCGATAACGAAGAACTATACCCGATTTCCAACGGTATCGACCCGGATAACAAATTAACAGAAAGATACAAACTTTGTAACGACGAAAACTCTCCGATCTCCGGCGGGATTTCACCGGAAAGATTCGCTGACGGCAGCTGCAACGACATTAAGTAAATATCAGGATCTTTTGACAGTGACACATTTGACCATTGTTTTGACGAAACGTCAGTACATTCTAACGGCGTTCCGTTAGAGTAAACGAACTTAACTCCACGCCATTGACATAACGGCACAGACGTATTCCAAGAACTCAAAAGTAGATTTTTACTTTTTCCTTGAATCGACGGTTTGATTCTGTTGAGAAGTAAGTCCACGTCAGATGAAGTTGTTGAGGTTGCTACAACAGAAAACACCAGTACGAACAAACAACTCAACAAACTGAAAAATGTCATGGCTTGATAGAGAGAGAAAGTTTGGGTGGTTTTAGAGAGAGAAAGTTGGGGTTTTTACTTTTTAGAGAGAGAAAGTGGAGTGAAGTGAAGCGTTTAGGGAAAGGTGATACTGGAGTGTTGACTGGTAGTGATTTTGTTCCCACTTTTTTATATTTGAAAATGTGAAGCGTGAAAATTTGGTGCTTTAATGTTAGACCGTTGGATTGAAAATGTGACGGTGGATAATGAGGGGATGTATACGTGAGATGACTTCAGGGAATCGTGAGATCATTTAAGGATTTGTTGGATTCATGTCTTGTGAATAAAATACAAAAACCCTGGTTTTAGTAGCCGTTTTGAATGAATATGTGAAACTGCATTTATTTAATTATATAGTAATTAAAATGTATTTACGTTTAAAAAATCGATCTAAAACAAAACTTAATAAATTTAATTTTTGACAAACGTTTTTACATTATTTTTTTCCCATATTTTTTATTGAAATTAATCGCGTTGTCAATCCATCGTACCATTTTTTAAAATAAACTTTTAAGCATGATTCGTATAAATACATTACTGTTTTAAGATCAGAAATACCGAATTAAACGTTTCAAGTAGGGTATTTTTTACCATAATTTAAAAAAAGGGAATGGAAAAGGCATTGACAAAAGAGAAGAGCAAATGATTTTAGATATAAAAAGAAAGAATGGCATGCAAAAGTTGTAGGGTTGGTGGTCATTTCAAAATGGAGATTATGTAATGATAGTGGTTTAATACCATGATTAGTTTCACAAAGCATGCTAATGTTGTTACATCACTGGCTTCATTTTGTGACTAAAATAGTGCCCCCATAAAATGAGTATGTAAGATTTGAATTCAAATTATCATTTGAATTAGGAAAAAATGTATTTGACATTTAAAACATTTCATACATGTCTTTGTACTCTTATTAATATAAGAAGGGCATAACATTTGTGCTATACAACTATTTACACTGTGATGTTGTCTAATTAGCAATTACAATTTTTTTTTTGCGTTTTTCACTTTTAACCTTCAAATTTTACATATATATACAATTAGATCTTAACAGTATAAAAACATCCGTGCAATTTGCTGCACATATTATTATCTCATATAAGAAACTATTTTCATTTTCCGTGCATACTAAACACATATATATTTTCTTTTATTTATGTGGGAAGAGTTATTACGGAATATCCTTGAAACCCAAAGCTATTAGTTAGTCCAGTAACTTTGGATCGCAACTTAAATGCATATAAGGTGTTTACTTTTATATTATTTTCTTTTATTTATGCGAGACAGATTGTTAGAATATACGTGTATACACACTCATAACTCTACTGCCCCTCTTTTATTTGGTCACCTTGACTTGTATGTCTAGCCAAGAAGGGTTAAGTCGTGAAGTACAATTACTCTAAGTTTTAGACTTTTGGTCCTGGTTTGAATGTTTATGTGTCATGTATCATTGTATTTGTAGTCTTACACTCCTCTCAACTATAGACATAAACTGACGGGTTACGTCAGCATCACGTCATTTTTTTCACAAAAAAGGCAGAAACTGACAGTTCTCTACCATCAGTGCTCCGTCAGTTTTTTTCAGGGACCCACAACTAATAAATTAAATATTTAAAACACAATAATTAAAATAAAACACATTTCATTAAAATAAAAAATATTACAATTAAATAAAAAAACATTACAATAATTAAAAAAAACATTACATTAATTGAAAAAAAAACGATTACACTAATTAAAAACTACGGAAATTTGGTGGGAGTTGCAAAATGTGATCGATTAGAGCATTGGGAAGTTGATGATGAACCTCCCGATCGCGTAATTCCTTGTCCATATGCAATTAAGTTTCAACATTTTCTTGCCACGAACGTCTTGGTGAGATTATCGGATATTCCTCCTCTAGTTGATACATATTTCGTCTGTTGTCCTCGGTTATCATGTTGTGTAGAATCACACAAGCATACATGATTTTTGATATTTTGTTGGTGCTATATGGTCTTGCCGGATTCTTGATGATTTGCCAACGGCCTTAAAGCACACCGAATGCTCGTTCCACATCTTTTCTTGCAGCTTCTTGATATCTCTTGAAGCGCATCTCTTGTTGTGTTAGTGGATGCTTAAACGAATTTACAATAGTGGACCATTCTGGATAAATCACATCGCCTAGATAATAGTCTTTTGTGAATTCCTTGTCGGCAATCGTGAAATTTACTTAGGGAGCTCTATTTTGTAGTAAATCGTTGAACAAATCCGATTGATTTAATACGTTAATGTCGTTGCTCGAATCCGCTGAACCAAAGAAAGTGTGACAAATCCACAAATCGTAAGATGCAACCGCTTCGAGCATGATCGTTGGACAACCTTGATCACCTCTAATGTATTGACCTTGTCATACTACAGGGAAATTTCTCCAAGGCCAATGCATACAATCGATGCTTCCAATAATACCCGAAAAACCATGCAACTCGGCATGACGCTGATGTAAACGTTGCACATCTTGTAGTGTTGGTTTTCTTAAATACTTGGTAGAGTATAGATGAAAAACACATTTACAAAAGTTATCCAAACAATCATATGATGTTTGTTCACCCATATGTAAGTACTCATCAAACGCATCAACGACACAACCGTACGTCAACAGGCGTAAGGGGGAAGTGCATTTTTGCCAAACATTAAAACCAGGTCTACCGGTTACGTCAAGCCGTTGAATAAAATAAGTAAAGTAGTCAGGTACCGGAAAATTGGGAAAAAGATATAATACCTTGACATATACAAAGAAATAATGACTTGCTCATCCGATAACGTCGTCGGAAGATATCCGCCGGAAATGTTGGACGCTCGACAAAGTAGTTTGTATACAAATGTTCGCCCATTGCTTCAGGAACTCTAGGAAAGTATCGTCGGGGTGCTCGTGGTATCAGGATCGGAATATCCTCTCCGTCAGACGAATCGGAGTCTATCGAATTAATTATTTCGATAGCAGCCGTCGGATCGAAAACCGCTGTGATAGATTGCAAATCTTCAAGATCGGAATCGGAAGAGATAGTTGGAAAATTGTATGAATATATATCTGATAGTGAAGAAGTGTGTAAATTGTTTGAAAATGAGAGTGTGTATTTATAGAGTAAAAGGAGAATTTAAAAAATATTTAAAAACAAACAGCTATATTTCAATTTTTTTTATTTTTTTTTACAAAAGCTCGCTCGCGCCCAGGACCTACATACCAAACCGATCGAACGTCGGTTAAGCGACGGAAAAAACCGACGGACCGAACTAACAGCCCGGTGCCATCGGTGTCGGTTCTGTCGGTTGGAAGCGACGAGAAACCGACGGGGGCGTTGGGAGTCGTCTTATACTCATCCTCGATGGATTGTTGACCAGAAGATGAAAGTTTTTATTTTTAGTTTGTTAGTATATAAAATGAGATTTCAATATATAGTTACAAAGAAATGAATCTTAAATATAATATAGGAAGTCATGATTAAGCATAAAATGTACATTTGAATGCGGGTGGGTTTGAATCGAATTGTTACTCTCCAGTTTACGTGGCTAGCTCTCGAGCTTGTGTAGAACAAAGCTGAGGGTGGTGAAAGTCGGCTTGAAGATATGTAAATATCTCGTAATTTTTAGGGTTTTTGAGTGTTTTTTGGGTAAAGATTGCATAGAGATGAATGTGAAAATTATATCTTGTATTTATAACATGGTTAACCTTTATAAATATTCTAGAAGTTCATGATGGTGATCCCCTAAAGGCGGGTAAGATATTGACATGTAGACCAATGGAGGCTTGGGATCAGGGATCGATCAGCAGCGGGATCAGGAATCGATAACATGATAATCATATAGTTTTACATTTGCTTAACCAGTTCTTTTTATTTTTATATAGTGATCTAATAATACGGTAACAATTATTTTTTGTTTCAATTTAGGTTTGTTTTTCCAAAATAAATTCATCTTTGTGGTTATTTTTTTTCTAATTAAAACCACTTTGACTTTTGGATTTTAATTAGTTTGATATTAATATATATATATATATATATATATATATATATATATATATATATATATATATATATAGTTATACGTAGGTACTTAGTTAGGTAATATGATTGACTATAGGCTAAAAGGATAATCATGTTTTGTTACACTGTAAAATTTAGTTAATATTGTAAAAAAGTACTTTATAAACGGTCTTCGAGAGAAGTATGAGATATTATCCCTTATATATTCAATTGGCATAGTAAAATAGTATATTTTCATTAGATTTTAAAAAGTTTATCATGAAATAATGATGTTTGAGATTATCCTCTTATTTTCATGTTCAAATGCAAGTGTAAATATTATTAAATAAATTAAAGGGTATTAACTATGAATATTATTATTATTATTATTATTATTGTTATGTTATTATTATATTATTATCATTAGTACAATTTCTAAACATGGAGATAGTCTACCAAAATTTTTTTCCATAATGTATCATTGTAAAATAACAAAAACTATATTATCAAATAACATTGGTTTGGTAACCATCAGAACTGAAAACGAGTTCATCAATATCAACAAAATTAAAATCAGTCTATATAGATAGTAATTATACCTGACGTGAAGCGCGGGCAATATACGACTTGTTTGGATCAAAGTCACTACCCCGTATCAACATTATTCGTGTGTTATATATATCGAATTAGTACTGTTTTAATTTTTAATTGAAGTTGGGAACGTGGAGTAGCATATATAGTTTCAACTAATGGATAAAATTTTTATTTATTTATTTATCTATTTTACTAAATCATTGAAACTTAATTTTTATACGAATTAATTTGCTACCAAATAAGAGCAATGATGTTCAAGTATTAGTGAATGACTTTGTTCAAGCATATATATAGACAATAACTTTGTTCAAGCATATATATAGACAATAGACAAGAACTAAAAGATCACATATAATGTACACATATATAGACTACTTCCGTTTTTACTCTTCTACTCCGTAAAACATTCATTAATCTAATTATTAAATGTCTCATAATCTATATCGGATTCTAAAATGCAATCTTTTGCAACCCGTCGCGATCTACAGATGAAAAGATAATTGTCTTTAACAAACAACATAACCAGATAACGACTCTAGAAAATTGAAATATAATTTAATGAACGTACACCCTGTGTAACACCCCAAAATTTGTAAGTTTATATTTATATAAATGTATGTTATTTAAATTATTATAATTGTATTTGGTGCTAAATACAAATATAGTTTATGGGTGAGAAATATAAATAAGATAGGAGTTGAAGGACGAAAGGTGTTAGGTATGTAAATGTAGGGTGAAAAGTGAAAATTTTGTAAAATATACTCTCCTTCTTTCTAAAACCTGCTAGAAACTTGGTGTATGTGTGTGTATTGTGTAAAAAATGTACGAACAAGGAGAGCAAAAGGGAGAATCGAAATTGAAGCTAGGTTTTGATAAATTGAAGGTGTTAAACTCTAATTCAAGCTTATTAAGGTACGAATAACACCTCATAACCTTTGATTTCATGATATGATTAAGTTAAGTATGAACCCTAAATATGAAAGTTTAGGGAATGGTGGATTTAAAGGTATGGGGAGGTTGTATGATCATTGTTGAGTTGTTATGAGTTTAAAATGGTGATTTTCGTTGTTAAAAGTGAGCAAATAAGTTACGTGTGATTATTGAAATTTCACCAAGTATGTAGGTAGGTAAATTAGTTGATGATGGTGAATATAGTTTGTTATTGTTGATGAATAACAACTTAATCATTTATAAGCAAAGTGTATGGGTAATTAGTTGGTGATTTGAGTGTGTGGTGTAGCATACTTAAATCCTAGCTAATTAGATGTTAGCGAGCTAAGTCTAGCTTAAATGAATTGTAAGTAACTCATGTATGTGTATTGATATGTATCGGTGGTTAAAGAGTGAAAGATTTGTTTGTGCCCAATTGATCATCAAACTAAAGGTAAGTAATTGATAAGTATGATTTTGGTATGTTGTGAATGAAGTGTGATCATTGAGATACAAGAGTATTCAATGATCACGCTAAATGGTGGAGTTCAAAGTTGACTTTGAGATTTGAGAAACCTCAAATGTTATGCCTTGACACCATGGTATGGACTCTTTGAGTCAACATGTAAAGAATTGAGGATCCTTAATTCATGTTATGTTGTTATGTTAATGTTAATGTTAATGAGTGCTTTCCTTTACTTACTAAGCATGTTGCTTATAGTTATGTTGTTTATGTATGTAGATGAGCAAAGTGGGGCAAGGGGTGATTTGAGAAAGATGCCTAAGTGGGAGTAGTGGTGGACTTGCTACATCTTGTATTAAGTAATCCTTTTGAATCATGCTCTTGATGCATAGAAACGCCCAAATCGTGTAGTTGTTACTTATTGTATATGGTCGACTTTTGTAATGATACACACTATGTAAAGAATGATGTTGGAAGTATATTTGGGTTGAAATAACCACTTTCTAAATGTTGATCATGTTAAATGGTTGAAGTTCTTTAAAGGGGTCAAAATGGGTCTCCCAACGGGTCATGTTGTTAAAACTAGACGAAGTGATGGTTTGGACATTTTGGCATGTATGGTTATGTTGAGTTATGCAAAAAGAGTAATTGTAAAGTGATAGTAATAGTTGAATCAAATTGATGTCAAGAATTAGTTCAAAAAGTACCCAAATAGCCATTTTTCGGATTTAAGTCCAAAACCGTCATTTGTGTGAATTTTGGAAAAGTGTCAATTGGGAAACCTTTATTATGTCGTATGAAACACGTCTGCAAAATTTCATGTCTTGATTATAAACGAGTCAAAAGTTATGCGCGTATCAAATTGGATCACAAACTTGAAGTGTGGAGAATGTTTTGTACAGGACCCAGTACGCGATCGCGTAAGGGTCACGCGATCGCGTACCTAGTAAAGAAAATGAAACAGAAGCTTTTTATGTTGTGGATACGCGATCGCGTACCCCTTACGCGATCGCGTAACTTGTACTAAAACTCGAACAGAAACTTTTTAGGTATTGAGTACGCGATCGCGTACCCTTGGTGGGATCGCGTACTCTTAGTCTGGGTCAATGTACGCGATCGCATATGGTTACCAGGATCGCGTATGAGGTGTAAAAAAAACAAATAAAAAAATTTAGGGCGTTTCATCCTGCTACTATACAATACATGAAAAAGGAAGTTCTACGTTTTAAGTTCTGCAAAATGAGCAAATAAATTAAAAAAGAGTTACATCGGTACATCTAAAATATAGAAACTAGTAATTTTACAAAAAAATCATTATCTTCGTTATACAACTACAAATTAGATATGCATGATGTCTCAAGTTTGCACGTTATAGTTCTTTTAAAAGTACGGAGTGGCTAATTGGTGTCGACAATACTGTTGAACAACACCGAAATACAAATTTAAGGGGAGTAGTCAGTTTGATTTGGCTGCCGAACGACACATGCCCAGTGGCGTAAGCAGAAATTTAACTTTGGGTGGGTTAAAGTTTTATAACCAGCGAATAATTTTGATGATACAAAGTTAAGCTGCATACATCGTTCCGTTACATTATTAATTTCTCTAGAACCAAAAGAAAGTCAATTTAAAACCTCTAGTTGATATCTTTTATAAAATCAATTGGAAAAATGCATGAATCACAAAATTAGAGACATATACAAACGTTTAGTTAAACAACATAAGAAAATTTTAATAGACGATTATTTATGAGATAAAAATTAGAATATAAAACAAAAAGTTTTCAAAATTAAAGTAGATAAACATGTTAAAAATTTAATTTCTAAACTTTTGAAAACTAGGTACTAGATTTAATATTTATCGAACAAATACATCAAGACACTTGCAATATTAATGTGAACCTAATATTGGAGAAAGTTTTTTATATAATCAATAATAGATAATAATTAATCAATGATTTAAGGAGTCATTACAAAAATAATAAAATTTATTGGTGATGCCAAGTTGTAGCCCATCAAAGCTTACTACTAGTATTTTACATGGACAAAGAATATGGATAAATGTATAGGCCGTAACATTATTCTAGTGAAGTGAGGTGGGTCATGACCCTTCTTGGTGACTATGTGTTACGCCACTGCACATGTCCGGACCGGAAGCATCCCCACTCCCACTCCCGGTGCTCTACGAGGTTAAACCAAATATAACTTTCAAAAAATATATTTTTAAAGAGGGCTATATTATAAAATTAATTTAAGAGTTAAATTGTTTATTTCAACATACATTTAAACTTGAAAAATTAATACAGATCGAATCATCGAAGTCAATGTGTACAATAAAGCTACAAAATGGGTCTCGGGCCTCAAGTTACAAGGAACATCCGGACAGTAGCAAACAAACAACCTACATTTCCCAATGCCAAAGCCCTCTATATCTTTTGGAAAATGGTATTAGTGCCCTAGAAACTTGCTTAGCACTCTCTTACCACCTCAACTTGTCACCTTTTATTACAATCCTGTTTGTTCTTATCACCGTGACCGTGCTTGAACTTTTGGAGTCCCTTTGCAAAATCTTGAGATGAGGCCCTACAATATATGGAGAAACAATACTTTTAAACATCTATTAATTTATGTAACCGGAAACACGAAGTACGTATGGTTTTTCTATTTTCAAGTAATAGAAGATAATACAATGAGAATTTGCCTTCATCTTTTTCTCTTGATTATTTTTTTTAAAGATGATCTCACGGTAATAAAATATAGAAAAAATTATTCAATACTCGTTATTAAGTAGGCTCAATGGCTTTTAGGTGCAAGTCATTGTTCGTGTTGTGCTCTCTATTTGGAGTTTTGTTTTGCTTTGTGCCTTCATGGATCATCTGGTTAATTTTTTTCTTGATTTAGGCCAAAAAGTAATATAAATCTTTGCAATTTAATATATATATATATATATATATATATATATATATACAATGACATCATGTTACTTAAATAGTGTCATTATTATTCCGTTCAGTATTATTGCGTTCATTGATGCAAAATCTACAATCACTTCTTTATAGTCGATTTCTACAAAGTATCAATATAATTGGCTATCATTGTTAATCCGTTAAGTCTTGATACACTATCAATCATTCACATAAAATACTAAGTTTATTAAAATGGTCTTTAAATTGTCGACATTTCGCGTCGCAAATCTTCAAATTCAATGTGTGTTTTGATTTTGAGTTTGTTTGCCAATTGTTAGTCATCGGTTTCTATACACTTTAGGTACAACATTTTTTTATATCTGACAATACTTTACTTTGATGCCTCAAAAAAATGTACCTATATTTATACGTACATACCTATAGATACAATTATATAGATACAAAATTTTGAGGCCCCAAAAATTCGGAGGCCCTGCGTGCTCGCACCAGTTTTACACCCTCAAAAACGGCTCTGCTATCACCATTGTATATGTTAATTAATATGCATTATTTAAACCCGAAACATGTTAATAAGGCGAGTATTAATCAGATAATCAACTATAAACATACTATAATAGATAGGTTTGTTGTTTGATTTTTGTAACGACCGCTTGTTTGAATACATTTAGAATTGTGAGGGACTGATACTTGCTACATATATGTGTTTGTCGAACATTTCACTTTTAATGCTTGAGAGAGTATTTTTTTTATTTTATTTTTTTTCCAAATTCGTTTGCCTCGTTGAAGAATGGCTTCATATAGATGCACACACACTATTGATGAGCGTGTCGAAAGTTATGAACACATCAACACGTACTACTGGAACAAAAAAATATCGATGCGCATGTGGTATGATTTAATTGGGCAAATAGCCCAAAAAGGTAATGTAAGTAAAAAAAAATTCAATCCGGGGAATATCACTTTTTTAATCGCTCAAAAAGGAACTTGCCCGAAAAGGATTATTTTTTCAAAAAACTTAAATTACGGGGAATATTAACCGATAATTTTTTTATATACAAAATTGATTCTTGAAACGACTTGCAGGGGTTCCTATGTGTCAAAGAGATTCACATTCTTGCATTATCAACACACAAACAACCTTCAATTTCACGATTCACCATCTTTTATATACGAATTGTCATTTCAATTTTATAGCTTTAAGTGGCTATATTCATGACCTCAAATGTTTATAACCATGATTTGTGGTATAAAGTATTTATAAATGATGTGCATCACCCTTAACCGGTCTTAATTTTGTATATATAAAAAATTGATTAAGCAATATACCCCTTAAATTAAGATTTTTGACAAAAACAATCATTTTCTGACAAAAATTAAAGATAAGAGTCCTTTTTAAACGACGGAGAAAGTGTTAATCCCTTTAATTGAAATTTTAAAATTTATATTATATTTTTGGGCTATTAGTGACAACTTTTAGTTTTTTATGACAAATGACATGCTATGGTTTGTCGACTAGATTATAAAGACACTAGCTATAGTATGTGCGACTGTCAAAGGTTTAGGGTCGGTTACCATTTTTAGAATGCATCTTCGACCTTCCAAATTTTATATCTCCCGTTTAAGAAGAATGTGTCCAAATAAATGTTCTTTAATGAGGATATATTTATCCTCACGTGAAAATGTCAGTTTTGCCATTGTATTTGAAGTAAGTTTGACTGAAAATTATTAAAAATTAAATGATTGAGATTGCTAAATAAGGGTAGGAAGTTTAATGATATTTAATAGTTATATTTTGTAAGTGGACAATCTTTTTGGGACATATATAGATACTAGTATGGACATTTATTTTGGCACGAGTGGAGTATTACTTGACGGATCATAATTTTTGTTTACAAGGTTGTAAACCAATTATTTCACCTAAATCTATCTAATTTGTTTTCGAATTACTTACACTCTGTTCCACCGTTTAAATTAGAAAGAAAAGAAAGGAAGAGGAAATGATAAGCCAGAAAAGAAAGGAAAAGAAGTAATAATCTTTTTAATTTTTGTGTTCCCGAGTTGGAAGGAACGGAGGAGAAGTGAAAGTTTAATGATTAACAATTTTACAAATTTACTTCTAATATATAAATAAATCACATTTTGTTATTACTTGATAAACATCTGATCTAATTATATTTATTGTATATATAAATAAATCACATTACGTTATTACTTGACAAACATCTGATCTAATTATATTTATTGTATATATAAATAAATCACATTACGTTATTACTTGACAAACATTTGGTCTAATTATATTTATATTCATTGTAAAACGATTGAAAAATCAATATAATTTTGATATAAATTAAAGCTAATTCATATATCAAGTTGCTTCATCTTAATTAACTAGAACGTAGAAACCAATTGATAAATTTTGAAGATGGTCAACAAGCACAACACATGTAAGCATTATGTGTTGGTAACTAACGAATTGAAAAGGTTATATAATCATTTATAAATACACATAGCGCGCATAAACAATTACTAGTAACCCAAGATATCATAAAATAGCACCATAAAGATTAATACAAATTGACTAGAATGCTGAAATCGCAGGTATCGATGAGAAAATATGTAGAAGTCTAAATTATTAGTAAGATGTATATATATGATTAGTGTATTAGGTGAAGGGTGTGATAGTTATAGAAACAATACTCGAAGGATTCTTCTCCCTCAAATCTGTCCAAATTGGAAGGATAGTTGGGAAAGAAATATTGGAATAATTCTCCCTCCCCTTCCTTCCTCTTCTCTCTCAAAAAAACTTGGGAACATATTCACCTCCTCCACTTCTTTCCGACCCCTTCCCTTTCTCTCAAAAATAAAACTCTGGAACGGAGCCTTAGGATAACTTGCTAGTTGCTACATGGAAGTGTTTGATAACTTGGGCCAGTGAGTCGTCTAGTTCATAGATTTGTTTTCGAAGTGTGTAGTTATATGGGCGTGTCAAAGGTTGTATATGGGCCTAACAGGACAACCGGCCCATTAGCTACTAACTCGGATCTTCCGGTTCACACCAACAACCACGTAACCAGACCCCTTTTGTTTACCACCGAACCCTAGTTAACCTACCTCGAACCACCTGCACCACCAACGGACTCAAAACCATCTACGGCCGATCACCATGGCTTCAGATGACGAAGATCACACCGACGCCGTCTACGTCGACGAAGATCTCGACGAAGAAGACGATGACGAAAGCGAAGGTTTACAAAATCAACAAATAGACGAAGACGACGTTGACCTAATCAACGATGTAGAAGAAGAAGACGATGGCGAAGAGGCAGAAGAAGACGACTCAATTTCATCTGCCGCCGGCGAAGTCACAATCGCGGTCGCCGGAATTCATAACACCGCCTCCGCTACTCCAACGGCAACCGTAACACCGACATCAACCGCGAAAACTTCTGTACGGACCGATTCGAATGCGATTGTTGAAATTAAAAAACCGTTGGCAGTAGATGATTCTAGAAGGCTGTTTCAGCGGTTATGGACTGATGAAGATGAAATTGAGCTGTTACAAGGCTTCCTTGATTACATTACACAAAGAGGTACTAATAATTCGCATCATCATGATACGGCAGCGTTTTATGATCAGATTAAAGGTAAACTACAGTTAGATTTTAATAAAAATCAGTTAGTTGAGAAACTTAGGAGACTGAAAAAAAAGTATCGAAACGTGCTTAATAAGATTAGTTCTGGTAAAGAGTATGTATTTAAAAGTCCACATGATCAAGCTACTTTTGATCTATCCTGTAAGATCTGGAACGAAACCGCAGCTGCTGCGGTTCCGATTTCTGCAGCTGCTGATGTTGTAGGGATTGATGATGAAGAAAATCATCACAACCCTAATATGAGTTTTAATTTGAATGAGCATAATGGAAATGAATTCGGTGATCCTAATTATGTGGAGAAGAAAACACCTAGGTCAAGAAAGAGATCAAGAACTGCATCTGCCGCAGTTAAAATGGAAGAGAATTACGATCAGCCTCAGCATCAGCAACAGTATGGTCATGGTGTGGGACCGGCGTCGGGAGTTGCGGATCCTGTAACGTTAAATTTGGTCGAGGAGACTGTGAAGAGTTGTTTATTGCCATTGTTTAAGGAGTTGGTTAATAATTCACCAAATGGGGGTGGTTCGAGGGGGCTAGGGTTAGGGTTAGGGTTAGGAGGGATGAATATGAATCCCTTTGGTGGATCCATGAGTTTTTCGATTGGGGATATGAATGATGAGAAATGGAGGAAGCAACATATATTGGAATTGGAGGTTTATTCAAAGAGATTAGAATTGATGCAAGATCAAATAAAGTCAAGGTTGGAGGAGCTCAGGACAATTGGGAGTTGATGATGAAACCATGAAAAGCCTGAAGCTGGTGGTGCTATCTGTGAGTGATTTAAAGAGTTTATATATTTATTTTCTTGTTTTTAAGTTTAATAGTATCTTGGTGATATAAAATGATGCATACTGAGGCTGGCTATTTGAATATGTTTAGTGTTAATCTTTTCTTTATAAGTTTGTTGTTAAATAATGTTTAGTTTAATTCTTGTGTTCGATGCAAAACAATATGAGTTAAAGAGATTGAACACAAAATTTAACACGAGGAAAGCGTTTAAAGGTGAGACATATTGCAATGTTACATCTATCTTTGCCATACTCACAGAAAGCAGGAATGGTTTTTTCATGCTTCGTACCAAAGTTAGGAGAAAATGCAATCCGGTAGAGGTATCGCTAGTAAAAAAAATATACTTCGAGAAATCAAATATGGAGAAAGAAGAAACCCCTAATCTTGTGAATATTCAACCATCACTAAGAAGGTTTTTGGGGGCAGTATACTAACAATTAATCGGTTGTAACTTCTAAACTAGTGTTCTGCTTGAGACTCAAGTATAGAACTGTTCAAATTTTGGATTTTAAGGCAAACAAGTCAAGCTGTTTGTAGATTCAACCCTGTTACTTCAAACCAGATTTTACAGAAATGTTCTTGCATTAGAATTCTGGAAGCAGTCTCTCTACCTTAGGGTAGAGGTACGATTGTCTACATATCAAATTCCCCATACCCAGCTTTTGGCGGGATTGAATATTGTTGTTGTTGTTGTTGTTCTTGCATTAGAACCCCTTTGGTTTATGTTGGTGATTCTGTGTTTGTTTAGTTCTTATGCGTATATTTTCTTTAAGTCAAAGTACTAGGAAAAAAAAACATAAAAGCAGAGAATTTTTGTTCTTCTTCACTTTCCTAAAATTTCCAACATTCATGCAAATGGACATTGCATTACCAATAACTGATGAAATGAAATCTCTCAAATTATTCTCTAAAATGGAAAAGGTGTTCCTGAAACACTATCTGTAACTAAATGTAGTTTCTAAAAAGGCCACCACATATGGGCATATGGCTTTCTTTTCATACCTTGATTATTCCAAGAAATCTAAACACTGAAATCCCAAAACTTGCAAAAAGTGGAAAACAAAGATCTAGAAAAGCTCTTTCTTTTTTAACCCTATCTAGGAAACTCATATCCTTTCATAAATGGAGTGAAAGATCAAGCTTTTGGGTATCTTTATCTTTAACACCTTTACTCTCACTCATCACATTCACAAACATATGTTCTGGTGCATTCTCATTCCCAATTATGCTCCTTTGACAATTCAAGTAACTTTGATGTTCATCCTGTTGATCAAACTGATTATAAGGATTCTGATTCATGTAGTTGGCTCTGTGGTAAATAAGATTATCGAATCGACCCGTTGCATCAGATCCAAATTGTTGACCTTGAAACTGACAGAGATTAGCTGCATGAGCAGTAATATAAAGAGATGGATTGAGAATTCCAATCTGATTTGTAGGTGCAAACATCATTGGGGTTTGTGTAAGCAAAGAAGTAGAATAATTGTATTGCACATTAGCTGCCCTTTTAGCTTTTCTTGCTGCTGTTCTTTCTTTTTTGTGAGCATTTTGATGACCTCCTAAAGCTTGAGAACTGTAAAACTTTCTTGAACAAAATTGACATGGAAATGACTTTGCAGTTTTATGCTCATCATGGGCAACATGTGCACCTTCCATTTGTTTCTCCCTGTTAAATCACAAAGTAAGAACAAGATTTAGACTTGAGCTATGCAAGACCTTGCAAGTGTGATCAGATGAAGAAAGTGGCTGGGGGGAAATGAACAGATTGAAACTAAAAGATAACAAATTTATCCCAGAGTTCAAAATGGGTAGAAGATGAAGGACAAAAGGGTTCAGAAACTAGTTTATTGTGATTGGAAAATGTGTAGGTGGATTGTAAATATGGTATGTATGTAGTCAGTCTTATATATATAAAAAAATAGTGAGAAAGTATTGTATGGGCTTGGGAACACAAGAGATAAGAGAGGGATTGGTGAATAAGTGTGCACCAATACGTCCCTGCATGCCACTGCAAACAGTTATATAATATTAATTATATGTATATGTATGTGTATATATGCATATACATATACATATACATAGAGAAGTAAAAGAAGGGAATTGGGAAATGGAATCTAATGTCGTCTTCTTCTTCTTCTTCTTTATTTACTTAAAAAAGTTGTTCTGACAGTTTATGGGGTTACATGGGCACTTGGGCTTTCTTTTGCAGGCATTTTTACACTTCATTGTTCACTTGTGTTGCCACCAATCTCTCAAAAAAATATAAAATCACTCATTTCTCATCATAAGCTAAAAATGGAATTATCTAAATTATTTAATACCTATACCTATAAATAAAAACCAAAATCAATGCTATCAATCTTATATAATACCTGTAATTATAATTCTTAAAATTATTGAAATATTGATAAAAGATTTGCTTTGGTGGTTGTGGAATGAAAGGGTGCTATCATCCTACTATACTACTATCCGAAGCTAAAGCTTAAACAATATTAAATGAGGTTTGAATTTCATCATTTTGCGTATCTTTTTATCAGTATTATTGATGATTATTGATAATTAATATTAATTATTAATATTGATATTAATTAATTAGGGGAATAGAGGATACGGTGATTTAGAGAGGGCAGGAAGGTCAGACGATCTCTGCCCTTAGTTTTTGTGATCGACGGTTCAGATTTACTGCATCATTACAATACTGCATTTCACTCTTACAAATTTGACTGCGTCATAACTCACTGGGAATCTGAACCGCTCCATCTCATAGTAAGTGTTCACATTTTCATTTTGGGTTGTCCCAAAATACGTGTCCATTTTGTATTTCAACCAATCAAAATAGAGTTTAGTGGATAAGGATGGTATTTGATTGGTGGAAAGCGGAATTAGTGGAGTTTTTAAAGCTACGTGCATTTTTAAAGTGAACAGTTATAATCGGTGGGAAGGAATATTAATTATTACTGATTTACACTTCATGCACATGTATCTGTCTCGTTTTTTAAGTTTCTATCCTTAAGGACTGACTCCAATTTAAAGTACATCTTTTTACAATCAAGTTACTACAGCTTTGATTGCACAATGAAATTTCAATATACAAGTAATGTACAACTGTTACTGCATGAAATACAAGCTGGTAACACTGGATATCTTATCTATCTCATCACAAACTTAATGTAAGCAGTTAAATAGCTGTCTTCAAAGTCAGCAACTTGAACACCTACTTGCCTTTGTTTGGTATGGTATGAGAAAGGGAGTAATATCCTTTAAAGCTTTATCAGACTTCAGCTTTCAACTTGCTCAACTCTTTCCATATTGGTCACATTGCTATAGATTTTTTTCATAATAATTAAAGTAAAAATGATCTGTAATGCTAATATTACACGAACTTATGTCCTTTATTTGTTAAATGTAAGTGACAGAGTTCTAAGGTTATAGATACAAGTATTTTATAAACTTTTCAACATCTTTCTTTTTTGCCAAGTCACAAAATTACAAATGTTTTCCCCATCTCTTAAACAATCTTTTTAAAATGCTTAAAAACCATGGTGTAATATGTCACTATTAGACATTGGGCAATAATGTAATACAACGATACTTAGCCCAATAACATGTCTAACATATAAAGCCACTGAGGTTCCACTCTAAAACTAATTGATGATAGAGGGAGTAGCCTATGAATTTATATGCACACCTTACTTTCTTTTAATTTCCGATGTAGGATTGTGTTTGCACCTAACAATCCTCCCCTTAAACCCAAGTCCATTGGGCCTCCCCTACAATGATAGTCCTGATCCAACTTTGTTCAGTATCGCCGCAAATTCGGAACTCTCATCCTGACCAACGGCACATCAGAGAAACTTTTGGTACAAGGCTCCATGATCGACTCATCGTTTGCTGAGGTCAAACCGATGGGGCATGCGTCGCTACATCATCACACTGCGCCATCCACATCCGGGTTACAACCGCAGCCCTGATACCACTTGTTAGTACCGATACTTAGCCCAACAACATGTCCAACGTACAAGCCCACTGAGGTTCCACTCTAAAATCAATTGGTGATAGAGGGAGTACTGGAGTAGCCCATGAAGTTATACGTAGACATTACTTTCTTTTAATTTTCAACGTGAGATTGAGTTCATCACACCCAAGAATGCCCAAGAATGCACCGTGTCTCTAATCAGATTCGAATCCACAGTCATTAAATTGGTCGGTTGTTATACATACCAATAGACTAAAAGTACTCTGTTAGATTATATTTACGGAGTATAATATAAAACAGATAGTGTATGAAGGAAGTCAAGGAACCAAAGAAAGAAATTGAATTTGGCTGTAAATAATTTGGGTGGAAACACGTCTGTGAGGATCTTGTTGTGTTAGATTATGAGACAAAAATACAGTAGTATTACTGACAACTTCACCCACTGACTGATACAACTTTTATTCAATCTATTGGCTGCTTCCCCTGTTCTGCTGCCCCCCTTCATGCAACTGTTTCCTACCTTTTATCCTCTCACTCTTTTTTCTTTTTTTAACAAGAATCAACAGTAGTATATTATGATAAAAATATTAAAAAGTAAAGTAAAAGTTGTTAGTTTTATTAAATGTTGTTTTTAAGAAGTTGGTTTGGATAATCAGTTAGGATGGTGAATTTTCCCGTCTTAGATTTAGTCTATCGTAAAAAGAAAAATGATACATGTGCATAAAACGAATACAATATGTCTAAATTTTTTTTTAAAGACATACTCACACACACATACCTACGAATACCGCCAGGCCAATAGCCCTTTGTTAGAAATATGTCTAATAATATCATTTAAACATACGTCAAATCATTGATGAAGAAATAGAAAAAGTGAAAGACAAATCATGAATTAGACACTTTTTAGGTTCATACAGCGTTACTCGGTATTTAAAAATCCTCCCAGAAAAATGACGGACTTGTATCCGAGAAAGACGTTACATGATTCGGTGTATCTCGTTAGAAGTCATTTTCTAGTTCTATCATAACTCACTTCACTGTGTTAACTAAAATATCCCCAAGTCGGACGGGGAGAAGTATGTAACAGTAAGGATTGCGGCTTCACCCCAATCCAAACACAAACATACATACTACCTTTCAATAAGTTTGTGGTCCTGGATTCCTACATACCTAACAATGGTAAACTCGAACACTACGTAGATATCAATGATTTCTTTTTCAGAAAAGCTCATATACACTGAATGTAGATATCACTTTTGGGCATTATCGCGTACATTAGAAACGTTACGTAATAACAAATGACGACAATTAACCTTTTGTTTATCTAGAGCATGGTTTTAAGACCCACTCTTCATTTATTCAATGTCAAAATATACCAAGTAAAAATGATTCATGCTACCAGTAGTACGCAATACATGGGAGTGCTACTAGCAGTATGCATCTTGTGTAGTATAACACGTTACAGCGTGCATGCTCGACGTCTAACATACTACTAGTAGCACGTAAAAAATATTCATACATCGATATACTAATAATTCCAACATGGCAAAAGTAATAGTCCAATGTATTTACAATCTATGGCATATTGTAGAATGAAAATGTAAAAACAGAAATATTGACTTTAAAAGTTTGAATATAAATCAAGTATAAATAAACTTAAAGTATATCATCTGTTGTTGTCATCCCTAAGCAATAATCACCTAAAATTTACTATCTAAATACAGGGAAAAACAATATGCTAACAGCGGTCACAATACTGTTTGCACTATACAATCATACAAATTACTAAATAAACACGCAAACACAACTACACAAGTAGAAGAAACACACGATCTTCAAATATACGTCGACGAACAATCAAACAAACGATCCAACCCGAAGGTTAGCAGCATGGGTTTTATCAACAACGGAAGTATTGGGAAATTTTCCATGAATGCATCATTACACACACTCATTGAAGTAAGAGGCTACACATATGATGGCAAGTGATAGCATGTACTGAGAGGAGGACGTAAAATAATTCAAATAACTTTTGGATTTAGGAACACCCGAAACAACCTGATATAGAAAACGAACTTGAATGTTTGGGTGGACTTGAACTTGAACTTGACTGTTTGGTTGGTGGTGCTTTTCCGGGTTTGGTCGGTTCGGGTTTGTTTGGCGTCGATTTCGAGGGTTTGGTTGGAGGCTTTGTATCGGGCAATTGTAAGGGAAGGTGTTTTAAGAAGGCTCTCACTGCCCCTTCCACCCCATCCTCATTCTCCATTGCCTTTGCAAGTTCCACTGCCCGAACTTTTACCTACAAGATTACAGTAATGTTCCAAATTCAAAATGTAAATGATGATATTCGAGTTTTTTTTTTTTTTTTGTCAAGAATGTTCCTATTAATGCTATTTCAGTATTCTGTAAAGGTGACAGCTTTGAACCATTTGATGCATCAATAATATATGAATTTTTCATAAAGTATTTGCTAGACAACCCAATCAGACTCGGTCTGTTTTGACACGCTTTGTAAACAGAATCATCAGCTTAATCTCTTAAACCATAACCAGCAACGACTTGATATCCAGCCCCCCCATCTTGCCTATAGTTTTTGTTACAATGTTCAACATGCTTAACTATTTATGAGAGGGTGCACAAAAAGTGTTTCACATTAACCAGCACAAAATATTATATGTTACCCATCCCCCAACCTTCCCCTTTGGTAGCTCTGCTATTTTTCCTACTTTAATGTTGGGTTCTACAACCAATAATATTCTTATAAATTTTGAGAGTCAATGTACTCATTTGACAGTCAGATGTCAAATTCATACTCTAGCAGGGGCAGTGTATATAAAAGTAAGTAACACAAAGAATTGGTTACCTTGGGATCTAGCATGAATTTAATAGCCTCCACAAGCTTGTTAAGTGTAAACTGATCGACCGGTATGGGTAGGGGCCCTACACCTCTGCTATGAACTCGATCTCCCCAAAACGGTTGGTCACCAAAGAAAGGTACAATTGTAGTTGGGCACTGAATTCAATTAAAGTAAACAGATATCAAGATAATGAAACAAGACGTGTACAAGAGAAGTTGTCAAATGGTATTACCGCAGCTTTAAGACCAGCAGCTGTCGTCCCTGCACCTCCATGGTGCACCTGAAAGTAATAGGTCAATATGGGTACTTAATTGTATGGGTTGAGTACTTGAGTTGACTATAAACACTTTTCATCCAAAACTTAGAAACTTTTTACTAGACAACATATCTGATCTCATAAATGATGGTGATGTCGCATCATTTTACAGTTCGGGCGGTGCCAACTATATCATGTCTTATGAAAAATAAAAGCAGTGACATTCTAAGAGAAGATCAACAGAAAATTTTATATGATCAAAAGGTAACATACCGAAATCTTTGAATTTCTGATAGAAAAATAAAAATCTAGCAATAGCAATGAAGTTGACTATGAAGACTCACCACAGCTGAACATTGCAAGAAAAGCCAGTCATGAGGGATGTTGTCCAATGAGTATATAAAATCCTTTGGCTCTGTCACTGGAGAGACAAAGTTTAGCTACATAAGTTTTGACTCCACACATGAAAAATGAGACAACATTCATTTTAATGTAGTTGAGTAGTTCCAAAACAAAAACGCGTAACATGAAAACTACGAGGTTGTAAAAGACATATATATATTAAAAATATGGCAATCATGTCAGAAATAAAAGAATCATATACTTACAGATACCAAGACCACCCCATCCTTTATTGATGATGCCTCTTTGTCCAGTCATTTCTAGAGCTTTGACAATTGTCTGTGTCATTTTCTCAGGTTCTTGAACAGGCTGCAATGGATAAAAATAAAATGGTTATAAATCACCATCTTGATTCATGAAACAAAACAAAGTATATTTTCTGGGGCAGCAAGAGGAAAGATATTTTCTTTTGTAAGCATAAACCTCCTAAATTGTTTTATTCAAAGATTTAGACAACTATTGTCGTGTAATCATAACGAACTCATTTATTATTTACAAGGTTGGATTGAGGAACCATCTCTATTTTTAGGATAAAGAAAAGGAAACCTCTTCTGTACACATGGTTACAAGGTCAAATACTTAAAAATGTTAGCCAACCCAACTTGGTTATACAGTTTTCGGTGTAGGTATGTTGTATTCTACATCTATGAGATATAACAACCACTGCGAGCAGAGTGAGTTTCGCTATTTTAAAATATCTCCCAGGGTTGCTCATAAATTTTGCTCTTTCTTTATCTTCAATATTTGATTATAACTATTCCTTCATGTAAATATGCTCATATAATGGAATTACATATCATAGCTAGAGGTGGAAAAGAGGTACTATATATTTAATTATAGCTAAAAAGAGGTGAGTTTAGGACAGTGCAATGCAATTACTATTTATATTACTTTATTGGCACTTCAGCGTACTTTTGTACAAACATCATGAATAGCATAAAATAATGATACTATAAGATAAAACTTACAAGGCTACCAAATCCAATGTAGATAGGCTTTGGACCAGCTTTAAGCCAACGTACAAGTTCTTCAGGAGGTTCGTAGTTTGAAGCAAGATCAAGGAAACAAAATCCAACCACATCGATCTTAGGTCCCCAGTCTGCAGTATATATAGAGGTAATCCACATCTCAAAATCACGTCTTGGATACTTAAAGCCTCAATATTATCAAAATTTTGTATGCATAAAACATGACACTGTATGTATAAAACATGGAATATCATTCAATTCATAGTTTGTCAAATCATCAACCATGTGGTCTTCTCTGAGAATCAGTTTCATTTATAGCTAATTTTTGTATATTAACCCTTTTGACCCGGAGTGAATGAAATACTACCCAAATTAATCAGTACACATATCAAAGGGCTGAAATTGCCACCTCTAATTAGCCACAACAAGTTCAAATCATTTCAGAAAGCCCAACTCGATGTGGCTTTAATAACTAGAAACAGACCACATACACTCTAGAAGGAAAAGATCTAAAGGGTAATTGTTATGCAAAAAAATTAGGGTTTTAAGATGACAGGAACCAGCTTTGCATTGCATTGAATAAATAATGCATCAACTAGATGCTTTGAGTTACCTTTTGGTTTGGGAACAAGATGAGGACTCCAAATGTATGCATGTGGAATATCCGTTTCAGAGCCTTGAGAACCACTTAAATAAGTGACAGGACGCAGCTTCAACTTTTTTTTCCTAACATCATTTATCATGTCTCGAATTCCAAGCCAAATCAAAGAGTCAACTATTTGATATGACAGCTGCAAGAACGCAGATAAAATACAAAGTTAATTATGTGTAAGTTGGCAAAAGTTACATTAACAGAAAAAGGAAGTCAACCAATGGACTTACTCTATATCCGGCTGGTTGCTTGACACGGGATAGAGGATGAGGAAACTCGCTAGTAGGCCTGATATGCATAAAATTTAAGTCACTTCTAAAGAAATTTAAGAATATTTACCCAGCCAACTAGCTTGGAGGTAGCAATTTTGACCGATTCTGGGTTTCATTTAATATCTGATGGGTCAACAGGGTCGAGCTAAGAAATTTAACTATAAGCAAGTGAATAAAATTCTAACAGGTTAAATGGGTTGAAAGTCATCTGAATTTTTTTCAAATGGAGACCTTATCATTGTTGTAATAATATAGTCTTGCACTCATTTTTAAGATACTAATTCCACGGAGTATAAACATTTCAAGAGACAAAAAGGTTTTGTGGGCTGGGTTGGCCCAGCCTGACTCGCTTTAGTCTGTATTAACAGATTGCTCCTTTGATCCAAACCAATTACCCAGCCCAGCCATTTTGCCACCCCTACAGATAATAAATGTGAAAATAAACCAAGGACATTCTTATCAAAACAAAAAATTAAAAAATAGAAAAGTTTTCTGATGCTGTAATCAAAATCAGATGAAAACTTACGTCCAAGGCATTGTAAAAAATATATGAATGGGTATTTTCAGTGCCTCAGCAACATGTGTATGTCCTGAAATATAATCAACTCAATTAGTTAAGGAATACAGAGCTTTAAAGAAATATACTCCTATGGTAAAAAAAATGGAAAGGTACATGTTTAGTTAAGATGAAATAGTTATCCACAGTCCATAAGTTACAATAGAGTAATAACACTTCCCAACAGGAAATCAGAATAAAACTTTATGGTATTAGAGTGCTCTCTGAGGGTTGATCTAATGATAGAATATGAAGACAGCAAATATAAAGAACATAAACAAGATAATTCATGTTCAAATAGTGAATGGACATGATAGAGCCCAATGCTAACCTACATGGGCATTTTAACTGAGCTATATCGCGTCACTGTCTATAAATCATGATACATCTTTAACTGTTACTCTAGAAGGACAAAAAAAACAATTCTGTTCATTTTTCAAGGGAACATCACAGCAACTGACCTTGAATTGTATTATGACCATGCAGGAAGAAACAAAATCATCAAATTGCATGTAATAGATAGCCTTTAAGCCTATTTCTATGCGTGTAATACATTAACAGGCAAGTTACGATTTACAGCTAATATACCAGGGCTTTGGCAGACTCCATGATTTCAGATAAAGAGTTCTTAGTAACAGTCAATGGAAGCTATATATGTCTTAAATTTTAAGCAAGTAAAGCTATAATTGATGAAAACACATCGAAAATATATGTTTCGAAAGCATGATTTCAGATAGAGATTTTTTAATAACAGTCATTCAGTCAATACAGGCTAGATATGCCTTAGATATTAAGCAAGTAAAAGCTCAAATTGATGAATATACGTCGTAAAATATACACTTTATGAAAAAGGGTAAAAAGAAAAAAGTTGTATCAAAGCACGCTTCATGACCAAGTCGATTTTTATTTCACAATTGAAAGGCAACATTGGCTGTAGAAGACATTAGGTAACATGACAGTTTGTGAGAAACAGATCACAGTGCTTAAATTATTACTCGAATCAGGTAGTTACCATATGCTGGGGGATTGGCCATCATTGCATCGGCTTTAAAGGGGATTCCAGTATCAAGATCAGGCTCTTTGCATGCTGCAAGTAATGAGAAAATTATGTCTTTCATCTGACTCCTCTGAACAGGAATTTCTGAAGGACCAGAAGGCAAAAATCCTTTGTTCTTAACCATGTCTGCATACAAAAGAAATACAAAAGCTTCTTAGTAATGGCAACCAATTGATCAGGGACTTCTCCCTTAGTCAACAGAATAACCTTATTTTTTGAACCAAAAAATCCTTTTGGATGGAACTTAGTGATTTATGAACATTGTAAGTGACAGTACGTTGATGGAAAATAAGACCAGTGCATCATGCCCAATTGATGTTTTTAAAAAGATCGAAGCAGGATTCAAACAAATGTGACATTTATATGAAAATGTTTTGTCCATTCATGGTTATTAGGCACCAATTACTTGTGTATTCCTATAACTTTTACACATATTTTATGGTTTAAGGATCATTTTCTATGCACAAAATCATGGTGAACAAGTATGGGGATTACACACATCTTTGTTCAGAATAAAATATTACAACTGCTCCAATCGTTACATGTATTAGCAATGCTTTTGAAAATTTGGCACCCACAAGTTTCAGAAGATACTTATTGCTTTATTAGTCATTTGTTTAAGGTCATCAAGTTAATGCACTAAAAAAAAGGGAATCGGAACATACATTCAGCAAGAACTTTTGGATCACCACCAAGGGGATAGAACTCCAAACCAGCAGTCAAGACAAAATCCTTAAAATTTGCATGAGTCGCCAGTCTAACACGATGACCATATTCCTGAAATAAATTCACTGCCCATGAGTCAACCATAAACTTTGATTTTTAAAAGAAAACCATATTGTCAGCCCAGAATATGTGTTTATTATTTTCACTACATTACTAAATCATTAAAAACTAAAAAAAAATAAAAATAAAGATGAAGAAAAAGCTCTGTGAAGCACACAACTGAATATTGACCAAATTAACAAACATGTAACCATGAAGAAATGGAAAAAAGGAAAAGATAGCTCAATTATACAAGTAAACATTACTAAGAAACTTAGTATCACCATGTGCACTGGAACCAAGAAAACAAAAGTGCATCCTCCTATGGCATCTGCTACGGCATATCTGAATATGGAACCTAAAGTCGCATAGAAGCGTGAACAATTTGGTTATTAAAGAAATAATGACAGAAGAACTTCACTTATTGTAATTTGAAACAATTGCAAATTGCAACGCTTGACAGGGATAACTACTTAATATCGAAGACTGCAGGCCCTTTTTATATATATCAACAAATTATGCCTACAAACCCCATGACTAAGATTGTGAGTGATGCCAACTGGAAATTCTAACTAGCAAAGGTGAAGTTGAACTGCAAGAGCTCCTATTTGCACCGTAATAAGGTATCTAAGTTCCTATTTTAAAAATCTGCCATCATGAAATATCATCAAGGTATAGTAAATAACTACATATCATAAGCCAGGTGAAATTAGTTAATAATAGCCGTCAAATCAGTAGTCTCTGATGATGTAACTGCTGCAAAAAACTTTACGAAAGACGTGTGCAGGGAGCTAGACCTCCTACCAACAATATGAAAGAAGATCGTCTGAAAATCCTTTCAGTTAAAAGAGTCGATTAAGAATTAACATCAATCTTATCCTGAGAGGTTGCGTAGCAATGAATTTTTTATCTTTATATTTAAATGAGATGAGAAACTTTATACTCAATAAGAATTTAGAGAAACTGGTGAGTCTTTTCCATTTCAATAAGATATGCAAGCAAAATCTAGCTAAGAATGGCAGTATCAAATATAATCAAAACTAAAGGGCCCGAGGTTAAAAGTTGTATAATTAATCATCAAGCAATCCATACGTTTCACAATTGCTAATAGCCATCAATCGAATACAGTAAAGAGCAATAAATTTCAGGGACCACCTGCAAACGCTTCGCAATTGCAATGAATGGTTGCACATCACCACGAGTTCCAACAATAAGTATTACTACTTGCAACGGTCGGAAATACCGAGGTTCCGATGAGCAATTAGGGTCTTCAGCGCATGCACCGTAAACATCAACACATCCACCATCTAAAGCATTCAGTTCAAATTCTCCAGGTATCTCAAACTCTACTGTTCCATCATCTTTTACGGTAGCCATTTTGTTCAACATTTGGAGCTGCAACATTAATGTTCAACAGAAATCACAAACATGCGAGTGCATACAAACACATAGCAACTTTAAACAAAGTCAATCTGGGTATAACTTAATACAAATCAAAAGGTTCTGCGCAGAAAGAAAAAAAAAAAGCTACAAGATATGTGCTGCAACTACAGGCCACAAAGCAACCCATCATAATTAATGTGAGATGCTCAATTCTGAACTCAAGAAAATAATGAACAATGTAGCTGAAACTATATCATAATTAAGAGATACTTCAGGATTTCTAAGCTGTATTTAGAGAAATCCAACTGAGTCATATGAAGGGTCATGTTGAATACTTGAGTTGAAAATATGGTTAGGTAAAGAACTAATAGCAGATTTCTGGGGCATAAACACAATATAGTTGGCTCGCTTCCCAGCTGTAGGCTAATAAATGGTTACTGAAACCTTCCAGTTATCATCTATTCCATATTCTACATGGCTATAACCGTATTTCTATAGCTAATTTAAATTTGGATAATAAATTTGCATCCCTCCAACACTAATCTTATAAAAGCATGGACATTCCGGGACTTGAAGTCATGTTGTCATTCGACATTTGGTTCATTTCAATTTCATTTATAGTTGTAACGTTAACCATTGTAGTTTAGTAGTGATTTTTATAGAACCGAAGTGCTGTTTCAATCAGATGTAATCCAGTTCTTGCTGAAGCATGTTATAAAACTTTCTAATGAGATTTCTCTATTGCACTTTAGGTTCTGTAAATGAAAGGGTTTCATGCCAAGAGAGTACAGCATCTTCTTTCATTAGAATCTGGTGTTGGAGGTGCAATATATGAAACATTGTGACGCTCTAAATTGGGTTGTAAATAAGTTAGGGTCTGTGTACATGAACAGATTAAACCAACTCAAACAGACCCAAGAAGCTACCTGAGCCAACCTCATATCAATACCTGCCAAATTATAGGGATGGCAATGGGTGAGAAAAAAACCGTTGCCCGTCATGGGGTAAACCCGTGAAATTTTACCCTCGGGTACGGATACGGGTGGAAAATTGTACCCGTTGGCAGGCTGCGTGCGGGTTACGGATATGCACTATTACCCCCGGGTATACCCGACCCATGAACCCATGAAACTCATTTAAGTTACCTGCATGTATATCCGTATGATTTTTCAAAAATATATACTAATATATAATCGTTAATATAACAATTTATAAGGAAACTATTCATATAGGGAATAAAATGTATAGAACTTATGTATTAATTAGCAAGATTATATAACAATTAAGGAGAAATATATCCAATAAGTCGACAATGATCAAATTATTTGTTCGTATGCTATAATTTATAACATTGCTTTCTTTTAAATTAAGATTTCTTGTTTTGAAAATGTTTTTAAACACTTTTGTATATGGTAAACTGAATGAGCAAGGTTTAATTATCCTCACCAGGCTTGACTCAACCAATTTGAATTCCCAACTCGACTTGAACGATATAAATACAGCTGACTCACTAGAATGGCAACAACATTAATGTTATAGGTTCATATAGGATTTGTACTAAAGCTTCAGATTTGTAACTGAACCAACGAACTTTTTCTAAATTACATAGGTATATATTTACATTACAACCAAACTTATAAGTTCATTTATGAACTTGAAATTGGCAATGGACTTCACCTAAATATCCAACTCTACTCACATCCAACGAAGTACAGACCGTGAAATCAGAATAGAGCCATTACAGCTATCGGGCAATACACAACACTAACAATGTTTGGCTTGGCACTAAATACTAGTAGAAACTCGTTTAAAGCTCAATAGATACTTGTTTGCAGCTCTAGTCAAAGTTTAATGATAGTCATAGATAAACTTGTGTATTAAATACACAATTTTGTGCCCTTATATATTGAAAAACAATTGAATCAATTGGATTCTGTCTTAATACCATAATCAAGTATGTACATATGCAAACATACACACATATCTACATATATGGAAACACAATTTACCTTCTGCTGTGCAGATAGAGTTTCATTTAATGATTGAGGCTTCTCTTCAGCAAGCATAATACCACGTTTAGGCCTTTCAGTTTTTGATTTTTCCAGCTTAAACTGACTGAGAGATGACTCTTTCTTGTCAGAACTTCCTAGTATATAATTTGAGATTTCTGATTGCAATTTACGCAATGTAGGTACACTCCTGCCATCAGACCCTGCCACAGATTATAGCCAATATGTGGTCAATACTTCAGGAGAAAAGCTCTGGAACTTGTGAATATACTAGAGCATTGAACCAAATGATCCAGCCAAATAGAAACAGAACTCCTCTAAGTCTACAACTGCTAGTTGAGAGGTAAACTAGACTATTGGGAAAAAAATTTGGAAAAAATAATCAAACAAACAAAAACGCAAAGGACAGATCTTCAGATTGGCATTTGATGTCATAATTGAAATCTGCAACTTGGGGTTAGTAGTTGGTGCTCCAAGTCTGCTTAGCATTACTAGATTTGGAGCATTTATTGTAAAATGATATATTACAACCTTTCAGAACAGCAACAATAACTTTTAATTACAGGAAAATTTAACTATAAGTATCATTGGTAAAAGGATAACAAAAAGAAAGACAAAAACAAGACCACCTTATAGAAAACTCCTTTCATAGTTACTTTTGCATAGTATTCCAGTAACCAACCGGATACTAATATGAATAATCAACAAACCGATCCTCGTTCTCAAATGTAGTGTGAAATTACATACATTATTCACAATCCAAATAAAATTCTTTGTCTTCAAGAATATTTGGAGTCAACTTCCAATCCAACATCTAGCCCCATCTTAGCATCGTTTTGTATCCTTCTATACTCATTTTCACAAGTTCAAATTATTATTTACAACTTCAAATGTCTAGTTACAGCCTTTGAAGAATAATTAAATGTCAGTGCTTCACAAAGCAGGAACTACTAATTGTTCCGACACTAGTTTTCAGAATTTTTTTAGAATACTATACATATTCTCTAACATATCAAACAATTCTCAGGTTACTTACTTACTTGCCAAACTACATCAAAAACTTTCTTCTCATTTCCTACGATTTATCGATCATCTAACCTAAGAGGCTAACATTATTCACAAAAAACACAATTACAAATAAATAATATCTACTGAATCTAAAGAAGTAGCAGCACTCTTAGACATCACACAACATTTTCACACTAGAATACGTTCATGTTCATATCATTATATTAGTGATTATTATTATTACATATGCCCTAAGATATCAATAGAATTCACTATTAGTAGCTGAACTACATCAAAACCTATCATCTCATTTCCTACAATTACAGGCAATCCAAACGAATCACAAACAGAGCAACAACAGTTTCTTAAAGAGATAATATCTAGTGAATCTAAATAAGTAGCGGCACCATTAGAAATCATACAACATTTTCACACTAATAAATATTAATGTTCATATCATTAAAGTCATGATTATTATTATTATATATGCCCTAACATATCAATAGAATTCACTACTAGTGGCTAAACTACATCAAAACATTTCCTCTCATTTCCTAAAATTACTGGCAATCTAAACGAATCATAAACAGATCAACAACAATTCAACAAATAACTAAAAATCAACGAACCTGAATGACCAGTACCGCCATTAGAAACCGGACCACCAGTAACAGTAACATCAACAGCCTCCTTTCCATTAACATCTACTTCAGCTCCACTTTGACTACTGACAGTAACTTCCTTATCAATCTTAACAGAAACTTCCGCTAAACTCGAGCTAGCCGGAACCGGAACCGGAACCGGAACCGGTACCGGAGATTCCTCCATCGTCAATGAAGCCACAAGTTCTCTGAAGCTAAAACAACTGACTATCCGTTGCTTCCGTAGATCTACGTAAAAAAGTTGCAAAACTCTCAAGTTCCGGTGAAATTTTAGTAAAATTTGGATTCAACTCCGGTCAATCGACGGAGTGCCCGTGACGATTGTTCGATTTCGATTATCCGAATATGTTAGCGTAGATAAATTATTAAATCTATCTGTATCTGTATATAATAATAATATAGATATAGATAGATATAGACTATGGATATAGAAAGATAGAGGGTGAGAGAGTAACCGTAGAACGACGAACAGTTACGGTCAACTTCGAGCGCCAGGGGGCTTTTTAGTAAATTTAAGCTTACATTTCATGGAAGCTTTTAGAATCTTTCTGGTCCAGAACATGGCGCGTTGCTTGCGATTTGTATTGCATCAAAACAATCTTTTTAACTCATCATGGAAAGTTATTTGAGCGCATGACATTTTAGGGTGATCATTTATACTACGACTTATTTTTCTCCGTAAACTATTAAATCCACTTCAAAACAATACAACATAAAATATATTTAACGTAATCATTGTCCGACATTTATCATATGTTGAATTTCTTAAGTAGTATCTAAAGGTACATGAAAATAATTTTAAATTTTATTAATTACAGCTTTTAGTGTCGTCTTTAAAAAGGGATATAATGTAAGGATTTGTTTGTTTTTTTCTCATTAAATTCTAAATCGATAATGTGCATGCATGAATACATAATGTCTATTCATACTTATGAATATGTTATAAATAAATAATTACGATTATTTTATGTATTAAATAATTAAAAATAACAATTTAACCTCTACACGAGGTATTTGAAAAATGCAATTATGTCAAATGTTTTAAAAAATCATAATTTAATATGGAAATTAAAAATTTTAGAACCATTTATGTATAGGTTATTGGGGTTGGGTTCTGGTGAAAACACGAAATTAAAATAAAAACGGTAAAAACGATCTCAATTTTCATTCAAAATTTACTTTTAGTTGTAAATCTTATTTTTTTTACTTCACATAAAATTTTATTTGTGAACCTTTATATTTTTTTGCTTCACAGAAATTTATAACTTGTGAACCTTTATTTTCTTTAACTTCACATAAATTTACAGACGAGTGAAGTTTTATTCTTTTTAGCTTCACAATTTTTTTAGTTGTCAACCTTTATTTTTTTTAGCTTCATAAAAATTTTTTAGTTGTGAACCTTAATTTTTTTTAGCTTCACAAATTTTATTTAGTTGTGAACCTTAAATTTTTTAGCTTCACAAATTTTATTTAGTTGTGAACCTTAATTTTTTTTAGCTTCACAAATTTTATTTAGTTGTGAACCTTAATTTTTTTTAGCTTCACAAATTTTTTTTAGTTGTGAACCTTAATTTTTTTTTAGCTTCACAAAAAAAATAAAATTTGTGAACCTTTTTTTATTTTTGCTTCACATAAATTTTTAAATGTGAACCTTTATTTTTTTTGTTTTCACCGTTTTCTTTTATCTCCATCCTCTTTTTATTTATATATTTTGATCCAAGAGCTAAAAAGTATTTTCATTATTTTTATTTTATCCCTTTATTTTCACACAATCTCAATCATAGTTTCTTGTGTTAAATGATTATAGAATTTTATGTACCACACTCAGCTATCAATACATTGCAAGATTAGTAGCTAACGATTTTTTATTTATAAAAGGTGAGCCAATAATGATTACTATCTATATTAAATTGTTTATGACAGGATAGCAGCCTTCTGCTCTAAACTTTGACGTTTTCTCAATGTTGTTTTTAATTTTATGACAGCATAGCACTTACGTCTTTGAAAGTCAAACCCATCAATTCAAAAATTATTTGTTTATTTTTATGTATATTTCTTTTTTGCTAGTTTATTTTAAAGAAAGAACAGTGGAACAAGATGGAAATGATCCATTTGAGTTACACTTGCAAGATGCAATTTAAAGTGATTCCACAACCTAACATGCACAAATTGAAGTAATAACGTGTTGAAATACAAGTCCAAAAACTTGACAAACTAAGCTACTTTAGCAAAACATATTCACCCTACTCGCATTTGTGGCAGAAATCTTGATGCAATCAATGAACACGGTGAAAACAAACTTACAAAAAATGAAAGTTACAAACTTCAATTGTTGAAACACCTACGTCACAAGACACGAGTCAAACTCCCAACAGAAAGATATGGAGATAACCATTAGATAGAACTCGGATTTAAAAAAACTTAGAGAAATAGTAACAAATTTTTGTCTTTTGTCTTTACTCATTGTAAATTCCCCAATAGGGGGTAAGTATTCAAAAGAGTTTGGGTTATAGGTCGGGTTATCATGTTTTATCGTATGACCTATCCACCATTCCACCCCATGTTCAAACCAAAATATTTGGGTTGCCTCATTTGAGTTAGGCCAGCTATGATTTGGGTTAATCAGATGAGTTTCAGTTTGCCTGAATATGGGCTATATTATATGGGCCTAAACATCTATCAATTTGATATTGAAACCCATTTCAATACATAAGTTGTGCACTTGTGCAAAGTGTAAATCCAAGGCCTAGCTCTTAACTCTTTAAGTACTTTTTCTCATCTTCCAAATACACTATCTCACAATAACTTGAATCAATTCCAATGAACTTGAACACAGACGCTTAAGATTTAATGGATCGGGGGTTTATCGTTACTCGAATAATGAACACTTTTGTCAATCAATACACACAGATTAAGAAATTGCGATTATTACTAGTAAGATCGTTTGATTAGGGGTTGAGGAGTGTTAAAATTATGAATAATAGTTCAAGCTTATCTTGTATCTTTTATAAATAGTCATCTTATTTGATTGCATAAGTTTTTTCAGGAAAGTGAATCTTAATGAAAGCTGAAGGTTTATAATATCATTTCTGGAACTCAAAGGGTGAAGTCTTAAAGAGTGTGGAAGTTGCAGCCTGAAGTATCGAAGAGGATGTTCAAGAAGGACTATTTGTGTTATTTTGTTATTTATATATATATAGCTATGAGATTAGGGTTCTCATAATTTTTGACATTCTATTTTTTTCTGCTCCCAAATAATCTTTGTGCGAGTATATTCAGTCTGTATAGAAAGGATCACATAGAAAGGATCACTATTCCGGTGATCCTGTAAGTTGATATTCTAGTATAGTGAAAGTATATGAGTTTCTATCCGTTTTACATGGTATCAGAGCGAAGGAACGATTAGCGGCGCTCTTGTTCTTCGCGGTCTCTCAAGACCCTAAAGTTAGGGTTTCGTGTTCTTGACTCAGATCTGAGTTTCTGGTATATTTAATCATTCTCCTAGGTGGTTTCTTTGTAAACCCTAATTTTCTGAAAAAGTAGGGTTTGGGTTGTTTGAAGCGATCTACAGAATAAGTTAGGGTTTCACCTTGAAATCCTTTCTTCATGTGATCTTATCTCTTGGCTGATCCAGAGAATCTAAGTATTCCGTTGTTCTTGTGTGATTGCTCATATACTCAGGCCTGCCGAGCGTGGATTGAGTGGTAAAATCTTTCTAAACTGAGCTTGTGTTGTGACTGGTTCGTGGCTGGGGAGTTCTTCTTGCTTAAGAAGAATACTCTGCCCCCTGGTTCACACCCGGAACATAACCAAGCGCCCTGCATATTAATTGACTAATTGTCTGTGTGCTTAAGTGTTTTTCAAGTTATCATTTGTGTGTGATATTATCTAAGTTGTAATAACTTGTTTCTTGGTAGAAGAGAGGACCCTAAATAAGACCTAGGGTGGAATCCCTTTGAGAGTCCACCTGTAAGGATCCTTATTTAGACTATCCTGTTAAGGTGTTTGGCTGTTGATATATATTTTAGGCATCTGAGTGTAGTTGTGCATCTGTTGTGGGTATTTGTGTTAATAGTTGATTCTGTGTTTACCTTTTGTGTGGAAAATTATTTGATAATTAAGTCTTTTTGTGGTGAAGCATCTAGTGCTATCACTTTGATTAATAAATTGGACTTTGGTGATCCCTTGTATTTACATGCAAGTGATACCACTGGAACACCTTTAATTTCTATAAAACTAAAAGGAACTGAAAATTATAACATCTGGAGTAGGTCTATGATTCTAGCATTAGCTACTAAAAATAAAATTGGTTTTATAGATGGCAGTTTTCAGAAAAATGAAATAGATGTTGTGACAACCGGCACTTAAGGGTAGTATTTACCTTAAGCTAGAAACATTATTACGAGTATTTAGTTTAGAATTAGGCTAAATACTTGTAACCGCTTGTATATATATATATACACATACGCAATTGTTTTAACTGCGCGATGACAATCGGATGGAGTCCGACAAAACGCGAACGTTGGTGATAACATTTTTATAAATAACGTAAATCTATTTTGTAATTAAATAGTAGTTATTTACCTTTATATTATTATTATGTAATAATAATATACGAAACATTTATACGTTTCATATAAAGCGTACCAAACGCAACGAAAACGCGCGAATCGAATTCGACAACCAAACGAAACCCAACAAACATTTTGAAAACATAAAATAATGTATTTGAAAATAACACTTCGATCAAAATTAACGTATATTTATCGTTAACAAAACGTAACAATTAAACGCGTATACGTTTAAACGAATAATGCAATTAACGGGTAAACGACCACAATACGTAACGCAAATTGGGGAACAAATTTAAACTCATCACACCTCATGGGCCCCACTGAAATCTGCCCCAACTCATGCCCCCATGAGCATCCGTCACCCCTTGATTTTGTTTAAACCCACACTCAACCCATTTCTTATTTCTACTCTCTTTCTCTCCTCTCTTCACTCTCTCTTCCCTCTCTCTTTCTTGGCTGCGAATTCCAGCCACCAAACCCACCCAAAATCACCAGCATAACCCACCATTGAACCACTATACACCACCATAAATCACCACCTCCATCTCCATCTTTTTGACAAGAAAACAAGTAAAATACAAGCATCATCATCCTCCTTCTCTTGTTCATCAGCTAGAGACTTGTAAGAAAACTCCTTCTTCACTTTTCTTTCATGGCTTATGTTTATAAACATGCTAGATGTTCACTCATCTAAAAACCTTGTCCGAAAATGTACAAAAACTAGCTCTAAAACGTTTTATATCAATAAATATACTCAAAAGTACAACATGCATTCTGATCAGAAAAATATTTCGACTTCAACGAGATGTTTCGTACTCAAAACTCAACCAAAAATGTCGAATCAAAAGTCAAAAACTAAGTTTAAGATGTTATCTTTCATTTCCAACTGGTTTCATAATTTTTCGACAAGATCTAGTACCTCAAAACGATTTTTCAAAAGGACATAGCAGATCTGACCTGATGGACAGATTCTTGGACCAACTTCATAAGACCATAACTTGATGTACACAAATCAAAATGACTTAGAGACTTTTTCCTAAAAGTCACAAATTTTGTTAGCTTTAAAACTTGTATAATTACATCTCGTGAAGTTGTGTAGAACTCGTACAGTAATTTAATCTTTGAACCTATAGCCGAAATTGTTACTGTTGGACATCAGTGGACTATCTAATTTATTTGAACACCTTAAACTTAGCCAAAAATTATGTAAAATACATTTCTGAAAAGCTAACACATGTGGGAATATTGGGTAAAAATCTCGTAATTTTTCTCAAACGTTTGACTAGTCAAAACGAGCTCACAAAACTGAGTATTTTAGAGGTAAAACTGGCCAGGACTGTTAAGGATTCTCGAGGTTAAAAGCGAGCACCTTCGGGTTTGCCAAAAATTATAAAACTTACTTTTTACAAGTACTAAAACATTAAGATTTATTGTGTAAAAGTTTCGGGTTAAAACGAGAACGTTTGACCAAGTCAACAAAAATCACAACATTATCAATTCTCGCAAACATTGCGACAGGAAGCTTTTATTGCAACACCCAATCAGCCCAAGTTAAATCATTACAAACTATCAATTTCACAATTGACAACGAATGAGCTACATATGAAAGCAACTTGGAAACACATAATATATACTTTTGCAAAGTATACAACAAAACGAACATAATAGTAATAATTTTGAGAATTATTATTACAAAACCTTCACCAACGGGTCGTACATGTTTTCGAAAACATTAAACATTTGGACATAGTAGTTGAGTGGACAACTAGCATAGATGGTCTTTGGACATCTACTTACATATAACCTTATGCGTTTAGGGCGCTAGAAGGTTACACTTTGGAAAACATATTTGCTATTTGCAAACGCTAGCTTACAAGACTCAGGTGAGTCTCATAGCCCCATTTCTACTGTTTTTACCTTGGGGTGAGAATACATCACACTGATTTTTTTATGAACACAAGTACGGAAACAAACATACGGATTGCATGAGTTGTTTTACTTTCTAATCCACTTAAGTCCTCTTATATCATAGTTTCGCTAGTATGGATTTAGCGCGAGTATTAATGAATAGATCTATTTGGGATTGACCCTCCCCGTCCGGGTTAGTCGCGCTAACTGTTCAAACGGATACATTAGTATTTGTTTCGAACAAGTGTTTTAGATTAGGCACTCGCGGAGACACATTACTTACTGTTAAGCTTTGACTATGAGCTCATGGCAATAGTATACATTTACTTGTCGTAGTTTTGCGATACAAACAAACTTGAAAATCTTGTGGTTCATACTTACTATTTTAACTGCTTAAACTTATGAGCTCACCAACATTATTGTTGACCATTTAGCATGTATTCTCAGGTTCACAGACGCAGTAGGATTCCTCCTGCATTAGAGGAGATTCAATTGCACTACTTTTTGTACATTGGCTATGTAATAGAATCTCCCGTTATATACGAGGACTTTAGGAATCGTACTTTTGGATTGTAAACAATATGTTTCCAAAAAAATTGTAACGCCCCAAAATTTGTAAGTTTCATAATTATATAAAAAGTATGTTATGAAGTTATTATATTTGTATTTGGTGTTAAACACAAATATAGTTTATGGGTGAGAAATATAAAAGAGTTACTAGTTGAGGGGTGAAAGGTGTTAAATGCTGAAACTTAGGGTTAAAAGTGAAAAATATCAAATTAAAACCTCTCCTTCATGTGTGTTCGGTCAAGAGAGAGACCAAGAGGAAGAAGAAGGAGAAAACTAAATTGGAGCTAAGTGTTGTGAAAATAAGCATTTAATCACCCAATTCTACATCCATAAGGTAAGAACAATCTACAAAACCTCTTAATTTGATAGTTGTGATGATTTTAATATATGAACCCTAAATTGGGATTTAAGAAAAGTGGTTGATTGGGGTGGGGGATTTATGTATACTTGTTAGTAACTAACAAGTGAACCTAAAATTCATGATTTGAGTGTTAAAGAGCTAAATATGAAATGCCACCTAGTATGTATGTAAATGAATAAGTAAAGAAATGTGATGATGGTGATTATAGGTTGTTATTGTTATTAAATGGCAACTTATTCACCTATAAATATTGTTATGAGGTAAGTGTTGTGACTAGTTGAGAATTTAGTGTTAGAAGTAAAACATTTGAATTCTAGCTAGTTGGATGTAAAAGAGTTGATTGTGAGTTCATTGAATTGTAAGTAATTCATATATGTGTATTGATATGTTTAGGTGTTGCAAGAGTGGAGAAATAATTGCTTGAGCTAGTTGATCATAAGTTTAAGGTAAGTAATGGATGAGTATGATTTATATTGCAATGCTTGGATTACATTGAGTAGTCAAGTATTTGCATATTTGATATGTTGTGAATGAAGTGTGGTCATTGAGATACAAGAGTATTCAATGATCATACTAAATGGTGGAATTCAAGGGTTACTTTGAAACTTGAGAAACCTCAAAGATTATGCCTTGACACCATAAGGTGGGACTCTTTGAGTCAAATTGATAAGAGATTAAGGATCCTTAATTCACGTTATGTTGCTATGTTAATGTTAATGTTGATGTTATATTTTCCTTACTTACTAAGCATTTTGCTTACGTTATGTTAATTGATGTATGTAGGTGAGCTAAGTGGGACACAGGGCGAATTGGGTAAAAAGCCCAAGCGAGAATAGTGGTGGACTTGCTACAAGTTAGTAGTAAGTAATCCCTTTTGATCATTCTCTTGATATGTAGAAACGCCCATATTGTATAGTTGTTGATCCTTGAACATGATCATCTTTTGTAACGAAATCTATTATGTAAAAATGGTTTGTAAAGAATAATGTTAGAAGTTGTGTTTGGGTTGGAATAACCCTTTTCTAAATGTTGTTTATGTTAAGTGGATGAAAATCTCAAAAGGGGTCAAAATGGGTTGACAATTGGATCATTTGGTTGAAACTAGTTGAATGATGGTTTGGGTAGAATGAGTTAATGATCTTGATGTTAAGTGTTGTTTTCAACTTTTGAAAATGATGCAATGAAATGAGTTAGTGGTGTGGCACAATGGGTTGCTAAAAGTGATTAAAATGGTCAAATTTTGATCAAGAGTCCAAAACTACTAAAAATGCAAAGTTTAGAAAAGTGCCAATCGGGAACTCTCCGTTATGTTATTTGAAATGTGTCTGCAAAATTTCATGTCTTGATCATTAACGAGTCAAAAGTTATGCACGTTTGAAATTGGATCAAAAACCTGAGTTTTCTGCACAGGAAGACTTACCTAGCAGATTTACCCGGCGGGTAAACATGTTTCAAACGGGTAGCTCCTGTGTAAAATGAGACAGGGAATTTAACCTTGTTGGTTACCCGGCGGATACCCCTATACCCGGCGGGTAAGGAGGTCTCCGGTTGGCGTACCCGGCGTGTAGATGAAGATCAAACGGGTATCACATGTATAAAATTGAATAGGGATTTGTGCATATGAAGTACCCGGCGGGTACCTTTCCTACCCGGCGGATACCTACAAAAAAAAATGTAGGGATGTGTCTGATGTTGTTGATGTGTCTGAGTTAAAATTAACTGTTGGTCATCCAAATGGAACTCAAGCTAAAATTAAACAAATAGGAAATCTGAAATTAACAAATGATATTGTTTTATTTGATGTTCTTGTTGTTCCTGAGTACTATGTAAGTCTGTTATCAGTATATAAACTGTCCAAAGACAGTAAACTATCAGTACTTATTTGATGTAGATAATAAGAATTCTTGTGGTATGTCTGCACATAATATCTGTTATGCATCATGTCAGTTATGGCACTATAGACTTTGACACCTTTCATATCAAGTATTAAAAGTGTTAAAAAATAAACTTCGTTTAAAAATTGAATCAAATGGTATTCCTTGTGAGATTTGTCATAAGGCAAAGCAAACAAGAGAACCATTTCCTCTAAGTGAACATAAATCCACAAGTCTAGGTGAACTTATTCATCTTGATTTGTAGGGACCTTTTAGAATTCAAAGCAGAGAAGGGTTCAAATATTTCCCTACTATTGTAGATGATTATTCCAGGGATGTGTGGATATATATGCTAAGATCAAAGGAAGAAGTTTTTGATAATATAACAAGTTTTGCAACTTTAATTCAGACTCAGTTTAATAAACAGATAAGAAAGTTCAGAAGTGACAATGGAACTGAGTTTGTTAATCACAGAATGCAAAGTTTTGTTAAACATAAAGGTATTATTCATCAGACTTCATGTCCACACACTCCACAACAGAATGGAATAGTAGAAAGGAAACATAGGCATCTCTTGAATGTTGCTAGGTCCCTTAAGCTTCAACGGGGTAACCATATAATATGTGGAGTGAGTCTGTTCTAACTGCATGTTATCTTATTAACAGGACTCCATCATCTATTCTCTCTGGAAAAACTCCTTATGAAATGATTTTTAATAAAGAACCTAATCTCTCTCATATAAAGTGTTTTGGTTGTTTATGTTTCTCTACAGTTTTAACTGCATCTGATAAGTTCAATCTTAGAGCTGAAAAATCTGTTTTGATTGGTTTTTCAAATGAGAAAAAAGGTTACAAGTTGTTTAGTCTTGAAAACAAAATTGTGTTTTATTCTAGGGATGTGAGTCTTTCCTTATAAAATGAAGTCTTTTTATGAGTCTACTTCAGTTGACAATTCTGAGTCAACTCTAGTTGATCATATAAATCATCTTTTTTTTTTTTGATGAAATGCTTTTGAGTAGCCAAAACACTTTAAATCCCAATGATGAAGGGAGAGATGAATGTGATGGTGATGGCAGTAGTGATTCTAATCATAATCATGATCAAGATCTTACAACAACACCATTGGATAATAATACACCTCCTGAGGGCACAGTAAATACAAATCAACCTCAAAGTTCAGAACATTTTTCTGTTCAAAATAAATCATTAAGGAGATCATCCAGAGAAACAGTAATGCCTACAAAATTTAATGAGTATGTTGTAGAAGGGAAAGTCAAATATGGAATTGAAAGAGTTGTTAATTATTCTAATTTGAATGCTAAAAATCTGTGTTTTGTGTCTAACTTGAATAAAATTCTTGAACCTAAGTCTTATGCACAAGCTGCAAATGACAGAAACTGGGTTGAAGCAATGAATCTTGAAATGGTGTCTTAAAGTATTTTCTTGGAATAGAACTATTGAATAACAAAAAGGGCATATGTTTGTCTCAAAGAAAATATTGTCTTGAATTGTTAAATGATTGTGGTATGCTTGGCTGCAAACCTGCTAGTACTCCTATAGAGCCTAATTTGTGTGTGGCTTGTGAACCAACAGATAAGAACAAGTCTTTATCTAATATCACTAAATATCAACAGTTGGTTGGAAGGTTAATTTACTTGACCTTGACCAGGTCTGACATATCTTTCTCAGTTCATGTGCTCAGTCAGTATATGCATGTTCCATTGCAATCACATTTGGACCTTGCATTAAGAGTTCTTAGATACCTTAAAGGTGCTCCAGGTAAGGGATTACAAATTGTGAAAGGTAATGGTTTTGATCTAAAAGCTTATTGTGATGCTAACTGGGGAAAGTGCAAACTGAACAGGAAGTCTGTTACAGGTTATCTTGTGTATTTTTGTGATTCTCTTATTTCTTGGAAAAGTAAAAAACAAGCTACAATTTTCAGGTCCTCTGCGGAGGCAGAATATAGGGCTATGGCAACCACTGCTTGTGACATTATTTGGATAAAAAACTTGTTAAAGGATTTAATAGTTGAGGTTAATCTTCTGGTAGATCTTTTTTGTGATAATAGTTCTGCTCTTCAACTGGCTCCAAATCCAGTTTTTCATGAGAGAACTAAACACTTTGAAATTGATGTTCATTTTATAAGAGAAAAGGTTGCACAGGTATTATCAAAACTTTTAAAATTGGTTCTAATGCTCAGTTAGCAGACATTTTCACAAAAGGTCTAAGTGTATCTCAAAATATATATCTATCCAAACACTTGGGTTTATCATACTTATTTCGAGATAAGCTTGAGGGGGAATGTTAAAATTATGAATAATAGTTCAAGCTTATCTTGTATCTTTTATAAATAGTCATCTTATTTGGTTGCATGAGTTTTTTCAGGAAAGTGAATCTTAATGAAAGCTGAAGGTTTATAATGTCATTTCTGGAACTCAAAGGGTGAAGTCTTAAAGAGTGTGAAAGCTGCCTGAAGTATCAAGAGGATGTTCAAGAAGGACTATTTGTGTTATTTTGTTATTTATATATATAGCTATGAGATTAGGGTTCTCATAATTTTTGACAATCTATTTTTTTCTGCTCTCAAATAATCTTTGTGCGAGTATTTTCAGTCTGTATAGAAAGGATCACTATTCCGATGATTGTAAGTTGATATTCTAGTATAGTGAAAGTATATGAGTTTCTATCCATTTTACAAGGAGAACGTATGTAAAAATTCTCACAAGAATCTAAATGCAATACAGAACAGAAGCACGTACATAAAAATGTAATCATAAGCATATAACTACTTATAATAATCTTATCAAGTATATGATATAGAAACAAAGAAATGCAGGTATACCTTGAAATCACTTTCTAAGAAGCGCTCCATGATTTAAGAAACAGCCACATAGTAAAAATTAAAACAGGTATTTAAGCTGCTGGTTGATATAATCACTTGATGAACAGAAACACACATGTGACGAACGAATTCAATACAGAAGCACTTAAAAATGTAAATCATAACTAAGCATGTCTTACAATCTTATCAAGTATATGTTACAGAAACAAAAAACGAAGAAGCTATACCTTGGACGTTTCGAATCCTCTTAGTCCAAAGAGGGGCACCATGTCTAAAAGAGCCTACTGATTTAATTAGAAATAACCACAATTAGCACACAAAAATCCTAAAGAGCAATACAAGAATCATAACAGTATAATTTATCCCAAATTGGAGAGTTCGTTCGTTCGTTCATATCTATATATATATATATATATATATATATATATATATATATATATATATATATATATATATATATATATATATATATAATGAAGCAGTATTAACGGAAGCATCAGAATTTTGTGATGTAGGCATGAACACTTATGTGGCATTTTCTTGATTGTTGAGTTTTTGCACAAAAATGTAACCTTTTAGACTACTTGCAGTGGTGATGACCGGTAGTCGTGGATGTCACGTCAGCATGATTAAATATCATTCCACGACTAACTGAAGTGGGCATTTGCACCACTACTCACGACTAACAACTGGGTTCACTATTTTACAGAAAAATAAAAAGGAAAAGGAAAAGGGAAAAGGTAAAGGAAAAAGAAAGAAAAACAATTAAATATTAATGGGGACTCACCATTTCTCCGTGCTGAATCCATCAAGAATATGAGGACTATAACCTACTATAGACACCACTCCGTCTGTTGTCCTGTGCTCAGCCAATCACAGAGTCCGCCATGCTCCCATCGCGAGTGGTCTTATGTTTTGATATTTATAGTGTATATTGAACTACTTGGGCTTTTGTCGTGTGTAATGAACTAATTATTTATTTCTATTATATGTAATTTTCGGTACTTCTATTTGCGTGTCAGCTGTGTTAGGTGACACGTGTCATCATGATAAGTTGACACGTTATAAAAATAAATACAATAACTATGAATATTAGAGTATGACTTATTACATGTCCGTGCACTTAAAGCTAAAATTTTAGTGGTATACTATTAATTTGTAGATGTTTTTGTTGTAAGATAAAAACGATTCTCAATTTTTGTTAATATTATTTTTATTGATCAAATACTACTATTCCAGTCGCATATTATGGGAACAACATTTTAATGATCAATTATGTCATCAATCGTATTAATGACTTTAAACAAAACGCATTTTAGATTACGTTTTTACATCTACATGGATATGTGCATGGCATGTGGTGTTTCGAAACTAAAACTTGATCACTACATTACAATATAAATGAAACATTACCGACTTCGTTAACTTTTCATATTGTTAATATGGTTGTATTTAAATAGAATTTTTTTACTTGATTTAAGCACTTGCATATCTTTCATATATATTCGCGAAACAATGTTGGTCGATTTTGAAACTCGAGTAATTAACACAATAGATATCAAACAAACAAACAAACGTATATGAATTCGGATTTTACCTCTAACGCAGCGATGAACGTTTTCACTAAACGTCTCTAGCTTCTCTTCTATGGATTTCGTTTGCTTTCTAGTCTAGGGTTATGTATACAATACATACGTATTTTTCACATGGGCACAGGTTAACTACATAAATAAATAAAAATAACGGTCTCAAATTGCACTTTCGATCTCTGTTGCAAGTTCTTTTTTTTTGTCTCATTAAACTTAATGAATAAACCGGTGAATTGTACTAAAACGACCAAAATACCTAGCCCTTTCTCATAAAATCCTACTTTTTACTCTTTCGAGTCCAAACCCAAACTTTACATTCATAACTTCTTTTTCAATCTTCAAAATCACATAATTCAAACGACAACAACATGACAGGGGCTATGTCTATACCACAAGGACAAGAAATGAAATTGGAAAGTCATATTTACCCTCATGAGAAGCACGTGAGGAAACTTAACAGTCGTTTTGGTCAGGATCTAGTAATGAAACGTAAATTTGGGTAAGAATTGAACCCAAAAAAAATTTAACTCATGGACCGGCACTCTACAGGGTATACCACATGGACCATTTATGTAAATTATGTATCAAACGAGGACAAAAATACTCTATTTCTATCTGTACTAACTATAAAACTTTTTAATCCTTATTTAAAACTAGTCTCAACACAAGAAATATATAAATTACATTTAAATCATTTATAGCATTTCCATTAATAAACAATATTCTCTATTAATAATCAATTACTATTTACTATTTACTATATATAAGTAAAGTATGTGAATACAAAGGGTAATTTGGAGGGTACCGCTAATCTCCGTACTATATTTTAATGGTACGCGTCCGCCTCACCCGCAAGGAGCATCAATGCCGGACAAATCACCCACATATGCTGAGACACGGATTCGAACCACTGACCTGTCGGTCATAAATGTGGAGTCTAAGCATTTGCAGTGGCGGTACCACTTGAGCTAATTATAGTAAATAAAATAATACTCTATATAAAGCATATACAATAATTATTAATTTGTCACTAGCACTATTATCATCACCGAGCGTCACCTACTATCGTTCTACCGTCACATTATCATTTTGATATTGTAAATGAGGAACCGATACATTGATGTGGACATTAATAACTGAATATTGGTCTAATTGTCTTAAAAAGTTCATTGACAATTCGTAGATGGTGAGACATTTCTTAGAATTAACTGATTGATATATCATATGGTATCTTAGGCTAATTTAAGTCAATTTTTTAGATCAATGTGTCATTTTTCTGTATAAAATTTAGAAACATTTTCAGGGAACTTTGGACGAAGGATCTCTTTAATTACATCAGTATATGAAAAGAATATACATGTTTCAAAATTCAACTAAATAATAGTGTAAATAGCTAAATACTGACTTTGATAAAAGTTGACTGACTTACAACTATAAATATTTCATCATTGACTTTGTTTTTTTTTAATAGCAAAGTTCATTATTTGAATATTTGAATGAAAGATTAGTTATAACAAACAGTTACTATAGATTAACAATTTTCATACAACTAACTTAAAATTATGAGTAAATTCTGTAAATAGTTCCTATAATTTATATTGATTTACGAAAATCATCCCTATACTTTATTTTTGACGTTTTTAGTCCAATAAGTTTATGTTTTGTTCGAAAATGGTCCCTCCTCTACCTAAAATTACTAAAGTACCCTTTCTCTTGTTATTTTCGGATAGTAATTATCTAAACGGTCAAATGATATTTTAATCATTTTAGGTGGACGAATGATTATTTTCGAACAAAACGTAAACTTATTGGACTAAAAAAGTGAAAAATAAAATATAAGAACAATTTTCGTAAATTAATATAAATTAGGAGACTATTTATAAAACTTGCTCTAAAATTAATTAAATAGTAGGTGTATTGAACTCTACTATTTCCCACCAATGTTTCACTCACTTCTACCTACCCAACACACAAAAGCATGATTCGTAGTTATGAATTATTTTAATTGAGTGGTGGGTCACAAGGGGCTTAGGACTTATTGATCACACTTGACCACAGACCTTACTTTTGAATTTGATTTGCAGTTTAACCTTTTTTGTAAAAAATATTAATTATGGAGTAAATTTGATAAATGGTCCCTATAATTTATATCGATTTATAAAAATTATTTTTATACTTCTTTTTTCACCTTTTCAATCCAATAAATTTATGTTTTATTCAAAAAATAGTCCCTACTCCACCTAAAATGACTAAAGTACCATTTTCTCTTTGATATTTCCGAATAGCAGGATCTAAACGGATAAATGGTACTTTAGTCATTTTAGGTGGGTGAGAGATCATTTTCGAGTAAAATGTAAATTTATTGGACTGAAAAAGTGAAAAAGAAATATATGGACTGTTTTCATAAACTACTCTTAATCTTATTTCAGTTTTGATATGATACAACAAAGTATACTTTGAGAGACCAATTATAAATTATAAATATTTAGATCATTTAAAAGGTCTAAATATTTAAAAGGTTAATATGTAAAATTAAAAATAATGATGTGCATGCTACACATAACTTACGTGTAGCTATCAAGGCACTTATTAAGCCCATAAAAATAGTGTAATTATAATTCTAGAGAGAACTATAAATTTATAGAACCCCTCCAATTTATAACGAATACTCATCAATCAATATTAATTTATCAATATTCATCGATGAATATAACATATAAAAAATTAAGATTGAGTGTAATTTTTGTGGTTATTAGAAATTGAGGTTCTCTGTTGATTCACTTCCTAAAATTATAAATGATACAAACTTATAAATATTTCAAGGATCAAACTCGAGTTCCAACCCTCAAACTTTAAATTTTTAAACAAAGAACAAAGCTCAACTAGAGCCCTAATCAAGAATAAATATAGGTCACAACTCCTCATTTCAAAAAATAAAAACGCTTATTTGTCACAAATCACTATATATTTATTTATTTATTCTTTTGTTTATTTAATATAGTAATAATATTAATGAAATTTTTTAACAAAATACTGACAAAATGGATTTGAGGCGATTTCTCGCAATAGAAAAAGAAAAACGTGAATGTAATTTTCCGTGTCTTGAGTTCTTTATTCCGTCAAAAGTCAATAGAAAAACTTTCACATGTGCATTGGCCCCCGTCCCCACCACTACCCCACACCCACTCACAAGCAATTTTCATTTATATTTATATAATATATATATATATATATATATATATATATATATATATATATATATATATATATATGCCTATATATGTGCCTATATATATACATGTTTTCTGTAGGCTGTTTCATCTCTCAGTGCAGAAATCAATTTAAAATTATCGTAAAATTTCTCATCAGAAACAGAAATAATGAATAAAGCCATTAACAGACAAAAGATTCTGCTTCAGCATCTTCAACCTACTTCTTCAGTTTCTTCTTCTTCTTCTTCTTCTTCTTCTTCTTCTTCTTCTTCTAATCACAGAAATGAATCTACTATCTCTGTAAGTTTGTTTATACATTTTTTTTATTTATTTTTAATTAAATCTGTGTGAGTTTGATTCATTTTCGTAGAATGTTAATATCTGGTAACGTTAACTGATCCACACGTTGGGCATAAACGATAATAAGTGGCGACTTTGATTGCTTTTGTATAAATATTTTGAACATATTTTTGTTAACGTGGTGATGAAGAATAGTTTTTAGTGTTTTTTTGGTCTTTTTTGTTGTTTCCGGTGATTTTCGATGATTTTAAGTGTTCTTCCGGCCGGCGATTTTTATGCATTGCATCGGAATAAATGCATATGCATCTAAATTCTAACCGGTGTGTTGAAATGATTGGAACAGATTACTTCGTGATTCATGTTTATTAGGGATCAGCGTAGGGGAATGTAATTACGGCAAGATATTTACTGTGCGAACTCAATTTCATTTTGGTACGTGTGTATTAAACTTTCAATAATGGTTATGGTATTTATCTGACCTTCTATTACTTGTAATCCATGACGTGTCACTCGATTTTGATGACGTGCCGATGACGTGTAAGGTGACATGGTGACTTCTACGGTTGCAACGTCATCAAAAATACCGACCAGCAGACGAATAAGTCATCGGATACATACAATTGCAATAACTGAAAGTTTGATATACACAATAGACCAAAATGAAATTGATTATACACAATAGACATTGTGTTATAATTGAATACATTCCCCGTGCACTAATCCCCCTTTTTCAATCTGAATAACACGTGATTCTTGAATTTTTTTTTTCCTATTTTCTTAAAGAAAACGAATTTTTATTAAAAACCGTACTTCTCTAATGACAAACTAATTATAATGAATTACTAACTTATTACTAACTTATTTTCCTTATTTTTTGATAATTTTTTATAATTTCCTTAACTAGAAAAAACATGACCAATAGGCGATAACGACCACAACAAACCAAATAAGCGATATAGTTACAAATCTAAATGTTTCTTAACCAACAGAGGATGCATAAAAGGCATAATGTGACATAACAGGTTACTATGCACTGTATGTATTTATGAATAATTATGATTTGTGTATGAAAGTCATTTCTGGGAGGAGATAGGCATGTGTTTCATGTGAGCTACAAGTTGGATTATTTTTGGTAACTTGTGATAATGCAACAATAACTAATCAACCCCACCACCTACCATAGATGGTTTTAGTTCTTTCACTTTTAGTGTGTGTTTTGTCTTGACTTGGGGAGATGATAGAAGAGTTAGATAGAAAGAGAGATGGATATAAATGTGAGTTGCAATTACATAGTAAATAAATTTATAAAAAATATATTTTAGGTAGTTAATTTTTTAATTAATTTAATAAGGTAGCTAAGTTTTCTGTTTTCAACAAGAATGATAGAAAATATACCTTCTAAAGCATCACAATATAAAGAATTCCCTTAACTAGCTTAACTTTTCAGTTTGATCAAATAAAAGTCTCTTTTATTTTTATTTTTTTGTGGTAAAAAGAAAAATTATCTAGCTTAAATTGATCAAAAGATGTTAACTATGCAAAAAGAGATATTTGATATCCTAACTACTATGGTATAAACTATGGTGAAAAAAATACTTTAGAAGGTATTTTAGTTTGCTACTTAAAAAGTCTACTAAGACAGTACGAAATTGGTTTGGAACCGATGTGTATAATCGATGTTTGATTTTTAACTAAGAATGATAAGTGGAATTTAATTGTGGGTAAATCCATGGTTACTACAAAGATTGTCAAGAAAGTTATAGTATATATTTATGGAAAAAGTGTATGGTATTATATGCATACACAAAAAAAGGAAAATTTAGTTATGAGTTAAGGGGTTAGGTTCCATTTTATTAATATTTGTTTAGTTCCATATTTATGTATGGTTAGGTTTTATTTGCATTGTTTGGTGAAAGTTGGTGTATCTTAACCAAACCCTTTGCATAGGTTTGATCGCACAATTGCAGCTGTTTGGTATTGTGAGGTTAACGTATCGTATAGTTAGAGGCTATATCAATAAACTATAGGCATGTTTGGTGAAAATTGATATTGATTCATGGAAGCTCAATTAACTATAAGACTGATTACAATTAGTAACCAAATACCCAATATTTGAATTTATGATTGTATAAGCTAGTTGTCTATTGTAAAGTATTACAGTAGGATTTTAGGACTTTGACTTTAAAAGTCAACAAGTTCATAATAATATAAGAATCATCTAAACGGAAATTTACAAACAAAGGGAGCCAAATATAAATAACTGAGTAAAAAAGCCAAGTGTTCTATCAGAAAATCGGTAATAATGTAGCTAAATAAAGAAAAAAATCAATTCAAGAACAGGGTAGTAGAAAATATGTACAAATTTCATTTTTTATGATCGATAGATGAGTTGTTAATGTTAGCGGATACTAAATTACACATTATGTATAGAGAGGGCCCGACCCATTGGTAGTTTAGGGTTTCATATTTTCCTATACATGTGTGTATCTCGTTTATGAAAAGTTCAAGGAGAAATATACCAATCTTTATGGTATCAGAGCTAAACCTAAAATTATTATATTTCTTTTGTTGTCGACTACGAAGCCGCCGATCAAAATCACAGCCGCCATCAAAATCTCAGGCCAGGTCCTCTCTATACATAATAGGTAATTTAATATCCGCTAACATGGCCGGAATACATTAGCATGAGATAACATCATAGGATTTCGGTCCTATTATGTTGGCCTTCGGGATCGGAGTAATGATTAACAGGGACAGTCGGGGGCATTCGTATTTCATAGTTAGAGGTGAAATTCTTGGATTTATGAAAGACGAACAACTGCGAAAGCATTTGCCAAGGATGTTTTCATTAATCAAGAACGAAAGTTGGGGGCTCGAAGACGATCAGATACCGTCCTAGTCTCAACCATAAACGATGCGTTTAATGTTGATCGAGAAACGGCCGAGATGCTTCGATGTGAAGAGGACCAAAGAGGTCACATTGTCATGGTGCAAAGAGGTCTTCAGGTTGTCCGCCCAACAGGCGGCGAAGGACAACAACGAGAGCAACGTTTTGGACGTGGTGCAACCAATGGGTTCGAGGAAACTATCTGCTCGATGAAGCTCAGAGAAAACATCGATGAGCCTTCGAAAGCCGATTTCTACAACCCACAAGTTGGCCGATGCACAAATCTCAACAGCTTCAAGTTCCCCATTCTCCAGTTTTTGCAACTTAGCGCTGAGCGCGGTGTGCTCTATGAGGTAATTAAGAAATCGATATATAATATATTGAAATGCGAAGAATTTTCTTGAGCTTCTTAAAAGTAAAAATTTACTACGAATTTTTACATTTGTTCACATTTATAAATGTCTATTTGTTCACACTTATAGACGTTCTGTACACATTTATAAGCGCCAATAAAATGGATCAAAACTCGGTGAATAATGCGGAAGGAAGCCCTTTTGTGAAGATATCTGCATACTGATAACGAGAGGGGACATGAAGAACACGAACACCTGTCATGTGGCCACTTTGTCACAAACGTAATGAATGTCAATCTCAATGTGTTTCGTACGTTGATGTTGCACTGGATTAGAAGACATGTATATGGCACTGACATTGTCACAATAGACTAAAGTGGCTGTAAAAAGCGGTGTGGGAAGTTCTTGAAGAAGATTGCGAATCCAAGCGGTCTCAGCAACAACATTAGCGACTCCACGATACTAAGATTCGGCACTAGAACGAGAAACGACATGTTGTCTTTTTGAAGACCAATACAAGAGGTTGTCACCAAGAAACACACAATAGCCAGAGGTGGACCTGCATGTGTTAGGACACCCAGCCCAATCGGCATCAGAGTAAGCCGTGAGTTGGGTAGTGTGACGCGTACAACTGGAGAACATGATCAATCGTCCCACGAACATAGCGAAGAACACGCTTTAAAGCGGCAAAGTGAGGTTCGCGAGGATCATGCATAAAAAGACACAGTTGTTGTACTGCGTAGGTCAAGTCAGGTCTCGTGAAAGTAAGGTACTGAAGTGCCCCTGCAAGACTGCGATAAAAAGTAGGATCGGTAACAGGGGGCCGTCTAGGCCAAGCTTGGCCTCAATATCTTGCAATTAAGCATATGAGCTCTCTTAAGACGTTCGGTAGCATATTTCTTCTGAGAGAGAAACATTCCAGTGTTGTTGCGTAGAACCGAGATGCCCAAATATCATAATGAATAATGTCAAACGGAGATGTAACAGTAGACGCAGATCGATAGAAAGGAAGTCTGGTTTGCTTCCCTAATTGACAAGCACGACACAAATGAGACGTGTTTTGTTATTACAAGAAATAAGACCATGAGAAGCGAGAGTCTGGAGGACTGAGTCACCGGGATGACCTAAGTTTTTGGTGCCATAGTGAATAACTATTAGAAGTTGACAAGCTGCAACATGTAGGGGATATATCATCACTGCGGCTCTCACAACGAAGAGGAGTTTGACGAGTATGATAATCACGAACAGTGAAACCATAAGGGTCAAAATCAATAGAACATTTATTATCGGTGGTGAGCTTGCGAACTGAAACAAGATTTTTAATTATATTTGGAGTGACAAGTACATTTTTAAGGTGAAGAGGACGATAGAGATTAGGAATTTGAGCATGACCATAATGAGTAACCGGAATGGATGATCCATCACAGACAATAACAGAAGGAATATTTCTATTAACAAAAGAAAACTGAAGATTACCGGTACCTGAAGAAAGATGAGAAGTGGCACCTGTATCCATGTACCATTGTTTATCTTGGAAAGCCATTATTATTTTCTTTTCGAGCAATTCGATAGCATAAGCAATATAGCAAATTACGAATACGATGTAGCGGTTTTAATTTAGTTGAAGATTGAAGATAACCCTTTAAATCAATTAGAGATTGGAAATAACAACTTCACAAATTCTGGTGAAGATATCACGTGACCGTACTTTTGTGCAGAAGATGAATATTGTTTAATTATTATATTCGATCAGATAACAATTGGCGCCTGTGATTATAATTGTGAGAAAAAGAATGATAGAAGCTATTGGAAAGAATAGAGAAGCTTACAGCAAAGATTGGTATATTTCTCATTGAACTTTTCATAAACGGGATACACATATTATATATATAGGAAAATATGAAACCCTAAACTACCAATGGGCCGGGCCCTCTCTATACATAATGGGTAATTTAATATCCGCTAACAGTTAAACGGTTGGTTCATCAGTTCTAAATGGAGTTTTTAAATTTGGGTTTAAGATTTATCTATTTGGTCATGTCTACAAACTTAGTGACTGATATCTTTCTTCATTTTCTTCAACCAGGTTTCAAGTTGTTTAGCTGGGGATAGTTCTGGTTACCAACGGACAACTGCTTCTGGAGACGATGTTGTCATTGTAGCGTAAGTTTCTCTCTTTTGAATATATAAACAATCCCATATATGCATTATTTTTTTTAGAAAGTCAAGTATCCTACCACTACTACCACACGAATATACACAATAACCCACGAATATTTACAATATGTCCTGCCCCCAGGACTTGAACCCTCAACCTCAAGGTTTGAGGGCCACCTCGATACCGCTAGGCCAATGGCCCTTTGGTTCCCATATATGCAATGTATACAGTTACTTTTTTGCTATGTATATTAATGTACAATTTTGGCCAAACACAGTGCATACCGTACTGCCCAATGCAAATCTAAACGTGGAGGTTTTAAGGATACTCTTCCTGATGATTTACTCTCAACTGTTCTAAAGGTCAGACATCTAAATTTGATATATGGCAACATGTAAAGCAAATTAAATAGACTAACGTTTAACGGTAAGTTCATGAATCTCGAAAATGATGGCTGCAACCTACCTTGTTATAGATACAAATAACTAACCGTTGGTGATCAGTTGTGACAAAATCTGTACTACTAATCTTGATTAGAAGGCACGTTTGACCTCAAAAGTCAAAATTTATTAATTTTTCCAGTCAATGGGGCATAACTTTACTACCTTTTATGCGTAACGCGGAAGTATAATCTATCTTTTTCCTTGGATATTAGTTGATCATTACAAACTAAAAAGAAAAAAACATAATCTTGGTGCTTGATTCGTCACCAAACTATACACATCTTGAATCTGAAAGTATATTTGACTCTATAAGTCAACATTTTTCTATCTTTTTGAATCATTCAGGGTTATTGGTTTACTATCTTTATTCATATTTATGAAGTTTAACCTTTTTTTATGATCATGATTAGGCATTGATAAAGAAGACAAATGTAAATCCGCGTGAGGTAGGGGATATAATTGTAGGTACAGTTTTAGGACCAGGTTCGCAAAGGGGAATCGAATGCAGAATGGCTGCACTATATGCTGGTTTCCCAGGTACCCTTAATGAAGTTTCTCTTTATACCTTTTTCTCTTTGTTAATGATCTTCGCATTCGATTTGATATATTTGGCTTACTTCCAGATACTGTGCCCATTAGAACGGTGAACAGGCAATGTTCATCTGGCCTTCAGGCAGTTGCTGATGTAGCTGCTTACATAAAGGCAGGGTTTTATGACATAGGTAACGGAACCAGAAGTTATGTTTTAATCTCATGGTTTTCAATTGAAATTGGGTTGAATATACCCCGTTACATATGTATTTGTGTCATAATTTAGTGTGTGAATAATGAGTCGACTTTTTTATATTATTGGTTTCCAGTTTTAGATTAGTACACATATGCATAAAACCAAAAATAAAAGACACCCCCATATCCTCATTTTTCATAATGTATAATCCATTCATCACATGTCCACAATACTGCAACATAGCCTTTAATGTTAATGTTCTTCATGTAGGTATTGGTGCTGGAGTAGAGTCGATGACCATTGACCAAATTGGGCCTATTTCCAAAGTCAACCCGAAAGTCAGCATCAATTCCCTAGTTTACCTTTTTCAAAACTTAAAGCTGGGTTTTGAGGTTAATCTATAACTAGATACAATGTTAACAGGTGGAAAAATTTGTGCAAGCCAAAGACTGTCTTCTACCTATGGGGATCACATCTGAAAATGTAGCACAACGTTTTGGTGTGACTAGGGAAGAACAAGATCAAGCTGCAGTGAGTTCTGACTTCCAAGAGTCAAGCAATTCGCTTTCCTTTTACTTTTGTCAAAACACATGATATCAACCTGGCTGAGAATTTAACCCCGCAAAGTCCACATTTTTGGATAGGTAGAGTCTCACAGGCGTGCTGCTATAGCAACTTCATCTGGGAAGTTCAAAGATGAGATTGTTCCTGTTTATACCAAGGTACATATTTTGACTTTTGAACTCGAACCATTCATTGTATTTAAATTAATATGCTCTTTGTTACGAAGTCAAGATTAACATTACCAATGTTGAAGTCAATTTTAGTCAATTTTGACCTCAAAAAGTCACATGGATTTCGTTGTAGATCGTTGACCCAAAAACTGGTGAGGAAAAGCCGGTTATAATCTCTGTAGATGATGGTATCAGGCCAAACACGAACATGGCTGATCTAGCAAAACTGAGGCCATCATTCAAAAAGGATGGTACAACGACAGCAGGTATATGTGATTAGATATTATACATACAAACCAAAGGTGGTAAAATGGGCGGGTAGGGCTGGGTGAGCGGACATACTTTTTGTCCATAATATTTTCTTTTTAATGATTGGATGTCAGATATAACTTCACATGTTATATTATTTCAATAAATAACCCGACCTGTTTGACTCATTTTCTTTTAAGCTAATTGTTTTTATTTTACCTGGTTAGCCACTTAAGATAAAACATAGCCTGACTCGACCAATTCATAAGTAAATGGGTTGAAATTTCCATCTTTAAATATTATAATCCATGAATGATCTCTTCTTAACTAGGGACTGCAAGTCAGATTAGTGATGGTGCCGGTGCGGTCCTCCTCATGAAAAGAAGTGTGGCTCTAAAGAAGAGTCTTCCGATCCTTGGTGTATTTAGGTGTGTTTGATCGTTCGAAGTTAAAAAGTAGGTCTGTTGACCTTTTCTATTGTATTTGTTTGGAATGGAGGGTATTTAAGGTTAGCAGCATCACTCATATGGCTATATGATTGATGGTTAAAAGCTCATCCTACAAGCACAAATAATTAACATATCTTATGAGAATTGCAACAATTTGTTGGGCAGACAGTTTTAAGTGAACTATTTAAACTAAATTAGGAATGTCGTATAGACCATTATTAATCTTATCAGTCCTTTATAGCAATGACGTTAGATATAGAGATGCAAAAAAGAAAAATGTTGCACCTTTTATAGGTATGTGGTACACCGTACATATTAACAACATTAATTTGTAGGAGTTTTGAGGCTGTTGGTGTGGATCCTGCAATTATGGGCATAGGTCCTGCTGTTGCGATTCCGGCTGCTGTGAAGTCAGCAGGTCTAGAGCTTGATAACATTGATCTTTTTGAGATAAATGAGGTATCAATTATTACTTACTCTCATCCTACTACAACATTGTTAAATATAAATGTTGGTAATTTGAGTTCCAAGTTACTATTTTTTAGAAGCAGAGTTCCAAGTTGGTAATAATGTTCATTAAAAATGTGACAGGCCTTTGCATCCCAATTTGTATATTGCCGGAAGAAGCTACAACTTGATCCTCAAAAAGTGAATGTAAATGGAGGAGCCATGGCTATTGGGCATCCTTTGGGAGCTACAGGCAACTTACTACATTCTTAAGTTACCTTTCTTATTTCATTCATTTAGACGTGGTGAATTCTCATTGGGACCTATATATTTTTGAATCTCAGGAGCTCGATGTGTTGCAACTTTACTTCATGAGATGAAGCGTCGTGGGAAGGATAGTCGATTTGGTGTTGTTTCTATGTGCATAGGTTTGTCTTATTCTATCCTATGGGTAGCAACTTCAACCTGTTTATATAAACATGGGTTGATTTGCCTTTTCATGGACCTACTGGGTAGTATATAAAAACTTAAAGGGTTTATAACCTCCTAATTAAATCATTTTATTAGAAAAATGCATGTACAATTAGGCACAACTATTTTGAGGGGTTAAATGTGGTCATTTAGAATAGTCGGACGATTAGAAGTGTAAAATCTTAAAATCAATTTGGCATTCGCTGCACCTAATATATATCAAAGAATGATGTTGACGTGTACCATTCTTGCAGGTTCTGGTATGGGGGCTGCAGCAGTGTTTGAAAGAGGAGATTGAGTGGACAACCTACTCAACACTTGGACAATTACACTGTACAATCATTCATTTAAGGAAGCGTTGTAGACACATTATATTTCATAAAGAATGGCAGCATCAGCTGGCTGATTTAGCATATAATAAATTAAGACTGTAACATGAAAATTACTAGTATTTTTATAGTTATGCCGATGGCAATACATTTTTCACGACGAGACATAATGTAAAAGTTTTTGAGCTTTCAAAGTAATGCTTGATATGACATCATTACCAAAATGTACTGTTGTATACAAATTCAGGATACCCTGTCACATTTTTTTAGACCTTGTGAAACACACAGAAGCATTATATTTGCGCATACGTACTTCAGTCAATGATGAAGCCATAAAAGGACAGGATAATCCAGAATGAGCAGGGCACATTTTTTAAACCTGCACCAAGAACATGGGGTTTTTAAGATTATGGAAATACACCCGGATAGAAAAGTATTCAAAAAGAGGTATGATGATCTAACAAGAAAATTTGACATCATAAGTCAAGCAAAATAACCAAAAGTGTATGGCATTGCCTGGAATAGAAAGGGGTCCTGGTAGAGAGAAAGATGTAAAAGATATTGGTATAAAAGTACTTCAACTAGCAACCATTTTGTACAGATGCAGATGTCTTGTGTTGAATCATTTTATATTATCAACTTAGGAATAGTAATTATCATATCAAATTTACCTTCACACGCCTTTATATAACAATTGGAACTTTGGTATTCGCTCAGGAGGAATTGGGCAATTCACTATCAGCTTTCCTTTCATGGCCCCTCTAAATATTTCCTGCAAGACAAGCACAAAACACATATTGATAAACATGCCTTAGAACAAGAACATAGGACTTGGTGATTAGACTTGCTTAAAGGAAATAATATAATCATCAAACTCAAAAACTCGGTTGTACTTTAACAATACCCTCCCTCGGAAAAATAGTATCAAAAGGTTAGAGAAGCAATGTCATACTCAGATACTAGGGAACAGTTGCAACTACTTTATGTGAAAATGGACAAATTTCAGTTATAATTATTTGATAATGGGTCACATTAAAAAACTAAGTCCCATGTATTGAAAGTTGCCCTTAACATGCTCAAGCTTTCACAATCTCCTAATTTGTTACATCCAAAAAACTTGAATCAACCCCACGTGCCCATTTTTGTCACCTATGATCCAAATCATCACAGGTCTTCATATGTACTCATTTGAATCAAGGAGTTCAAACAAACAAGAAATTCTCCGAAAATTCCCTTAAACTAGAACGATTCAGATCATAATGTTTATAACAATGTACTTGTATTGGTCATTTGGAGTAATCAGACAAGTAAAAAGCATGCCTGGCGATCAAAACATAAATTCTACATTTTTAAAACACGCCTAATACCCATGCCTTACAAAAAGCGATATATCCCACAAAGTATAATTATAAGTAGTTATAACTAACTACAACAGATATTCTACGAAGAAATAAAATATACAACTGGGAGTATGGGACACGCATACCTCTACGACATCAATGAAATCCTGTTTTCTGTGAAATGCTCCAACCCACTTTGTGTGATCTGCACTCCTGTAGTCAACCAAAGACAACAAATATTCATAAAAAAAGTAGGGATTATTGTTTGGTTATGCGTTCAACTTTACACTCATTGCTATTGTATGCGCGCAATTTTCATACCATATATTATATGAGGTGAACCTTCTAAAAACTCTATTGTATGCTCTCAACTTTCATACTCTCTATTGTATGAGGTGAACTTTCTAAAAACTCTAAGTAATATGATATAAATTAAACATTCTGAAAACTCTTTTACAAAAGTTCATCTACGATAGAGGGTATGAAAATTTGGAGCATACAATAGAGTTATTAGAAGGTTGAGCTCATACAATAGAGGGTACGAAAGTTAGGAACACACAATAGTAATGAGTGTAAAGTTGGACGCATAACGAAACAATAAACCCAAAAAAAGTAAAAGCATCTGAAACACAATCACATCAGATATTGCAAACTTTCGGCATTTTAATGCGCAGCTCAGACATTTCCGTACCATATCAAAACATTTCACTTGCGGATTCATTGGAAAAGTAGGAAAATGTTGATTTATATTTTGGGGCAATAAGGTCGCATATTTTGTGTTTAAAAAAAAAATTTGGCAAATTTATCTGGAAAAGCAACATGAAAACATATAAAGTTATCAAATAAGCTCATGATAATAGATAATTACCCGGAATCCATCTTCATATGATGAGCATTGAAGAAGAAAACAGTAGAAGGTATGAATGTAATATCAAAATATTTTAAATAAACTTGAATTTCTTCAGAATCAACATCCACTAATGCTATACTTGCAAATTTTGATACCTCACGTTCTGATTTTGATAGCTGTAATTCAATATCAACAACACAAAATTATTAAAATTATTATTATTATTATTTATTATTATAAGAAATAAAAAGAATTACAGTAATTAATAATATAAACCCTAGGCCCTAGGGGGATAATGAGTGCGTACGATATCATCGAGCTGAAGACAAACGGAATCAGAAGATCTGCCGAAACGAAGAACGAGAAGTTTATCGATTGTATCTCTGATTATGGAATCAACCTCTTCTTTCTTCGTTAACGTCTTCAGTAGGTAACTCATTTTTCCTACACTAGCGCTCAATTTTGAAGTTACACTTCGTTATTTTGAACTTATAAATTGTAAAATGTTTACTTAAAAAAATACACATTAAAACTTAGATAATCAATTTCTTGTCCAAGATTTGCTCTGCCGGGTATATTAGTGCCAAAGTTCTACTCAAGTAGACCAGCCCAATGGCATCGTGGTGGTGGGGATGATAACGTGACACCGACAACCCTCTCACAACCTTAATTACCATCGAAAGTAGTCTTAGTGAACATGTTTTGGTTGTTGTATGGTCTACTTCAATAATTAAAAATACTTAAATGAAAAGTATCAAGACGAATCGTATTTCTAAAAACGATTTTATTACAAATTAAAGTGTGCAAAATTCAGTTTTGTTAAAAAGAAAAAGGTGATAATTATTTTTGACACTCTTAGAGTGTGTTTGGGTGACAATCTTATAATAATTTTTGGTAGTTTATGCTTATTTTTTTATAAGCTTACGCTATAAGTTATGTTTTGGGTGAGTTTGGCCGACAGGATTCTAGGAAATTATAGGGGATTAAGATTCTAGTTTTAATAATCTCCAGCCCTTATAATCTAGAAGTCCCATTTGATAACATGAAATAGATAGAGATTATTGGAAAAAAAATCCCCTGAAATAGAAGTCAATTCAAGTAGCTTTTGAAAAGAATCTTAGACACTAAAATCTCCAATTCCAACTTCAACTAGTTTGTTGCCGAACACTCCTTTGGTAAACAAAAATTTATGAGCTTTTGAAAAAAAGAAGCTCTTAAAAAAGAAACTAGTTCAACTAGCTTATATTTAATAAAAGTAGAACTTATGAAATGATAAAATTACATAAGTACTCTTATTAAATGTCTTTTATTTATTTTGATTTTTTTATTTCCTTCCATTTAAATTTACATATTAAATTCAAGCTCCTACTATTTTATTAAAAACTTATAAAAAAAATTTATAAACTACAACTTTCAGCTTCATCTACCAGCTCTAACTATAAGTTAATTTTGCCAAACACACTATGATGGAAAGTTTAGTTTTTAATAATTAGAAAAGGTGATTTTTAATATAATTAAACTAGGGTAAATTACAAATAAAAAAAAATGTTATAAAAATTAGAGAGAAATTAAAAGGTAGTTTTGTCATATTATACGTCAAAAGGACAAACTTGACGAAGTAAAAATGATCGGGAGTGGTAAAAATGAAAAGACAAATACTATAATATATAATTTACCCATTAAACTAATTGTCTAATTTCTAATTTTTTAGTAATACTTGAATTTTATACTCATTTGGATGATAAATAAATCACTAGATACATTGTCTAATTTTATTTACGGTAAAAGGAATTTTTCCCGGCAAATTTTAATGCAAGAACATATCATTAAAATATCAATACCAATCTCATAGCTATGACAAACTGTAAACTCAATATTCTTATACCATCTATCTATACAACCTACAAGACCATTTTGACCTATAAAAGTCAAACTAACAGTCAGAAATATCAATATCTTTTGTAGTTAGCAATGGAATTCAATAATTAGGATGATTTTAGTCTCAATATATCAATAAAATGGCTTTTATCTTCCAAACAATTGGAATTTTAATCGATCTTTTGATCTAAATCAAAATTTCGCAAAGAACCAATTGAGCTTCGCACCAATCCCCAATGTTGTACCAGTGTCCATTGGTGATTGAATCTGGGTCTCCACCAGAGAGATTGCTAAGCATCTGACGTACTCTACCCATTGACGTCGATAACACTCCGCAATTTACCATACACAATCTACTGCAAATTATATGCGATATCGACAGGCAACACAAAACTTACATAGGTTATGTCATTACAGGGGTAATACATTGAAATTCAGATATTTCATGAAAAGTTGACATAAATGGTGTAAACAAGCACAAAGAAAGTAATGTAAATGCCCCCGGCACCCCTAAACATTAACAACCACCATAAGAACAATCTTGGGGAAATATATTGCAGATATGCCTCAAGACTGTCATGAAAACCCAAAACCATAAACCGAAAGATTTTGTGAATGTTGACAAGATAACAACTGCCTTCACTTCCTCTTTCTTTAATTGAAATAACAACTGTGCAGATGATGTGGATATGAAATTCAAAACAAAGACTGATCTCTCCACCTGTGCTGACAAAGAGGAACACGAGTTGGAGATTCGTGTTCGCTGTTATCTGCATAAAATTGGAATAGGATAAATGATGAGGAGTTTGCAGAATTCTCACATTAGAGGTGGCATTTTTTGTCGTTTGATTGTAGATGGATTTGGACATTTTGGTTATGTTTCGTTTTCTAACAGGTCAAGTAGCTTAAATAAAAGAACTTAGCAAAGAAAAGGCACGGATCAAATGGGTCGAAACTCGAAAGTTGCCTAAAGTTTAAATTTAATGCTTACAACCTTCAAAATCATATTTTCAACTTTATATTTTTAAACAATATATTTTTGGGGATTATGAAAAGCTTAAATTTTGCACAAACAGTGTCTCCGGTCACGCAACTCAGCCTGTTATGACCCATACCAAATGGGTCGAATATGTAATGAGTCACCCAAAGTGTATGTTCAATTCATAAAACTAAAATAAGACTTAAATAAAAGTTGTAGATGTATTTGACACACTAGCTTTTTATAAAATAAAATAAAAGAAGATTTTGTGCAAAAAGTGTTGCAAGTCAACCTAACCCTACCCACACGAAATAACCATTTTGACATGTACCCAATTTCACCCCCTACCCAACCTGCCCAGCACATCTACATCTGATAATTCCATTGCTTAGACAAAGCATATATGGAAGCCCTTTTTCTAGTATTTACCAAATTTTGCCACCTCTAACGTAATACGAACAAAGGGAAAGACTACCAGATTCATCACGATTGATCTTCGTCTGATCTATACCGAGTCAACCTGCGTCTCCGCCTCCTCGAGTTCTCAGAAGGATGACGATCTTCAACATTATCGTTCACCAAATCCAACCCAAAAGGCTCATCATCACTGTCATTTTCATCATCATGTAAACCCAATAAACTTTCACCCCACATTAGCCGTCGACGGCGGTGTCGTGATGCAACCCTAGCTCTCGCACCGCTTCTCCGGTCAGCAGGAGGCGATTCCATCGACCCAATCATCTGAAACAAGAAAAAAGCAGTCCACCAGTGTCCATTATTCCCTCCTTCCCCTATACCCCTCTCCCTAACCTCACTCAGTACCCGATTATCTCCGTTTTCAACAGCATAGTCTCCAAAAACAACCGCACCAGGCATGGCTGACCGAATCGCACTAACTATATCACCATATTCTCTCTGGTGCTCGAGACGTCTCCATGCTCTTTCACGGGTCGGGTCAACATCAGACGGTCGGGCTGTCGGGTGTGCCCGTCTAGCATGCCGTCTCAGCTCTCTATAACTCCCAGAAAACGAACACGATTCCTGAGAACAACTTCGCGATTTCAAATTTAGATACTGCCTAGCCTCCTCCACAACCTCCCACCCTGCTACATTTCCCCGACACAAAGGGCATTTTAGGCAAGAGCTTGAACTCGGACTTGATGTATCGTTATTACTATTACCAATATTCTCAGAATCTAGAGGTCCTCCAGCCAATTCAACATATTCAACTTCATTCGGTTGCACTGGCTCATGAATTCCATCAGCTTCAACTGGATCATCACTAATATGTATCAAACTAGGTGGATTTGTGGTGGGGTCGTTGCTTTCAGAAACAAGTTTTTTGTATCGATCGAGGCAATTTGAGTGCCGATAACTGGTGTCACAAATGAAAGATCTACAGCCTTTTTCATGAGAACTGCAGAGGATAAGAACAGCATTGTGTGGATGGTCCATGCATATAGGGCAAGAAATTTCGTCCCATTCATTGTGGAGTGCACTAATGTCAGCATCATTTGGTATTTTCCTTTTTCTGCACGCCATCTACTTCACTGTAATCAATTACTTAAAACATCCAAATGAGTAGACACCAACTAATTCACCCAATAAATCCAGACAAAACAAAACGATTTTGTCCCTGTGCTTGTCAAAAAGTTATCAGTTTGCTCTATAATACTATCATATTTATGTATGCATTCATGAGTGATACTGGGTGCTATGATTATTTTTTTTACAGAAAACCAATGTTCAAGACCCAAAAAAAAGAGGTTGAATATAATGAGGGTAATATGTCCAATTTAACCCAAATTGTGGATTTTTTAACTTGGCGAAGTTGGGACTTTTTTTTCTTTTGATAAGCATAGAGACGAAATTTGTAATTTAATCCTGCAACTATTGACATGGTGTGCACATGTGCAACCATGGACAAAAACCAGACTAAATAGAACCACCAACAAAGATGACAAAAGTTGAACCGTGTATAAAACAGTAATGCACTGGAAAAAAAGAACACCTAAACAAAATGAACAACAAAACAACTATGTGAATTGTGTTCAACTGTTCATTAGTCAGGACTATATATAACAACAGTTACACCAAGAAAATGGCTTAGGCCAGCAATGCTAATGAAAGTAACATGCATAACACCTCTACGACAACTACCTTGTTTCCAATTTCGTGTGTTAAACAAATGAATATACTAGATAGCAACACATTTGCTAGCAATAGTAGATGGTCACTTATGTATCAAGTCTTTGAAACCACCAATAACACTCTCACCAAAGTGATAAGACTCACCATGAAAGAATAGATCACATAATTGAATTCTAGAGTAGTCCTAAATAAAGCATATAATCTGATGCCCCGAAAGCTTAAGAAGAATCTAGTAAACTACTGGACATAATATGCCAATGGGTAACAAAATAAACAAGAGATACGGGATGAAAATAAAGGATCTATAAGATCACACAAATCAGGGTTAGCAACATGGCTCATTTATATATGAACTCACCAATAAAATGCACTTTGAGAACGGTCCTTAATAGAAGAATCTTTCGGGTTGATCAAGATTATCACGTTCTAAATCTTTAATTGATCTTACTGTATCTTGAATAGTAGTTGTCACTCAATAGTCCATAGCATCAAATACTTACTCAGTTACTTGTACTACCCTTGAACATATACTGCCTCGAAACTGAAAAAAAAAATAGTGGTGCAGAATCTAGCTTGATTCACTAAAAACCTGCAGTTGTACTGCAGAATACAAAGCAATAGTCATGTGCATGATACACCAATTTATAAAACAACAATCTATAACAAGGTTTTATTTTTTTTGGATGCGTATATACAACAACAACAACAACACTACCCAATCCCACCGTGGGCGGGGTATGGGGGAGGTAAGGTGTAGACAGTCATACCCATACCCGAGGGTAGAGAGACTGCTTCCAGAAAGACCACCGGCAGACTCATATGCATAAAGAAATACAAAAATGAAGTAATAATAATAATATAATAATAATAATAGTAATAATAATAGTAATAATGATAGAAATAATAATAATGATGATGAAAAATAGTATATAGCGTTGCTTAAATCAACAATGCAACATACTCATTTTAACAGTTGCTTAAATCAACAAAAGGGCGACTAAAACAGCCTCCATTGGGACTCACATCCGTTTGCAAGTGACTTATGACCCTCGCAGCAATACAAACACCACTACCTCAACAATTAAACTACTTATTAAACTGACACTAAGTCACTAACACTAGTTAGGGAGCTCCTTATGCAGACCATATCGAGTTAATCCCAAAATGGTAACTTTTAACCCCACATTTTCACAATTAGTTCACCTAAAGACATATTCCACAATAAGAGGCTCGTTCAGTAACAAATGAAACATCAATTGCAAATTTGGCCCTCGTGTTCACATATCCTTTTGTCTTTCAATTCACAAAAAGTGGTCTATCATTTTGGATAAGATATGTTCATACATACATATAGCATAACTTATATAGAGTTATAAACCCCTGATAAATCTCTACACAGTAACATTTTTCACAATATATTAATTTAAGACAATTGAAGCATACTTATAACAATTATGTAACTTTTTAATCTAATAGGGGAAAAAAATCCTAACTTTCGGATCGTTTAACATCACATACTATTTCAACTCATCGAATAGAAAACCCTAACCCTAACTTCAAATTCAATTTGCACAAATTTCCATATTATTTTAGCCACCGCCAAAATTCAACCTAAATATGATCAACTTATGCTAGAATCGACAAAGTATACAAATCAATGATATCAGATCAACAAATAATCAAATTAATCCGAAAGTAGACATAAATAAATTGAGGTACGAAATTACAATTCAATTAAGTCATCAGTTCTTCAGTTATGCGTATTCGATTGAAGAATTTGAAGGAAATTTACAAGCAATGGTACGAATTTTGAGTCAATTTTGATCGTTGAGAAAAGGGGGATGAATATTGGGGATGAGTTTCAATGGTGTTGTCATTATTTATTTATATTTATATGATAAAGAAAAGATGGAGTACATATAGCATTTCATTTCTCACATTGTTTACGTGTTACATTACCTTCTTTTTTTTTAACATGTTACATGCTTAACTTAATTCTTATCCGTACATTGTTATAATAACTCAAAAAAAAAAAAAAAATACACACTTCAACTGAAAAGACAAATAAAATAAATTACATAATACATTATTTTAGAATACATTTGTGACGGATAAACATAAATTCTTTTATTTGTTTCTTATATTTTTCTAGAGGTAAAAGTTATAAAATATCATTAATACTATAAGAAAAAAAAACTTTTTTACACGATTTTAAAATTCTTACGGGTGCAGTGCCCCTTGACCCCTTTTATATCCATCCCGGTAACTTGTACAACATTTAGAGTAATTCTATAACGAATATCATTGTTCGTCCAATATAACATGTTAATATATGTAGTCATCAATTTTCAACCTGTAAGGTTAATGAACGACTACTACAACTCCTTAACTTGTTGTAGTTGTTGATTCGTTAAACTTTTCACTACTTGCACTTTCATAGTAATTTACTTCTTTCCAAATAATCACTTTTTCATGATCCTTAGATGTAAAAGTCATGACGGTAATAATAAATTGAAGATGATGAGAAGTACTGTAAGTTCTCTAACGAGTCTTGAATCCTCTGTTTCAATATATCAACTTTACGGAATTCCTTTTTTAATACTTTCAAATTTCTGAGTGTCCTGACCGACCGGGTCCATAATTAATATGAAAGAGTAGAGTAAGTATCTTCGTATTAAGTTATTTCCATTTTATCGTCTCCGACATTAGTACTTTTCTATATCATAAATCTTATAACATTTAGAAATCATTTCCTGAGTACGGGTGTACATGGTCCATAATCGGACCAAACTGTCTCGGTTCGGTTCAGTCTCGAGACCCGATTTGTAGCAGATTCTTGGACCGACGACCGGACCATATGCCATCGGTTTGGTTCGGTTTAGTTCCAAAATGGGTCTACTCAGTTAGGTCCAAAAGACCGACCCGATTGGTTATGCGTGATTTCATTGTCATTTTGTGTCTAGTCGATGTTTAGTGGCTGTTGACGTGAGAAATATTTAATCACTAGTTTATATGGGAATTATTTGTTTGATTCATGTATTTAGGTGTTTTTTGGGGCCTACTTTAAAGCCATATATCATGTGTATGATTGTAATTTGTGAATGAGGTTCAAGGGGTAAAAAGCTACATAAGCATTTTCATATCTCATTTTTTCAATTGTGAGACAGTATAAATTGATGGCACTCTAAGGGTTGAAGCTTGAAAAATAATGATTAAATAAATGAGCTATATATTTTGGAGTAAGTGTATAAACGAATCCAAGTATAAAGGTTTAAAGAAATTAAACAATAGGTCATCTTGGTTAAATAAACAATCCAACGCTTTTAGTAGCCACCCCAAGATGTATTGTTATAAAGGTCTGAACTCAAGACCTCTTGTAATCGAGTATCAAGATGTCATCCAATAGACCACTTTGGTGATGGTTATGTTTGACCATTATATAATTTAGATATAAAATTTATAGGGAACGGAATATAAAGCAATGAAGATGTATAAACATATATACACATGATTTAAAATAACCAACCGAGTCCTATATAGGTAAAAAGGAATTTGGATGAGCAATTGTTTTTTTGACGATACATAAGGAAGTTATATGTTATATTTAATGAATGTATATGGATATTCGGTTCGGTCCATTTCCTGTTTTTCTCGGGTTTGGTCCAGGACCGGACCGAGTCCCAAATATCTAAAAAGCTATGGATCATGGACCGTACCATATATCCTCGAGTATTTTGGTTACGGTCTGATTCCTTCTCAGTCCTCAGATATTTTCGATTCTTCTCATTCAATGCAAAACCCTATTCCTGAGTATTAAAATTGATTAACCCACTCGATCCCTTGTAAGACTAACGGTAAAAAAAACATAGAGAATGATGCAGGATGTTTTATGCTTTAAAAACACACTTTGGGCTACATTGGGCCGCTCTGACCCATTTGACATGTTTTTTTTTTTTTTCTTTTTGAGCAAACATTTGCCATGTTCTTGTTAGCTAATTTTCCCTAAAATTTACCCGTTCAACGAGATAGAGATATAAAACATAACTTTAATTGACCTTAAGATCTAGCGAATCTTCAAAGTCAAATATAAATGGATCCATGTATTGAAAATTTGAAAATTGAAACTGTTTATGTGCTGAATATGCTTATGATGTTAGGCTGTGAGGGCTTATATTTGTCAATGCTAATTAACATATGCATAGGAACTGTCTCTGATTTTCTTTTTTTATTTTTTAGTATTTATTTTTTACTTAAATATTTTATGCATTAATGGTTGTATTATAGTTATCATATAATTATAAATCTGAATCTGAATACAGATTTGAGGTTCTAAAAAGATAAGATATTATTTGGTAAGAGCATTTTTGCATGTTGGTAATTTGGTAGTCTTCACTCCTCATCGTCGTTTTCTCAAATTTACTAAAATTTCCCTTTTTGTATTATTTTTTAAATAATATATATATATATATATATATACTAGGTGGAAGTCCCGTGCAATGCACGGTAAATTATTAGAATTATTTTAAATATATTCATATCGATTTTGATTTTTCTGCATCATATTTTGATATTACGTGATTAAATGATAATTGTAGTACATATTTTATAAAATAATATTAATTAAATAATTTATAAAATAATATTAATTAAATAATTTATAGAACTTTGTTTTCGTATGTGACTCCTCTTTCCATATTATTATAATATATATAGCATTTATATTAATTATTTATTAATTATTATAAAATAATAAAATAATAATATAATATTAATTAAATAATTTGTTAACTGGAGTTAAGAAATTGACACGTGGCATTCATGCTTACGTGACAAATTATAGAGCTTTATTTTATACTCCTTTAGTATATATATAGATATAGGTGGGTTCAATGTAGAATGTTAAAAAAGTAAAGAATGGGAGAACCAATATGATTGATCAATTTCTTTAAAACTCAATTTCCACTCATATCTTTAAAATCAAATATCTCACAAACGGCATGACAAAAAATTATAAAAATTACATATTCGAAATCAGCGTCTTTTTCTCTTCAATTAGAGATCTCATAAGCTATACTTTCGACAATTTTTTTTCATTTTTGTTGGGTCGTAGAAAATGTGACTTATATAATTACATGTGATTTTATGTATAACCACATGTGATTTATGAGTAAATAAATTATTTTTATGTGATTTTAAACTTATAATTGTAAATTTGAATATTCACATGTGATTATAGATAGTGATTTAAAACTTATAATTTGATTGTAAATATATTCACATGTGAGTGTTAAATCACATGTGATTTACTATTACGAATTTCACATACCCATTATAAAACGAAAAAAAAAGTTCGTCGAAAGTATGTCATGTGAGATATCTAATTAAAGATAAAAAGACGCTGATTCTAACGGTGTAATTTTTACAACTTATGGATATACGGTTTGTGAGATATTTAGCTTTAAAAATAAAAAGTGGAAATAGGTAATTGAAATGGAGTAATCATATTTGTTCTTTCATTTTACATTCTTTTACCATTTTACATTCAAATTATATATATATATATATATATATATATATATATATATATATATATACTAGGTGAAAGACCCGTGCAATGCACGTTAATTTATTAGAATTATTTTAGATATATTCATATCGATTTTGGTTTTTCTGCACCATATTTTGATATTACGTGATTAAATGATAATTGTAGTACATATTTTATAAAATAATATTTATTAAATAATTTATAGGACTTTATTTTCGTATGTGACTCCTCTTTTCATATTATTATAATATATGTAGCATTTATATTTATTATTTATTAATTATTATAAAATAATAAAATAATAATATAATATTAATTAAATAATTTGTTAACTGGAGTTAAGAAATTGACACGTGTTATGCTTACGTGGTAAATTATGAAGTTTTCTTTTATACTCCTTTAGTGTGTATATATATATATATATATATATATATATATATATATATATATATATATATATAATAAATGGAAAATGAATTTGAAGGCCCATGTGAGAGCCTGTTATCATCTTTAGTTTTGCACCTCATTGTCTTTTGTCTTGGAAACATATTTACATATGCCCAAACTGCTCAACATGCAACACAACTATATTTTCACTTTGGACCCCTTAACTATTCAATTAACCACATTGCATCCCTTTAGTAATGATAAAGGGAAAGGATTAGTGTTGATATAGCACATAAAATATAGTTACATAGGTACAACAAGAAATAAAAAACTTAAATAAAAGAGTAATTATGAAAAATTAATAAAACTTAACGGCGTAAAATATAATTTTTCTAAAAAAAAATGTTCAATTTTGCTACTATTTGATTCATTGGGCTCACTCAAATTTATAAAACCAACATTAATTTTAATGAGAAAAAGAATAACCAACACATGATTGTCTCATTAATAAAAGAATCAAACACATTTCTCACATCCCTGCCTCGTTGTCCCTCTTGACCATCTTCTTTACATTCATCCCTTACTTGTCTTATTATCTAAAACACCTATTTTGCTAAAAACAACCTTCAATTTAGTTTAGTTTTTAAAATTTAATGGTTTTGTTAACGATAGCCTTAATAGATCTCATTAGAATGTTCGAACACGTTTGACTGTTTGTATCTTTTTTACAGTAGAAAAGTAAATTCAAAGAATTCTAATAAAACTGTTTAAATAAACATGATAATAGATGCTTACTTTCAAACAAATAAGTGTTTATAAATAAGCATTCCAGACACCCTCTCGGTACTAATATAGTAAGCACGTTTTGACATCTTAATAATAACTCTAAAAATTATCATTATCATCTTCCTTAATAATCATTATTCATCAATAAAAGATTTATAATACAAGAAACATATAAATATAATTGAACCGTAAACTGACAACTTACTTTTCAAAAAAAGTTTTATAAGAAAAAATAATTCTAAAAAGTAACCCTAAAAAAAGTGTCATAAAAATAGCATATTTCTCTTTGGCATCTACTTACAAGAATCTTGATCCTTGGCACCCCACACACACACGGAGACAGCACAGCTAGATCTTCTTGGTGCTGTCCATTTGACCGCTAATTGTCCCGCATCTCTATTATTTTTTTTTCTTTTAATTAATTATCATTTAAATAACTATCAGAAATAATTTGTGACATGTTAGTGTAGTAAATAAATCGAAAATTGTTATGTTTAGGTAGTAGAAGCACTTAAAAGTGCATGGGCTTTCACCTCAAAAAGAATGCAAAGAAAATAATTTGTTAAGTAACAATTGATACAATCCATAAAACAAAACCATGAAATATTAAAAGTTTGTGATATATATCTTAACTTTTAAGTTAGTTTTAACATGTTATCAAATACAATTGTACACACTACCTTATATGTTTTCGCAAAATGTTGATAAGCGGCAACACTAAATAATCGACACATCTCACCCTTAATGACAATATAGGAAGACATTGTTTAAATTGACTTGCTAGCTCGTTAAGTAGAGTATGTGTCCGTGTTCGCTCATACTGAAAAACTGAAGACTTTACGAAAAATTCAACCGAGATATCACACCATTTAGAATTTAGAATTTAGAAATGGGCATTGATATTTAAGCCTAAAATATAGCCCTAAAATCAACCTAATCAAATAATTTTGTAACACATGTCAAATGTGATTCCTATTTCCTTACCAAATCCAATAGATTTTTCACTGTATTAGGTTGATAAATTAGTGATATGTACATTTTACTTTAGAATTACATTTGCATTGTTAGAGCACATATTTAAACCTACAACCACTATGCTAGCTACTTCTTGAGGTTTGCTAAGATCCATATAACATTTCCACGTATCGATCTCCTACTATTTAAATTTAAAATTAAATTATAAACTAATAATCTCAAATAATTAGATAAATTTAGCATATACTTATCTCTAATCATATTCTAATCAAAATCATTGAGGACACCATGTTCTTACTTCTTTATTAAAGCTCAAACACACATGGACAGATGCTACAATGCCTCTTCAAGGTGGCACTCTAACTCTATAACCACCACCACCACCACCACCTTCCTCCTCCTTCATCCACCGTCCTTTGTAAACTCGATGAAGATGAAGAAAGAAGATATTGTTCGAAGTCTAAAGTTTAGCGCAACTTTTAAGAATAAAGATGTTGATGTAGTGACTCGTGTTGGAAACAAGGTTTTGCCCGTTAATGAATCAACCACAACTTCGTCATCCACAAAAATCCTGACCCCAAATTTGAGTTTTGATTTGAAGAAAGGAAACGGCGAAAATACTAAAACCATTACTAAAATGAAAGAGTTGTTAAAAAGGGCTGCTGCCGCGAAATCTGAAAAGGGAGGGAAATATATTGCTAGAAAGGTTCGTATTTATTTTGTTCAGTTCTCAGTTTTAAATTTAAAAATAGAGAAAAAATTCAGTGGCAGCTAATAACACATAATCTTGTATGCTGTTAGGCCAAAACAAGTTGATCAGTCTATTCAAAACCAGAATCAAACCAGTTTTTTTTTCAGTCATCTAGTAACAAAAAAAAAAGATTTAGTACTTGCATGGTTCATTATATACCCTACATGTAAATATGTCATGTATAAGGTTTTTCATCTACCATAATGTTCCTAAAAAGGGGTTCTTGTTCTCTTGTTTCCTTTTCAGGTAGCACAGTTCAGAAATAAAAGGACACTTAAAATGACAAAAGACGATGATCAATTGACCAATGACTCTCCAAAGATTAGTTTCAGATGGGAAGTAGAAAGTTGTTCGACGTTTTCTTCTGCATTGTCGGTTTCTTCTAATAATAAGAATGACCAAAGTGTTAACATTGAAATTCAGTCAAATCATGATGGCAATTCGAGCTTTGTAAGCGTGAGATCTGGAAGTTGGATCACAAGCGATTCGGATTGTAAGTACCCTTAGTTACATAGTTCATTTTTACAAACTATACTTTTTTCTTGTTAAATTTACACATTGTATTAATTTTGTTTTTTTTTTTTTGTTGCAACAGTTGTGGTCTTAGAGCTTTGACTACACTCGGGGGAAATATTGAAGAATTTGAAGATTATTTTGGTTTCTATTTTTTGAGGATGAAGATGGTTTTCTAAGCTTTTAACAATTACTGTTAAATCTGTTCATAAGTGATCAGAATTGTGTTTTAGGACACATATTTTGAATGATCTATGTACATCCTTTATGTTTCATGTTAGAACATTATAGGTATTTTAATTTGTTGTATTAATTCAAGATTTAAGTCCGAATCCCTCGTCGTTATGTTACCTTATTCTTTAATAAGATCTTACGTTATCTTTAAACAATTGATAACGTATTTTAATTTCCATGTTTCGTTTGGTGATTGCACGCGATCTTATTTCTAATAATCAAGAAAACATTTCATCATATTGGATTACATATGAACCGAGTTCTCTTCGTTCAAGTTGTACCATATGAAACTATCAATGATTGTTAATTAACTTTTGAGTTTTCTTAATCACAGCCTTAAAAGCTATCCATAAGAATTTGGTTTATGCATTGGCATGATATGATAAACTTTTAATCATTAATGATAATTACATCGAACCATAAATTACAAACAACGTAGTCACGAAATTCAGTGCTATTGACAATCATAACGGCTGTCATTATTATTTCAACTCATAATCAATTTTAATTTAGTTTTTTGGAAAAGATAATGACGATTAGTTTGTTATTTGATGTTTACCTATGAAGTTCGAAACTAAGACCTCTTGTAAGTATATCAAGACGTCTTTATCACTATACAGCTATAAAACTAATGGTCTTTTTGGTTAGCTCCTTTTACTAATTAAGTTCTTTGGAATACTTTGTTTGTATGCAAACAAACTTGAATCTTATATCCGTACCCAACCAAAACAAAAGTTCCTAGGATAATGCCATTACAAAAAAATGAACACGAAGATAAAAATAAAAAATAAAATAAAAAAAATAAAAAAAAGATAAAAAAACTCTAGTGAATTGAAAGCCATTCAATGAGACGAAGTACATGGTATGTAAAAGTGGACCAATTGCCTTTCTAAAAGTAAAAAAAGAAAAAAAGAAAAAAAAAAGAAAAGAAAAGTGGACCAATTCGTTGAATTCTCCTGACCCCAAATTCCGTTGAATTAGTCTCCTTATTCTCAACCACATTTCATTCGATCCCCAAAATCCATTTAAATCCAATAAAAAACAATCCCCAAACATTCTTCTAAGTTCTAACAACAAATTCATCAAACCAAATGGAACAACAACAAGATTCAATCAATTTCTTCAATTTTCTTAGCTCAGATTTAACCCAACTCATCTTATCTCACCTCCCGATTCGTTCAATCATTCGTTGCTCCGTGGTTTGTAAACTATGGCATTCAATCACCACCGACCCCTCTTTCCCCACGACGGCCATAAGTGCCACAACAACCCCTTGGTTCTTTATTTACGGTCGTAACAACATTTTTACTAAGAATAATCAAGCGTTTGCATTTGACCCGATTTCAAATGAATGGATTAAACTTCCCAACAATCATTTCCCAGCGTCGATTTCACAAGAATCGTCGTTGATTGGATCCGGAGGGTTCTTATTTAATACCAATGCTAATCATTTTAGCTTTTCCACGATTTTGAAACCATTTTGGCGGGAAACCACACCTTTGAAATACTCGCGGTTAAACCCTTTAGTAGGCGTTGTCAATCATGGGTTTTCGTCGCATTTGAGTATGAATTTGCCGACGATTATTGTTGTTGGCGGAGTTAGGTTTATTGGTGGGTTAGTTGATATTGAAGATCATTTAGCAGTTGAAATATATAACGCGAATTCAAATTCATGGGATCTTTGTCCGCCTTTGCCTGCAGATTTTAGATCAGGGAATTCTTCGCAATCATTATCATCGGCTTTATTTGGATCCAAATTTTATGTATTTGGTATACATTCGTGTTTCATTACATCTTTTGATTTGGAGAATCGGGTTTGGAGTGGGGTCCAGACACTACGACCACCAGGTGTGATCATTTCTTTTCTAATATCTTGTGGGGGCCAACTAATGTTGGCCGGATTATGCAATAATTCTTGTGGGCCGTCGTTTTGTTTATGGAGAATCGATGAATTAACAATGGAGTTTAGTGAAGTCGCAGTTATTCCGCAGGGTTTGCTTAATTGTTTGTTTGTTAGTGATGAAGATGATAGATTTGCTAGCTTGAAATGCGTAGGATTTGGGAACTTTATTTTTGTGTATAATGAAGAAAATCGTCGGAATTATCCAGCTTGTGTATGTGAAATTAAGTCGGGTTCAAGCAAGTGTAGTTGGAGGAAGGTTCCTAATTTACCCGAACCGGTTAATAGGTTTCATAAAGTCATAGGTTTTTGTTCTACTATTTCGCTTCATCGGATTCTTCATGGTGATGTTGCATAACAATATAACATCATCAGTAGAGATAACCGACTCTGATCTTTATAAATCGTGTAAACTTCTCAACAACGATCATGATGAACCGTACGTAAGAGAGACCGTTAGAGCGACCTCGGTACCAATGTCTGGCGAAAAGGTTCCAATGGTTAAGTTAGAGTTTGGTCATATCGTATCTTATATTTGTATAAATGATGATTAGTTGATATAGTGTATTTGAGCTTAGAAACTAATTCTGTTTTTAGAGCATCGAGAGTGATTGTCACGTGCTCAGTATTCAATTCAGTGTTCAGTTAAACACTGAAGAAAAACAGTGAAGCTGAAATCAGGGGTATTGGTTAAAAATGAGGTTCAGTGTTCAGTTGATTTATTTTTTTTGTTTTATAAATATAAATAATAAATAATTTAAACAAATAATAAACACAAGAAATAAAATAAAATAAAATACATTCAAGAAAAATACAAGAAATAAAACAAAACAAAACAAAATAAATAATTATGTAAAATGTTTAACTAAAAGAAATAAAATAAATTGTTTAAAAAACTTTTATGAAAAATAAACTAATAAGGTTGTTAGTTAATATCAAGTTAACTAGCCCAATTTTTAGATGGGCCCTTTTTTTTAGAAAAATAAAGAAGAAACCCTAACTGGAGCATCTATATTCCATCTTTTCATTTTCATTTTCTTCTTCTTATTCTTTTCTTTCTTTCTTCTTCCATCGGAGTTAAAAGAAAATAAATAAATAAATAAACACGCTTGCAAACAGCGTTCAAATCCGCACGTTGACACTGAATGCCGGACTTGAACGCCGGTCCGGTGTTGTGAATGTAAGGATCCGGTGTTCAAGTTGTTGAACGGCGGTGTCTTGGCCGGCCCACTCCCTATACTTTTACTAGAGTAATCAAAGTTTCTTCACTACATTGCATTTATACATAGATAGATTTATAAGTAAATATTTGATTATATATATCTATATATATATATATATATATATATATATATATATATATATAAGTTCAAATATCATTTTTATTGAGTTTATGCTTTAATTAGCATGTTTCTTCCCTAAAGGTTTATTCTCTGGGAATAACAACTCATGACTCACTAAATATTCGCAATCAATATCATAGCATCAAATAGGACCAACATTTCATTAAAGATTTAGCTAAAATATATACCTTAACTCATGTTTTTTATGACCAAGTTAATTATAAAGTTCTAAACATTCATGGAAAAGATCCGTTCATTCGAGAAAAACAGCGAACGAATTTGGGACAACGACGAATGGGAGTGGGCCCCCTTGTGTGGGGAGGGAAAGGGACGATACGAAGATGTTTGTCGTTAGTTGTAGGTGGGGGTAGTTGGCCGATTCGAGCCAAAGAATGTTTTAAGAGACGTATTCAGCAAATGTTAAAACATGCATACTAAGATATATGTTTAAGTATCTGAAAATGCACTTAGACTTGATACTATTTTCCATTTAATTCTTATATAACTAACCGGGAAGTTAGTCGAATTTCATAGATCGTGTTAAAACTTGACGATTTACGAATTACTCTAAGGACAAAAAACAGAAAACAGAAAACAAGTTAACATCTTAATAACTAGTTGTTTAAAACTGAAATAAAACAAATACTGTAATTATTTTCTTATACTTATGTCTATTAATTAAAACGTTACGTATGAGAAGCCCACCCCATTTGGGCCATTATTTGTTACATATCGCCCCAATTAGTTGGGCCTTGTATAAAAAAATATTTATGTGTTTAATCTGACATAAATAAGACTTGCCATTAAAGTATCCCTGTCGACGAGCTTTCACGATGAATGTCCAAACTCGACTTGAAAATATTTCAGGATGCCTCGAGCTCGGATCGAAAAGCTCGAATATTCGTATAAAAAATATTTTTAATACTCAAACTTATTTTATATTAGATTAAAAATAAAAATAAATACCAAAATCAATTCAAATATATAGAAAATACAAATAAAGTGTAAAGATTAGTTAAAAATATATAAAATAGTATAATAATATTTAAATTATAATAATAATATCATTTATAGATTCAAAATTACATATACATTTATATAAAAATATACATATTAATTAAAGCTCGATAACAGCTCGAGTCGAGCTCTTAAAGGCTCGAGCTCGGCTCGATATATATTTCAAGCTCTACTTTTAAGCTTGAGATCGGGCTCGAACTCGATAAAAGCTCGACTCGAACAAGCTCGAGCTTAAGCTAAGCTCGAGTTGCTCGATAAAAGCTCGACTCGTTTGCGATCCTACATTAAACTTTATTTTATTTGTAAATAAAATCATAATAATCATTTTATTATCCATGTTACCGCCTTGTGGATGTTCATTTATAAGTAAAACATCACACTTTATTTAGTTTGCAAAGGAATATCTCTCTCTCTCTTTTTTTTTTTAATATAATAAGTATGCCTATATGTAAATTTGAACCTATAACATCTTGATTGATGAGCTTTTTGTATACTTTTTGACTCCTATAAACGAATTATAAGTGTGGTGTCCATTGATATACACGAAAAAAAGATGAACTTATTTTTTATTTTATTTTTATTGATCAAGTGATATTGTGTTGTACAAATCAATATGTTGTCTTGCGTATATACAAAGCAACTTTAATATTATATTATTATATTATTGATTATTGATGAATATTAATTAGTAAACTGAGATTATCTTATAGTTTGTATGTACTATAACAATAATTTACATTAATCAATTTACCTTGTAATAACGTCTGGCAATGGGACACACAAAAGTCATTCAGAAAGCTCTCAACCTATTAATCTCAAATAAGTCATCAAAATGTATACAGACGTATTTGCGTCCAGATTCATTAACTTCCTCGTTATATGATTATTAATGTCTGAATATTTGTAGATATATAGAGAGAATATGGAAGTGAGTTCCAAGAAGAAAAACGACGACGTTTTCCATGTCGTTCATAAAGTTCCTTGTGGAGATGGTCCTTATGTTAAAGCTAAACATGCTCAGGTTTGTCTTTAATTTGATCATAAATATATGTATGTTACCTTATTTCATGTTTTATAATTTTTGTTTTTGTTGTTGTTTCTATTTATAGATCTATAAACAATTAACTAAACCTTATCATCCATGACATTGGTCACGAGTCCAAATAAGATCAAAAGCTTGCATATTCAACTTGTTGTTCAAACCTTTTGACTTTATATTTTAACTCTAGACTAGAAGATCAATGATTTTCTTTTAATAATCGAATCATCGGTAGCTTATGAAAATTTGTTTGACTGTGAATTACGAGTTTTGCTATGTTAAATATGCATTACTAGTCTTTTGAATGATAAATGAGCGTTTTGACCCGATTTCTAATTTTAAGCAGTTCGATTTTCCAAGTATGATAGATCATTTTGACCCACTTTGTCTAGGATTAGTGTTGATGGCTAATTGCCTTTTCTATATCATGTCTGAACGGATAATATATTCATATCTTCACTTCACTGTATGTGTTCATACTGGAAATCAGAATCAAACAAATTAGAGATTTTCATAAATCTTCGTTTCTCATTTGTATTTGATATTCATTTTTTTTTCTTTTACTGTTTTCGCCTAACCGATAACCATTATTTAGTCGATTTTTTTTATCAGCCCTAACTAATATTATAATGATGTATCCTTCTTTTGCCTTGTGAAATTGTTAATTTGTTTTCTATACATCAACAAATTTGTTCCAATGTTAATTTATATTCATAGATTTATCAATAATCATCAAAGCGGAAAATGTCACTAGGATGTTACGGTTAATTGTGAAATGAAAATTAGTGCATAATTATTTACTTGCAAATTTATAAGTACTTGATATGCGTAAAGACATGATACAATTATTATTTTTAACTAATAATCTAAATTTGTTTTTCTATGCACACTTGCAATTCATATATATTTTTGTTTTCACCCCCCATTTCGTTTTGATCATGTGATACAATTTTTAGTGCATGACTATTTTTATGTTCGTTGAAAGGTTAACAAGGGGAAGTACGGTAAGACGGACATTTTTAATTTTAATTTTAAGATTAATTATTTTTTTCTAAAAATATATATATCAAAATTGTTAAATTTAATACTTTTTTATATGAGATAAAAGAATTTTAAAAAAGATATGTGATACACAACTAACTTTTGTGATACACACTATGAAGTGTTTAGTGTGTATCACACATAAAAGTTGTTTAACAAAACAACATACATATATATATATATATATATATATATATATATATATATATATATATATATATTGAGATTAAAAATAAAAAATGCTTACTGCTATCGTAAAGAATGATTCTACAAAATCAATTATTTATGTCTCATCTCTTATAAGAAAAGTGAACACTTGTTTTCCTCCTATGAACATAGATTTATTTGTTTATAATAAAAAAGCTATATACCAACACACACAAAAAAGAAAATTAAAACATAAAACTAGAGTAATTCTGATCCTAATTGATATATAGTATTCAAACGTGCATGTGTATGGTTATTACATCCAAAATATATTATTGGACATATTCTAAAAATAGCAAATGAGGAAATTCTTTAGATGTCAAGTTTACCAGTTTCACCTCATGATTTGTTTAAATGAACCGGAGAGATCATATCAGTAATCAGAAACAAACACGTGGTACATAATCTCATAGGCCAACTAAAATCTCACGGGTCCGCGGCCCGTATTCCTACAAGTATTTTCTTTTAATTGAGCCCGTAGGATTTTTTGTTTACCGTGGGAGTAGTTTGAAATGTTGGATTTTTGTGCTACGAGTCGAATTCTTTTGGGTCGAGGAGCCTGCAGTTCCACGGGTGCATATTAGTGTCCATTTACAAAAATTGTGTGACACAAATCGTTGGGTGAAAAAGAGTAAAGTAAAACCTCTATAATTTAATACTCGTTAAATTAATAATCTCGATAAAATTAATAATTTGTCCGGTCCCAACTTGGGACCAGTACAAAATTGGACCCCAATCGATAAAATAATAAAATAATAATTTTTTTGAAATCCCAATGTAAATATATTGGTCCCAGCGAAACTATAAATTAATAATTACTAAAATATTTCAAAATTCTAGGATTGTCTAGTAAAAAATGAATCTATAGTCACTTGTTTTTTTGTGAACTTTAAATTTATATTGAGTTCATCTTTAAATCTCATCATTACACTTAAAAGTTGAGGCATTGTATTCTCGTATTGCAACAAAAAGTTACATGTGAAAACTCATTGCACTCACGAATATAAGCCAGCTCTTTAAATTAATAATTTATTAATTTATCGATATAATAATATCTCGCTAAATTAATAAAATATCCCGGTCCCAACATTATTAATTTACAGAGGTTCTGTATGTTGACTGATCATTAAAAAAAATCCCTTCTAGAACTCCCACCTTGGGCAAAATATAACTATTACAGAAAAATTAATATACTAGTAACGTACTCATCATTATTTTATTAATTTCGACAACGATAGTTAAAAATAGCAATTAATTTATATATTTATATATAGTCTAAAACAGAATAGCATTGAAGTTGTCACTAATAGGAAAGCTTTCTCTGTTCAGGTTATCCGGGGACGCTATGTGTCCTTTTGTTACTAAGATGTGAGCGGCATAACCGGGTATTATATTCCCGCGACCGTTTCCGACCCTTTCTATTGACACCCCCGAGATGCTTACCCGAATGACCTCTAGACGTCCGAACCCGAATGACCTCTAGACGTCCGAACGCCTTACCATTACGTCACCTTCGCGATGATTAACCGCAATGTTTGCATAAAAAAACGAATTGCCTAAAGTTAGATTCAATGAAAAGTAATTATCATATGTGTCTAAAATGACTACAGACTGAAGATAGACAACCATATATACAACAATAGTCTTGGACAGTTTTAAAGCAAATGTGCATACATAATTAATTTCATCAAACTTATACTTAAATTTTTACATGCAGCTGGTAGAAAAGAATCATGAGGGTGCAATAGTATGGTTTTGGAAGGCAATAAATGGAGGAGATAGAGTGGATAGTGCACTAAAAGACATGGTTGTTGTGATGAAACAGTTGGATAGAACTGAAGAAGCCATTGAAGCCGTCAAGTCCTTTAGATGCCTTTGCTCCAAAAGTGCTCAACAATCTCTTGATAATCTGCTTATTGACTTATACAAGGTAAAACCTTGATCGTCATCATCCATGTAGGGGCCGTTGCCCCATAAATGCGGCCCTTAATATTGTGTGCCAAATGTTTTGTGTGCTTACCATTCTGACAAACATTTTGTAAGATTACATACATGTGCAGATTGATTTTTTATTATTAATTCAATTCAATTTATAACAGAAATGTGGGAGAGTGGATGAACAAATAGGTTTACTGAAGCAAAAGCTTAGGTTAATTTATAAAGGAGAAGCTTTCAATGGAAAACCTACAAAAACTGCTCGCTCGCATGGCAAAAAGTTCCAAGTCTCGGTTAAACAAGAAACTTCCAAGATTTTGGTACTTTTCAATCTTTTAATACCTCTTAGTTATGACAGAAATACATGCGTGGATTGTTGTAAGAAACTTGCAACAATCCATTCATGTACTTGGTATGTGAGATTTTCATGTACTTGCAACAATCTATTTTGACACACGTGTAATTATTGTTGTTGGATCTAGCTCGAGTTTAAACATATAAGTTACATTTCAAGCTCGAGGTTTGATTTTTTATCACTTGTATTTGCTTCAAACTCGACTAAGACTATCCAAAATTTTGATTTCAAGATAAAAACCATTTGAATAGCTCCTTTGTCACAAATTATACCATCACGCAATACACTGTACATATTCATGGATGACATTTGGACTTTTTGGACCTGGTTAACAGGGAAATCTGGGCTGGGCTTACATGCAAAAATCAAACTTCATGGCAGCAGAGGTTGTTTACAAGAAAGCCCAAATGATTGACCCGGATGCAAACAAGGCTTGTAACTTGGGCCTTTGCCTAATGAAACAGGCCCGTTACAAAGATGCTGATTTAATCCTCCAGGATGTCGTAAATGGTAGGCTTCATGGGTCGGCGGACGCTAAGACTAGCGTCCGGGTCCAGAAACTATTGACGGAACTGGAAACATGGAGGCCACCATTGGATTCCCCGGATAACCTCCGGGGCTTGGATCTAGATGATGATTTTGTTAATGGGCTTGAAAGATTAATTAATGTATGGGCCCCCAATAAATCAAAAAGGTTGCCTATATTTGAAGATATTGAAAAATTTAGGGATCAATTAGCTTGTTAGAATTTTTATACTATTGTGTTTCTGAAATGATTTGTTATTTTTTGGGAGTGAAAATAATCGATCATGGGCTCATGTCAATTTGCTAGTCGGTGACTCGTTGTATGTAATGTTTTTGAGAGTTTATTCACAAACAAAACCATTACTAATTATTGAAATATTTGTTGTTGATTCATTCAAATAAAAATTGGTTTGTTTTGTTCAAATTGGTGCATGATTCATTCTGGTTCAGTTCAAAACCAAAGCTATATATTTGTATTAGTTTAATTAAGCTAATAAAACTCCAACTAGTCAGTTTTAAGTTTGGTATGGGGACTAAACATGGTTCAAATTATAAATGTTGAGAATAGGAGCCACTAAATCACTAAATGACCATGACATAACCATAAAATAAATAGTACCAATTTCGTTTAAATGTGTGAAATTATGTATGTATTTTGATTTTTGGGTATTCATAGTTATATATGAGTTACAATAATCACAATTTATAAAGTTATCAAATAAACCATGTTACCTATGAGAGGTTTTGTATAGATATAAGTTACGATTACAATAATTATACGGGTACATGGGATGTATTCCAAAATGAATATACCAAAATCAATTACTTAACAATTTAGTTATATAGAAACATCAACAAACTCTTAATCTTCATAAAACAATTTTAGTTATTAGTTACGAACACTTTGAATAATTAGTTCCCATTATGAGAATTACATATAGATTGGATATAGCAGGAATTATCATAAGATTAGGATATAATATTATAATCTATTCTATATAAAATAAACGAATTTTATTGTCTAATTAAATCGCTGACATCGTCATGTCCTAAAAATTTCAGTTAATTGAACAAAATCGAAGAATTTAATTGACTAATTGAATTTTTGATGACATCACCAAGCGTATACTATATTATATTTAAGATAAGATACAATTTAATAATAATTAATATTTTAATATATTAAGATGTTTATAATATAATCCTTATCATTAAATGTATACTAAAGTCTTAACAGATATTTAAGCCTTGGTTGACATTTATGATACCCTTAGTAAGTTAGTACTACGTGATGGTTAGTATGTAGGTTTTATCGTTGATTTTTTGGTGAATGACTTTTTTTCATGATGCTGACCATGAATCATATCTCTAATATCTAATGTTATATACGATGCATGTTGTATGGACCAGTTTTGTTACAACAACATGGAACATATTACAATAAACATATTTGGATCTACCAACAGTTCAAAGCTGGGTATTATGATTTTGAATTATAATAATTAAGTTTGCAGCTTATGTATAAAACGTCCCCTTTACAAAGGCAAATTATAATGCAAACGTCTATTACAAGAATATGAAGGGAAAAAAACAGTTCAGTTTCATTTCCAGAATACGACTGGAACGATCTTGAATGAAGCAGATTCAATCTTTCCAAAATATCTAAAACCGAGAATCGACCTAAATATACCTATGGCTTAGTCGATCTGAACCATTTTTTTTTCCCATCCCTAATGGCTAATTTTACATTCGGTTTCATTCGTCACTTCTCAAATAATCTCAACAAACAGTTCAAGAATCAGTTCTACAAGAAAACAAAAAACAGCAATCAAATTGTTTTCCTAGTAAAATGTCGACATCAATGGCACTTAAGATACAAACTATACAACCACTATATCACAATATAAAGCTTTTTCGTTACAAAAGATGGGCCCGTGTCACTTCAAAAAGAAACTAGCAAAATAAAACCATCATCAGCAAACAAATAAACATGAGACGACAAAGCCCTGAGTTTTTTTTTCTTCCCATAAATGAGATTTTTACCATCCTAAATCGCTGAAACAAAGACGTATCTTACTTGCCACACTTGAACCCGCCACAAGCCGAAAGAACTATGATGAGAATCAAGGCGATGATGATTCCAAGAACTATCAGTTTTATCTTCATGTTTTGTAACCACATCTTTCGCCTTATCTGCGTACCTTGCGTCCTGAAATCTTGTGCCTGCATAATAGCATCAAACGATGCTCGTGTTTTATGGTCCCATAAAATGTATAATATGCAAAGGTCAAACATAAAATACAAGGAAGTGACACCTTCAACCAATTTACTTATGAATGAGTCAATATTAGTTATGCCCAATCTCTAACAGGTAGAAAGTCACCCAAAGTCTACTTTATATGCATACAACCTCCCAAATCCATTTGTTCGACGATTCAGATTACTATTGTAATATAAAAAATTGTAATCACAAATGTAAATGAAAGCAATAATTACTCTATACAGTAATTACTAGCTAAACAATGTCTGTGGGTCAACAAAATCCGGCCCAGCCCAATTTTACCCATTACCTAATTAGCCCCAACAACTGTAACCTCCCAAACCCTTTTATATAAAATTGTAATATAATGTTTTTTTAATCATAATGAAAGCAATAACTAGTTATACAAAATAACTAACAAAAAAATGTATTAGGGCCAATCAGACACAACAACTCTATGGCTAACCTAACAAAACCCTCAAACCCTTAAGCCACAAACAAAAACCATCTACTTTTACTATTGTAAAATTCAGTTTCAAAGCATGACGAAGAAAGAAACAATTTGCATGGATTCACTAACCTGAGAGCGAAGGTTCTCCGTTTTATCAACCAGAAGCTCGATCTTCTCTCCACGGTCAAGAACCTACACATTCAAGATTACAAGAAAGATTAAGAACCAACATAAATAAATTCAATTATGGAACCATAAAGATCTGCACAAGGAGCATGTGTTCCAACATTTAGTTGAAATAGCTCTTAAGTTTTACCTTCTCGATATTTTCCATCATCACACCCTTGACTTCAGAAACTTGAGCTTTCACCTTAGCAAGCCTGCTGATCTCTTCTGGATGGTCAACACAATACTGCATCTGCTCCTTCAGCTTAGAACTGGTAATAAGAATTGTGAGCAAGGAAACATTAGTTATAAAAGTACAGACCTTAAAGGGTGTAAAGAACAAGAGCTAAATGGAGTATGAGATTACCCGAATTCTTTGCTAAGACTATTCGCAGATGCTGTTGCAGCTTTTCCCCCTCCATATTTCTTAGTGAAGTCATCCTTGACTCGCTCAAGAAAAGCCATTGGAACCTGTCTACCAACGGATTCAACGGCCACAACACAGTATGCTTCATAATTCAAAGAGAAGTTAAAACAGAGTTAGTCAACCTATGTTGAAAAAAACGAATGAAGCAAGCTATATTCCCGATATAATAATCAATAAAACTAAAACACGCCTCACATAGATGATTTGTGTACATTCATATACACTAGAAGTGCAAAAGATGATCAAATTTGAAACCCAACAGTTCACTTATTTAATGTTTGTAGCTAGCTAAAAAGCATTAACTTGTTACAAAGACTTCACCGCATGTATCATGCATTAAAACAAATACTATATAAAGGCATAAAGCAGATGCTGCCAATAGCAAAAACACAACCTAAGCTAGACTGCCAGATTTGTGATTCAGATCCAAAAAAACACTATGACCAACATGAGCCTTGCGTACTTATTAGTACATCTAAATAATACTCACGACACTTTAACTGATTCACGTTCACATATTACATTATAACTAAAACCTACCACAATTTCTCTTTTCATATAAAATACACAATGACATTCTACCTGTGGAGTTTGCTAAGAAATTCCATCCAATCTTTTAGCGTCCAAATATACGTTAACCGACTCGTTAAGCTTATGAACCTCACACCACATCGACACAAAAACAATTCATACAGACTCAAAAACATCAAGTTCATTAGCCAAACAAAACTAGCAACAGTCATCAAATCTACAATATAATGCCTAGTCAAACTAATCAAACATATATAAATCAAATTAACAGATATAAAAACCTAGAATCACTTAATTTTACCTAAATATCTCCAATCTCCACACAAACTAACACAATAACACCTAAACATTTCAAATCAACATGCATTTATCTTTTCAAAAAACCTACACAATGACATTCTACTTGATCGATTAACGTCCACATATACGCTAACCGATTTGCAGAGCTTACAGAAACACAAACCACGTCAACGCCAAATCAATAGATACAGATTCAAATACATCAAGCTCATCAACCCTAAATCTACGATACAATTATATAAATCACGACATGTATAACAATCAAACAACACATACTAACACCTGGAATCACGTAGCTTAAACTAAATAGCAACAATAGCTAACACAATAACACATGAATACTTAAAATCGATTAAAATACGATCAGATCGAGTAAAAACTTGTATAAAATACAAACTTAGGTCAGATCGGGACTTACTGAATCCGTCTTCAACGAGATAATTAAAAGTGTGACCATCGCAATTGTAAGTAAACTTATTGTTGGTTGCTGGAAGCTTCTGGAGACATTGAGCAGCGATGGAAGTGAAATTGCCGGTGAACTCGGTGTACTCGGCGAGAATAACCGTTCCTCTAGCAACGAAACTGTAGATCAACGATTGTTGTCCCATTTCTATCTTTCTCTCTCTACGGTGATTTGTGTGTTTTCTAGAGAGAGAAAGTGGAAATGAAAAGGAGTGAGTTGTTTTTGGGGGTTTTCTGTAGGTGGAAGAAATATTTGGAATTTGGTTTGAAAAAAAAGGGTTCTGGTTTTTTGGAAATTACGAAAATGCCACGCTGTGTTTTGTTGAATAGTACTGTTCTTGCCTTCTTGGTTTTGAATTTTTATTATTTTATATCCCTATCGGTTTATTTTTAAAATTAATTATAATTTAATGTTTAAACTCTAAACTACAAACTTATAAATTTTTAGATTAACAGATAGAGTATTTCAGATCTATTGTAGGGGAGCTTGAAGTTCATTTAGAGCACTTGTACTCACTTGTACTACTATTACGGTCTTATTAAGTTGTGGTTTAGTGTTAGTCGTTTAATCTGTGCTATAAATAAAGTTTGTAGTTTTTTCGTTTTAATCTTTAAATCATTTAAATAAAAAGAAGTGGGTTTGCATTTTGATGTTGTGACTACGGGTATTTATGAGCTTAGTCAGTTATAGGTCAACTGTGTTGATTTGACATTTAATCCAGCACAATGCAATATCATGACTACAAGTGTTTGTTATCGGTATCTCCTATGGTGATTTACTGATCATGTCTTAATAATAAATCATTTTATCACTGAATAAGGTTTTTTTAAGTTCATGATCAGTCATAGTACTTTCTAATATCTTAACTTTTGAAGTCAAATAAGTTTATCATAATCATATCGTAGATTTTTTCACAGTTGCCGACCTTTTAAGAGTTTCAATTTCTTTAATGTTTTATTTAAAACGACTTAAATAAGAAGTAGCATATATAATGATTGGAAATTGGATTGTGGTATTTTGTTAATTAACTACAATGCAGCAGTAGAAACAATATAGAAATTGTAATTGACAAAGTTAATAAATGTAGCAGAAATTAACAAGTACCACATTTGTTTTCTTGCATTCCTTCCAACTACAATACATAAATTTGTACGTATCCCCAACTACATGTATAAATTTGGCACATATTGCTAACCACATATTCTGACATTTTTTAAGACATAATGGTTGGTTCATGTACATGTGAGAGATAATCATGTGACAAAATTTATATGGTTTATTGTTTTAGTGTACGCTCAACTTTACATTTATTACTATTATATGCACTTTCAACTTTCATGCATTCTATTGTGTGAGATGAACTAGTCTAATAGAGTTTTAAGAATTGCTAATTTATATCATATTTCTCAAAGTTTTTAGAATGTTCACCTCATACGATAACGGGTATGAAAGTTGTGACCATACAATAGAGTTTTTAAAAAGTTACCTCATACAATAGAGGTAATGAAAATTAGGCGCATACAATAGTAATAAGTGTAAAATTGAACGCATAACCAAACAATAATCTCCAAATTTATAAGCTGACTAATATGTCCAATATTAATCTTCTTTGACTTGTATAAATGTATCCGAATGATCACCTTGACCCTTTGGGTGACTATATTCGTCTATCTACCAACTTCCTTAATCGCAAATGACTAACTAGTGCGTATCTGCGACTACTTCTTATCTTTCAGAGTGAAGGGAGTGGGGTGATGTGGCAAAGAATGGTCGGTGGCTACCATATTGAATGGTAACTTTTTTATTTTATGTTGTGTGTGTGTATAATTATTTATAAAGGTAAATGTGAATCCAATTTTCAGTTTGATGATTACGGGTGAAAGTTAGTTTCAGTATGATTTCAATATGAAAATGACGTGACACTGATGTATCTAACTTTTTTCAGAATGGTCAAAATGACCACTCCCTTTACTCTCATACCTATATAACAAAACTGTAAACACTAGCATATAAGACAACCGTAAACATTGTCATTTAACAGAAGATGATGATTTTTACATCATTATTTGTTCTCCTTCTTATACCACTTATTTGCATGTGCATTTTATAGTGTTGTATTGTACAACATCATAACATACAGTCATCATTGTATTAAGAAAAAATGAACTAGTTTTAGTAAATTGTGAGTTTTGACATGAGTCCTAATGTGAGTACCGAATATCATACCAACTGAAGTGATTTGTTACTGGTACGGTAAAAAGTGGTATTATACCCGTTTGGTATTGAAAATATAACAATACAAAAGTGAACAATGTTCAATGTAAAAAGTGGTTCAACACAAAAACAGAACACCACCTCAATACCAAACTAAATCAGGCTCACTCGCTGCCCTAAGCCCTACAGTTCCTTCGCTTACCGCCTAAGATGAATCTATTGCCTCCCCTCCCTTCACGAGTAGATATTTAGTATTGAATAGTGTCAAACCCAATCCCAAGCAATAGTCAAGAAGAAAAACTCAGATCAAACAATTCCATCGAATTGAGTATGATTGTATGTGCGATAGCATCTACTATGTAACTTAAACAAAACGATGACAAAAAAATCGGCGCGCTTATGTTTTCGAAATTTAAGTATACAAAAAGTTGAAAATAACAACTCTTTAAAAATCAACTTCTCATACATCCAAGTGATTCTCCGGGTATCTCACTTGGATATACAAATAATATGTCTCACTTGGAACTTCTTATATGTCTCAATTACAAAAAGGTCTTACAAATAATATAGTTATTCCTTCGTGTTACAACTTATCGTTTATAATTGTTAGCTTCTTTAATTTCTTTATGCTTTTGAATTCGTTAAATATTATTAGATACATTTATAGTGAGAGGTTGTTTGATTTATCTTACTTTCAGTTTGTAAGTTTTACCCTTACACATTCAAATTTGCTTACAGAAAGTAAAATTAATATGACACCAAGTTGATGCGTAATATACATGCTACCTTATATAATCTTATTGCAAATTTTACTGCGTTTTTTCAAATAAGGTAAAATGCTAATTTGATCGTATACATTATGTGCATAGTTATAACAATCAAATACAAATGCAACGGCTCGTGTGTACATACGGGTTTAAAATCTAGTTTCTTAATAAATAATAATATTATATAAATCATATATGGAAAAAAATAGAACCGTATATGTCGGGACTGGGTACTAAACCGGGAAAATACTAGTACCATACCGAAAGTACCGCATAAAAAAAGTTTATACAAGTACCGAATACCGTACAATTTGAAGTAGAATGGTACTGATATAGTACGAGTACGATATCAGAATTTCGGTACTAATCATATCACACTAAGTAAACATAGTTGACATGGAATAAGTGTGAGTAAATCTATATGATTTTTGTAGGCTATAATTTTAAAGTTAGCCTTTAGACACGTGGCAAGTCCGAACGGGAAAATACTGCGAAGATGATAGTGTATTAATATGGATAACTGAACAATCCAATTAAGAGAGTATTGAGTTAATTTAAATATTGTCTTTAAAATATTATCGTGTTAAATTGAATAATGTTGCAAATTATCAATATCTTTACACAAACATAATACACACACATCAATATATATATATATATATATATATATATATATATATATATATATATATATATATATATATATGAGATGAGATGGTGACTTGTACACCAATATATTTTAGTACAAATTATGCATCACCTATAAATATGGTTAATGGTGTATGATTAAAATGTGAGAGTGTAAATATATACTATGATACTAAACGTAATAATGATTAAGTTTACATAGAATTCTAGAAATATATAAAAAAAAAACAAACAAACAAGTGAACAACCACCCTATAACTTCAAAGAATACACAAACAACGTGTCACACAATGAGCCCAGTCCCATGAAATCCAAGAAACTATGGTCCATGAACAAAAGTGGCCCAAAATCTCTCACAGTACTGTCCTCGTGATTTATGAACCATTCCATCTCCAAACAACATAAATCTTTCATCTTTTTTCCTAAATTCACACAAAAATGAGTACATCAATATCTTCACCAATTGCATATTCTCGTGTTCCATCGAATTCCCAAATCAATAAAACCTCAAAGTCATCATCTTATTCAATAATTTGCCTGAAATCCTCAAAATATTCTGGGAAAAAATCAGTAGGTGTGTTTTTGCAGAAGAATTTGGTTCTTCCGAAACATGGGTTTACGTGTAACTGTAGCAGCACTCCTACTGACCCTGCTCCAGGTATGAAATTATATGAGGGTTTTGACTTTTGTGTATTGTTTAATTTTGACTCGTTGTTATTGACTTTGACCTTACGGGATGACTATTTGTTATTTAATTTGACTTTTGGGATAGTTTTCCTGATTAGGGCTGGAATGCTATTTCTAGGGCGTTATGGTTGATTTTGATTCTTTGATCAAGAATCTGGTTATGGACTCTAAGCGTGTGATTGTGCCTAGATGTACATTTTTACTTTTTTTACTCGAACTGGTATTGGGTATTTGGGTTTGGGTTTATATATTTAAAGTAAGTGTACGCAAATATGTGAACAAAACTGTTGGGTGTTTGGATGAGAATTTTGATGGTTTTGAATGATTAGATTTAGATTATTAGTTGAATATGATGAGGATTTATCCAAGTGACCCCGTGATAATTCTTCTTAAGAAACTTTCGACAAGCTTCTTCAGATATGATTATTTTGACCCAAATGTTCAAAAATGAATATCATTGTGATCAGTTAAATGCATTGTTAAACAGTCCTAAAGGAAAATTAATAATTTTTCTATAAGAATTAAAGAGATACAACTTTTGTTTTGGAATATATTTGGTATCGTCAGTGCTAATGTCAACGTTTCCATTTATTGAATAATAAATATTGAATACCATTTATGATATTTAATGATTTGAAGAACTTGAATAGAGACTCGTTGGCCGCAAATGGAATAGCTTAGTAGAAATTTCCAACTTTCATCGTACGGTTTGCTAGAATCACTATTCAACATATATGAACTGCATGCTTTCGCCAAGTGAAAGAAGTGTCATGAGATGAATTATAATAGTAGATGTGTTTTATACACTTCAAAATACTAGAAAGATTTTTAAGGTGCGCATGTGCATAGTAAAATATTATTAGTTATTAGTTATTAGTTTATAGTACAGATGCCTTTGTTGTTTTTACATGAAACCATGTTGCATGAGTGTATATGTAATGAATACTGCTTACCTCAAAATGAATGGAAGTACTGCCTTAAACATGAAGAATTGGAATTTACAGATAATGAAAGTAAACAAGTTTTGGATGCGTTTTTCTTGGGGAAGGCTTTCGCAGAAGCGCTAAATGAACGCATAGAATCTACCATTGGGGAGTTCCTGAGTACGGTTGGTCGGTTCCAAGCTGAACAACAAAAGCAAGTACAAGAGTTTCAGGTACCTGCAATACATATTATATGTTCATTTGAAATATATGTTAAAATTTATTCGAAGTATATACTATTTATGTTCAATTGAAGTATGTGTTATATTTTCAATTAAGATATAGTATATATATATATATATATATATATATATATGTAGTTAAGAAAATAAATAGACAAACGAAATTCTCATTTATGATCGTAAAAACTAATGTAATTTGAAATTCTGGAAAGCAATTGTTGTGTTTAAAAAGAAAAATAATTCAAACGAAAAGTGGGCAAGACAGGAAGGTTGTCATTTTAACCAACATTGTAACAGTTAAATCAGAACATGCAATATTTTTATACGGTCTAAATCTGTTTTTTTGGACTGCCATGCAGGATGAAGTGCTAGAAAGAGCTAAAAAGGCCAAAGAGAAAGCTGCACGCGAAGCCTTGGAAGCACAAGGCCTTGTTCCGAATTACGCCGCATCGAATATATCTTCACCAACTGCTACAGAAACTATAAATGTTTCTGCAGACATTGATGAACCTACAGTTTCTCCATCTTCATCTAGCTCGGGTTCTGAAGAACAGAGCGCGAATAATGGAAGCACAGACCCTCTGTTAGGAATATCGATAGATGATTAAGATAAACTGTGAACCAAATACTGTATGTGTTATCGACTGACCATGGTTTGGTTTTTGGTATTTGTTACTAGTTTAGGCTTTGTGGAAAGTTAAGCTATTATATGGATATGGGTTGAGTTTATATTATATACATCATGTTACTAAAGAGTAATTTTTTAACTCCTTTAGAGGGGATGTATGAAGGTGCCTATAAATGTAGATATTTTTAATTTCATGAATCATATAAATATCTTCATTTCAACTTATCTAGTCGTTATTTTTTTTTAGTAAAAGGCGAAAGAATAGTTCGCTTTGTGCACACTGTGTGGCTGCGTTTCAACTTATCTACTTAGGTACTTATGAAATGATTAATTCATAATATAGTTTCTCTAAAGGGTTAAAGTGTTTAAGCTGCTGTCTCGGCTCAACATGACAAAGTACATTTTGACTCATTACTCAGCATTACTCAACCTGCTGACTTCTGTACGTTGGTAGATAGTTGAATACTTGAATCTAAAACTTTATTTTAAGTGGTGTTGGAACGGCTTAACCAATGAAGTCTAAAATCCATTTTGTACAAATCGATGAAAGGTAACAAAAATAATTTATAAACTCGTTCATAACAAAAACAGAGAAATTAAATGGATCGTTCAATTCTCACCGATCCACAAGTATTCGTAAGTTGTCCAAAGATTACAATTCAAGCATATTTCCTACAAATTTTCAAATATTGCCTGAACTTTTCCAAAACTAAACCACAACTTTCACTGGTGTTTCATTGTGGATTCACTCTGATCAACCTTTGCTGTCAACTGAACCACCAGCTGATTCACTCAAGCTTTGTTTCCCTTTTTTGTCAACTGAACCATCATCTTCATCTTCATCTACCTCAACCACATCCATGTCTGCAGATCCTTTCTTCACATAATCCACTTTAAAGTCATAATCACCATCAATTGGCTCATCTTCTTCCATTGCAGTGGATTTGTTGGCTTTTTTCCTTCTCTTTTTCTCCGCTTTCTTTTGCTTGGTGTTGAGAACACCTTCTGCTGCATAAAGTTGTTCGTTTTGTTGGCTACTTGAATTCTTTACCTTGGTTTCTCGTGCATCTTTGTCTTCTGCCATAGCTTGATCTCCATCATTCTTCGTGCTGCTTTCCACAGGAGTTGTTTCTGGTTGCTTATCATCCTGTAGAAGCAAAAATTCATATAGTTAAGAACAAGATCAATCAGCATGGATGTTCGTGATTCTTACTGCCCAAGTAAGGTACAAACTCCAACTGCCTAAGCCAATTCTTTCACGTTAAAACATCGAAGGTACCCCTCAATTATTACAAATAAAAAAATCTGGTCAATATAAGTTGACAAATAGATAAAAATACTGTAAGATGAAAGTGATAGTTGCAAAAAGCATCCAATATTACTTCATTAGAGATTAGTAACCTTTGTTTAAAACTTTCATGACATCTTTTAACTTAGACGCATGTATGATACTTTAATGTAATGTGGGAAAACAATAGAAACCTCAAGCATCGACTCGTCTAAAGCAACAGGTTCCCTTGGTGGTATCTCAACGGGATTCAATTCATTTACAGATTTGAGGCTGCCAATATACAACAATTCGGAGACATATACTTCATGCACATTGAACTCTGATCCTAGTTCCGATACAATTTTTGCCTCCATAACCTCTCCTTCGTTCCTAGCTGGAGGCATTGTGTAGTATTGAATTTTACCTGCAAATAAGTGAACACAAGCATGCTTTAGTTGCTATATTTCTTTCATTTTCTCAATGTTTTCTATTTCTTGTTCCAGGAGCGATATACGGGTCTTTCACTTTTGCTATTAATGCAAACCAAAGGTGGCAAGACGGGCAGGTACAACAACTTGTTTACAGTCATAATGGGTTCAAGGTTGAAACATGCCTTTTTAGTATGGTCGCAACAAGTTGGGTGGGATGAGGTTGACCCACAAACACTTTTTTGTCCAATTTTTAGAGCTACTTGATAGTAAGTAATGTTTTGATTGTGATTACAACCACACACAAAATACAGTAATCAGCTCAGCTTTGAATAAAACAATTTAAAAGGATCCGTGCATGCCGATAGGCGGGTTAGGTAACGGTTCACAACATATTCCGGTTCAAAAGGGCCATTTTTGGTATAGGTCGAACTAGGCCGGGTTAGATTGGGTAGACCTGCAAAGTGTTCTTTGCCCATCATTAAAAACAGTAGATGCTTAATGTATTAATTATATGATTACAAAAGGTCAAAAACCGTATAATTACAGTAACAATCTAATCGAATAAAAGGATTTGAGAGGTGGTACACTAATAAGCCTTTCGGAAAGTTTTAACCCGTTTGACCGGTTCCTTTAGCTAACTTTTTTAATTTGATTCGATTGCAATAAAACACAACCTAAATCGACCCGTTCATAAGTAAATGCATATGCTTGTAAATGGATAAAAGTTCCACTAGTACAAACCTTCATTCCAATCCTGCAATACGACTCTTGCAGCAGCATCGTTGTCCAGAGTACCACCCTTTTTGAGCTTACCTCTAACAGTGGCTACCTTAGTAAGAAAGTCATCAACAGAGGCAAAGGTAGGAATCTTGTATAATGTTACCAACATTTCTGTGGGACATAACTTGAGGATTTCCATCACTGTAGTTCACATATGAAAGCATTTAGTGACCATTAAAAGTTATATCTATAACTTTTCACACTTAGCTTTTTGCAGCATATATTATATTTCACAAAGAAGGTGAAATTGGGCAAATTATGCTGTAAGTTGGTAACTTTTTAAGTTTACTAAACAAAGTTCAAAAAATTGTAAACTATGACTTCTTTTTTTTGGACATTTTAGTAAGAATAATGGTTAAGTTGAATCAAAGAGCCAGGTAAAATGATTCAGCAAGTTGATCACTTGTTTGAAATCATATGTGAAAATTTATCAATTTCCGGCCAATTTTAACCATTAATTAGGTCGCGAAACTGCTGGGCTGGGTAACAGCTCAAATGGGTTCGGTTCATAACAGAAAAATATTGGTTTAAGGAGTTGGATAGGATTGGGTTAACCTGTTAAAAAATATAATGTGGAATACACTTAGAAGACTTTCAACCTGTTCAGTCACGTTTCGACTCAATTCCTTAATAACTAGTTTAAACTGTTTAACCCCTTTGACCGAATATTAAAGATATATATTTATAAATCCCAACACAACCCAATTATCATATAGATGGGTTCAAAGTGTGACACTGAACAGAAACGCATATTACAGACCTTTCATACATGATAAGTTCAATTACCTGAAGAGACAGGATCCTCTAGCTTCTCAATCTTTATGCAATTTCTAAGAGCTACAGCCGCAGCATTCTCCCCAGATTTAAGCATCACAACACCAGGGCAGTCCAATAATTTAATATCCTTGTCCAACTGAACTTCTTGCATGGTTCTTGTGAGACCAGGTGTAGCTCCAGCATTGACCGCGTGGCATCTCTTCAAACTATTGATTAAACTGCTCTTGCCTACGTTAGGCAGACCAACTACACCCACAGTTATTGATTTTTTAACCTGCAATAAAAAGCATTGTATCAATATAAAATTCAGGAGTTAATCGTAAGGATGAACTTAGGATATGAGAGCGAGTTAACTTATGTTACATTTGATAATTAACGGGTCCAACGGGTAAAATATACTTAAATAACAACAAAAAATGGGCAAAATAGGTCAAACAGATTGAATGGGTTAGAAGCCTCCTAAGGTGTATATAAATGGTTACACCTTCCTAAATCATATTATTTAAATTAAAATTAATAACAAATTAAAGCCCTATATTTTATAAGATAAAACAGTATTATAACTATGTCTAATATACTCATTACATATATATATAAAACTAATAAAGAAAAAGTTGGACAAATCCAGTCGTTTTGTCAGTTGACCCCACCTAACCAACCGCATGAGGAGTTTACATAGGCACTGTTGACGGGGATAGACAAGGGAAAAAATGCGTACAGGTCGAAATGGGTATTATAGGTTTGACCAAACTGAAACACTTTCTGTCCAAAATTTCTTAATGTATTGATTGTTAAATCTAGTTACACAAAATAAATCTGTTCCAACGTTAACCTAACTTTTATCATGGTACAATTTAAAAGACTACTCACTAAAAATACTCTATGGAAGAGTCCCCATACGTCCAGCCCATTTTACCTGTTTCCTTAGCTAACTTTATATTTTTTTAATTTCACTCTGTAGAGATCAAACATGGCCAAGATAACCCATTCATAAGTAAATGTGTCAAAGATGTCAAAAAACGAAGAAAAAGAAAATTGAAACTTAGCTAAAGACATACCTCGTGACTTCTAGAGTAATTCTTCAGTAGCTTTAGAAGAGTTTCTGCTCCAAGACAGTCACTTGTTTGCAAAAGATTACTGGTCTTTTTTGCGGCCTTTAAGGATTTCCATCCCAGATTAGTTTTCTGCTTTTGGGTGCTACACTTAAAAGCAACTGCTGGTGACTCTTCTCTAAGATACTTGAGCCACTTTTCAGCAGCTTCACGAGGAACAAGATCTAATATCCAAATTTCAACAAACGTAAACGACATAAACATTCAGAATATGACAAGTATACAAGGGAAATTGGATGTGTATTTTGGAAGTGATTATGTGATTTTGAATTATTAGAGTCAGGATTAGTAATGTAATTTAACAGCCTGTAGCAGAAGCATTTGGCTATGCATTTGCTGTTTGAAGTTCTAATAATCAGATAATCAGTTCTTTGAGTGACTAGCAAATTCTTTCTGGAAAATAATATATTCTGTAAGATGGGAGTCCGAGGCTCTCAAAAGCAGGTTGTAGAAGGACAATTATTTAACTTTATTTTACCCATTGATGATCAGGTTTGTTGCAGCTATAATTAGACTTTTGACCCTCAAAACAAGCAGATAAATAAGAAAAGTTTATCCATATATCAAAGGGCAAAAGGAAGAGAATACATGAATATTACCTATTTTATTGAGGAGCAACACAAGATGTTTTTCAGGACCAGCTTTCAATACCATCTTTTCCATATCAGTACAACGGGTACCAATGGGATCCCGAGCATCAAGCACTTCCAGAATGACATCTGATGCTTCTATAACTTTGGCCAATTCCTTGTAAAACAACCTCTCTGAAATGTTCAAAAAATCCAAAAACTTCTATAATCACAATGACAACCGGATACGCATTGGAGTAACAGAATATCGTAAAACTGTAAAAACACCATATATTGTCACATACCCGGGGTTTTACTTGAATTATCACTGACTTTTTTCTGACCAAATTCTTGTTCTTTTGCAGAAACCTGCTCAGCCAGATTTGTTATATCATCACCATCATCCTCCAATAGACCTCTCTTCCTGTTTTTAGCCTGAAGTAACATATAGTGTCATTTCAAGCTAAAGCCTTGTAGCAGAAAACGTTATAAAATGACAAATTTCTCAAACAAAACTTAGTGCGCAAAATAACAAGATATCAACGAATTAAAAGTGATTGAAATTTAGTTCATTTGCCCCTAACAACACATATTTCTTAACCACTATAAAATCTTGAATAAAACTTGATATCCCTAGGTTGCCACTTACCATGCCATTTGTAATGACTGTAATTACTATCATTTTCTTCATAGTATACAACCACATGTATAATTGTTCATAACGATAAGGCACTATGGTTTAACTTGTATATCAAATTTAATCATTTGAAGTTGGCTACAATTTCACATTAACGGGTAAATTTAAGACTATAAAGCAACATATTTCATTGTAATAAACACCCTTACAACCATAAACTATACAAGTACCAAAGTAAAACAGATTACCCTCTCTTTCCGCGCAGCTTTTTTCTGCTCGATTTCCTCAAGCGCCTTAGTACGGCGAGCTTCGAGTGCCTTAAGCTCTTGCTCCTTAAAAGGCCAATCATTAGGAATACCTGGATCCTTCTCAACCTTAGTTCTTTTATTCAACCCTAGTTTTTTCGCTTCTTTCGCCTTTTTCTTATGGTGTTCCTTCACCTTCTTAATTACTTTATGCTTTTGTTTTAATGTTACTCTCTTACTTTTACTCTCTGCACATATTAACAGTCACATATTAATCACTGCAACTGAACAATTAGATACAATCACATGTATATGAACACTATACGAGCTTGTTTACTGTTTGGGCAAATATGAACAATTAATTAACAGGACGAAATGCATCAATTGAATTTGAACATAAAGATATATATATATATATATATATATATATATATATGTATATATATATATGTATAGAAATTTGCTTACTTTTGCTTCTTTTAGGCATGTTTGAATGGTGTGTGTGCGGTTGAGTTAAGTTGCAGAAGGAAGTAAGGGGTTATGAGGAAGAATTAGGGTTTTAGAAGAAAAAGGGGGCGCCGAATATTAATAGTAGTATTAGACTATAGACTAATAATAATAATAATAATAATAATAATAATAATATAATAGTAATAATAGTAATAGTAAATAGTAATACTTTTATCATTTTATGAAAATAATAAAATAATAATAATAAAAATAATATGGCAAATTACAAGAAAACGTATTTGGACTATGACTTCTAACACTAATATTGACGTTTTAATAGATATGAAATTCGTTGAAAAAACAAGATTGGTGATTAATGATAGGCTCAACAAGTTAAAAGTCATTTATGTTATCACATTGAAGAGTTCAATAATTTAAATTTAAAAAATAATGGATATTTTACATTTTTTGTGAATTTTCATCGCGATTCATGTGAATGCAACTCTAAACACATTTGTAGAAAAAATAAATTTGTCTCTGAAGTGTGCATTAACCAATAATCAAATATTTGTATAAAATTTTCTCACTCAATTTTAAGCCTAAATCAGTTTATCACTCATTGCAAGTATAAAGTTCAAAGAAGTCAAAAAATTAAAATAAAATATCAAGTTTTTGTTATATGTGTAAATAACTAAATATGTTTGTAAAGTGTGTTTGGGTCAATAATTAATACAACAATAGAACAAATAAACAATCATTAGAACTTCCACTGTGGTTGCTCAACCACTTCCTACCACTTTCGTCACGTTAACGTCATATCAACTGTTTCTTCGAATCATTTTAACCGACTATCAAGTACTAATTAGTGGCCATTTTTTCCATCGGTAGTTTTCCCCACTAATAGAATTGTACATCACACTTTGAAAGCTATACATCAAGAATTAATAAAGAATAACAAAGAAATAATAACATCGATCTTCGTCCGAATGATGATTTCATCTTGTGGACGCCGATGACGTAAAGGGCACTATGGGACAAAGATGGATCACTCTTGATTCCGATGGACACCGAGAGATCATATCAGATAAAAGTCAACATAGAGAGTTACTTATGTTATGGTGGTAAGAATGCAAACAATGTGAGAGCAAATAATATAGTTTTACGTTTGTTAATAAATTTTCGCATTTGGTTAATGATATATGGATTAAAAATGTTTCGATAACTTGAGATACACGTTATGCTTCACTCTATCACTTAAAAATGTATGGGGTTAGAACTCGAGATTTTATTATTGACCAAAAAAGCAGCTAATAACAAAATGCACATGTCATGATCTAATTGTTAACATAGTTGAAGGAAATGATAGGAGTATGTGTCATTACTTTTACTTATTTGTAATACATTATACACTAATGTGCACAATGCATTCGGAATACAAAATATTAGTATAAAGTCACTCCTTACATGGGCGGATCTAGAGTGTTAGTAGGGGTGCCCTGGCCCCCATCCTATTGGACTTAGTAGTAGAAATACATGTAATTTTTTAATAGAATTTAAACCCAAATGCAATTAGGTCATCACAAGTAGTCTATTTGTGTGGAGAAAACATTAAAATTCCACTATTTCTGTACATTTTTTACTTATTTTTAGTAAAATTTGTACATACACTAGGTTAAATTTTTAGTTTTGTAGTTTGGTATTATAAATTTTTCATAGTAATAATATTTTGCCCCCCACGATGCAAAATCCTGGATTCGCCACTGACTCCTTATAAGAGTTCTTACGGTATAAAAAGTGAAAATATATCCTTCTTGACGTCATTTCCCCATTTATCTTTTTCTATGGAATAATGAGTGTTTCACTTTTCTAGAAAAGTAATAAAATTCTGAAAAATACGTTCGAATATGAAGGATGAAGTTTTTGTTTTTCAAGAAAGATAACCTTTTTGTTATAAAAGGGAAAATATGATTTTTCTTTTCTTTGAAAAACTAATTCGAATTTGAACACTTTTTTCATTTTTCTTGCCTTCTTAGATAAGTTTTTTGAAAAATGTAGGAGTTTTCTATAATAATTAAATGCGTCTTAAGTTTTTTATTTATTTTTCTTATGTATTGTAGTGGCCAATTCCCTCAGTTATAACCGAAAAAGAAGTTTAGATAAAACAACACAAAATATTTTCCTCTTCTTTAATTTTTTTCAAAACTTTATGCTTTTGAAAAAGAACGGTTCGAGACTTCGAGCTGAGAAAAAAAGGAGTAAACCGGCCCATCAGGCCTAAAAAGCATAGAAAAAACTTGCCAATGCCCAGGATCGACCAGGCCAGGCTTTATAAACAATATGGGCCGGAACAGGCCCAAAGTACCAGGCGGGCTAAGCTTTGCTGATTTATAAACTAGACTACCAGAGGCGTAGAGGGAACTTTTCATGATCCAAAAGAGAATAATGAAAACATTCAATCGACACTTCCAATCTCTGTTCTTCTTCTAGCATTATGTAATTTCTGAACGAATATATGATATATATATATATATATATATATATATATATATATATATATATGATTTTTGAAGGTTTTGTGGTATTTGGTATGGTAAATCAGGTCTGATTCACAGAGAATGTATGATTCTTAGCATTCAGTAATGGGCTTTATTTGAAGTTTTAGTTTGTGCAATATTTCTGGCTTTTGTGCGATATTTTTTAGTTTGTGCGAGTTTTTTGTTTTGTGCTATATTGTTGAGTTTTGTCCGAGTGTTGTGCGAGGTTTTTTAGTTGCGTGCAAGATTTTTGAGTTTTATGCGATATTTTTGAGTTTTGTCTGAGTTTTGTGTGGGATTTTTAGTTTTATGCGAGAGTTTTTGTTTTGTTGTTTAGAGTTTGATGGTGTTTGAATGTGCATTTTTTTTTGTAGTGATTATGTGATATGGAATAATCAGAATCAGATAATTAGCTATGACAGAAAATAGTATTTGGATGTGTTGCTACTACTTAAAGTTGTAATGATATTTTTTGATGGTTTTGAGTGGTTAGGAAATTCTGATTAGTTAAGAAATTAATAGATAAAATAAGAAAAGAAATTTGTCTCTATATTAAGATAAAGAATGGTGAATAAGCTACTTAACCTTTTCATTTCATGGTAAAGACTAAAAATCTGACCCCTAATTGATCAGATAATCATAACCATAATGGCTTTACCTAAATACCACTAGAAAGTTATGATTGTGACTTTTGATCCACAAATAGATCATTTCATTTCGCGACTTACTAGAAATGCAGTTCTGGTTTGTTGTAAATTATGTGTTTCTCATAAACTTCAAAACTTGTTCTATTGGTGGATCATTTCAGGAGATGATAAACGTTATTCTAGTTTCATAAGCTCTTAATTTATGATCCATTGCTCTCACATATAAGTGAACTGTGTTTAGATATTGATTGATATATATGTAGTTTTTAAACTATAATTCATCCAAACTTCTTCCCAATGTCAAAGCTCATTAGTTGTCGATAAACACTTAGTTGCATGGTAAAGTTGTATTTTTTACTTATGTTGTGGGCTTGTAGCATACGAGATTGAAACATGCATTTTGAGTACCATATTTGAGTACTTCAGATAAGTTTTTCTTGCAGAGTTTAAGCAATCGATTTGGAGTTTCACGATAATAAGAACACGAAGAATCTGGGGTCGAATTGCCCTGCTTACATGATATCAATTCGTATGGTCCGTACAACTTTAAGTAGCCATGGATCTTGCAGATGCAGATTCACTTGTAATATCTGTCAAGAAGCTTTGAGTTCAGGAACACATTTGTGCTTGTGCAAAAAAAGCTACATTGACTGTGATTTTGAATAATGTATTGAAAAGCGTAATTTGTCCAAACGGGCTACACATCAAAACTATGTTTATGCAATGCTGATATTATTCATTTGTAAACATGCAACTATATAATGTGATATGCCTATTGTTGAGCCTTCATGGCTACTAGGTTATGCTAGTGAGAGTGAGGTACTAACAAAGCTATGTCTTTTGGGCTTTTGGTTGATAATGATGATGCCTATTGGCTTGGATCCACACAAAATATATGCCTTGGTGACTAGATTACTAATAGTTGGATGCTGATGCTTAATTGCAAGACTCGCTTATGATAAATAATGAGGGAGTTACTAACAACTCTCGACACAAAAAGGTTCAAAGTTTTGATCTTCGAATGAAATGCTTATTTTGTTTTATAAACTCGTGTTACTCACTAAGTTATAACCTTATGCGCGCGAGCATGTAGGTCTATGTGTTTAAACGGATGATTTGTACTATTAGAAAATTGAATTTTTTTAAAGGATATGTATTTTGGAAAATTGTTTAGTAACAGGTCAGAAAGGGCCAGGTGGGTTGATCAGCATATCTGTTAAAACTCTAATAACGATTAATGCGTTAGTTATGTGCCCGTTTCTTCATTTGTAACCGCGAGAGTAATGCCCTTTACTTATAGAAATTGGAACATATATTAATATATCAGTTTCTTCTATATTGGGGGAGGTACTACTGCAGTCTAATCAAGTATTTCCAGTACTTTTGATAAAATATCATTCGGGTTCTATCAATCATTTGACCTAGGAGGCTTCAGGTTATTCTAATATTTGCCTAATAAGATAAAAAAAGTAAAAGCATGCCATGAACAAGTTTTTCTTTGACTAATCACATGGAGTATTGTTTAAGTTAAAAATTATTCATATTCTTTAACCAAATACAAAATTCTACATAAAAACAAGTATAGTAGCCCCTTCTTTTGACCCAAAAGCAGCTTTGGCAGGAATAAAAGGATAATATTGTATAAGATTATGGGGTCTTATGATATTAATATCTGATAACCGACGTTATTAGTTGTAATCCAAGTTCTAAATATATGCAGGGAAGACGATCAAGTTCTGAACTTTTTGGATGACTGTGTTTATACATACACATATAATCAAAGACGTTAATACTGATGCCAATATACTGTTAGGTGCCTAACTAGAGGTGGCAATATGAACGGGTCATACAAGTTGGGACGTTGGGTAACGGGTATTATGTAAAAATATGGCGGGGCGGGTTGACCCACAAAAAACTTTTTTATTTGGTTTTTTAAAAAATTTCTATATATAATTAATGTCCTAAATCCTAATTATAATTACAGAAATTTTTTAACGGCAGTAATCTAATTATTTGAATAAAACAAATTTACAATGTTGTGTGTAGGGGTGTTAATCGGGTGGTTTAATCGGGTTTCGAGTTATTCGGTTTTTAAAGCTTATAATCTAACCCGTAACCCGATTCAAATAAGATCAGGTTATTCGGGTTCGGGTTATTTGGGTTCGGGTTATTCATTTAAATCCGAATAAGATGATATTCTAAATTTTCGCATCTTGAACAAAACTTAAACTTTAATAAGTGACACTAATAGATTATATAAATCATCATAAGTAACTTATATGTATATTACATATGGATGTATTTATATAAATCATAAATAACTTATATATATATATATATATAGTTATATTTGTATATTAAATATTTTTTGTGATTATTCGGGTTACTCGAATTGTAAAATATTTATTCGAAACCCGATTCAAATAAGACTGGGGTTATTCGAATTCGGGTGACCGAATAAGCTTCAAATTCGGGTTCGGATTCGGGCTAATTATCCGGGTTTGATTATTTGTGACACCCTTAGTTGTGTGCATTATAAACCAAAATGTCCACCCATTTGACCCGTTCTCCTTCTAGCTATATTTTCTTGATTTGACCCGTTTAGGATAAAAACAACTGAATTTGACCCATTCAGAATAAACAGGTCTAATAGTGCCATAGGTGGGCTGTTGAATAGTAAAATATGATAGGGAAAAAAGGTGGTTAATAGTAATTTGATTTGTTGATTAGGTAAATGTTTGCGGGCTTAAACATATATGAAATTAATGATGTCTTATAGCTCTTAATTTGTTGTTTATTGTTTGAATTTCAAGTAGTGGGAACATGAACAGGGGTTTGAGAATGATAGGTGGATTCTACTTTTAATAGAATTTTTAAAAGCAGATTAAAGATGCATTTTAGAAGATCATCTTGTGGCCTACCATCTTTTTTACAAGACAAGCTTTTTTATTGAACAGGACTTGTTACCATTACATTAATCAAATTTCAGTGATTTATCTTTTTATAAAGCATGGTTTCCCACTTGAGCCATTACTTATTGCTTCATTTATGAATAAAGTGTGCAAAATTTATTAGAAAGATTCAGGTGACCAACTTAGGTTTAAAAGCTCATGAAACAATGATCATGTGAATTAATTCCATATAACTTGCAAGTCACATGAAAGTAGTTGATCCCTCTTCCCCTTCTCTGTAGCAGAGGTGAAGCCAAGATTTAAAGTTCACGAGGCTCACTTCATTATGGAACAATGACGTTAGTTAAGTTTTACGAACTATGATAAAGTCTCATAATATTGACAAAATGAACGATATAAATCATATTTGATAATTGCCGTCACCTTTTTTTGATGGATCAGTGAATTTTATACACAGAAAAACAATTAGGGGCGAGAGCTATTCAGTCCCATTTCTCTCCGCCACTGCTCTTTAGATGCATAGTTGCTTCTCGTGTGTACAATTTAGATAAAAAAAAGTCTGGTAGACCCTCTATAAATTAATAATGTTGGGATCGGGATATTTTATTAATTTAGCGAAATATTATTATATCGATAAATTAATAAATTATTAATTTAAAGAGTTGGCTTATATTCGTGAGCAACTCTCAAATTAATGCATCGACCTTCAAAATTTCCATGTCCATTCGGAAAGAAGCATTGCAACCGGTCACTCGGAAAGAAGCATTGCAAGCGGCAACAACTCTTCACAACTTTTTGTTGCAATACGAGAATACAATGTCTCAACTCTTAAGTGCAAAGATGAGATTTAAAGATGAACTCAATATAAATTTGAAGTTCACAAAAAAACAAGTGACTATAGATTAATTTTTTAGTAGACAATCCTAGAATTTTGGAATATTTTAGTAATTATTAATTTATAGTTTCGCTGGGACCAATATATTTACATTGGGATTTCAAAAAAATTATTGTTTTATTATTTTATCGATTGAGGTCCAATTTTGTACTGGTCCCAAGTTGGGACCGGACAAATTATTAATTTTATCGAGGTTATTAATTTATCAAATATTAAATTACAGAGGTTCTAATGTATTTACGGATGGAAACATTTTTAGGGATGATTTTGAAGGTTGCCAATTATTGTAGTAGTATGCAGAAGAAGGAAACAAAGAAATTAAAATGTGGACCATGGCCATCTTCTAATTAATCCCTTAATTCAAGCTGAGGCTCACCTATTGAAAACAACACCCCCTTTAAAGTTGGACCAATTAGTAGGTTAATGAGATACTCTCATGATTTGATAATGATGTTAACACTTAAGACCCTCATGCATATGTATATATTGGTCATAATTCATATGGTTGGTGACATAAAAAGTTACACCTAATGTTTGTCTTAAAAAAAATACCACATGAAATATGATATATAGTTTAATAATAATATGAATATGAATGAATATGAATGTTTAACTATATATTGAAACAATATGTAATGTATCTTACAAAATACGAAATCGCAATTCTAAGGAATTTTTTTTTCTTTCGAAGCCTACACGATTAGCTACAAATGCGTTTTGACGGGCTAGCCTTTACGGTAACATTTATTAAAAGGGTAAAGGGATGAGGTTTTTTTGCGTTTTGACGGGCTAGCCTTTACGGTAACATTTATTAAAAGGGTAAAGGGATGAGGTTTTTTTTTCTTCAGGATATTCGTAAAGAAACAGTTTAAAAAGAGTAACTTAACCCGTAGTAGTTTTTGATATTTTTCCTAGATAGCCACCCCAAAATGGTTAGTTAAGGAGGTTTAAAAACCTAAACGGTAAATTTTGAGAGCCTGTTTTGTTTTCATAAAACCTAGTATCATGTGAAAATAATCAAAAGAAAATATCTATACAATTTTCGATTATATTATATCAAAAGTCTAAAGGTGGTAGTGGGAAACACTCTGAGAAAAGTGGGAATTAATTTTATATAATTTGGCACTAATTCTCGTGATTTTATGCCTTTGGAACTAGTTCTTTACTTACATATATACAGAAAAATTGATTCCTTTGAAGACTTGCTCTCACACCTATAAATGGGAATTTCGTTTGATAAGATTTAGTAAAAAAGTGAGATAATAATTCAATAAAAGAAAAAAAATGATTTGATTGCAAGCATATTTTATAACTTGTCTTATCAAAATGAATAGGCCTTTCTCATCAACTAAAAGTGCTTAGCTATAATTAATTGAAGTTTAAGAGGAACAAAATAAAAGAGACCCAAAATTTTTGTATTATGGTTTATACAATTAACCCAATTTAATGTCTATGATTTCGTAAAACGTTTATAAATGTTAACATTGTCCAATTCATACTTTCAACCTAAACGGTAATACATGAAAGATACTATTCAGATTACCTCATTAACTACTCGTTAAAATAAAATGTCTATGCATACCAAGATTAACAAGATCATTTATCATCCTCTTTGATTATCGACACTTGTACTTAAATTTTTGTAATTTTTCCTTCTTTTTTTCTCCGTCTTAAATTAAATGGTTAAGTTGATCAATATCATTATTAACCCTTGTTGAATGTAAATGAAAATTGATATATAGGCAATAATAGTGAAAATGAAACATCAACAATTGAGATAGGTTTTGTGATGACGCCCACTTTTATAAGAAATCTTTATGGTACCATAAGTGTCTCACAAGTCCACATCTTTGGCCTATCCTTCCACATGCTCACACTTACATATGGAATTCAAGAAAATCTATGGTGATATGTACGTGTATTATATATGTAGCAAGCATCCTAGGAACATGTAGGACCTACAAAACATGACCTACACATATGTATGTTTTAAGATATAAGATAGATAGATTCATATAAGTCACCCATACGTATTTCACATGTTTGCCTTAATAAGGTTAATTAGCTCCAAGCATCTACACTTTTTAATTAAGCTTAATTATTGGGATTTGTCGAAATTAAGTATTTCTTACGTTGATCATTAGCAAATGCATGCGCAACAAGAATATGGTTCCAAGACCTTACATCATTTTATTGACATTTAGGTATTTGTTCATTGATATTGTTGATCGATCACCTAATTCAAAACAACCATACCTTTCTTTATTTATTTACCTAATTTCCTTTCAAATGTTTTGATTGGATGTTTAACTTCTGATGGCTTATATTCTCATTTTTAATGTTAATTTTTAATTTTTTAATTAAATAATAGCGACCTTACAAATAATAACTAAAATTGTCGCGAAGAATGTTACTAATTAGTTACTTTTACGTATACATTTTGATAGGTACGATTAAATTCATGTTTTCATCGTAATTGATTTACATGCAATTGTATAATTAACTTTAAAAGTATGTCATTAAATATATATATATATATATATATATATATATATATATATATATATATATATATACCAATTTGAGGCATATAAATAATTTACGGAGAATTTCATATGTATCCCTAAAAACTTCAATAATTACATATATATCCAACACAGCTTCATAATTACATATATATCAACTCTTATATTTATCCATTCCTCTAATTAAATAAATAAACACTAATATTAACATTTAGTTTAAAATAATATTTTTATTAATGGCATTTGAAAACATGACAAAAATATGTTGCTAAAAATCAAAGTCTTGAACAACCATAGTAAATTTTGCTTTGTATTTTTATTGACATGAATCTAATTTATAGGTATTAAAACTCTCATCTTCATGTACATTATCTCTACTATATATGTGGTCCTACTTGTTTCTTGGACGGAAACTAATTTTTTAATTTATGACTTTCACCATTTGAACATCTTTTAACATTACAAAAAGCAACACTGCCATCACCAAATGGTTTTCATGCAAAGACTAGTAAACATATAAAAGTAGCTATATAGATCTTATTAAACTCAAAGTGATATCAACATGTTTATAATCCTATTCTTAAACAAGCTCACCAAATTCGGCCCATTTAAGCCAACGCAAAAAACACACATACCCGTAACTACTAAAAGTAGCTACACAAATCTGATTAACCTCAAAGTGACATCAACATTTGTAATTCCGTGCTGAAAAAAGTAATCAAAATCGACATTTAATCTAACACCAAAATGCTCACCAAAGCGACAGTGGAGTAATTTTTAAGAATTTAATTGTATTTATTTAATTAGAGGGATGGTTATATGAGAGTTTAAATAGTTTATAAGGATATATATATATATATATATATATATATATATATATATATATATATATATATATAATTATGAAGTTTGGTCGGATATATATGTAATTTTAAGAGTTTCTAGGGATATATATGAAATTTTTCCAATATTGGATTCTTGATCCTTTTCATGACATACTACAAAAGTCAACATTTGCACACTGGTTGATATCGACACACATTTAATATTTCTAGACTCGATACAAAATAAACGGACAAGAAGCCTATTTATGGTGGTAACGGGTTAACACAAGTTAAATCGATTATGTTCTACAGTTTATAAAATGTGAACAAACTGACAAAATTTTACGCTCTGAATTAAAAGCGCATAAAATATAATACATTGTATAAAAAATCTGTTATTTATTGTAGTGACAACTTAATTCTAGTAATTTGGGCAGTAAATGATTTGACATGATTCTTTGATCTATTTAAAATAAATACATAACGAACTAGATTAATAGATTATGGTTCAACTTAATGACGACACGATTAACAAATTAAACACAATGTGCGAATTAGGATTAGAGATTGAGGTATATAAACCCACCAACTCGTATACAACTTAAATTATCAGTCGTCATACTTATTTTCTGTTGAAATTTAACGATTTTTTCTCTGTTTATCATGTTTGTTATCGGAAATTACTAAAACAATACGTGTAGTGGTGATTGTGAAAATAATTTGTGATATATTATGAAAAACAAATGTGGTCTCTATAACAATATATATTACACACATAATATGAAATCATACATTTTAAGAAATGTTAGCAACTCCTAGAACTTGGTCACTTATGATCAATAATTATTGATTTGTGAAAATTGTCAAACCTTCTAAAGCAATACTTTTCACAATAAGTTTTTTCATATGTAATGTGGCCCTACATTTCATATTATCAAATATCAAATCATACATACATACATACACATATGACATATATAAAGTTAAAGATGTCTCTAAGTGCACACTCTTCTTATCAGATCGTTAGATCGGTCAAAATTAATCAGCTGTCTTCCAACGGATTATATGTATTAGTTAGCATTGTCATTTCTTAACGTTTTGAAAGAACGTTTGAGATGTCTCACTAAATAATAACGCCATAGGTTTTATCATAGATAGCCCTATGTAGAAACTAGATGTCTTTAGCATATACAGATAAATAAGTACCCGTTTGGAATTTTGTGTAATCAGGGTAATATTTCAACGGGATAATCTCTGTGAGTCGTGTCAATATCACTTTTCAAAAGAGATATTTCGACCATAGCGTGTTTGAGTTCTAATGCACTAAAATATACAACAGTACTATTGTTGAAGAATTGACATGATCAATCAATTATCCAAAAGAGTTCGACTAAAACTTCTATACATTTCTTGAGTATTTCAAAAGCACTAAACGGGTAAAATGATGAGGTTTTTTCTGTTCATGTTACCCGGGGAGATTTTTCCTATTCAGGTTACCCGGTAAGGACGAGTATTGTTACTCAGATGTATGTGACCTAATCGAGGTATCCCGTGTCTTTTTTGACCCTTTCTCTGGCAACCCAAAATGTACAACTAATGAGGTTTGAACATGAAATTTCTCATGAAGATATCAGAACACCAACCACTAGGTATTTCAAAAGTGTTAAATACGTACCACCGAACCAAAGCTATTTTATGTTTGTATTAAACATTAAGTATATATTGAAGGTATGTATTTAATATTGTTTGAATTCTAATAATTAATGAAATCTTAAAGGTCTACTCTATTGACTTTGTGACACTGAAAATGTTGTAGATCTATCATCCATGTAGTGATGTTTTAGAAAAAAACAAAACATAACACGAGGAGTTGGTTTCTTGTCTGCCTGAAAATCGGGAAGAAAGCTTGATCAAGGAGGTTCTCTGTTTAATTGTTATTTTGCTTCTTATTTGGTCCCATTTCATTTTTATTAATTTCCCCCTGCTTTTTACTGTTCTAAAACTATATTGTCATCATGACATCATTGGTGATTCAATTTATATTCTTTCTTGACTTAGTAAGAAATCAAACTTGAAAAAAATATAATTGTGTAACTAGAGTGTGTCGATTTTAATCGTATTTTATGGCTTAATTGATCAACGGAATAAAGGTTAATAACGCGTTGTAATCTTGATGGTATTAGTTGGCCCGGTTACAAATTGGATTCTGCATAGATTGAGTCTTAAGGGTATGTTAGATTGTTAAGGGCTTCTGAAGGCTTTTAGTTTAATAAGTTTCAACTTTTATAGGACCAAGAAAAAAATTGATGTTTGACAACAAAATAAAGAGGAGTTTGTTGGAAAAATAAAGCTAGTAACCTTAAAATAAAAATGTCTTTAATTAGCTTTTAAAAAATAAGCACCATTCACAACCTTCGACTCTCGGCTTCGACTCCAATAGCTTTAGTCATCAGCTCTAGCTAGTAACTAAGCATATCCTAATTGGTAATCATTACATATAGTTGTGTCTAATAAAACTCGACCCAAATAACATGAATTCTTAGTTCAAAAATGTCATTTTGCGATCCAATATGATGGTTTAGAGATTTTTCAAAGCCGACATAAACATGAAAAAGCATTGACTAGCCAGAAAACCACCCCTATTATATGTGGATTATGTTAAGAAAAGTAAAGATAATGCTTTCATGGAGCTACCCCCTATTAGGGTATCAATCTTTTTTAATGGTATTTGTTTAATTTTGGACTTTCGCAGGCAAAAAAGACGTACATAAAAGCTTTGTTTGCTAACCACTCATTAAAAGGAGGGTTGTGACTTACATACATAAGTTTAGTGTGAAATTACAAATTTGGCCTTTACGTACACATACCAATTTTCCCATCTTTCACCAATAGTATATATATATATATATATATATATATAACTTTAATATAAAATAATTCAATCATACATGGAAAATATGAAGGTGGGGAGGTCCCATGCAATACCCATCATGGGAGACAAATTAAACGAGACGTACGTACAATATATTGTGTGTATTGCGAAATAAAGAACAAGATGCTTTGCTTTGTGGGTGCTTAATTAATTAATTTCTTTTCCATAAAATAATATTAATCTACTCTATTTTCACATTATGTATTAACCAAAACCTTTGAAATGTTTTTTTTTTTGTTATAAACTAGTGTCTAGTGAGTATTATATATGAGGATATATATAATTATATTGGTGACGTTGACGACACATTAATTTTGTGATGTTGATCAATTATTAAACATCAATTTTATGTTGTTAATCATAAAGTATTAATTGCAAAAGTTGATTGAGTTGGAAAAAAATAAAAGGAAATCTTATAGTTAGATATAGGACGTCCTTTCAGCAATTAATTATTAGTTTTTGCCCAATCTTTTCAAAAACTCATATATACGACAAATAAATTCCTTTTATTACTAATTGATCGATTAACGTCTCCAAATCACCTCTTTTTGTATATACAAAGATATATATATTCTCCTGATCAAAAACTACATTCCAGAAAGGTACGTATAAATACTGCTGCAATAATTTCTACTAGCAGTGTACATTGATTTATTTACTCTGTATCATATACGAAAGTCAAAGTCTTTAAAGCTGATTTTTGAAATTTCATCAACTACAAAATGTATTAGAGGTCAATATACTTTTTTTTTTAATCATGAAATAGTATAATTTACCGAAAGTAATATCCTCCTTTTTTTAAAGAAAAATAAAACTAATTAATTTAATAAATTATAATCATTTTCTTTAAAAGAATAATATTAATATTATTAAAAGTAAAAAAAAAAAAAGAAGAAGATTTCTTGGGCAAGCCTACAAGCAAGAAAAAAAGCATACAAAAACACATTCTCCTCTTCTTCAAATGCACCACCACATAACTTTCTCTTACTCTTTCTTTATTGTATTCTTCTCTTTTTCTTTTGTTCTTTTCAGACCCATTGCCCATATGAGTGCATTTTTCAGCTTTTTTTGTAGGACAAATATACCCCTTTCCTTTACTCGACAATTCCAAGATCATATGAATATATTTTTTCACCTGAATCTATTGAATAGTTTGTAGCTAAACTTGGCAAGATGGATAGTTTCTAATCTCGTGTTAGAATACATCGTATCAATCGGCTTAATTAACTTGTCATTCATGTCCCTGAACCAAGTCATTTAGGTTCGCGTCACAAAGAGTTGAATTCGACGCTTTAAGAATAAGTGATGTGCAATCAAAGACATTACATATCGTTTAGACTTTCGATATTTGAAATTTTTCTTGTAAAATTAAAAATCTCATCATTGAATTCACCAACACCCTCCTTTCTAAATTGAATAGTATCTAATGTATGACTAACTGCAGAAACTTATTTGGTTTCCATATTTTCTATGGTAGTTGTCCTCTAAAGGGAAAAGCGGTTGTTTTGGACAAAGGAAAAGGAAGAATGAGACTTCCACAGTTGTAAACATTCTCACTTTTCTTTATTTGGTTAAGTGACCAAACTTTGTTACAGAAGACTGCTTTCTATTGCCCCATTTTTATCATTGGAAACACAAAATTATATTTTTTTTATAGCTATAGCTATTTTTTATTAACATTTTATAATTTGTTAATAGAAAAATATATAAATATTTTCAATTTGAAAGAGTAAGCACTATAAATAGGGGATATAGAGTATATATTGTCAACAAATGCAGATGATATGTGTTTGCTCACCAATTATGATGCAAAATTACTCCATTTAATCTATACATGTTACCCATCAAGTTTTTTACATACGTATATATTTTATCTCTATTTTTAGTCAAGAACATGTGACTTGCGTTTTATTAACAGCACTTATTATTTTCTTATATAAGTATTTCTTGATTTCTTGAAGAGAAAAAGATTTACATTTCTAATCTATAATAATGCATAAATGGATATTTATAATTGATCATATAATTACTAAAACACATAGTTACACATTCCAACACATATGATATGCATGTTCCAAAAACTTAATTCAACTTTGATTTGATCGGGTCCTTAACCTTTATTTTGGTTTCTACTTTAAATGGTATTTCTAGCACGTACAACTATTAATACGATTGTTACTATTTCTAACATATTCAAACTCATTTACTATTATTGCAATTCGAAAAAAAAAATAATGATAATAAATTGAGGGATGAACATGCACAAATATTTTTAATGAATGTAATATAACTTTGCAATTTAAATTTAAAATAGTAGTAATAACAAAACAACATTGTAAACACAACCATAAATGGGTAGTTACATTCAAAAGAGAATATTATTAACCTTTTTAAATGTAATTTAGAAAAATATATTAAATATAGCTTATAGTTATTATAATTATGTTGCTATGAACATTATTAATAGAGTTAAAATCTAAGTTGTAGTACTTTGCAAAATGAGTATTTTTTTTATTAAACGAATCAATTATAGGAGTTAAAATACTATAAATAAAAGTTTATTATATAAAAGATGTGAATTTAAAGTATGTTAAAAGGACTAAATTGATTAAAAAGTATTTATTATTTTAATCCAAAGTATAGAGTACTAACATTTTTGAAATTTAATTCTTAAAGCTTTATATTCATGACGTACATATTGAGTGTTTTTCGTTTTAAGTTTATTAAATCAACTTAATCATTTAAAACTGATTTTAGATAAACTTCGTAGAAAATTTGATTAAGAGTGAGATACATATTTAAATTGACTACTTAATAGAGTATAAATACTTAATAAATAGAACAATCCAATTCCATCGACTTGAGAAAGTAAAAATCTGCTTCGTTGAACACTTCATACTATCTGAAAAATGAAGTTCTTCTATGTTTTAAGTTATGAAAAATGAGCAAACATACTTAAAAGAATTACATTCGTACATATAAAAACATACATTTTTTTACGTTGCGACGTAATATGCGGGTAAAGTCCGGTGCCTTCGCAAACGAAGTTCAGAACTAACACAATCACAGGACATCGAGAGACCCTATCTTACTGCCGCTCCTCCCCCAGTAATAAATATTTCACCAACTTAACATATAATTGCAACTAAATGTAATGTCAAAAACCAATTGTAGTAAAAAATGATGATAGAACGATTCAAACTATAAGTACATTTCTTTCATGAAAATACTTTAGGGATAGCTAAGTAATTTACCCCAACCACCACCTAGCTTTGGCTATATCCTTTCCTATACATGACTTTCAATATTTGAACGCTTTAATTACTACTAGTTATTTACTCAATTTCAAAACTTCTTTTGCACCCACTTTTCTCTCCTCTCTCTATCTCTCTCTAAATCTCTCTTCTTGGGGTGGTGCTCAAGATTTAGTCCTTGAGTGAATGCAATTGGTTAATGGATATTGATCTCTCGTGGTCTTTTGGGGGGTGGTGTCTTTTTTTATTCCCAGAAACAATCAATTACTGCATGGCTAAATTGAGATCCTCTTCACAAAATTTTCAATTCTCAAACCCTAATTCTTGTTCTCTTTATATTGCACTTTTGCTCTTCATTTTATTGATCACTCTCCTTCAATCATCTACTTCTATGGCTGTTGCATCATCTTCTACACAACAAACTACGACCACTTCTAGTACTTCTCATGATAAATCCTCAACATCAACAACCACTATGAATTTTCGTCCGAAAAGAACTCATCGTCAATCACATTCAAAGCCTACACGATCATTTGAAGCGGGTGCTCATGAAGTTCCAAGTGGACCAAACCCTATTTCAAACAGGTAAGAGTTGGATCAATGTTTTGTGAATCGGTGTGATCGATTGGATTGGTATACCCATGAAAGAGTTTTAAGAAATTGTGGCGTCGGTGGTAATGATACAATCAAAAAGCTAGCTTTTTTGCAATGGTGTTATGAATAGTATATGATTATTTTTAGTGGTTTGATTTGGTTTGTTTTTTACCCTGATCTACATCATCCTCATCTTTATCAACTCGAGACTTCGTCTTTTTAAGAGAAAAATGTATAGCAAGAGACACTTTTTTATTTTTTTTATATATTATATCTATGTATATGTACTCTCTTCTCCTTTATCTATTTATCTATCTATATGTTTTGTATATAGATTAAGAAGTTGATGAAGATGATAATACTAGCTAGTACTTATTTTCTACTCTTCTACTTAGGTTTCTAGGAGTGGTGGGGGTAATTCATATACTATATATTTTGAATCTATGTGATTGGTTTGTGTTTCATGAATTGGTGTTTCTCAATGGTTATTGCTTACATAAAAAATCCAATTCAAACAAATTCAAAGATTGTGATTGATTACGTATGGTAGCAACATAAATTTTTTATTTTTTTTGGCACGATTTTTCTTGCAATATTTTACTGAATTCTTCAAGAAACAAGCCAGCCATGAGTGGAAGGCACCATGGTTTTGTTGTTGAGGTAAATGATGATAAGAAGATGATATATTCTTGATATCACACTATTTTCAATGAAAGGTAGTGGATATTAGGGTTTTGTTGAGGTGAAATTATGATTTTTTAAAACAAATAGTCTTAATTAGTCTTGAATTGTAATAGTATGAGTTAATTAGTATGATTCATGATTATGAATCCAGTGATAGTTTTGGTGAAATTTAAAGAGGATTTCATGATCTTAAAATATATATACTTATTTTTACAAGTAATCATGTATAAGGGAGGGGGTGGGATATTAGGGTTTTGTTTGAGATGAGAAATGATTAAAAGATGATTTAGGTAGTTGTATAAAAAGAGTAATGTTGTCAAGTCATGGCAAAATTTCTTTCTTTAAAGGGTGGTTATCAAATTATTGACTAATACTTTTTGGTCTTTGCAAAACACAAAATCCAATAAAGCTCACTCACACAATCATCATGGCTACATGATTTGCTAATGACGACAATATATTTGATTTTTGTGAATTATTGTGATCGATTTTAATATAAAAAAGTTATCATAATTATGTAAATTTTATATGTGTTATGTTTTGTAACAAAACCCATTTTTTTGGTAAATTTTGTTTAAAATTTGCTTTATCTTTATAAAGTGTGACATATTTTATTTTATTTTTTGTATAATGTAGTTTATAAATAGTAGTAGTAGTATTTAACACTTTTGTTTGCAATATTTCATCCTAGCTACCAAATAATTTAGATTACTGTTGGTCAACTATTTAAAAATGTATATAGTTTTTTAATTAAGTTTTCTTTTTAGTTAATAATAGTATAATAATTTTTTTTATTTGTGGGTGTGATTTAAGTAAGAACATCTTCTTTAACATATATGCTCAATTATTAACTAAATTTATCATGTTTGACAGCTCTTATCATGATTTTGCTAGTAATTTAAAGTTTATTTTCATTGACAGTACGTATTATTATTTTTCAAATAAATGGAGCATTTCTTACTTTATCTTGTTTTGACAAGAGGACATAGTTTTTCCAACAACGATTTCTGAAAATGAAAATAAGAACTTTTTTTACCATACACTTTTCTATGATTATTTGCGTTATAATCTATCCAACACGCAATCTCAAACATCCGATAAATGCCACATCACTTTAAGAGAATGAATCAGCATACAATATTAACTTTATAAATACATGAATAATCACAAGCAGATATAAATTACCCAATCAATGAAGTCCAACTATATTAACTTAAAAAATTTGTTGGGGTCAAATCCCTTTTACCCGTAATAATTATATTAACTTAAAATGGAGATTATGCGAATCAATTCAAAAATGCATGTCCAAGTATTCCCTTTTAAGGTCTTTGTATTGATTGTACTAGTAATAGTAATGGATTTTTCTCAATCAAGAGACACTAAATGGGAGATGTCCAGTACGTTCTCTTGTTTCTCATCTTTTCCGAGAGTTCATCAATGTACGTACGTGTCATTGAATCTCATTCTTCTGCCCAGATCATCTTTACAAGATTTGGATAAAGCTAGTCATAAAATACCCAACGATTCACCACCACCAAAATCTTTTAACCCCTTTCATATGTTTCACATGATTGATTTTATCTTTTAAGGTGTCTAATAAGCTCCCCATATTTTTAGGCAAATGATATTTCCATCATCTAAATTTATAAATCCACCACAAATATGTATTAACAAGTTGTACAGTATAACATGTTAATGTATACTTGCGGTGATCTATCAAATTTGGATGGTGAAAATGTTGCTTTTACACACTAAAATCATCATACCAAAATGTATGCTCATTTTGGGCTTTTTAAGCATTATGCTGGTTGAATGATGTGGCTCCCTATTTTACTAGGTTGGCCCAAAGCAAGTTAAAGCCCACGTGCATTATCAATTTTCATAGAAAATGCCTCAAAGCTTTCTGTTACAAACAGGGAGAGATGATCTCTCATGATGAAACCTAAGAGGCTAAGATACGAGTACTATTGCATTAACCCGACTTAGATCTATTGGTTGTTTTTTATAACTTGCAGTCCATTATGTAGTAGCCAAAATTTGAAGAGAAACAAGCAGACCATCAAGGTGATAGGAAAATTCAAATCCAAATTCGAAGAGCTACACAAATACCAGCAGATGCTAAGAACAGAAACTACAACATGAAATTCATTTAGTTAACTCATTGTCCACTACACATATGATATTAGTAACACTGCTTTTTACTCTACTACCATTATATAAAAGCACTACGGATTGCAAAAGTACCAACCGAGGACAGAAACTACAATACTAATTACTTAATATTCATAAGCAAACTCATCATCTAATATACTCATATTTTAAATTCTATACTCATAATTCAAGCATTTTAAATGAAAACGAAGCCCATAGTTTTTTATTCACATTTTTATAAACCAAACACAACCTAATACATTATTTTACGAATACAATAAAAAGAAAAAGAAAACATAATGTTAATGTTATCCAGCATAACAACAGTGATCAAAGGGTTGATAGAAAGAGAAAAAACCATTTTCTTTATGCTCACAAGCTCTAATCGTTTTATTTGGTATTCAAATATTGTTACTCAGACCATTTTTACATGTTCTAAAAATGACCCATTTAAACCTGATTTTGGTTTACCCCGTTACCTCCAGGGGCGATTCTTGTTTTACATGTGTGGGTTCATTGCACCCACTATATGTTCAAAATATTTTACAAAGGATTAGATAAATACATAAAAGACACCACTTATAATTAGGTTTGGACCCCACTTAAATTAATGATTAAATATTTAGAGATAAAAATCCATCGACTACCTTAATATTGAGCCCAAACATTTAGTCCAACTACACAAATAAATTCATTGAATTTAACTTATCTTGATCATTTTCATAAAGTACAGTTACGAATAAATAAAATTTGCACTTATGTTGAATAAAAAGTCTAGACTTGCTATCCATAATTCTATAATTGATTTTAGTGCAAGTCACTCTATTGTATTTCTTCCTTTTCCGATTCACTCTCACAATAATACTCACTCATGTAGAAAATTTAAATATTCTTTTAACTGACAGGTAACTTATTAGCATGGTTGTAACTTTATCTCACATAATGTGTTTAATTTTTTTGGGTTATTGAATTACATAAAAAAAAGTTGAATTAGTTAATATCATGTTTTATGTTACTATATCGAACATTACACATGTTTGATTGTGACAACTCGTAAGGAACAAGCTAGTGTATCAACTATCATATTAGTTTTCAATTTCAAATGTTCAGATATTAATAAAACGTCTGCATGAGTTATCTATTTTTATTTATGTAACTATTCGATCCGACCCGACCTATATTGCAAATACTACCATTTTTAACTTGTTGTTTCCCCGTCATAAAATTAACAAAATTGGACGTCGGTTGATGTAAATCTTATATTCGCCACATGTAAATCTTATATTCGCCACTGGTTACCTCGTAAACATACTCCAAACTCAATTCAAATTTGAAAACATAAGCATACATATTTACACTCAAACACACAAGCATACACATTTACCGTCACAAGGGTAACATCAATCTGCAAATCAATTATAATTAATCTATGCTCCTGCTAATTTACGCATTCAAAATTCTAACCTGAAGGCGGTTTCTAAACAATTCACTAGATCATAAAGATCTAACGCATTGACTTTGACATCAAACCGTTTCTAGAACTCGTACCCCATTCCATTGCTTCTGCAACTTCTCTTTCTCGATCACTAGCATACACTTTATCCTGCTTATGGTAAGAGGAACATGATATGGATGATTCCGAAGGAGAATCAATTAATTCTATTGAATCAGTTCCATCTCCAAGGAAACTGAGGGCAGTGACTACGTCACTGATCAATGGTCGAACGGATGCATCATCGTTAAGACACATGGCCGCGACTGCTATTGCTTGGTTCAACCCTTTATCTGGGTAGTCTCCTTTTAGTAACGGGTCAGCTAGTTCGGTGAACCTTTGTGGGTTCTTGAAAATTGGGTCTGCCTGTTAGTTAAACAACAAATTTACATCAAAATACGCTCTAGAGAATTTCTCTCTAGTCTGTCAGACGGTCTACGTCCTTTATGGGTCAAAATGAGCACCATTATGAGGATGGGCCAAGTGGATCAGGTTGAGCCACCAACAATTTTTTGTCAATATTTTTAGTTTCTATAGATAAACTAAAGAATGATGTTTAATTGCAAAAAGTATTTAAAATTATGAAATCGGTTCTCTTGTATTAGGCAACAGGTAAGTCGCACAGTAGCTAAATTTTGTATTTCGGGCACTCAACTTTTTGTTACTGTCAAAATGGAAGATTTTCTTACCTTTTGAAGCATCAAGCTACCCAAAAAAAGATTTTTGAGCGATTGTGGGACTACATTTTTCGTTTTTTCAGTGAAGAAATTATTTTTGCACCTTTTGAAGCATCACGGTACGCACAAAAAAAACAAAAAGCTCCTTTCACCATTCAATAAAAACTTAAATACCTTCAAAAAGAAAGTTGAGTACCCGAAATGAGATATTTGGTTAAACTAGAGTCCTTTTTATGCCATTTACCCTTGAGTCATGGATGGAACTATCTTTAGAATTAAGTGATAAATTAGTACTCACCCAAGAAACTAGATTTTGATCTTTATTTCTCTTCGATGTATCGATAGCTCTCCTTCCCGTGATGAGTTCCAACAAGACGACTCCATAGCTATAAACATCGGATTTGACTGTCAGTTGACCCGTTTTTTGATACTCAGGTGCACAATATCCATAAGTGCCCATCACTCTTGTTGACACATGTGATTTATCCCCTACAGGGCCAAGTTTGGCTAACCCAAAATCTGAAAGCTTTGCATTGAAATCGTGATCAAGTAATATGTTGGAAGATTTCAAGTCACGATATATAACAGGTGGGTTAGCCCTATCGTGTAAATATTCTAGACCTTTTGCAGCATCTAATGCAATTTTCATCCTTGTGAACCAAGGTAGCGGTGCTTTCCCTCGTGGAAGATCTGAAAATATAAATGAATAATTTATTCTGAATTTTGTGGTTATATGAATGTTTAGAGAACTTAAATACTCGAGTATAAGCAAATCTTACCTAGTAGATGATCTTCAAGGGAACCCGCAGGCATATATTCGTATACAAGAAGTCTTTGATCACCATCAGCACAATATCCTATTAGACACACCAAATTCGGATGATGAAGAAGGCTCAACATCAAAACTTCGACAAGAAATTCACGGTTTCCTTGCAGCCCGTTACGATCCAGTTGCTTTACAGCAACAAGCTGAATGAAAAATAATCCATTTTATTGTGTTAAACAAGGGGTGAAAGCAACAATCTTATCTACATATATGAGACAATTTCAACCAATTTATGTGCAAATGAACAAATTCACATCACATATAATGATAAGGGTCAAACAAGCAAGCTAAAAAATATAACTGTTCTTAGAAGAGTGGGACTCCAACCCCTTCGTTTTCAAATAATCAATTATAGAGGTTATAGATATTTGAATGGATAATAGTGGGGACTGACTCTTAAACCATTCAATACATTTTCATTCCGGTTAGAATTAAAACTTTACCCATTTGATCATTTATCAACAAAATATAACCCAAATTGACTCATTTTTTACATATATGAGAGTTGCCCTTTCTAGTGTAACAGGTCAACCTAATATATTTTGACCCGTTCTGAAATTCTACTCATTTTGACCCGAACCCGTTTCAACACATTATCTAACCTGCCGAAATTTAGCACCTATATAATTCCATATTCACCTGACCGGTTTTAGGGAGTTTTCCCTTGTAAACTCGCCCGAATCCACCTTCACCAATTAGTGAAATTCTACTCATTTTGACCCGAACCCGTTTCAACACATTATCTACCCTGCCTAGATTTAGCACCTATATAATTCCATATTCACCTGACCGGTTTTAGGGAGTTTTCCTTTGTAAACTCTCCCGAATCCACCTTCACCAATTAGTGATTCTTGCCTGAAGTTTTTTGTAACAGCAGCTAGCTCCCGAAAAGTGAAAGTTTGAGCTGCTATATTGTTGTCTGTTTCTGCTTTTGTGGCAGCTTGGTTATTGGTAGCTTCATTGCTTGCTCTCTTTGGGGAAGCTGCAGGTTTATTATGATTCTTGACTTCTACTTTAGCCCATCGTTGATTCTCTACGCAAAGAATTCAGAGAATACTTATTCGTAAATTTCTGTACTTTACATGAAAAGGGGTCAATGTTGTATATTATTCTTAACGGGTCAGTAGATAAAAGTAAAAAAGTTAGCTAAATGTTAAAAGAAACCTACTAAGTAAACTCATTTTTAATCGGGTTGAGTTGACTGGTCAGTCTTAGTACATTTCAGATAAATGGATTATGGATCCAAACTCCCACCTTTATGTTTCGGTTCTTTAGCATAGTTCTGTAATCATATCTGATATGGATTAAAAACGGACAAAAAGGTTGTCATGCAAACCATCCATGTCCTAGCCTAAAATCTTATTCCACATAATATTTATCTTGGAAAAACATCAACCTTATACGGGGTTGAAAGATGAGCGCTGATATGATCCCACGAAGAATTTAAAGAGAGCGAATATAACGTGTTTTTTCATACATACGAATTGATGGAAAGAATAATACTTACCCGGTGGAGGATGTTCACGGGAAGGTGAATTATGTATAATCGGGCTTCTCCCTCTTCGATTTGCATGTCTCCTTGATCTTCTTTTTTCTTTCAACGAAAAACATGAAAAACAACTCATGTTTTTGGCCAACTTTGTTACGTCCAGATAATTTCAAAACCCAAAATCAGAACAGCTAATCTAATCAAGATTCCTTTTTCTTTCTTTCAATTCTCAAAGGAAAAGAAATATGCAAAGTTTATCGTCGGAAATTTCAAGAATTACGAATTCCTTCAATCACATTACACCAATGGATCGAATCAAAATTTTGTAAATCTATATATCACAATTCACAAGGCAAGAATTACAAAATCTTTTGATTAGATAGAAAAATGAGATGAAGAAAGACAGGGGGAAGAGAGAAGATCCCAAAGGATGTTGAGAGAAAGCAATGGAGAATTTGAAGGGGAAGAAAAAACGTGGGGACCATTTGCCATGTATATTTACTAGTTCTAGACACCTTTTTTAAGTCAAATAAAAAAACAAGTCTAAAAATTTCACATTTCTTGGTAGCATTTGGTTAAAATATGAGTGATGGACTGGAATGTTAGATTCCATTAAACAAGTCTTTATAAGTGATAAAATGCACATATTCATATATTCATAAATAAATAAACCTAAACCATTAATAATAATAATAATAAAGAATATATCAAAATAACAATTTCTTCTCAATACATGTCAACCAAACGTGTGAGTTGTTGACCACTCTTTATTTCATTCAAATTTTCTTTAGAATTATTTCAATATGACCTTTTCTTCACAATATGTCAATTGCTGATCACTCTTTATTTTATTCAAATAATGTATGTGTGTATATGTAGGTACTACTACAATTTTTTTTGAATAATAAAGCCTGCATTTTAACAAAATGTGTTTAGTTGTGAAATTTTTTTCAAAATTATTTTAACAAAATGTGTTTAGTTGTGAAATTTTTTTTAAAATTTTCTATCTCCAATTTTATAAAAAATGAAAAGAGTTTTCATTCTTTAAAAAAATTTGAAAATCGTATTTAAATGTTATTGTATTTTATATTTTGAAAAACTAGATAAGCCAACAAGGGTTTAAAATTTTTTAGAAAAGTGAGGGAGTATTATAAAGGAAAAAGTGGAATAGCGGAAATAATTGTTTTCAATCTCTTAGTTATAACATATAAAAGTTGTTTTTTTCATTTTCTTATGGGTGTGGATCTAAAAAAAATGAGAAGTTACGTATGAATATAGGAAGTCAACAGGAGAATAACATGTGGTCCTCTTTCACTTTCATCTCCTTTACATTTTCTTACCACTTCTCTCCCCCATCCTTTTTGTAATCTTATTTTTTTTTCACTTCTTATGTTTGTTTACTTATTTTTCTTCAAACCTTTAATTAAAAAATTTTAAATTTACTTTTGTATATTTTTACTTAATATTTTTTTAACCGTTAATTTATCAGTTTTAAACTTATTTTAATGTTTTCAATATTTTTTATGTCCTTTTCTTCTTTGATGCATTTAAGTTATTTAAAACCTGATATATATATATATATATATATATATATATATATATATATATATTGTAATTCTTCATCTAAAATCATTTAAATATTTAATTCACTTATAATACCTTTACTTAACTAATAATATAGTGTTTTTATATATATAAAAAATGTTGTACTGACTGATTGAAATACGATGCACTTACTTTTTTAAGTATAAGCATAGTGTATAATGGTAATAAATATACTCACTCTGTCCCAATTTTATTGTCCACCTTACTGTTTTTGTCTATCCTAAACAGATTGTCAACTTGTAAAAAATAACTATAAAAAATCATTGAACTCTCAATTATACCCTTATTTATTACTCTCAATAACTCGTTTTTTAAATATTTCAAGTCAAACTTACCTTGAATATAAGGACAAAAATGACATTTACTCACTTTATCTTAAATCCAATAATTTTTGTTGGGAGACAATATAATTGGGACGGAGGGTGTACAATGCATCACTCTAATGATTGCATGCATCATATTTAAAAGTTAAGTGCATCATAATAATAAATACACCACGTCAATTGCATCATAGTTGAAAGCGTAATGCATCATGTGTATATTTTAATGATGCATCATAATAATATGCATGATAATTAAAAGTCAGTTGCATCATAACTTTAAGTCATATGCAACATAGTTAAATGTCAAGTGCATCATGGTTAAACGTCAAATGCATCGTAATAATATATACACCACGTCATAGTTAAAAATCAAGTGCATGATTGTTAAATGTCAAATGCATTATCATTAAATGTCAAGTGCATCAGTTAAACGTCAAGTGCAACATAATAATATGCATGATAATTAAAAGTTAGGTGCATCATCATTAATAGTCAGGTGCATGATAGTAAACTGTCAAATGTATCATCTGTAAAAGTCAAATGGACAATATTAAAAGTCAAAAGTAAAAAAAAAAAAACAAAAAGCTAAAATCAGTTGCAAATATGTTAAAAAAATTATAAAGTCAAATTATTAAATGCTTAAAACAAAACAAAAACAACTAAAAAAGTTATAAAAAAATCAAGTTAAAAAAATTTAACAAAAAAAGTTGTAAACATAATAATAAAAATAAGATAATAAAAAGTAATTAAAAAAAATATGTGAAAAAATAGGATAGAAGAAGAGGTAAGAACAGGAAAAGGCGGAGAAAGGGACACTTGTCACTTCTCTATTAGCCTTTTATTTTCTTACCTAAAATCAATTTTGTATTAAATTCAATCATTTTTCTTATTAAACTTTTATAAAAAATACTCATTTTTAAAGTGTTTCTTAATTTTACACTTTTTTTTAAAAAAATATAGAAAAGTCTCCACTCTCCACTTTTTATTCAAATAAAAACATTAATAACAAAGTATGGAGGGTAATAATCGTATTTTGGTATAATAACTTGATAACAAAGTGACTTGTAACAAAAGGTTAACCAATTTTTTCCCGCCAAAAACCTGACAAAAACTCGTACACCAGTACACCACACTATAAAAAGCACTCACGTCTGTACAGTTACTCATCCCAATTCGTACACACACTAACCTTCACACACAAACACTCACCAAATCTTCAGACCAAAACGTGAAGGAGAAAATGAGAGGACCTAAAAGTACCGCTGTCATTGCTCAGAAGAAGCTGAATCCGGAGTAATTTTCGTTATACGAATATTTTTATTATTCTCATCGTTTCGAGTAATTTTCATGGGATCTCGTAAACTGATTTTTAACTTGTTGATCGTTGTTCGTTTCTTATATCTGATCAATTATTGTGTAAAGCGACTTGTATATTGTTGATATGTTCAGTTTTCTTCTAACGATTGCTGTATCTACTTATTATTGATGTAATTTATAAACGTAATGATTATATATTTAGATCGGATCGATTTGCGGTATTTGATGAAAATGTTGAATAATTTGTTGTTGCAGGATAACGAAGAAGACGAAGGCTGATAAGAGTACGGCAAAGAAGGAGAAAGCGTCGAGCAAAAATTCCGGTGCTCCAAAACGACCTCCGACTGCGTTCTTCGTCTTCATGTAACTACGATTGATTTTACGCTTCATAATCTGCTCGTTTTTGTATAAATGATGAGATCGAACTGTTTTGTGTGACTTATGTTGATTTTCGAAATTACAGGGAGGATTTCAGAAAGGATTTTAAGGAGAATTTTCCTGACAACAAATCAGTCTCTGTTGTACGTTTTGAATCTCATTGACTGAGATCTCTTTGATTATTTTTTTAATTTAGTTGAAATTTCTGTATGATTTGATGAATCACAGTCTCATTTTAATAGCTTAAGTTTTGATCTCCGATTGATGAGGTTAGCTGTTAGTTACATGTTGTGACTGTGAAGGTCTGTTGTATGTTTTGAAATTCACTGAGCTAGAACTTTTGTTTTTGTTTATTTAGTTGTGTTTTCGGTATTATTCAATGAATTAGAATCTGATTGTGCTTAATAATTGATGTAACTTGTTAAGAGCTTAGTTCTGATTTTGATTGCTAAGTTCTCTGTTAATAATATATAAGTTTTCTGTGTGATTTGATAAACTAGAATCTGATTGTGCTTAATCATTAATGTAATTAGAAATAACTTGTTAAGAGCTTATTTTTTAATTTGATTGTTAAGTTCTCTGTTAATATATAAATATTCTGTATGATTTGATGAACTAGAGTCTGATTATGCTTAATCATTAATGTAATTAGAAGTAACTTGTTAACAGCTTAGCTTTGATTTCATATCACAAGGTTAGGTGTTGGTTACAGGTTGATAAGTTCTCTGTCGTATGTTGTGAAATTCACTGACCTAGAACTTTCATTTCATTTTTGTAATTGAAATTTCTGTATGATAAAATGAAATAGTATCTGATTTTACTTAATCATTTAAGTAACTTGAAAGAACTTGTTAAGAGCTTAATTTTGATCTATGATTGATGAGGTTAGGTGTTGGTTACATGTTGTGAAGGTCCAACGTTTGTGTTTTAAATTTCAGTGACTAAACCTTTTGACGTGATTACATTTCTGTATGATTTAATGAATTAGAAGCTCAATTTCCGATTGATGAGTTTGGGCTTTGGTTACAGGTTGCAAAGGAAGGTGGAGTTAAGTGGAAGGCCATGTCTGAATTTGTAAGATCTCGTCACATAATCAAACTTCCATTTATTAATCATGTATATAGAACATTTGTGTAATGCTGTTTGATGTGTGTATACTGTAGGAGAAAGCTCCTTATGTGGCCAAGGCTGCCACAAAGAAGGCAGAGTATGACATTGCTATGAAACAGCACAATGATGGTCTTGTAATAGTCTTTATACCCTTTCTGTCACAACTTTTTTTAACTAATCATTTGTTTATTTTCTGCTATATCTTTCAACCTTATCTAATCAGTTATATTTTCTGTGAAAAATTAGAGTGAAACTGCAAAGGAGAAGTCTTCATCAACATCGAAATCATCAGTGGACACTAACGATGATGTGGAGCAGGAAGCTAGTAGCACTTAGGTATTTTTTCTAAACAAACCGATACTATTGAGATCTAACTTTGATTTTAGCTAATCAGTGGGAATTTGAATTTATTCTTCAAATATAACAAAACTTGCCTTCTTAGAAGTGGTCCTTGTGTTAGTTTTAGTCGTGAATTACGATTTCTTTTCTGCAGATTGATGACGCTCATGTGCTAACCAGACCACCTGAAGTGAGTAGTAGTAAAGCAGATATTATGGTAGAAAAGCAGCGTTTAGTGTTACTAATAATTCATCTAGTTTCAATATTTTGTAATGTTGTGTTAGTTTTTAATATAGTCATATTCGCACAGTTTAAAAAATAAATAAATAAATATACTTTGAGAGTTTCAGGGTTGAGCATGCATATTGATACTCATTTTTATTCTCAATATTACAAAATATATACGATAGTAGTTTTTTTCACTAATAAACCAAATACCCCTCTATAAATAACTCAAACTAATTTAAGAAAAATGTATCGTATATCTAAAATAACTCAAACTAATTTAAGATTAGTTTATTTATATATTATGTATTTTGCCAATATAAAAATAAAAATTTATGATATTAATCTAAAATTTATGATATTAATAAATAATTTTAGGGTGTGGTTCAAGAGAAAAAGAGAAGTTAGTTAGAAAGATATGAAGTCAATGAGGAGGTGCATCATAGTTAAACGTCAGGTGCATTATAGTTAAAAGTCAGGCGCACCATGATTAAAAATCAAGTGCACCATAATAATATATTTTCCGGCCGTCAGAGTCCAACAACGACAGTGACAGCTGGAATTCGGCGATGGCAGATGGGGCAGTGGCTGGCGGTCAGCCATGATTGTAGTTAAAAGTCAGGTGCATCATAGTTATAAATTATGTGCATCATAGTTACTTCAATTCTCTTTCTATCTTCCTACCTAAACCTCGTTTGCATTAGATCCAATTTCATAATTTAACTTTGTGCAAAATATTAGTTAACTTTTTTTGAACAAGGATGTTTACATAATTACGTAATACTCTTGTAGAAAACATTTCATGAACTTTTTGAAAAGTTCATCAAGTCTTAAAATTATGCTAGTAATAATATATTATGTTTATTTATTTATCTGCACCATTATAAATTGTTTGACATAATTCGTCGTTGTCTTAAAAATTTTAAAAATGAAAATTACACAAATATTCTTATCTACAATGAAAAAGATTAAACTATCCTTAGCTAACTTTAAAACTAACCAATATTATATATTAAATTAAAAGCAATTTTGTTCATAAATCAATAAGTTTACCTCTAAAAATAACAAAAATTCGCTTTATACTCTTTCAAACATTTTGCATATTTTGTCAGATCATCATTATGCACTATATAGATTGAATCAAAATAGTTGCAGATTAACTCAATTAATAATTAAATATATCAAATGCTTTTATGTATTAGGATTCTAAATAATAGAGAATTTAGAACGAGACTTGTGAAGGGAAAAAGAATTTGGCTCTAAATTAAACATCTTAAAATTATTATTTCTATGATTAAACAATGTATATTTCAATTATTAAATACAAAATTATATAAAGAATGCATATTACATAAATTCAAAATACAAATGAACACTCTAAGTGATTCCGACACTATTTTTTTAAATCGTCATTTGTATCGATATTTTTCATCATTAGTATCATAGTCACGCTACATAGCGCGGGTGGATACTAGTTTATTATTATTATTATTATTATTGCATAAACAAACCCTATATCCACAAATTAAACATATTTAAAATACATAAGACCTAAATTAAACTTAACAAAGAGAGCATGACAAATTCAACGCATAAAATAAGAAGGAAAAAAATATTCAATCAAATAAATCAATTATATTTATTTTTAGATTTTAGATTTACTTAAATTTTTTTCTTCCATAAGTAAAATATTAAACCCTTGTTTATCACAAGGGTGGAAAACAACGCTACTTTAAATTCAGAGCAATATCAATTCAATTCAATTCAATGTCCTTTTAATTGATCATGACAGCTCACGCTCGTTAAACATCCATCCAACAACTTTCGTCATCCCCACCTCATCATCCACAGCACACCCAACCTAACTCCAAACCTCTTTTACTTAAACCTCCGGACCTACTTTCCACTTTTCCGAACCTCAATCCAAACCTTCCGTTAATTTTTTAATCCCGAACCTATTTTAGTTAACCCTCCGAACCTAAATTCCACTTTCCGAACCGCGCCTCAAGGTTTCGTCTCCCAGGCATTTACACTTTCATGTCTTATACATTTTTTTTCCTTTTTTATCTGTATCATGTGGAAGCTTCTATTCTTAGAAAACTTCATGGTGATTGAAAGAAGATGAAATTCGATGTTTATTCGTGAAATTTTGTTACGTTTTTGAGGTTGAATCGTTTAATTAGATCCTGATCGGCTGATTCTGTTATCGGTTTTGGTTAATTTAACACAAATTGAAGTTAATTTCACTTCAATTGCGTTGGGAAGTTATTATTTCAAGTAATTACTATTGTTAGTGAGAGATATTGATAGTTTATTAGTTTGAATTTTACTAATAGTAATTAGTTTTTTGTTGAATTCAGCTGATATTGAATGTTATTCATCAATCTAGGTTTTAAATCGTGGAGTTGTATTGACGATTGGAGTTAAATTTCGTTTTTCACTGCGTTTGCAACCGTTTGATTAGGTTTTGAAGAAAATTGTACGGTCAGTGAAGTTTTTGATCGTTATTTAGTTTGTATTTTGTTTAATTAAGCTAATATAGGTTGTTAATTATGAATCAAGGTGCTGATCAACAGTTCTGATTGAATGTAATGGACTTCTGGTATGATCAACTACTGTTTATATTGTTTTTAAATTTGTCATTATTTATATTTATTTATTATTATTTTGACGTTTTATTTAAATTTCTGGAATAATATTTTCTTAGCTGTGGTTTTTTCCTAAATTGCAGAATTGATTGCAGAGTACTATTGTGATTAATTGGAAATTCTGAATCAAACCATGGCTCAGAGTACTTGGGAAGCTGATAAAATGTAAATGCTTTTTTTTTTGGGTGTTTTTTAGTATTATTTTTATTCACTATTATAGTTTTATTTGTGGGTTCTTTTTTCCTCTTGAAGCTAATTTGGTTGATCAGATCATTAAAGGCTATGTTCATGTTACTCGATCACCTCAGTTCCCTGAGAAACATAATTTATTGCAAGGACTATAGCTATATGTATAGTACATGGTTATAAGTTTCTTTATATCTGTATGGTCGATGGTAGAATGGTAGATTTTCTAATATAAATGTTTATTATTATTCAGCTCTGTTTCAATTTTTTCAATTTTCCATGCTCAAGTGTACTTCATTTTAGTAATCAAAATTTTACATTGACTACGAAGTAAAAGGTTCAATAAGTTTGAAGCTCAAAAAGCCATTCTGAATATGAAGGGAGTACATGTACTATCTAATTTGCAACTGATAACTACTACTTCTGATTGTGGATGACTTAGTTGTTCTTATATGGAGATTAACATGGAGTTAGGTAACCTTCATATATACATTTTTTCTGTAAGAACATCATTAGTTCACCTAAATGATCGAAGGTATCTCTATATTTGGAATGGATGGATATTAGTTATTTGTTCAGTTATGGTCTATATATGGTGATTTTATTCTAATTGTAAACTCACATTTTATTTGCTAGGCTGGATGTTTACATCCATGACTATTTGTTGAAACGAAAGTTGCACGCCTCTGCGAAAGCTTTCATGACTGAAGGGAAGGTTGCTACTGATCCTGTAGGTAGGTTGTCACTAGTTCCATCTTCTGGCTTCATATGTAGGCATGCACCGTTTCCATTCAGTTTTTAGCTCAAACCCTTGTTGCTAAGTTATGATAGATGCCTCAACTTTTCAAAAATGATTCCCTGTTTGTTAATCTTGGAATGCGAGTGTGGTGGGGAGTTGTTGGCACTTGTTTTTGTACTCATTTTTTTGGGCTAATCTGAATTAACGGCATCATTAATAGTGCTCATATTTAATCTATGCAAGATGCATGCAATGAACATACTATATTGCTCTAATCTATTCTTTTTCTGATTGATGTGCAGCTATTGATGCTCCGGGTGGATTTCTCTTTGAATGGTGGTCTGTCTTCTGGGACATTTTTATTGCAAGGACTAACGAGAAACATTCTGAGCCAGCTGTAGCTTACATTGAGGTTCTCTGTTATATTTATGTTTGTTAATTGTGAAGTGTCTTCTAGTGTTCTCGTAGTAGGCAGAGAAAGTGGTTTCTTTATTATGCCTCACCTTATATATCAATTTACTTTTATGGTTCTTGATCTATTAATATACCAGACACAGCAAATGAAAGCAAAGGAACAGCAACAACAGCTTCAAATGCAGCAGATGCATCTCATACAACAACGAAATGCTCAACTGCAAAGGAGGGATTCTAATCATCCTCCCCTTGGTGGTCCTGTTAATGCTATGAACACTGATGGAATGATGGGAAAGCCATCACCCAGTACACTGGGTATGAAAATGTACGAGGAACCCATGAAGCCTTCTCATTCGATAGATTCAGAAACCTCTCCATCTCTTCTCGATGCTAGTAGGATGGCCCTTCTCAAGTCAGCCACTAATCATCAAGGGTACAATATGTTCTCTACTTACCAATTCCCTATCCCCACACCCCACATGGTTGGTTTATATCATCATGTGCTTTTGGTTTTTTTGTTCATCTAGACAACTGGTGCAAGGAAATTCTCCAAATATGCCAACAAGTTTGCAGCAAATTCAAGGAAGGTCTCAGTTGAACATGGTATATTCTTATAGTTATGTTTATTTTATTTTTTGCTTGCAAGTTTCTGTAGTTCTTCTCTTTCTCTTATTGATACTTAGGCTCATGAAATTTGACTATCTCTCAGGAAATTAAACAAGAGGTTAACATGGGTAATACACAGAAATCCTTGCCCACGGATCCTTCATCAATTTATGGACAGGCCATTTTGCAATCGAAGTCTGGATTGGGTAATACAGGTAATCTTTTCACAATAAGATTATGAGACTATCTCTGCCATAACTTATTTTCATGGTCTCATTTCTGTCGACCATGGCCCTTTATCAGTTTGCCTTATATCGTCCACCCTTTCCAGTGTTTAAGGACTCGACTTGAACCACATTCTTTTAGCATCTTTGTTGGGTCTATGATCAACTTGAACTCTTTAGGGATTAAATGTTAACATATGTTTGAACTTGATAAACTCATGGAAGTTCTAAATAATTATCAGAAATAATGCAATATTTTGAAATCTTGTCGTTTCAATGAGGTTTATTCGATTTAATTCCATTTCGTTGCTATTAATGTTTTAACTTCCGCTGACTTATCCTCAAGGACCAGTAATTCGCAATATGGGATGTATTCAGAATTAAAATTCACTTTATTTTTATCGTTTCAGGATTGAACCAGGGTGTTACTGGTCTACCCTTGAAGGGTTGGCCTCTAACTGTAAGTTCTTTATTGTCATTTTCTAGAATTTTCTGTAGTAATTCATTTTCATACTTGACCTTTATTGCTGGAATACCAAGCAGGGAATTGACCAACTACGCCCAGGTTTGGGTCTGCAAGTACATAAAGCCAATATGCAGAACCCAAATCAATTCTATTTGGCATCTCAACAACAGCAGGTGTTGGCACAGGCCCAGGCACAAGGCAACCTCGGACCATCACCAAATTATGGATTTGTCGGTGGATTACCAAGGGGTAACTTAATCATGAAAGATGGTCAAGCCACAAGAAACGAGGGATCTGTAGACTCCCCTGGGCAAATGAATTCACCCAAGGTCTAAATTTCTCTTCTTAGGACCCATGAATTTTCAGCAGACTAGGCTTTTCATGACTCGAGAATATAAATAAGCATTCGTTAATGTTTTTTCTATAATAGTTTGCATATTCTTTTGTTTTTCATTCGTTTAAGCTCTGTTTCTATGTATGGGTAAATGACATATAGCACTTTGTCATTGAAATAAAGGGAAGGAAAGCATTTGAGATTTGTTTACTGAGCAAATTGTGCTCTTCAAATCTTCTGTAGGATACAAAAGTCATAATTGGAAGGTGATTGGATTTCTATGGTCCCTTTTGTTGCAACATGTATGGATAGGGTTCTTCCTAGTTGTGATGTAGAAACACCTTGCAGATAATGTCATTTAACCACACTTGTCAGGTGTGAGTCTAGGCTCTATAGAGTAAGTAGTTTAAACACTGCATTATTTGCCTTAGATATTGCTTCTTTCTCAATCAGTAAGTAGTTTTAGTTTTTTTCACCAGGACAATACTTATGAATTTCTACAAGTGGCCATCTGTTTTCTGCATACCATGCATCTGTAGTGTTGGTTAGAGGTGACAATCTTGACACATTTACGTATCAAACTGGTTGATTCAAATCATCTAATGAGTCAAATGTGCAAAAAAAAAAAATCTCTAAAAGGGAAACGGCTTAAATGGGTCAACCAAAACGTAGTTTTAATGCATATAAGTTAATAACTTTCTTTATTCGGAGAATTGGGTAGTTATTGTATACGGAGTATATCGTTTGTAATCATATATAATGCACCAAATGTATATATATATATATATACACACACACACACACACACACACACACACACACACACAGACACACACATACTTTAAAATATTTGTCACAAGAGTGAATGGGTTCAAAACGACCTGGGTGATATAGAATTACCCATTTTGGCCTGTTATGGTTTGCCACCTCCAGTGTTCATATGATCTGTCATGATTAAAAATGTCATTAATACTATCTAGCTATTTCAGACCCATTAAAGGCTTAATTTTGACCATAAATGTTCGACAGATGAAGATGCCGCAGATGCAACAATCTTCTTCACAACAACAGGACCAGTTGCAGCAACAGCAACTCCAGATGCAACAGCAACAGGTGGAGCTTATAGTTGATCCTTGGAAGATTAAATACTTAATTTTATCTCCTTGAATGGAAATTAAATTGCATAGTAAAACCCATAAACAGTAGGGTTTATTAGCTGTTAATTATATTACATCTCTTAGGACTTTGTCGCTCCTGCTAATTACTCCGTTGTCTTCAAACTTTTTAGCAGAACAATAGAAAAAGAAAACAACATTCTTCGTCCGGACCAGCTAACAGTACAGGTACGGGGAATACAGCGGGCCCTTCACCAAGCTCTCCAGCATCAACTCATACACCCGGTGATGGGGTAACCACAGCCAGCAGTCTGCAGCATGTGAACAATGTACAGAAAAGCATGATGATGTATGGTGTAGATGGAACGGGGGGGCTTGCTTCGTCAACAAATCAGTTGGTAACCTGTTCCATTTTCAACATATATATTTTGACCTTACTAGATGATTGCATTAATTACAAAGACTATTTCGTTTCGCTGTCGTTTTAAGCTTTGATTACATAATTCACATGCCGGATACATGGTTTCTGTCAGTATGCCTGTCTGTACACAGTACACTGTATAATTATACATAATAGATATGGCAATTGCAATACATTTACTTATGAATGGGGCGATTTGGGTTATGTTTCATCTCTAACGGGTCAAATGGGTGAAATAACATAAATTAGCTAAACAAGAAACTGGTCAAATGGGTAGAACAACCCGGAAGTTGTCAAAGAGTATTTCTAACGTATAAGACATACTGAATCAATTATTTGCAAAATAAGATAATATTTGAGATGATATAAGCTTTGTAATCTTATTTGGTTCAGTAATCATATAATAAGTAAATATCTTTTGGACAAAAGGTGTTATGGGTCAGCCTGACTCGACCCATACCACAAATGACTCATTTTGACCCATTACCAGTCTGTCCAATTCCACCTCTAACGTATAGACTGGTTTAAAATTCTGATGATGAACCTTTCACATGATCCTAAACCTTTTTCTTCATAGTGCAGGATGACATTGATCACTTTGGTGATGTTGGTACCCTGGATGATAATGTGGAATCTTTTCTACAACATGATGCAGGAGATTATAGTACATTAAAGCAGACAGTTACAGAGCAAAAGACAGCATCTTCCAAAGGTATTTGATGGTAACACTTAGAGTAGAAGTAAAAGCAATCATCTCTGAGCTGGTAATAACTAAGCTCTATCCCACAGGTTTTTCTTTCCAGGAGTTTGGCTGTATACGGACAAGAAATAAGGTTACATGCTGTCACTTCTCTTCAGATGGTAAATTGCTTGCTAGTGCGGGCCATGACAAAAAGGTAAGAACTATGACTGGCAAATTTAATCCTCTTTCCCGAGACTTGATTGACGTGGGCTGTATTTTAATGCTAACGGGTCAAACTAAATCTTAAAACTTAACAAAAAGGGAACAGGTCAACTGGTTACTCCTGATTAATTGCTTGTAACTACCTAATTTGTTATGTTTAAAAAACTGGATCATTATTGGAATATTGGTTTTATAAAAATGTTTAATGTATTACTAGTTATTTGTAAACTACAAAAAGAAAGAGACGGAGAAACTGAGAAAGTTAGTGGGTCAAACCAACCTGTTTGACCCATTACCTGACCTGCCTGAATCTTCTCCTTTGCTACCTATAGTAAATGTGTTATTTGATGATTATGCGGGGTGGATAAATGTTCTCTGCTGCCATTAATTTCCAAATTATCAGTAGCTTATGTTTGCCAGTGCTTGTTGATCTATCTGCCAGGCTTTCGTGTTCATTGTTTAATTAATTATTTATTCATGACTTTTGACTGTCTGTCGTGATAATTAAGCATCAAGTCAGTGTAATACTTAATCTCTTTGTGCAGGCAGTTTTGTGGAACATGGATACCTTACAAACTGAGAGCACCCCTGAAGAACATCAATATGTAATTACTGATGTTCGGTTTAGGCCAAATTCAACTCAGTTAGCAACTGCTTCCTTTGATAAGTCTGTGCGGATATGGGATGCAGCTAATGTAAGCTTTCTTTTCTTGCATATCTTATTTAATGTATATTGGATCAGGATGTGTTTACAGTCTGATATGTGTTGATCCGAAATGCATCACGTGTTAAATGCTATGCTACAGCCAAGCTATTGTTTGCATGCACATACATCGCATACAGCACATGTTATGTCCCTTGATTTTCATCCCAAGAAAAACGATCTTTTCTGCTTCTGTGATAGTAATAACGAAATTCGTTATTGGAATCTCAGCCCGTTCCAGTGCACTCGCATCTCCAAGGTTGGTCTGGAATTCCATATTATTGCTCTTTTTTTGTGTGTCTACTATATGTAGCAATTTTGAACCAAAATACCTACAAGTGTGGATGATAAAAAAAATAACGGTTGAAGTTGCTTAAAAGTGTATTTAAATGCATAACACCTCCTAACTCGTTTTATTCAGAAAGTTGGATTATTTTCAAGATGATATGTTTTTTCTATCGTATTTGACACACTAGTTGGTTATAAAAGAATTAAAAACTTCTCGGAAAAAGTGGTTAATCCAACCTGATTGACCTGCCGTTTTGCCACTATATTTATCATATCTAAGCACCGTTCTTATTGGTGAATGTAGCAAGGAGGCAGTGCACAAGTACGATTCCAGCCAGTAACTGGACATTTACTGGCAGCGGCATCTGATAAAATTGTTTCCATCTTTGATGTTGAAACTGACAGGCAAACACATTCCTTCCAGGTATCTGCTTGTTATAATCGCAGCAAGTTTCATTAGATAAGGTTTTGGGGTCATACATTATGATTTTTTTTTTTTCACTTTCGACCCGTTACTTGGTTTTCAGGCACATTCAGGAGTAGTAAATTACGTTTGCTGGGACTTAAACGGTGAATATCTGGCTTCGGTGAGTGAGGAATCCGTGAAAGTGTGGTCGTTAACTTCAGGGGAGTGCATTCATGAGCTCACTTCAAATGGAAACCAGTTCCATTCTTGTGTTTTCCATCCAAGTTATTCTACTCTTTTGGTTATTGGCGGAACTCAGGTAGGAAATTTTTAAATGGTGTTGCATTCTACAACAAAGGCATCATATTTTCTAATAAAAAGAGTGACCCTAGTTCACTAAGGCTTTGTTTAATGCTTCTTTGAGACTTTTTTACATGTGATGAAACGAGTATTAAAAGATCTCCATGTTTGCTTTCGTTTCTTCAGTCATTGGAGCTGTGGAACATGACTGAGAACAAACGCATGACAGTTCAAGCTCATGACACCATAATAGCCGCTTTAGCACAGTCGCCTGTTACTGGAATGGTTGCCTCTGCAAGTCACGACAGTTCCGTTAAGTTATGGAAATAAATGAACAAATATGCCCATTCGTCCACTAAAGGACGGGCCATACCACTATACACATCAACTCAAGCTGCTACAATCTGGTCATTATGCAGTTATTACGCCTTATATAACAGACTTTATGGTTTATTATTGAATTTCCACAGTCCATAGATCAGAGCTGAGTTAGGAGTAAGGTCAAATGTAGCATGTATATCATTAGTAACTGTCCTCAAATTTGTAATACTTTACTAATTGGGTGTTTTGAGTCGTTTTACTAAAGTGTCGTTATTGTAATATGGTCTAATGATCTTTCTACTGTATCTCTAATTTTGAGCGTTAGCCTTTCACCTTCTGTACCCAAAACAATGCGAGAACACTCGATTTGTTTGCCTTTCTTGGCAGAAAAAGAACTACATTGAATATGATTTCAAGGATATGACATCCAAAATACACGTGGAAAGTGCACTGCCACCATCTCTAACGAACTCTACAACAAAACCCTTGCAAATTTAAACTGCACTTTGTATAGTTGGTGTTTTAAACTTGAAATTACAATTTGTATGTGTCCAAACATAAACTTGCCTCAAATCATTGTAAAAAATAACCCCAAGAACACCCCAATGTAGGTTTAAAATGTAAAGAATAACAGTTAATTTAAGTTTCTTTAGCCAATATACACCTAATTTTATCTATTTAGTTATGAATTACCCTCATATAAATTCGACATAAAGGAGTCACAATGTTTTAACCCAAAAAAAAAAAAAACAAATGTAGAGATTGGGCCTATTAGAAAAAATATGGGCTAAAATGCCTATATTATAAGGGCCTGGTCCAGAAAGGAGTATCAAAATTAGTGGTCACCTGCCCTGACTTTTTTTTTTTTCCTTTGAATAAAACTCTGATATATGAATTGAAATCACAAATCAAAAACTTCAGCCATGGAAGAAACCAATGAAATAGTTTCTGATCATTTTACATGCGCCATTTGCTTGTAATGTCTCGTATAACTTTAATTCGATTCAGTTTTTTCAATTTGAATTTTTTTCCCCTGCTTGATTTAGGGTTTTGAATTGAATTTGTTGCTGTTCATGTATTTTATGAAGCATAAAATGAACATATACTTGCACATATCAGGCTTCCAATAAAACACAAATATTTTAAGAATCATAAGAACTAATCAAATTTCACTATATGAGTCGTTTAAGTAGACAAAATTCATAAACCTAACAATTGTGTTCCTAAATTTTTTGTAGTAAAGGATATCAATAGATTAGCAGAAAAGGTGCATTTATTCAATTAGATGCATAAGGGCAACTTGTAAAATTGTCGATTTTGATGCTTAAGAGTTTTATCGATGCTTGAATTGAGATATACAATTGTCAACTTTATGAATTTGTTAACTCGTATGATTCAAATTAGGAATTTTCAGTTATTCTTATTGTTGTTAGCAATATGTAGGTTCTTATTTGATCCTGACTCAAAGATAAGTAAGGAATGTAAGAACTAATTTGGACTTATCAATTTCATATGCACGTGTGGAATTGAGATTCATATGCATCTGAATTCTAACTGCTCCTTTGAATGATCGATTCAGATTAGATCTTACCGTTTTAATTATATGGAGTATAAAGTTGTAACTTTTTTTGTTTCTTCTTAAGTTGATTGGTGATGATCATTATAGACTAAAGTTATTTCTTTTCTGTTGCAGAGACCTTTTATACAGACCTATTGTTTTAGGTAGGGAATGCTCACAAATAAACGAATATTGTAGCTGTGTTATTTTGGTATTATGTTTATTTATTGCTAGTGACATTTTTCTTGCAGTTTGTGGCCATGTCACCTGTTTCTGGTGTTGCTACCACTCCATGGATATGAGAGGTCAATCTCATTGTCCGTTATGTCGGCACCCGTATCGTCATTTTCCAGCCATCTGTCGCATGCTAGACATCTTTCTCAAAAAGATGTATCCGATTTCATATGATAGAAGGAAAACTCAAACACTTGGTAAACTCTTGTAATCAACTAGTGATTAAATCATTTTAGTATATAAGAGTTCGGTAACCTTTTTTTGTTAGGTTTTCTGATTTATTCATTTTTAGTAGATAAAAGTTAGAAACAACTCACATTAACCTATATTTAGCGATGTTTGTGCATTCTGTATCTAAATATATGTAGTTACGTGGTATAGAGGATGAAGAACAAAGATTGTTGGACTATTCACCGGATTTAGATGAAAAGTTAGAACGTTTAAGCTTTGCGGACCAGCCTTCCCGTAACACTTTTGAAGATAATTTGTCAATAAATCCGTCTTTGACTGAAGAAAGTAAGTCTAATGGTGGAAGTTCTACCAGAAATTATAAGCAGGTAACAGTTGCTGATGTGCTTTGTGCTGCTTGCAAGCAACTGCTATTTCATCCTGTTGCTCTTAATTGTGGTCATGGTATGTTTACTGTCACTCCATTGGCTTTTGTGTATTTTGATATATATTTCACAATAAGATAACACTTTTTTTAAAAATTTGTTTCTTATATTACTTCTCAGTATATTGTGAGGCCTGCATTACGGTTCCAGAAGATGGGGTGATTAAATGTCAAGTTTGTGAACGTCGACATCCAAGTGGATTTCCAAAAGTCTGTAAGGAAATTGATTACATCCTTGAGGAACAATTTTCTTCAGAGTATGAACTCAGAAGAAGCAGTACACAGCGCCAAGAGCAGATCGAAATTAAAAATTTGTCCAAGGGTGAGTTTCAATGATTTTATAGTTACACTAAATTTAGTTACATTTTTTTGCATATAAGTTATGGTATTAATGAAATTTTTTGGAACTTATTGTTGTTCGTGTATGGTGCTACGATATTTGGTTCTTATATGTGGTCATTGGGTCAAACTGGACCAGATTGAACAGTCTGAACTAATTCGAAAACTACAAACAAACAGAACTGAAAACAGGATATATCTACTTCTAAAGTTGTGTGGTCCCAAAAAGAACTGTGAATCGAAACAAACTATAGATTGTTTTTAGGCCTATTTAGCAATATTTCTTAGAAAAATATCAATTTGCTTCTGCTTTGGACCAGACCGAACCGAAAAATGGTTCTTTTAAAAACACTAGAACCTAGAACTGGATCATATGTAGCCACTTTCAGCCCAGGTTTGATTTTTCAGTTTTGTCAGCCCATGAGTACAGACTCATTTTTGCAAACCCATGGGTTACTGTATGTTTCCAATTTTCAAGTAGTGATGCTAATATTGTCTCTGGATTTTGATCAGAAGCCAATGATCAAAGTACCAAGTTCTCATATCCGACCGAAGGGAACTTTCTTCAGTGGTGGGCTGTTAATGGCTCAAAATTTCATCCACGTGTTGGTTGTGATATGTGTGGGGTAAGTTCTTTTCCTTTTTCTGCTTATGTAGCATGAGCATAGTAGAATATTCTTCCATAAAAGCTTCTGGTAATAAACTAATAACCAGTATGGCCTTTTAAGGTATCTAGGGAATAGTTTGTCCTTTTAATGGGTCAAATCAAACAATTTAGCTAAAGGAGAAATGGGTCAAAGTGTCAAACGGGTTGAAAGTCCCCTGATGTTTATTCATCAGCCTCATAACTCTTTCTTTTTGAATTTTTTAAATTAAAGACTACCGACCAAGAGAACTGAAAGTGGGATCAATCTACTTCTAATGTGGGGTGGTCCGAAAATGGACTGTGAATCGGATACTAACTTGGGCTTTCAAAGTTGGAATATATACATAAAAGCAGCTTCGTTTCAAATTTGAAAATTTTATTCTTTCTAGAAAATAAATTTCAATCGTAAAGCTTTTGTAATCATATTTAACTCATTAACTTTCAAAAAAGAGAAAATTGTAAATGTTTGCGAGCCGAGCCGACCTGGTCCGACCAATTTCAACCTGTACTTTAAACAGCTGTTTCAAAAGTGAATCAGTTTTGACAGGTTACCTAATATGGGCTGACCTGTGTATGATGCCACCTATAGTTATATATAACCATATATTGTAGGAGTTCCTCATTGATGTCTTTGTCTATACAATTTATCTTCTAAGACATGAGGAACGTTAATTATGTTGGTTTGTCCTGCTGTCTTTCGTCATTATAATTAAGTCACATGTACGACACGAAATGGATCTAATGACATTCTCTCAAGATTCATCGCTGACATATAGTATCAACGTTGGTTAACCACCAACATAAGCTAATCATTGAGTCAACTAGTGAGTACGAGTTATTTGCACTCAATGAGAAAATAATTATTAACATATACATTTGTTATACAGTTACAAGTTGAAAAAATGATCACTTTCTCTATATCGGAATACTACCAGAGTTGTACGTAAAACGATGAACTTAATCATCCGCAGGTGTGTCCGATAATCGGGGAAAGATATAAGTGCAAAGATTGCACAGAAAAGAGTGGTTATGATCTTTGTGGAGACTGCCATAACTCAGATTTAAAGATTCCAGGCCGGTTTAATCAGAAACATACTCCACAACACCAGCTTGAGTTGATCAAACCAGCCATAAACCGGGACGTCATATACAGATTATTACGTGGACAGCTGGCCATTGTTTCTGCTGCTTCTCGGCATCAGTCTAACTCTGCTAATGGAAGCTCTGAATTTGCATCTTCTTCTCTTGATGATCATAACAGTGATGATGCTGCTTTTTCTGCTGCTTCTCAATTTTCGTCTAACTCTGCTAGAGGCTCCGAATTTGCATCTTCCTCTCTTGATGATCATAACATTGATGATGCTGCTGTTTCTGCTGCTTCTCGACATCGGTCTAACTCTGCTAATGGAAGCTCCGAATTTGCATCTTCTTCTCTTGATGATCATTATGGTGGTGGTCGTGATGATGATGATGTTGTTGTTAATAACGGCGACGATGATAATGATGATGGTGCTGGTGTCGTTCCAACCGAGCCTAGCATTGATTCTGGAGAACGTCAAAGTCGCAACCAAACTGCCATGTGAAAGGTCTTTTACTAGAGGTTGCATAATGTGGTGGTCAGATGGGTGGGTAACGGGTAATTTTTGGTATGGGTCAAAATTAATAGTTAGTATCATACTCCGTATATATTTACTAGAAATATATAAAGTCAAAAAGTAATGTAAAATTTTTCTAGAAAATGACCAACGACGTTTTATTCATTAAAATACACTTTGGGTGACTTTCGGATTCGTTTAACTGTTATAGCTGAAGAAAATAATAATTTACATGTTTAACCTGTTATATTCATTTCGCCGTCTAACGTATAATACTTTTTCATTTTTTCCGGTACTACAGATAGAATCAAAGATTCACTTGGGTGTGCTCGTCTCCCAGTATGGTGAAAGAAGGTAAATTGTTTAAAAGAATAACATCTTGGTTATCAAAATTATGTTCTATATGCAACCACTGAGGCACATTGTGTGTCTCTGATAGCATATAATGAACTCATATAAAGTTTATGTACTCGTACCCTTTTTCTAGCTCGGGTTCTCTTCATCACAACTTAACTGCCTTCTTCTGGCCAAATGATCAACCGCATTCTTCAGCTGACGATCAATCTTTCTTCAACTATATTTAGTTTAATGTTCAACAAACTGAAACACATGCTATGTACTTTATATTTTACAACCGAATTGACTTGTTGTATTTGAGTTACCGTAGCGTTTTGAAATTGGAAGTGATTTGTATACTACACATTTTACGTTAACGATTACTTTATGCTTGACTATTTTATCCTCATATAGTTTTTAACTTTTCTCTTAATCATATTTAGATTAGTGTAAAATGGTCAAGAAAAAGTTAATTGTGATATAGAAATTATTTTTTAAAATTGGATAATATTATTTATCTCAAATTAGGTGGAACAAAGGTATTGTATTGATTGGTTAAGTTCTAGTTAAAGGATGTGATTTTGACCTCTTTATACAATTAATAATGTCATTAAAAGGATCCAATGTCTAATTGGAATGAAGAAAATGAGTCAAAGTTTGCTAAAAGTTATTGTTAATGCATGTTCATGGCCCTTAATCAAAAAGTTAGCTTTTTTCATTGTAATAATATTTCTTGTAATTGTATTTTGGGTTATATCTATTTGTTAAAAAAGTTGGACACGAAATGAATCGTTTCGAACTGATTCAACCGTTTTTAACTCGTGCAAAAGTTAACTTATTTTGATTAAACTCTCACTTTACCAACTACCACCTCAACTTTATACTTTGTATGATTATTATAACTTTGTAAGAACGTTACTGATTTAGCTATATTATACATCTTCGCCGAAAACATAGACTATCTATTCGTTAAGTTGTATTTTTCCGTTAAAAGAAGGTATCGATTATACAAATCAACTAACACGCTCATTACTAATATAAACCAACTCTCAGTTTTGACAGTTGATTTCTGAAATCAATAATCAGACAATACTTTGTTTCTTTTTGGACAATTTGTCCACGAAAAAAAACGTTATCTACTTTTAAGTGCATATATACCCTCTTATACTAATGACTAAATAGCCTAGCGGTAAGAGCAGTTCATGACTTCCTTGAGGTCATGTGTTCGAAATATGTCATAGGTATTATTTATCATAAAGGTACCTACTACCAATTAAGCGCATAGCTCACAATGTTAAGGCTTAATCAGCGTGAGTTTCGGTTCGGACATTGTGGTATTGTAATGGAGGTGATTTGCCCGGCGATGTTGGACCTTGTGGGGGGTTCAGTCGTGCTCCATTGAAATATAGAGCAGTTCCAGTAAGTGGCCCAGATAACCATTTTTTTACCCTCTTATCAAAAGTACTTGATAGAGTGAACGTTTTGTATTTGTATACATCATTATGCCGACACATCCAAATCTATATATATATTTGTCTCTATGTTATATTTTGTCATTATATAGTAATCCAACAACTTTTAATATAATAAAATGTGACAAATAATATTTATTTGTAATAGACCGATAGAATAAATTAGAAGGGTTGATCGTAATCAAAGCGGGTCCAATTAGGAGGGCCCAAGGCCAAAATAAAGGATTTTCAACAAGCAAATGAAGTGCATGGTGCACCAATTACATAAAAGGGGTACTTTTGGATTATTTTTGTAAGGGAATATTACATTTGCATTACAAAGACTATGGACAAAAGTTACAATGACAATATGTACATATCAATATTCCAAATATTGAATATATATATATATATATATATATATATATATATATATATATATATATATATATATATATATAGTATGTTTGAAACAACTAGCTGAAGTCTAGAGGTGAAGACTGTGGCTGAAGCTGAAGATGGTGGTTGAATATTGTAGCTAGCGCTGGAGATGAAGATTGTGAGTTGAGATTCTCTTCAAATCTACTTAAAAGAGCGTCTTTGCCAAACAAAGATTATTAATTTATAAGAGATTGTGATTGTGAAAACTAGAAGTTCAATCCATAGAATCTCGAAAAATCTCTTAAAATGCTCGTGCCAAACACACTCATAGTTAGAATTATACACGAGTATGGATTGAAGTCAACTAAAAAACCTATCAACCAAAAGAAGTTTATATCCAAAAAAAATTACGACATAAGAAAATTTTATTTGCTAATACAACTCGTTTCCAAAGCGAAAGTAATACGATGATTTGTTTTGTACAGTCTTATAGACTTCACCCTTGCAATCGATGAGCGTAACGTAACAGTATAAGCCATTTAGAAATTATACACGAGTAAGGATTGAAGTCAACTAAAAAACCTACCAAATGAAAAACAAGTTTGCCTTCAAAGCAATTACGACATAAGAAAATTCTATCTGTTAATACAACTCGTTTCCAAAGCGAAGGCATCACCCTTGCAATTGATGAGCGTAACAATATAAGCCATTTATTTAAAGCAGCAAAAATTTTAACTCAATTTTATAAACTAGTTGGTTGTAGAGGAAGGTCGTATAATGATTAATTTGTTTTGTTTTCTAAAAAAGTAATAATAATGATAAAGACCAAAAATATATAGGAAATAACTTGCAAAATATATAGTGTTATGTGTGTTTGCAAATATATAAGTACTGAAACAAGGGGCGGGTCTTTACCAACTTAAAAATCTGCTATTTATTTTAGGGAAGCCAAAAAACGTGAGCAATATATTAAGCCTTTTTTTTATATAAAATAAATAAAACAGATTAAAATGAAAAGTAGTAAAGAATTATGGGTAGTATTTTTAGCGGGAAAAGATAGGTAAAGTAGCATCGGAATCAAGGAGATACCCCTACCCCTCGCGCCAACCACCACTTACCACTGTCGCTATCCACCTTCCTTTTTTTTATAAAATATAAAAAGAGTGAATATTATAAATAATAATAATAAGTTGCAATAAGTCATTTTTATCAATGTGGTCACATATTTTACAACTTACAAAATCACCTATTTTCCAGTTCAACGGGTTGAAAAATCAAAGTTTCCGGTCCATTTAAAATCGGTTTTAAGTCATTACTAGGAATTAGTTGAACCGGACTCCGGACCAGATTTTGAACCGGAAACTGGATCGGGTTTCAAACCGGTTCACATTTTTTTCCTCCTTTTTTTATGTTTTATATATTTATTTATTATAAGAGTGTAACAATATTACACAATTTAAATCGCATATGTAACCAAAAAGGTCAAAATTGAAAAAATAAAACTAAATTTTTTATATATAATTCATCAAGCCGGTTAAACCGGCGGTCCACTAAAATCGAGCCTCCTTCCAGTTCAACTTAAAAATCAGTTTTTAAAACATTAAAGGTAATACCAAAACTACATAAATTAATACATGTACATGTATGGGTGCACAGACATAAAAGAACTTTATACCTATGAACACATTATAAGTAAGTTTTGTTTGAATAAATTAGATTTCGTGTAATCATACATTATGAGTAAAATAAAAGATGGATAGAAAGTTGATATAAGGGTATAAACACCGAGTAAGTTTTGAGAGGCAGCTGCATTTTGAGGGAAATAAGATAATGTGATGTCAGTCGTTAATTTATGTAATTAACGGTATAGATTCGTTGCATGTTAACAACATTGCATTTTACGTAAATACAGTTTGCACGTAAAATTCAGTATTACGAATTTAAGCCGTTGATAACATAAATAAGCCACTGAGATCACATGTACCTCATTCATCTCAAATTGTAGTCGACTCTCTAATCCTACATTACGTACCCTACCAATAAAAAGTTACCACTTAAAATTTTAAATTTATACCGTTATGTAAAAAATAAAATGGGAGGTCCAATAATGCATAGTTGTTTGTGCCCATATAAAAGAGCCTATAATTACTTGTACGATAAAAGCCGTAAACTAGGGAATAAAAAACATGGGTTTTACAAACCCAATTACAACAATGATGCTAATTTTTTCTAATTAAATATCCTCAATCCTATTCTATATACCCGTTGAATATTTAAACTTTTTAAATTATATTTTGTTCTATAATTTTAGGGAAATACAGAAAAATGCTATACTTTTCTCTATTTCAATTTAGTGTACAAAGCTTTAAATTTGTAATCAAGTTAGAAACATATTTTACGTAAAATTGTACAAATAATGAGTCGTCACCATTTTTTTTTTTTTTTTTGTAATTAACATATCTATTTAATCGATATCTATCCCTTGATCAGTTTTAAAAAATATTAAGTGAGAAGAGAGAAATTAAAGTTAAAAGTGATGATGAGTTTTTGTTAGTTTTATCTTCTCACTCAATATTTTTTAAAATTGATTGAGGGTATCGATTAAATAGATGTGTTATTTATAAAGAAGAAATTTTGTGTTACTCGTCATTTGTGCAACTTTATGTAAAACACATCCCTAACTTGATTGAAATTTTTTAAGTTTTGTACCTTAAATTTAAATAGGTGAAAAATATAGTACATTTTTCTGTATTTTTTCCATAATTTTATATAACAATTTTAAAGTTGGAGGTGTATTTTCTGAAAAATTTGAGTGCATGTTGGTAAATAAAAATTCGAATAAGAAGGTCCTTATCACATGATACTATGCATACTCATAAAAGAATATTCGATAACATATAACATTGTTCTAATCTTTGCTAGCTTTTAACTCCCGTAAATCAACTAAAACTTTACATTGATACGAACGATGAAATTTACTACTTATATAAATTCATCAACTCAGGTGTTTATAAGAATGTGATAAGAGCATTCCATCTCGAGTGCATTTAAATTAGGGTTTATATTAGGGTTTATGAGTGATTAATTAATCCTCAACACTCTTATTAACGTGCAAACACGATTCGAAATTAAATCGATTCAAGCTGGCTAAAGATAAATCCTTGGAGAATATGCTCATATATTTTTTAGTGTATGAGGATCAATGGTGTAAAAATGATGTAGAATATACTAATAAATATGTCATATCACCCTTTACTCTACACTTATTCACCATTTCTTTCGAAATTAAACCATTGTTGGACACATGAAAATCATATTAAAAAGAAAAAATTTCACAGAAATATTATTTTAATCGTATATTACTCTGGTTATTATGCTAGTACGTTAATTTATGAAAAGTGTAAAGAAATTTTAAAGAATTTCAAATTGAAGATGAAATAGTAGATGATTATGATTGTTCAAAAGACATCTAGGGTCAAAAAGACACCAAGGGAAAAGATCTCATTTCTTAATCTTAAGATTGAACAAGACCTATATTGTTAATGTTGTTATAATAAATGTAAGGGAGATGAATTTACCTTATTAATTTGATAATTAAATCAAAAAATTTGTGTTATTTATGCACATACTATAGTTTTTTAATATACAATTTTAATGTATTAATAAAAAATAGTGACTTTATTTAAATTAAAATTAACATATATGAGCACGAATGGTGTTAAAAGCATGAATCTTTAAATCTTTATGCATATGAACATATCTAATCTAAATCTAAATAACCATATGTATGTATGTGAACATATAATGGTAAATGTTGTCGTATTTAATTTAACTATTCATGAGCACGAGTGGGCTCTCTCTCCAATCAATGTACCCCACTTCATTTCAATTCTTGATTCCTTCAAATTACAACATAATTATATTCTTTGAATATGTGAGCCCTAATAACTTTATAAAACTTCTTTATTTGCTAAAATTACTTATTTATTGTAATTTGTACTATTATAAGACTTTGTTTTGTATTTTAATTCTCTTTAATCATGGTTAAAGTTGTTATATGTGTTCATTGTATAGCATACTCCTGAAAACCTTAACAAGATGTGAATAATTAAGCTTTTGAATTCAAAATTTTAATTGTTGGTGTAAATACAAAAAGGCCTTTGTCCTAGCGCCTTACCAATACGAGGAACATATAGTATCAATCAAGACAATATGCATTAATTTGTGTTCATACATAATACACAAGTTAGATTATATCTCTGTCATTTTAATGGGTTGGTGTAAACATAACCAGGTAGATTGAAGTATCGAACTGTCTGTTTTTTTAGACATCCTCCTTGATCAAATTTAGTATTTTGTTTAAAATCTTCATTTATTATAATGAAATGTGAAAAAAGGAGTACGTGAGTGAGTGACAATAAAACAATGATAAATTAAATCATAAAATAAAGAAATAAACGATAAATATCCCTTTAATTGCAAAATACAAAAGGAGGATCTTTGATCTTTGATATGATATAAAATAACAAGTAAAAACTTACTTTAAGTACGACCTCAAACTAAAGAAATAAATAATTTGTGTACCAACCGGTTAATAAATATATTTTTATCTAGTAGGCTTTTTTTTTTTAAATCTAATAAGTATTGTTTGGTAATTTATTGAAGTCTTGTAGATACTGATTTGTTTATTTAATGTTTTTCATAGTACTTCATTTTTCAGGAAATTGAAGAGTAGTAGCAATTTTCATATTTACACGTATATCATGTCATGAATGTTTTCAAGTTTTACCTATAGAGATGATAAAAGGTAGGGTTTGGACGATATTAAAAGTTTTTCAAGTGGATCATGTAAAATCAAATTTTATTCAGACCGATTATCGTTGAGTCCCTGATTGATGAAATAAGGTTTTTCAAGTTTCAACTAATACAAGTTGCATTTAAAGTTCAAATCTTTTTATAAATTCTTCAAATTTTTAAAAAGAGGCATATTTTCCCTTTTAAAAACTAAATTATTAGACTTAATAATTGTTTTTTAATCTTTTTTATATTTTTTTTTATCTACAACATTTCATTTCATTAAATAAATTAAAAAACATTAAATATTATGATGATCAAGGATAATGTCAATTATATTTTATTTCTCAATAAAAAGTTCAAGGACATAGTTATTAGTTATTAAAAACTTTAATAACTTGAAATTTAAGCTTACACTTACAAGTTCAACTTATAGCTTAATTATTAACTATTTTACCAAACATTTTGATATAAAAATTATAAGCATTAACTATGAGTGAGGTTCAAATTATAATGAAAATTTTTGTGAGAATGAAGGAACTAATAGGAATGCGCCATGTGTCACAAAACATAATTTTCCTAACGTTTTTAAAAATTAAATATCTCAAGAATGGCTCATTGAAAAATTATAAAAATTACATCATAAAAATCAATATTTTTTCTCTTCGATTAGACATCTCACATGATATACTTTTGATGACTTTTTTTATATGATCGTACAATATTAGTAACACATGTGTTACTCGTTGGTATCACATGTGTTATCTGCTGGTATCACATGTGTTACCTGCTGGTATCACATGTGTTACCTGCTGGTATCACATGTGTTACCTGCTGTTACTAATTTGTAAAACTCACCAAAAAATGAAAAAAGAAACTCGTCGAAAGTATAACTTGTGAGATCTTAAATCGAAAAGGAGAAAACGCTGAATTTTATGGTGCAATTTTTATAATTTTTCGACTTGTCATTTGTGAGATATTTAATTTTTAAAAAGATGTAAAAAATGAATATTTGATGAAAATAAGTGATTGAGATTGATTCTCCGGTTCTCAAACAAAATTAACCTACTCTAAATATAAAATATAAATCACCTCCCATGATCATTTGTGTACTTGAATAATATAAAAATGATTACCACCAAACACTGTTAGCCCTATAACTTTACACATTACAAATCTTTCCCCCCATTTCACACCCCCTCTCTCTCCAAAGTCACCATCTTTTTTCTTCTTTCTAATTTAATAATCAATTTACAAATTCCTCTGTTTTTCGACAATAAAAAAACAGAGCAAACTCATCATCATTCATCATCAAACTACAAAGCACACAATTCCTTTTAATTACTAAAAAATGGGTAAATACATGAGAAAACCTAAATTAACCGGTGACACGGTGGCCGTAATCGACGTTTCACCGTCGTCACTCGGCGTCCGTACACGTGCTAAAACCCTAGCTTTGCAAAAACTTCAACAAGCTTCAAATTCGACCACTGTAACGCCACCGGAGCACCACCGTGAATTGTGTTATCTTCAGCTACGCAGCCGTCGACTGGAGAAACCACCGGTTCAAAAATTACCAACTTGTTGCCGGAGACAAAACCCTAACCCTAATTTTGTAAATACTTCAGGTGAAGAAGCAGAGGAGTCTAATTATTTTGGAGAAAATAATGTTGATTTTAATGGCAGAGAAAGGTAAACTTTTTATATTACGTACTGTTTTAATTAATTTTTACACATAAATGCTCTGTTTTTTTTTTTTTTTGAATGTTTATATGCTTGAGTAAATATAGAGGTAGAAGTAAATTAAATCTTGATTTAACAATTCTACTTGGTGTTTTGGTATTATTTGTTTTTGTTTTTAGATAGTGTAAAATCATTATTGTTATTTTTATTTTTTATATGCTTGACAAATGAGGAAATGGGTAAATTTCCAGTTTTCAGTATAATTTTTCTTATGAGAATTTGTGGGTATTGGATGAAGATGCATTTTGGAGGTACTTTGATGTTCTCATGTGAAGAAAAAGAGTTTCATATATTTTCCATTTTTTTCACAAGTGGGGTACCACTTTTCTTTACTTCATGTATGACAAACATGCTAGTGAATGTATTTTGATTCTTCATCAAGTCATGCAAAATATCTTTTTGGTATAAAAGCTGCACAAGTGCTTTAGGTGGTTTTGTTAGTTATGGTTGTATCATGTTTTACATAAGTTTTTTCGTTATACATCAAACTGACCAAACGTTTCATGGTGCCTCCTTTTTTTGTTGGTTTTTTCTTTTTATTTTCTTCAAGGAACTACATATAAACTAAGCACCTCTTGACCTTGCATGTTAGTTATATACTTACATTTCCATTTATTGAGTTAACATCTGAGTCAATTTAAGTAAAGTGTAGCTGTAAATATTGGCAAGAAGTTGCTAAATTAGTTGATATGGTAAGATACAAAGTGAAATAAGTTAAGTTTTGAAGTTTACTTTAGTGGGCTAGAGACATATAACATGTTTTTTCATTCATTCTTCCTTTGTTTTTCTGTAATTAAGCCTGGACTTGACATTATTAGGCCCCATGACTTCAAAAAAGGACAAACTTTTTAAACAATCTATAGCTGCTTGATGGTTCCTTTGATAATAAACTTAAGATTATTTGGTAAATTGACCAAATATATGAAATGTGTAGATAATTCAATTGTATATTTAAGTGATAGCAAACAATAAACATGTCCGTGTTGTCGGCAACGTCGAATAATGGGTAACGAAAACCCGAAAACGACTTTCTTTTAAGGGACCTTTGTTTAGTTTTGTTTGTTTATAAGTGATGAGATGGTACACTGCATAAAATTTTATCACCTGTATTACTCAGATATTATCAACAGCCCCACATGGTCTTTCATTTATTATGAACTGTTTTCTCTTTCCATATCAGGCCGCTTCTTCAATAGGTCCATAGTTGTTGTAAGGCTATCAGGAAAGATTCAGTCTTTTTAAGATAAAATGTTTTGTCATCCCTCTATCTGGGTTGGATTTGGTGGTCAATTTTGCTATAAGAAAGACCCACAACTATCAATTTTCACACTTCATATATTAGCTTCAGTAGACGTTTTAAGTGCTAGTTAGATGTGCTTTTTCACAAGGATTATTACTACTAATCAAAATAAGAACAAGTAATTTTACTTGTATTTTGAGGATCAGTCTTCTTACGACTTGGTTCTTCAAATCTAAATATTTTGATTTGTGACCAGAAAATTAGTTACTTAAAGCTATGGATAGTTAGGTAATTCTGCAGTTATCATACGACCAGTTTTCTTATAACAACTTCTTACCTGTTTCTTCAACTCTTATTATTTTGACACAAGTATTTCAATATGTATGGAGTGTTTGGATTACCGGCTTATTGAATTTGAAAAGGCCGATAAACTCAGTATTTCTAGCTTATGAACCTATCAACTTGAACGTATAAGCGTCAATAAGCCGTAAGCTAAAATTGATAAGCTAATCAGTTATCATAAATTAGGGCTTATTGAGTTTTTAAAATATTAAAATACCAATAAGTTGATAAGTCATGCTAATCCAAACAGACCTTAAGCATCATAATCATTTTTATTTATTTTTTAATTTTGTCAAAAACTCTGTTGCAAGATCAGTTTAGGCACACACCAGACAAGACAACCTCTGAATAGCATGCATGAAGAGAGGGGCCACACAACTTGTTTTTACCCTTATGTTAGTAAATAGTACACAAACAGTGGTGAACAATAATGGGGTGATGGTTAACTTCCATTGGCATCTTGCTCATAAGGACAACCTTTTCTTTCATAGATATCACATTTTAATCTGTAGTGTAAGAAAATAACAAAAAAAAATATCTATTTTTTTTTTTTAAATGTATTCCTTAAATTTGTGACTCTCTATGTGATAACTTTGTACTGAAAAAGATTATTGTTTTATAACAGGAGCACTCGAGAAAGCACACCTTGTAACTCGATAAATGACGTAAATGTCATTAGCACCCCCGGTTCTAGCACAAGACCTAGAAATGTAGAACATTCTAATCGAATAACTCAGACTTCTGTCACAAGGTGCATGCCTTTGGCTTTGGAGATTGAAGAGTTCTTTGCCCGTCATGAGCAGGAACAACAGAGACGATTCGCTGACAAGTACACTACCCTAACCATAGTCCTAATTAGAGGTGGCAAAATGGTGGGTCGGGCTGGGTTTGTGTCATAATGGGTAATGTTGGTACTGGTGAAACGGGTTGGGTTGACTTGAAATACTTTTTGTCAAATATTTTATATCTTTGCTCATCAGCTGTCAAATATGATTACATAAAGTTCATTATTATATCAGTAAAAATTAAATTTTCTGGGAGAAGTTTTTTAAAAGGCATTATGCATTTTAAAATACATTTTGAGCAATTCTCAACTTATCTATTATTGACTATATATTAATAAGTTTTTAGTTTTTTGACCCGTTAGAGATAAAACATGACCCAATTGTATTGTCACGTTTAATTATAACCTTCTTATACAATATATTTTCTGATGTTCATGCAGGTACAACTTCGACATGATGAATGAAATTCCACTTGAAGGACGTTACGAATGGGTAAGATTAGAATCCCAATAAGCAGGGCATTCGCAAGCTCGGAATAAAGGGTGTTGGTGTAATTTTGCTTATACCCTTTGGTTGTCTAGTGAAATGTAAAGGAAGAAAAAACTTAATTAGTTGTGTAATTTAATGATGAGTTGCACACTAACATGTTTAGTGTAGAAGAATGGGAAGAACAAAAGAAATGTAACTTTGTAGGGTTAGTTGTTTCATCTTTGTCTAGATCCGCAAGTAATGAATAAATAATTGCCATGGATTTCATTTTCATTTCTAGATTTCTTCAAAGCTAGTATGAAAGTATGTAACATAATAAAATCGTTATAACCTAAGAGCACGAGGAGTGCTGACATCGAAATCTCGGTGTTCAGAACGAGGACACCGACTACGTTTTTGAAAGGAGTGGTTCGGTATTCTCGGAGTCAAAATGGGTCCACAAATATATTTTGAACCAATCAAACAAAAGGAAAAAAAAAGTTAGAGCACAACATTGCGCCCTCGATGCTGATTTAGAATGCCGTCCAGAACACTAACAGGAAGTGGCAGAACGTTGTGGTACAGATGCTGATTTAGAATGCCGTCCAGAACACTAACAGGAAGTGGCAGAACGTTGTGGTACAATGTTCTCAGCCTTGAACGCGTCTAAAACTTCGTCCACTCCTTGTTCTGATAAAGTTATAATTGTAGTAATATATAAGTTTTTAATCATAGTTGATAAGAATTGATTATAGAAATTAAGACCATTCATAAATAAATACATGAATGATCACAAATTAACCATAAGTGAATTGTTTCAAGTTTTAACTCATTTCACCAACGTGGGCTATAATTAACCTGGTGAAGTAGGGTTCACTCTTGTCTTGCTTCAATAAGATAAAAAAACCCCTGTAAAATCAGAAAAATAAGTCACATGTGATGGATTTTAAAAGACTAAAATTGTGTACTATTTAAGTCATTATGATCTGAAACTTTTGTATATGTTTCATGTGTTATCGGTTTATCACCTTGATGGGGAAGTGTAGGCCACATATTACAAAATTTTTTATTTTATTACTCTGTCAATCTCAAATAATCTCCTGGTCTTAAATTTACTGTTCACAAACAAAAAATACACAATTAAAAAAAACATAATTACTCACATTCTACTTTTCGGTAATATATATGATAATTTTACCCTTATTTTTTGTATACTTTTTATGGCATACATACACATTATCGGTAATGAAGTAAATTCAATTAATTATACTCATCTATTTATAGAAGTGGACAATTAAATTGAAACAAATAAAACAGGAAAGATAGGCTATAATTTTGACAAAGAAGGAGTAAGTGTTAACATTTTTATTTTAATTTATCATAGAAGAATATTCACTTCAAAAATAAATAATCAACTTTATAATTTCACAAAAATCTACCCTTAAAGGCTAAAGAAAATGTAAAATAGAGAAAATGTAAAATAGACATTTAACCGTTGATATGTAAAATCTTTGTATTCTTTCTAAAACGGTGTGTCACTCCTGAAGTATACACTCATTTTTAGACGGATAGAGTATTAATGTGGAAACTCGAATTTTGTTGTTTTTGGCGTTAAAGCCAATGAAGAAGTTATGTCGTGTACTATTGTTTCAATGTATGTGTATTTTGTTTTATGATGTTATAGACACTTGTATCATACGTCAAACTTGTTGATTTAGTCACTATATATCTTTTTTGTCGCTACCGTCATTAAAGAACATTTTTTTTTATCGGTAAAAAGATGTTTCAATTGTTATAGCAATTAAAAGCAGTTATGTAGTGGCGAAATCGATAAGTTTAACAAACTATAGGTGATTTTGTGACAATTGTCATACACTTAAGTATAAATTACCAGTTTACTAAGTTAAAAATTGATTAGTAAAACCAGTAAAACAAACTTGAGTGACTTTAGCAATAAAAAGAATCAGAGGGGCTAAATTGACAACAATATCAAATTATACAGCCTCCAAAAATTGTTGTACACTTATCAAAATAGTGCTAAGACGTGTTTATGTTCATATAAGAGGTCTTAGATTCGAACATTCGTAGGTAAATATCTTGGAGGTGATCAAAGAAAGATAAGGTCGAAAGTGGGTACATCAAAAAAGCGACCCACTCTCTCCAGGTAACCTGAATAGGGAATTCCTCCGTTTACATGTTTAAATTGATAATTCGAGCAAATTATGTCATGACGATACCCCCAGTTAGGTCGCTTACATCTGAGTCAAAACAGGACACACCCTCCCCGGATAACCTTAATAGGAAAATCCTCATCCGTTTACGCGTTGAAATAGACAATTTGAGCAAGTCATGTATGTTTTTCTTGACATTTTCCCTAATCCAATCTCAAATTATAGAAACAAAAAAACACACTATTTAAATGCATATATAACAGCTTGTTTACAACATCTTATATTCTAAGGCAATCATTCAGAAGTTGAGTTTTTACTTTCTACAAGACATAAAAAATATAAGTAAGTTATTTTTTTATAATTTTTTGTAAGCTAAAGGCATAAGTTTACAAAAATATAACATCTATCTACCCAAAAACAGAATGAAAACACTTTTTCTAATATTTGTAGAAAACCTGAGAATCCAATGTACTGATTACTGAAGGCTAGAGGCCTTTCATGTCTGACTCAATTCATCAGCGTGGCATTGAATTTAAGATTAAATTCATATCCACGTACACCTTTTATGATCCAGGACTTTTGTACATTACAATTTTTTATCATGCTGAGTGCTGACACAAGACTACTATTACTATTACTGAATACTGCAAACATATGTTTATTTCTGGGTGTCATAAATTTTATTCACATATGATATTTTTATGTTGAAAGTCATAAATAAATATAAATGATAAAAGGGAATAACAACCAACTTTTGATATCTTAAGTTTTAGCAACAAATTACCAGAAAGTAGGCACTTGCCGAATATTTTTACACACACTTGTATTCAATCTGATATAAAGTCTACTAACATCTTGATGCTAGATCAAAGACCCTTAAGTACTTAACAAACAATTTACTTGCAAACTTCTAATTTTATTATCTTGACCGTATATAATAACATCGTTGCTATAATCACTTTTAGGTAAACACTCGGAACAAAAAGTTTAAACACAAGTCCAAACACCCTGTTACATAAACACCACCTTTAAATTTGCCGGTGTATATCCCCTTTACCCGTAAACACCATCTTTAACCTTTGTTCTTGATATGGTTCATTTACAACCACAACATCATGAAAATTTAAATAAAAAAGTGAAAATACTAAAGATAGTTCTCTAAAATAAGAAAAACTTTAATGATATCTTAATTGACCTGTAAATAACACAATGCTTTGAGCTCCTCAGCCTCAATTATTGGTTATCAGTATGCATTTCAAAGCTGCATGACAGTTTATGAGGTTTAGGTCCTAAATCTAGGCTGCAAGAGCTACATATCTAACAACTTGTACATTTTAATGATGGGTTAAACATGTGAAAAGGAATATAATCTGCAACAAAAAAAAGGTTGAAATTTTAGTGGTAAAAGCAGCTTTTTACCACTAAAAAATCACAAGTTCTTACTGCAGTCTTTGGCTTTCAGTGCAACTTGTCAAATCCTATATTTGGGAATCAATATAGCCCCTTCAAATCAATTGCAAATAATGCTCAATAACTTACAGATTCCTTGTGTCACAGTTGTTGTCCATTTGTGAGCCAGTTGCAATATAACTTCACAATCTTCTTGGTATCATGAAGAACCTAAATCTGAAAATGTAAATCAGAAGTAAAGGTCAATGCTTTTTTGAGAACAACAACGTTATAATGACCTGTACCGAGTGCAGTAAAAGTTGTACATTGTTAGGCCAGACATAAAGATTACAGTACTGCAGTACATTTGAAGACTACTTCACAAATGTCACTAGAAAGCCTCAACTTTATTAAAGTAAGTTTCAGTATCAGTTGCAGATTTCATTTTATTTTTATTACAGGTTTATTTAAGAAATTACTTAGTAACTTTTATTTCGTTCATGACCTTTTAAATTGATTTATTAAAATTGTTAGATCAAACTTGTAACCATAAAGTAGTTGTATTCATATTCAACAAGCTAAAAGTTTATTTAAAAAACTAGAACAAAACTGTTTCGGGTCAACTCAACCCAGCCCACTTCGAACCATGGAATAATATTTACCCATAACTCAACTCGCCCGACCTCCCATTTTACCCTCTCCAAGAAAGTAAAAAAGTTGAATCATGTCACACCTTAAAGTGAATGCTTTTTCTGTCTTAATATATACAAAGTAGAAGGATTTCAATACACTCATCCGTCCCATGAAAAAAAGAAACGTTTAGACTTTTGAAATACCAAAGGGTTACATTTAAATGTCGGACTATGCATTATGTACTATACATTAGAAAATCAATAACCACCTTATGACGATTACATTTGATACCAAACGGAAGATTATTGGTGATAAATTAGTTTACCATGTGTCATGGACAACATCTATTGCTTGTTTGTGAAGCTCAAAAATTGCTAATTGGATTATCTTTCAAGCTTTTGTTGCCCAAACAAGATTTGTTAGCACGTATCAATATGAATAAATAGTACTTGCATAAGACTTGTGCAATTTTTCAAATAAAAGATTTTATCCTTTTATTTTCCTCCTAGAAAATGAAGCAAGTGAACACATGATTCTGTTATTCAAATGTTCTATTTTTGAACACTTTTGCTTAGTATTCTATCTAATATAGTTGTGGTAATTAGGTATGTGACTAACGGAAAATAATTCACGTATGTGGTGACGGAAGCAACTGAAATTCCAGTGACTACTTAGTGTCTATTATACCTACAATACAACATTAACAACTTTTTCGATCAATGAAGGTAACTTTCAAGTATCTAAAAATAGTAATCAAATCTAGAGGTGGCAATTACGGCCAATATACTTACAAATGGGTTGATTCAAGTTATGTTTTATCTCTAATGGGTCAAACAGATAACCTCAAGAAAAGATTAGCTTCAAAGGAAACATGTCAAAAGTCATCCATAGCATACTTTCGATGCATAAAATAACCTAAAGGGAGTTATTAAAAAAACTATACTTGTTCTTATCATATCATATTTGACACACTAATTGTTAATAAGGCATTCAATAACTTTGGACAAAATAGTTTTCGGTCAACCCAAAAAGACGTGAACCGTTCTGACCTTAACCAAATAATTACCCACTTCGGTATATTACCCAACCTGTTTAACACTCTGACATGTCCATTTCGCAACCTCTGGAAAGTACACAAAAATGAATGGGTCCTTCATGAAGATGGCAGAATGAGTAAGAATTACCTTGTATCTCTTTCCACTTTGACTGTCAGATTCCCCATCTATTCCAGGGAAGTTTGAGATTCCAAACTAGGTGGCTTCTTTGCTTCTAACATTTCAACTTCATATGCACTCGTACTCGAATTTTTCTTATTCTCTATTTCAATTTGTTTAAGTGTCTCTAACCGTATGGCGTATAACTCGTATCTGATGATCAAGAAAAAAACAAGTTCTAACGGTAGACTCAGATATCAATTCATGTAAACATTTTGGAAACAGATAAGCATCTGAAATAAGAATGGTTCCAAATGCAATAACATTGAGAGAACAATGAAGAAAACATCAACAACGAAATATATTTATCAGTGTGACGGTACAAGCGGACTTCAATATTCTATGGAAACAGAATACATGTTGCACACCTAGCATTAGAGGTGACGAAATGGGCAGGTTGGATGAGTTGGCCCTAAATGGGTTATTTTTTGGTACCGGTCAGGTCAGAGTGACCAAAAAAGCTTTTTTGTCCAATTTTTTTTTCTGTAAATAGTTAGTGCGCAAATATGAGTTTGCAAAAAGTATGTTAATAACTTAAGAGGTTTCATGCATTAAAATTTCACTTTGGGGAACATACAAGCCATTTCCTTTTTTTATTTCTTTACCACTTTGACCGATTAGAGATGAAATACAACCCAAATTGGCCCACCTCCATTTCTCCACACAAACTGGGGCATTGTTCTCATCCGTGTTTTACACCACACCATATTAATGGAAGCAACATAAAAAACAAAGTTTAAGCATAGTTGGGCGCTCAAGTGACCTTCTAATGACTAAGCTCTAAGAAAAAGTAACTCATTTAAATAAAGAAAATATGATTATCCTTCGATCATGTAAACACATGAGAATTGGAATGGAAAATTAAATGGCTAAAATGAATGAAGTCTAAGTTTTGAAATCAATGAAACGTATAACATGTTAAGCTACTATTGAAAAACAAAAACAACCAGATACGAAAAGCATAAATAATAATAAGCAATAGTTCTTACTTTGCAACGTAGTTCTTCACAAGGGTAAAATAAATCCTCCAAAAGTCGTGTTCTTTCAAGAAACGTGGACACATTCTAAATCTAAGTTGTGATAGTTCCTGTAAAGCAAAAAATTTCATTATCTTGATCGTATTCGTTAAGAAACTAAAGTTCAAATTTACTTTCCATATCTATAATCTCATGCGATGTAATGTGGCAAATCCTCTATCCAATGCTAAAATGATCGAATCCAACTCAGTTATATGATTCGCAGATCATACATCGAGAGTTACACTTCCAATAAAATTTAGACATTTAAACGTCACAAGAAAGCCTACATTATAATAATAACTATTCTATCCATTTCAAATAAGGATCGTCACAAATTTAACTTCATATGCTAAATGGATCCTTCAAATTTTCTACACATTTACTTTCAGTTAAAACAAATTATTGGACTAACATAAATTCAAAAACTTTGTAGTTAATTTGTAACTCTTGCCCTTTTTAGGAGTTTATACCAGCTTTTAACAATAACAATCAGTACCGAAATAAACATATTTCTCCTATAAACACTCGAAAGTACTTATAAACTATTTATTATACCAAAATCAAAACCCTAAAACTTAATTAGAAAATAAGGACTAACCTTAACTTTAGAGAGAATAAGGATAGCATGTTTCTCTTGCCAATTAGACAAATCCTTTTGCACAATTCCAGATTCATCAGCACCAACTTCTTCATCTAATATTAAATCATATCGATTTGATTATATATATGTTAAAGATTCAATCTTTTGATAGAACAGGAAGCCGTGGAGTACCTCGAAGATCGAAATTTTTGAATGTTTCGAGAGTGAGCGATTTGATGAAATCAATTAATTCATCAGTGATTCCGTACAACTGTTGTTCGTTGATTTGATTAGTTGTTGTAGTTGTTGTTGGCAGTAGTGATGAAGATTTGTTCTTGCTACGCCGGAACCATGAGTATACATTATTCATCTTCAGTGGTTCAATGTTTCAGCTCAGATTGTGTTTCAGGGCTTATAAAAATTTTAGATAGTTTTATTTTATTTTTATTTTTTAAAAAATCAGTTAAATAATAACCACAAAATATATAATTTTGATTATTAGAGTTTTATTTAGCGATCGATAAAAGAATATAATTATAATCTGCACAACTTTCATTATTATTATGACATGCTCTTCAAGAAAATAAATATTATAATTTTTGTGTTTAATTCACTAAACATTTAATTTAAATATGTGCTTAATATTTAAATTTAAAATGATACTGAATTTAAATATGTGCTTAATGTTTAATTCACTAATCATTTAAATTTAAATTTAAATATGTGCTTAATATTTTACAAATGAAAATTTAACTAGTATTGATTTGCATATATTGAAAATCAGCTTTGTGAATAAGAAACATTTGCATTATCTCAACGAAATTAGCCTACGAATTAAACAGCTTTACCATAACAATCATGTAATGGGGACTAAATACATGGTTAAACTGAAAGTCAGTAGATGTATACAATAAATACACAAAATATCCGGCCAAAGATGTATTTGCTTGTATGAAGTCTACCAAAGATTGAGATCCATGAACATGGCTGACTTGTTTTCTTAATTGCAAATTTGGCTGCAAGTCACTAATGAATGTTCTTGAGACCTTGCAATAAGAAGCTTTGATTGTCGCTATAATTGGTTTTTGAATTACCTGGGATGTAAGCATGCAAGCAGTAAGAAAATGCGCTGAGAACTGAAAGTTGATTTCACTTTTTATTATTCGTTATCTAACACACTATCCAGTAATGTTTAACATTAATACACACTGATGCTAATGAAATGACATCTTTTCTTTGCTACTTGACTTAAAAGGGCACCATGGTTATTTTTGGATGATTAAAGGAGGAATATATTTCTCACCTTCATGATGATTGCCAAGTAGAAACTGCCACCAGGGTCAACATTCCAACCAAACCATAATTCACAATGCTGTCAACGTTTTTAATACTTTGAACTTTCTCTACAATGGTATTCCAATAATCTGCATGAGGGCAAGTTCCACGTTCCACAGCCTGCATCTTACTTTCGTTAGCCCTTTATTAAACAAAGGTAAGATAATAAAATAGAGATACCAATTCGACCCATTTATTTATGAACGGATAATTTGGCTTATGCTTTATATCAAATGGGTCAAAATGGCAAGATAAAAAACACTATGGTTGAAAAGAAAAAAGTCGAATGGGTTGAGCCCAAAAGAGTACTTTCTTTAATGCAGAAAACCTCCTAATCACTGCATGCAAAAGTTTAGATTAATATAAGTAATAGTGTAATAATATAGTTTTCGTAACCATATTTAACACTACGTCTTCCTATAAATGAAATTGGACACAAAATATTTTGGGCGAATCCAATCCAATCTGACCATTTCGAACCATACAATTAAAATTCCTATTTTGACCCCTTCATCAACCCACCCGAGACACTTATTTTGCTAACTCTACACAGGAGAAAAGACCCTTACCTTTGTCTCCGGATGATCATCTTGTTTCTTAGGATCTGAACTAGTTATTCTTTGATCATCCTTGTCATAAGAGTGATCTGATGACACATCCAACTTTGCCTGTCTGCTGTTTTTACCTGATATTGCTCTGTAAGCAGAACTAGTGTGGATCGTTTTCATGACCGAACCAAAGAAATTTGTCACAGGTACCTGATGTTCATATAGGTAAGGTCAATTATTAATTCATGATTGCAGATTTTCTAAATAATGTGCAACTCGCTTGCAAGTCCCCACTTGCATCAGTAAAACGGTGTAAATTACAGGTAGAAAATATTTAATTTCAGTACTGTGGAAAAAGAGAGGTTTTAACTTTCAGAAGTAAAAAACATGGCAACTATGGCTATTAAAGCTAGGAAACAGAAGTATCAAAAGTCCAAACCTTGACAACTAGGAATTCTCTTTCCACAAAAAATGTGAAATGAGACATGTACAACTGTAATACCTTCTCAACTTGTTCTTGGTATAGATCTGTTCGATAATATGCAGTTGACAGCAACGAATTTGGATTATAAGAGCTGAAAAGACTGCAAAACAACATGAGATATCAATATAGGCTGAGGAAGGCATAAAGATCTTTTATCATGCAACTAATTGTGTACCTGCTTAATGATGCATTGTCATACATATTAAGCCTCTCAAAGAAAGCTAAGGTATGAAACGTGAATCGATCCACAACTGAGACACCAACCTGAATCATGATAAATTTACAGGATTAGTGAGAGAGGATGATATTTTTTATCTTTTTTTAAAGTTTATCTGTATATCAAAATAAAACACTTTGCGAGTTGTTACAACCCAGTATCGAATATCATACTCACATCAGAATCCAAGTGATGTGAATATGAATTTTCCCCTTTCATGCTACTTCCAATAGCCAAAACACCAGGTGAATGGAGCTGAAAAGGAAGAAACAAACCACATTACAATTAATTCTAGAACAAAAAAGAATTGAACCTTGTATATAAGATTAGTTTAGTTGGGTTGATTCGTGCTATGTTTAACTGGTCCGATGGGTAAAAATCAAAGGATTGATTTAATAGGACATAGTTGAATAACTTGAATGGGTGCAAAGAAAGTCTCTTTAAGTGTAACTTTTCTGTAAAACTTTCTGAATCACTTTATCCAAAAAACCATCTTATTATTAAAATAAAATAAAATTTCTAATCATATTTGATACACTAACTATTTATAAGAATTTGACATGAAAAATGTTTTGGGTCAATCCAATCCATACAAAAGTACCCATTCTAATCCCTGTAAGGCAAAGACTCGTACCTGGGAAAAGAGTGTAGCAGCTTGACAAGTATCTACCATAATTAACAGTTCCTTGAACCTAAATATGAGCACAAAAGAGAACAAGTCACTATCCTACAACCAATGGTGAATGAGATGGCAATTTTAATGATGATATGGAAACAATCATGCGGAGGAGGCTAAATGGGCGGTTGTGTATAGTGGATAATGGGTCAAATGTGTAATTTGGTACGGCTCGATACAGGCAGGTCGGGTTGGGTTGACCTGAATCACATTTTGTCCAAACTTACTAAAAATAATCACAGATAACTAGTGTGCCAACATAATTGCAACAATTGTATTATTTCAGTGATATGCGAGTATTTGAGAGCGTATGAGGTTTATTATTTCAGTGATAAGCCGAGTATTTGAGAAGGAATGAAGTTTTGCACATTAAATATACATTCCAGGTGACTTTCAAACCGCAACTTCAAATGTTTCCTTTCAAATCTATCTTTTTATTCTACCGATTTGACCCATTAGTGATAAAACATAACCAGCATGACTCATTCACAAAATAGTGGTTCAAAATTGCCACCTGTGCTATCATGATTATTGATACTTTAGAAGCCTGACCTAATTCAAGACCAATCAAATTCAATGCCCTGTCAGTATCTGAGTAAGGATATATGTAACCTTTATGGGCTAAGACTATCATTCTCTCAAGACCACTAAAAGTCATCACTCTGGTTTTACTTTAACAAAATGTGAAACAAGACATTCTTACTCTTACCTACGCTTTTCTTTCATTTGTTTAACTGCATCAGCCAAATCGTGACTCTGAAGTTCATCCGAGTCTTGAAATTTTAAAAACTCATCTCCTCCATGACCTGTCATGTAAAGCAATATGTGGCTTCCTTCATCACTCAAAAGACGTTTAGATCTTGGAACTGCATTTTCATGGCGCCCTGTTAAAACTCGCAAAAAGTTTTCAACTGTCACTTCATAACCTCTGTAGTCTACCTGACATATCAGTGTTCTGAAATCAGCATATTTCTTAGTATATAACCTCAGAAAATGGCTAAGCAGACAAGGCAAAAGATGTTTTAATAATTTGGTACAAAGTTCACCTCAACATTATCACCATACAGGTTAAGCCTATGGTTTTCATTATTGAAAACTTGTGCAGGATACTTGTTGCGAGCATTGCAAGCCATATCATCAGCTAACATAAGAATGATCCTCTCATCAGGTATCCCTAGTCGTTTCACAGTCCTAAATGAGAAGACCCAAGAAAAGGAATGACATGTATTACCATATATTCAGATAGAAGTGTCAATAGGCTGTGAGTTACTAAGTCAACAATAAAGTAAAACAGTAACAGCAACATACCTATACAAGGATAAAGTGTTTGCCATATGCCGATAGTTGAACCTAAAGAACATTGAAATTTTGTTAATTCAAAGGGTCAGAATGCAAAATGTCATACAGTCATGCGCAAATTTTTGTATGTACAAGCCATATCATCAGTTAACACAGAAAAGAACCACACATATCAATATTATCGGTATATGCCGCTAACTGAACCTAGAAAGTAATGACATACCGAAAACACTTGACCCCATTCTCGAGAGTATGCAATAGAAGAAGTGTAAGGTATGTCGGTCATGATGACTTGTGAGTTGGGAATACGTCTCTTAAAATTAGGAACAAGTCGAAATAGAAGTTTGAAGGCTATGTCCGAAAATGATGAATTACCAATAATGTGCTTATAAAGACAATATGACCTAAAACAAGAGTTTTGCCACCTGCTCTAATTCAACCCAGACTACTGGTGCACCTATTACTTGAATGAATTTAGAGTTCAAAGTCAATTGAAGCTCATGATATCTAAACCAACTTGTCACTTGAAATTGCAAGTGACACTACCTTATAGGCTCATACTAACTTATCATATTCAAAGGATAATAAACATTGAAGGCTGTAACCCATAAATCAACTCTTCCAATGCCTTCTCAGTGTATTGGAGCAAGAGTACGAGCTACACACAGCTATGGAAGAACATAGCAATAAGGTATCGATGGAACAAGCAGGTGATATCAATCTTTCGCAATGTTCATCACTAGAATAAGAGCTAATTCTAATTTGAGATTACAAAAGGGACCTTTCAATCAAATTGGAATATTCAAAGCAACGAGTATAACTTGTTCTATCAATATCTAATTGCCATCATAAATCAAATGCAGAGTTCACATACACGCTTCGCTTGCTACATCTCGATCACGAAAACACATCTTCGTCAAGTTCCATAAAACTGTGTGTTTGAACATGCTGTAAACGTTCTAGTTTGATTTTTGGCAAACTTTATGAGGATTGTAATTTTATCACCTCTAAGGGCCAAAAAAATCATATTTGGGAATGCAGAGTTGCTATATAAACCTCCGTGTATGTTCTTCTAAATGTTGTAACAATAGAAACAAACAAGGTAAACCCTACTTCACTCCACCTAATAGAAACTCAAAACCTATATGTACCAAACCCTAACCTAACATAAAATCAGGAAAAAGCACAATGAAAGTAAAATTTAAAACTTTAAACTTTAAAATAAACATTTATTTATGTGTATGTAATGCAAAATACCAGAATCGAGATGTGCAAACCAATACGGCCCAATTGTTAGTGTGCGCCGATGAAGAAGCATCAGTAGCAGCATGTGTGAATGAAGATGAAAATGATAGAGTAGTGATCACTGTTAATGTTAATATGAATCTAACGAAAATGTAGTCTCTCTTTTGAATCGTCATCTTCTTAACGATCTGTTGTATTTCAATAGTTATTTCACCTGAAACGCATCAGAATTTCATCTACTCCCTGGCGATTTATCACTATCAATAGTTATTTGATCTGGCGATTTGCTTATGAGATGGGTATTTGGGGAGCGTATCATTTGAGTGATTTTATTGCTTATTTTGCTTGTTCCTTATTATAAGCAAATAAGTTCCCAATAAGCAAATAACAAACACTCGGGGGTGTTTGGGCTCGTACCTTTTTAGCTTACAAGTTTCTTAGCTGAAAAGTAAAGAGTTAAAAAGACTCGTTTTCTTCACTTCACGAACAAAAACTTTTTTGTTGTAAAAGGCTAAAAGCTTAAGAATGTGTTTGGGGGAGCTTAAGAGTTTAATATTGTAAAAAGTTTAAAAAGCTTTTTTGAAAAGCTAATCCAAACAACGTCTTATAAATAAAATTATTAAGTAAATAAGCAAATACCCCAAACACCATCTAAGCATAAGCAATGGGCTAGAGTAAATTTGCGTATTTTTTGGGACGTTTATGGTTTTTAAGGGGCTTATTTACTTATTTAATCTCGAGTGAATTATAACCGATCATTCTTTTATTTTTGAAATTACATTATTCTCGTAGTTTGTAAAAGTTCACGCTCATAGTATTTTCAGTTAATGACCACTTGATAAGTTTGTTAATCATTAACATGTGCAAAAAGACCGTGAACGTACGATTGTAAACCATAAGTATGATCCATGTAATTCACTCTTTTATCTAATAAGTCTTTCTCTTGGTGATTCAATAACTTTATTTTGTGGAGGTTATTGATTTTTTGTGAAAAGTTCAAAATTAGCTCAAAATTTATAACTTATCTATTTATAAGCAATAAGCTAATTAAACAAGTTCTCTAAACACCCCCTAATATTTTAAATTTTAAAAAATTAAACCTAATAACTCTACATTTAAATATCTATATTAATAAAAAGTGTGTTATTTTAACTATTTTATTGAAACAATTTATCTCAAATGCTCAATCCTTTAATGTAATAAACAACAAAACTTTAAATGAGTTAAACTTCATCGTTATAACTAAATCCTCCTTAAAAGAAAAAAGCAACATAACACGGTTACATTTCATATTATTTATAAAATTTTATTTTACGCTGCATTACGTGAATATCTTTCTTTTCTTTTAATCAGAGATTAGAAATATATGTGCCATTTTACAACTTTTCAACAAAGGTTTTGTCATGATATGACACAAACTTTGAGGTGAGGGCCTATAAAGATGTCTACATATGGTGTCCTCATTTATTATTTTAATTAAATCATGTTCTTAAAATATTTCAAGTAAAATACTTTGAATGTGAAGGCAAAAATTAAATTGATAAAACTTTGTTGGTACAATTCTTTTTGTAACGACTAACGAGGGAGTAACTAATGGTCTAAATTGTAATTAGCTCGTTAGGTGTTAGTTAATTGCCTTTTCTTATATATAATGACTTTGTACCTTTCATTCTGATTTGTGTGGAGATATAATCAAATTTCCTGAATTCAGTTCCGTTTATAGTAGCACCTGGCATGTCCTCGTAATCAGATCCTTATACTCATTGTTGGTATTTCGTAAAGTACCATGCACATTTTCTCAGTTTGGGTAACATTATTGGATGTTGGTAAATGATCATGTAGGTAATGTGTTTGATTTGTGATAAAAAAGTTGGTAACCGACAACTCAGACCGTTTATAATCGGCTATTTATCCATAATATGGGGCATACCTGATTCACTCACCGGGTGTGACTATGGAGGTGCCAGGGCTTGAACTAGTAATATTGTGCTATTTATGGGAAAAATGTCCTCACCCATTATCAAGTGAGCTGTATGTTTGATATAACTTACTAAAAAGATGAGTTTTCCACAATGCAAAATTGAAGAGATAGATGTATATCACAAATTCACAATAACTCAACTTGTGATTGAGATAAAGTTATTATGTGTTACAATTTACAACCATGATAATTATTTAAACTTACAGAATAGGGGATGTTATGTCTTCTTTGAAAAGCTTATTCCAGCACTGTGGTGCTTATTTCAATATGGTTTATTATTATCACCAATTATATTTAGTGAATCTCATAATCCATGTAGCTCGGTTGTAATCACTATGAAACGACACTTTCAAACAACACTTTATGAATGTGGTTGTTTATAGTCTCAGGATCAATGTACGCCCTATAGTAGAATGTTTTGGCTATTGTTAAAAATGTCTTCTTTAAATCAAGATCAAGATCATCATGTGAGTGACAGAACACGAGTTGCACTAGCTCTTGCATTTTTGATTCCACAGCCAAGTCTCTGGTAGTGTCCTCCTACACATTGATACATATACGCTACTTCATCAATACAATGATTTATCAATCAAGAGGATATGAAGAATAAAATGTTTTTTTCTGCGTACCTTATTAGAGATTCGACGACAAAGGTCATTAGTGACGGAGGATATTCGTTGGTATTGAGGATGAGATAACACCTCTTCTGATAACCATCGACCGCTGCTCATGTTTATCGTTCGAACTATGAGTTCTGCTTCTCCGCCCACTCCTTTTTGCAAGTTGAACATCCATGTCTTCCACTATATTAGTAAAAAAAGATAGTCATTAGTTGCACTAAACTAAGGAGAGTTTTCCAAATAAACAAGAAAAACTAGAAAACATGTTCCAGTTTATATATATTTTTCCAAGAGGTTTTCACAGAAAACAAAAATCTATATTCTCTATTTTACGACAACAAATATGGGGCTTACAATTTAAGGTTTCCTGCATTATCTATTCTAAAAAATGAACACAACATGTTTTACATTTGAACGCGTTATTTAAATTTTAATTAGTTTTCTAGACACAAAAAATACTTCCACGATATCTAGAATAATAATGTAAATGAAAATATTGAAGAAAAAATCTGCAAGTAAAGGCTGGCACCGTTAGTGAATATTGGAGAATTTGAATGATAGTATTAGTAGCTATAGAACGATGAATAACTTACGGCACTACGAAGGTGTGGAAGGATGTCTACACCATGAGCTACGAATGCTTCTGATGAGATCTGGTTAATGGTTTCACGCAGTACGTTCATTACCGTTTGCCATGGTTTTTCATCTTTATGATGGTGTTGGGGATTCGTGAATTCATCTATAAACTCTTTCATGACAACACTTGAGACCTCGGGTCTGGCAAAGAAGGAGGTAATGATGTCGAGTATTATAATTGTTTTAGCCCAAGCAACTCGCTCATTGCATCTTTCTGGCTCGAATATGCTTGCCGCAGCTAGGTAATATGACCATAAAAGTCTCTTGTCTGAGCTTTCTTCAATGTTTAGATGTGCATACCATCTGTTTAGAAATTTGACAAATCGTTAAACTATTCATGTAGAATCAATATATAAATATATCATTAACAAATAAATATACAACATACTTTTGAATACGGCTCCATTCCAACCGATGAATTTCTTGGCAGTGATTGTAATCCAATTTAGCCATCTCAAGATATATGTTATTGCTTACATTTGGCATTCTGCATTTCCATTGAAGTTATTATTAAATATGAGGTTTAGATATGATTCAATAAAACCATCTAATATTAAGATGATAATGATAATTAACTATGTATATAGCTACACCTATAAAGTACTTTCGCGATCCAAACATCATCGTCACCACCATATTGTTCCAAGTAATACCGTGTTTCTAGTCGAGGTAAGCTAGCAAACCATGGTACATTCAGTGCATATTCAACCTATGCAATCAAGTTTAGAAGTCGTTAGATGGACCAAAGGGTCTCTCATAATGTGTGTTAGTAAAACAAAATTTTACCCACAAATTTTAGAAAGTGTCAAGCATATAATGATTTTTTTTTTTTTGTAGGGGTGTACTTACGCGTCTAATTTTGTATATGATTAATTAATGATTATTTTACAAACTAAATACCTCGCCAGGCAAGTCTTTGGTGATGATCCATTTGTCCCAAAGCTCATTGGATGATTGTTTATCGAACAAGAATTTCTGAGAAAAATTCTTGGCATCATCAAGGATTTTCTCTCCTGGAAAACTCACCTGTGAAGCTCGGTAAAAATTGAACATCACAGTAACACCTTCGGTTGACTGCCACTGATAACACCTAAATTTTCCGTCTTTCTCAAACCGTCGAAACACATCTGTGACAACCCAAACATTTTATATTGATTAGGTATAATGCAATACCAATAAGTTTTAATAATGATTAAAGAAGCTAACCAGGAGAAACTTGATGACCGTTAGTTCTTAAAACTCGAAAAGCCATAGCAGTATCATCGAGATCTGGTAAATTACAATTTCTACCAAACCCTATTCCTTGTTCGTCCCAATACCTTCAAACATTTGTAATGAGGACATAAATTAGTTACCTATCAATTTTCGATATTTTTGCACGCTAGCTTTATGGATTAATAGTTGTTATGTCTGCAATATATCGTAACAACATAGCCAAAACTGGAGGAAATACTTAATTGGAAATTGATAACCATCACCAAAGTGCATTAGTTGTAAGGCGTCATGATGTTCTCACACGAGGTCTTTGGTTCGAACCTTCCTAAGTAAACATCTCGTGAATTGCTAGTGAAGGGAAAGGGTTTGGAAATGGTAACAGGGATACCCATGTTAGGCTGCAATGCTGGATATATGCATCTTAGTAAAAAAAAACTTGCCGTCTCCGAGTAACCCTAATAGACAGAACCTCGTCCGTTTATCCGTTTATCCGTATAAAATAAAAACTGATTTGATTCTTTTATGAATCAAATAACAAACTAGTCATATAGATGCACAGTTTGATTGTCACATGGTCATTAAATCTCAATTAACTAATTTTTAGAAGACCTTTTATTCTGTGTATACCTGTAGAGATGATCGACACAATCCTTGATCTCGGAATGGAAATAATGTGCAATTCCAAGGCGTTGTAGACGATCTACCATCCAACTTCGTTCAAACATGTCAACAGGGTATGCAGTTGGGACTGTAGGGGGATTAGTTATTTCATTAGCTTTTACATTTTATTGCTAACACAATTAACAAATTTAGCAAACACATACTCCCTATTAAACATATATTCTCAACTTTTTTATTTGTTTACACTGGTTTAACAACCCGTATTTATGTATACGTAAATCGTTGATGGGTCAAATAGGTGATATTACCTCCTCCATTGAATTTGGCAACCAGATTTGTCAAATATGCAAGACAATTTTCATCTTTCGTTTGCATGAATGCAATGGTTGTTGGTGCGGCAGATAACACAAAAGATCCATTTTCCGATTGAAGTTTTAGAAGCTTTTCCCAGTCTAAATCTTTCATCCCTTCCAAGCTATAATGCAAAATTGTCGGGGTCTTGTAAAGTATGTCCTTTGGTATCCTTAAAATTTCAAATAAATGTAAAATAGATCATAAGTTATTTAAAGCTAGGTTCTAGTAAATTTTGATCGCTGGTCAAGAAATGAAGAATCGAAGGAACTAACTTTGTTAGCTTCACGTCTCGTATTGCGTATATCTTTTTCAAGATAGGAGAATCGTTTGGCATTTCGATATCTAGTTTTCGTGCTAGTTCAATGAGCGTAGTGAACACTAACTCGAAACCAGATGTAAAATGTTCTTCCTTCTCATCTCCAACCTTGTTCAAGTTTTCGTACACAAATTTCATTCCTGTATACCATCAATTAAGCTACTAGTAAGATGATGAAAATGACATTAAGTTCAATATCATGTTATTATAGTGAAATTACTTAAAAGTCTTGTAAAGTATCATGCTCAATTGCTACTTTTATTTGTAAATTGATAACAAAATATATCATTATAATCAATTAAAAATTAATTTCCTACAAGCTATTAAAGTTTTTGGGGGAAAACGTTACTACTTTTACCTTTTTGACACTTATCGGCATGAAAGTTCCAAGTAGTTAGTGCGACCACACAAGCCAACGTATTGAGAAGCCTATCACAAGCTGAAAACAACAACGATTCTCCCCACGAGCCATCAGGGAGTTGATTGTTTGCAATCCATTGTAAGCTTGATGGGAATTGAGGACCGCTATTTGGTCCATTTACGTTTTCTATAAGTGCGACCCAAGCTGTGTCATAAGCCGAGATAGATGTTGCCCCTTCGTCCATCGACCCAAAAATTGACCGAATCGCTTCAATATACTCCGTAATTGCATGTTGCTCTTTCGGAAATGGCAAATCACTATGTTGCTCTACAACTGAACCAAGGTCTTAGCGACTTAGCGTTATCCAAAAACCACATTGTTTGTTTAAAACTTATAATAATATTTTGTGTTAACTTATTAATGTAGAAGAATATATTAGCTGAAAAGGATAAAATTAATAGAGTTAATTGCACAGAAGGTCATGTGGTTTACACATAGTATTACCGTTGGTCCATGTACTTTACATTTTACATTGAGTTCTTATGATTGTAAACGTGTTGCGTGCTTCATCCCTCACCCTAACTCCCGTCTATTTTACCGTTAAACTTGTTGCGCGCTTCATCCCTCACCCTAACGGTAAAATAGACGAGAGTTAGGGTGAGGGATGAAGCGCGCAACAAGTTTACAACCACAAGGACTGCCAATGTAAAATGTAAAGTACAGGGAGCGACGGTAGTACTGTGTGTAAATCACAGGGACCTTTTGTGCAATTAACTCAAATTAATATGATCATAAAAATATGTTGACAAATATTTTGATTAAAATATCTATTTAAATTTTATATGTTTGTATATATAAAGTTAGTGGAACTAATAGGAATGTGTCACTAGTCACAAAACTCATTTTCCCAACGTTTATAAAAATTAAATATCTCGAAAATGGCTCATTGAAAAATTATAAAAATTGTACCATAAAAATCAGCATTGTTTTCTCTTCGATTAAACATCTCACATCATATACTTTTGACGACTTTTTTATTTATGATTGTACAATATTAGTAACACATGTGGTACTCGTTGGTAACACATGTGTTACTCGTTGTTATCACATGTGTTACTCGTTGGTAACACATGTGATACTTGTTTACAAAACCCAACAAAAATGAAAAAAAAAAGTTGTCGAGAATATACCTTGTGAGATCTCTAATCGAAGAGAAAAAAAATTAATTTTGTATGGTGCGATTTTTATGATTTTTCGACTTACCGTTTGGAATATATTTAATTTTTAAAAACATGAAGAAAGTGAATTTTTTATGACACATGGCGCATTCTTATTGGCATGCATATATATTATCCATACGCTACTAAATTAATAATTTTTACCATTTTACTCTTATCAATCACATTGTTTATATTTTAGTGTTAAGGGTAAGATTGTCAAAAACTACTAATTTAATGGTATGTAAGATCATTTCCAATGTATGAAACATTGCATCAAATTTGGTGTTTTTGTGTAAAATTACTTCTCCAACCAACTCACCAAATTTGATGAAATATTTGAGGACACGAAATTTATAATGTTTCATTTTAACTCTTATATTTAAAATATTATCGTTATTTAAGTGCAAAATTTGAAAAAACTTATTTATTTGTATGATTCATTTAAGTACTTTATACTTTAGATTAGATAATATGATTATTGAAACAATACGCTATAATTTTTAAACAAATTATGATAATTAAAACATTGATTATGCAAAGAACTTATGTAATTGAAAGGGAAAAGTACAATAAAAGATACTATACTCAGCACATATTCCTATTTAAGGTACATAACTTTAAACTTTTTAATTTAAGGTATCGAACTTTCAATTTGTAATCAAATTAGAGACGCGAATTTCACAAATGACGAGTTTTCACCGAATTTCTTTTTTATAAGTAACATATCTATTTAATGAAAATATATTCCTCGATCAATTATAAAAAATATTGAGTATAATGGGAGATATTAAAGTTGAAAGTGGTAATGAGTTTTTGTTAAATTCTTTCTCCTAACTCAATATTTTTTAATATTGATCGAGTAATATTAATCGATTAAATAGATATGTTACTTATAAAAAAGAAATTCGGTGACAACTCGTCATTTGTGAAATTCGCGTCCCTAATTTGATTACAAAATGAAAGTTGGATACCTTAAATTAAAAAATTTAAAATTTTGTACCTTAAATAGGAATAGGTGATAAGTATAGTACCTTTTATTGTACTTTTCCCTAATTGAAACTTTATAAAAGTAAATAAATAAAATTTACATTTAAGTTAATGGTTTGGAAGGTTAGTTGATCATAAAAATAATGAATTGAAGTAAGTATAATGTACAAATAATTTAGCGGACAATGTATAAATGTTGAAAGTTGTTTTAGGGTAGAAATTTAGTGCATACATTAGAGATGAAACACATTTGATGTAAACATATTTCTAATAGATTCCTTTATTATACCAAATTTGGTATAGTGTTTAATGTATACGTTGAAAATGTCATAACAAAACTGTTGACGGTGTATAATTATCATAATATATTATATTCATTCATACATACATATATATATATATATATATATATATATATATATATATATATATATATAAGTGATAAGACAGATTTCATGTTAAAGAGATATAGTTATACCTAGCAATGAGTTAATATAGATGATTACGAGATGGTAAATACATTATTTCATACCTAAAATGAATTAGAAAATAATTCTAGTAGATTGTTTAAATACCTCTCTTCAAAAGCGTACTTAAGGAGAAAATAATTCTAATAGATTGTTCAAATACCTCTTTTCAAAGGCGTGTGTAAAGACGTGTGTAAGGAGTTACACCGTAAAGTGACGCATTTTACATCACCTACAAAAGAAAAATGATATATGTGCTTATAATACATGTCTAGAATCGCATTTAATTAATAAATTTGTTGACACACATCGCACTAATTTAATTGGTAATATAATGTGAGCGAATAAATTAAATAAATATGTCCAAAATTAAATGGACTATGCATGATAACAAACTTAAATGTTATTTAAAAAACCATTTTAAAAATCTAATACGAAGTATGTTCTTGTGCAACTTCAAAAAATACAATTGTTATATAAGTTTTATCTAGCTCCATGACATTGTTAAAATAGTTTTCCACTATACCTGACTAAATTGCCTACATTTTTTTCCTTTGACCCCCAAAGTCAAATCCCCAAGTATATATCACGATCAAACCAATTAAACGAAACCTCTTATCTAAATAAATAACACGATCACACCTTATATTGATCTTTTCCCGATGCTACTAAAATCACAATAAAAAATAAGTATCACACCAATTAAACAATACATGTAGATAAAAAGAATACACTTGTACTTAAACGTAGTAACTCGCATATCAAATAATCAAATGAACTAAATCAAGATATTATATCTATTTATCTATCTTCTTATCTTATTTTAAATCTTATACCATTATAATGCATTTAGCCATCTTGCTTGGTGTTTAAAAATTTGAAGATAAAAAATTACATTTATACCCTCTCACTGATTAGATAAATATGAAAACTAATATAATCAAATCATATTATGCCTACTTTCTTCTCTTTATTTATTATTCAAATTTATATTTATACTTGCATTTGTTTGATATCAAAAATAAATAATAAATAAAATTCAACCATTTGATTAAAATTGATTAATCAAATTTCAATTTATAAGGTAATTTTAAATTGATTGTACATTTATTAAAAACTCAAATTTAAATAATCATCGTTTACTTTTCTATCACTATTAATATTCATATCAAAATTATTACAATACTATAAAGTATTAATGAAATTGAAATAAGGGCTGAAAAAATAAGTAGTAATCTACGCTAATACCATCACTATCACCACACTGATTATCATTGTCGATCACTACTATATATTTTTATTTATTGCCGTCGTATAACGCGGATTACCGATACATTAATAAAACACTTACACATAATCTTTATTCCCTTAAATGTTTAAATATGGGAAATTACTATATCGTCCTCCTATTTGACTAAGTAAATATGGACACATCAATCAACAACTAACAGCATAAATCATACATATATAATACCTGCTTGCTTCTTTTATAACATTTGACTTTATAATAAAATCGTTCGTTTAAACAATTATATTTTTAATATTAAAAAAATAAAGAATAATGCATTCAAAATAACCTAAAAATCTCTATACAGACATTTAAGGTTTTACCGTTGATAAAAAAGTAATATAAAGTTAAAAAAATATCAAACCAAATGAATGTCTAAGTGTCAAAATGTTTATCATCAATATAGGCTAACATTGTAAATGATCACTGCCAACAACTATCACTATCACTTTCATTAAACATATTGTCAACTATCAATGTAGAGAATACGTATTTCTCATTTATTAGCATTGCGTAGCGCGGGTAAATTACCCGTATTAATCTAATTAATTCCCCATATACAATTAATATACCCCAAACTTATCAAACATACGAGTTAGATGTAGCAACCAAAACGAGCATTTTTTCTTAATAAAAGAGAGAATAAATTGTAGTGTAAACCATATAATAATTCTTTTTGTAATAAAAATATTTTTGGTCGCATATCATTTCAGAAATCATAAATAATAAAGACGAGAGTTGAAAGAAAAACATGCCTGTAAGTAAATGAAAAGGTTTGTGAAGAGATGGCAGGGGACGACACGATACCGTGGTGTAAGAAAACCAATTATGGTTTGTGGTGGTGGAAAGAGGTGTTGCAGCGGTAGTGTTCATGATGATTTTAGTTGTCTTTTGACTTTTGTTCAATTTGTGCAAAGAGCCAACTCTAACGTATGCTATATAGATATAGAGATCTAACTTCTAACTAGCCAACTCTAACGTATACTATATAGATATAGAGATCTAACTTCTAACTATCTAATTTAAAAGAAAAAAGTCATTAGAGTACAACAATTTTTTAAAGTATATAAGAATCAATAAGATTGTGTCATTTATAAAAAAACTCATTTACCTTCATTTTTTCTAAAATTAATTATCTCACAAATGTCAAATCAAAAAATTATGAAAATTACACTATAAAATTCAGCATTTTCTACTCTTCGATTAGACATCTCAAGGTATACTTTCGACGAGTTTTTTTTTCGTTTTTTGGTGAGTTTTACAAATTACTAACACATGTGTTAACATGTTGCGTCTAAACCCTAAACCCTAAACGTTTGACAAAACCCTAAACCCTAAATCCTACTAAACCCTAAGCCCTGCTAAAACCTAAACTTATAAACCTTAAATCTTAAACCCTAAATCCTAAACCCTAATCGTAACCCTAAATCAAATGTACAATCAAATACTAACACATGTGTTAATAATTTGTAAAACCCACCAAAAAATGAAAAAAAAAAAACTCATCGAAAGTATACACTGTGAGATGTCTAATCGAAGAGGAGAAAACGATGAATTTTATTGTATAATTTTCATAATCTTTCGATTTTTCTTTTTGTGAGATAATTAATTTTTAAAATGTTAAAGGTAAATGAATTTTTATACACCAACTCTCGTTCTTTCAAAAAATATTTTACACTAATAAACTTTTCTCTCTGATTTAAATATGAAATGTGTTTTAAAATTTCTGTATACATAATATAAGGCAATGTGCATCATGCATGTGCACGCGTAACATGAACATTTAATATCACATTATTTTATTTTAAACATATAATATTATAATATAATATATTATAAAAGAGTAAAGTACGGAGATCGTCCCTGTGGTCTTTCAGTTTTGCAGTGTTCGTCCCTCTCAAGAGTTAATTACAGAGATCATCCTTGTGGTGTCGTTTTTATCCCAAATTCGTCCCTCTGCCGTTAGAATTAACAGATAGAATATGCCTGATTGTGTTTAACAAAACAATTCAATTACTTTGAACGTTTAATCAGGCATGTAAAAAAGAATATGCCTGATTGTGTTTAACAAAACAATCCCGATCCAAACTCGGAGCAACTCAGATTCCAACTTCGCCGGTTAAATGTGTCAAATTGTATTGTATTAGATAATAATAGTACGGTACCCATGCAATGTGATAGTAAAAGTGATAATAAAAGTGGAAGTTGGGTAGGCCGGTGAAATTTGTTGTTTGTGTTTTGATTGGTGTATTATTTAATTTATAAGATAATATTAATGTGTATATATATATATATATATATATATATATATATATAAAGAGATGTTTTATTTGTTATTTACAGTAAATTAGCAATATAGATTATTAATATGTAATAGATTTTTATTAATGGAAATGCATTAACTGAATCAAGGGTAATTTAGAAATTTTATATTGTTGAGTCTACTTTTTAATATAACGAAAAGATGTTTTATAGATAGTAGAGATAAATTACTTTTCATTGATAAACTTCAACCGTTTTAACGATGATTACAAGAATCTACTAATTTTTAATCTAAAACATATTTTAAGCTTCCCTGTATAATAAGGCAACTTGCATGTATATGACGAGTAACACTAATATAATGAAGTTTATTCAACGGTAAGACTTGTATTGAATATTAGGTACATTTTTCAATGGTAGATGGCACTCGATCAATCATAAAATAATGTTTACCTTAATTTGATCGGTATGACATGTGGGGATCAAATTGTTACAATACAAATGACGTGAATTACCCGATATTAAAAGATGAATCTTCCAAGTTCCAATGGTGATATGATATGGATAATTAATTAGAGTTAATTAAGTTTATGGGTTGTAAAATGGGTGCGTGATAAACGGGGGTATTCGCCACTATGTACGGTATGAATGAGTGAACTGGTCGATAAGTTTGCGTTCATTTATGTTCGTGAACAAACATATATTTTTAGTGAACGATAATAAACAGCAAAATTTGTTCGTTTATTTGTTCATGTTCGTTTTTTTTCCGATAAAACCTTAGTGAACGAACAGGAACATGCACCGTTTGTGTTCGTTCGGTTCGATTACAGGTGTTGAAAACCATATTATTTCCACTCTGTGGAAGCATTTTTGTATATATGGATTATTACTATATATATATTTTTGGGGGGGCAAAATCACGTTATGTTATAAAAATGTTTAACTAGTCATTATCACCATGCATGTTATGTGCACTCTGAAATCTGAATAAGCATCTTTGTGTATATGGATTTACTATATTTTTTATTTTTGGGCAAAATCACGTTATGTTATAAAAATGCTTAATTAGTCATTATCAAAATATAGTATTTGCAGTTCGTACAAGCATCTTACATGATCCGCACGACTAGAATATATCGTCACTGAAACCTTTGCGACGGCATGTAAATGGTCGTCGCAATGTCCTCATATAAGCTGTCATCTAGCAATGAGTTGGGTTCCTTTTTGCAACGACATGGCGGACCAACATTTAACTTTTTCATAATCTTTTATAATTTGTCGTTGCTAAATGTATTTATAAAAAAGAAAATTAAAAAGGAAAAGAATTAGCGACGTTTAGCGCCCACATATGTCGTTGCTAAAAGTGTCCCTCTTGTGTTTTTTTCTCTCCGGATAAAACAACCAGTGCCAACGGGCACTTCGGTCTTCATCAGTTTGGCCGTCAGTTTACTGACCTTGATGGCACTAACACGTCGGTTTGGCGTCGGTTTGGAAGCCGTCGAAATTCCGACGGGCGTTTTTTTCTTTTCTTTTTTTGTTTATTTGTTTAGTGTATAGAAATAAAGGTATTTTGGTAAACGTGGGTTCCAGAAAAAACTGAAGAGATGTTACCGTTGGCAGTGTAGTTTCAGTTTTGTAAACTGCTGATGTGGCGCTTATTTAGTAAAAACTGACAGCGCCAGTTGTGTACACTGTTGGCAGTGATCTTACATGATCATTTCTCTTGAAAAAAATGTTCATCTTTATAAAGATCATTTCTTAATTTGAAGCTTATCAACTTAAGCATGTTACCTTGTCATTTAACGTAAAAACTAACATTTTCCTAGTTATGTAATCAATAATAGGTTAAAAACTAAGATTTGATTTGTATTTTAATTTTGAGTTAGATCAACACTAATGACGAGGTTTTAGATGGCATGTGAATTGTTGGGTTGGTAACATGGAAGACCCGTGCAATGCATAGTAATTTATTACAATTATTTTAGATATATTCATATCGATTTTGGTTTTTCTGCACCATATTTTGATATTACGTGATTAAATTATAATTGTAGTACATATTTTACAAAATAATATTAATTAAATAATTTATAGTGTTGGGTCACAAGGTTCCCAAAACTTAGATACAGATTAAATAACAGTTATCTTAACGTGTTAGTTTATATCTAAGTTTATATCAAACAAGTTTAAATTAATCTAGGCGGAATACAAGATTAATTTTGACACAGAGTTTATTATGAATCAAAGTATTATTCACAATAAAGTGTTTGTCTCACACAGATGACAAAGTATTCAAACCCACACAGATGGTTTGAATACGATCCAAGAAGTAGTATATAAAGATACAATTATCACTACAAACTTTAACAGTTAGTGTGATAATGCTTTGAGCCTAAGCTTAAAGGTCTTGTATACTATTTTGCTTTAAGTGCTTGGATTTCTTGGATACATAGCAGTGCTTTTTGAATTGCTATTTATAGAGTTGAGTGTAACTCTATATTATCCAGCTTACATAGTTGTCCAAGGGATAACAGATGCATCTTGGGCAACTTTGCACGCCTCCCTTTTTGCTTTTCTTGGAAATAGAAAAAACAAAAAGGTAAAAGGTTTCTTTTGCTGAGAAGAAAACCTTTCTTCGATGTTTGACCTTTCTCAAACATCTCATCAGTTGTATCGAGCCTTGGGAAAGAAAAACTTCTTCTGTACAATTGTACTTTCGTTCTTCAATCTGTGCTCTTCAGTCTGTGTTCATCAGTCTGTGATCTTCAGTTTGTGAAGTCTTCTGCATTCGAGCTTCAGATGATGATGATGAATTCATAAGTCTTCAAGGAGAGCATGGCTTTCAGTCTGTGAGATTCTTCAGTCTGTGCAGCACAGACTCAGAAACAATTCTTCAGTCTGTGTAGCACAGACTCAGAAACACAGACTCAGGAATTTCACTAAGTTTCTTGAATACAACTAAGTTAGATTTTGACTCCTCAGATTTATAATTTAGGTTTGATCATTGTTTTTCCCAACATATAAGACTTTGTTTTCGTATGTGACTCCTCTTTCCATATTATTATAATATATGTAGCATTTATATTTATTATTTATTAATTATTATAAAATAATAAAATAATATTAATTAAATAATTTGTTAACTGAAGTTAAGAGATTGACACGTGGCATTCATGCTTACGTGGCAAATTATGGAGCTTTTTGTTTACACTCCTTTAGTATATATATAAAAGAGTAAAAAAAAACTAATTGTACTATCCAAAATATACATGGGTGTGCTGTGTACTTTGAAAATACTCAAAGTGTGTAACGTACTTTCAAATTAAACGCAACGTACAACTGATAAATCCTAGAGTACAAGCATTTCAACTTTTTTTTTATCATGCATAATTTTGTTTGTACTTTATTCTTTATTAAATTTATGTTGTGCACCTTGAAACAAAGTTTTAAATTATGTTGGGCACCTTGGAACAAAATTTGAAAGTTTGTTGTGCCAACATTGAGTATGTACAAATTAGATAAATTACATTCCTCGTCCTTGATGTTTGTTATACATTTCACTTCTCGTTCTCGAGTCTTTTTTTTACGGGTTCAGTCCCTTGACCCAGTTTTCATTTCACTCCCTGTCCTTTGCAGGATAAAAAGGTCTTACAACTTTAAGGGTATTTTAGTCATTTCATGAGGGTGAGGGATTGGGAGTGAAATGAAAACCCGGGTCAAGGGACTGAACCTGTAAAAAAACTAACTCGGAGACGAGGAGTGAAATGTATAACAAACATCACCGATGAGGAATGTAAACAAATTACATTATATTGCTCACATGTGTAGATTTTAGAAACTACAATGGATTTTTTTTTTTTGTCTTTTAACCTATATAAAATCAATAACATTGCTTCATCTATATTTTAACATATAAAGATGCTGAGCTTAATTATATTCATAATGATTCAGAATTATATATCTTTGATTCACGAAATCAGTATGTTGATTCACAAGATCTATACTTTGATTCACCAAAACCTAGCATAATTATTATGCCACTCTGTCTTTTCTATTTCCGCATTGATTCACAGAATTGGACAACTATTTGACAAATACATATTAGTTGGGAGTTCAAAACACTTCGATTCACAACTTTAAAATACTGATCTATTTTTAAACTCCGAAATCAATCTCTAAAAAGTTTTTAGAGTAAACTACATTTCTCGTCGTCGATGTTTGTCATACATTGCACTATTCGTCCCCGGGTCGTTTCACTCCTCGTCCCTCATCCCTCATGAAATGACTAAAATACCCTTAAAATTTTAAGACTAAATTACCCTTCAAGGGACGGGGAGTGAAACGAAAATCCGAGTTTAGTGACTGAACCCGTAAGAAACCCGACCCTGAGACAAGGAGTGAAATGTATGACAAACATCAGGAATGAGAAAATATAATTTACTCAAGTTTTTAATAAGTGACTTAACATTTCTTTACCTATGATTCAAATTAATACATTGATTCTCACAAATAATTTTCAACTATTCAAATCTTTATTCAATATGATTCAACATATTTATATGTCATTGGTTTAATTAAACAAACACAATGATTTTATAAGCATGATTCTGCGTATCTCTAAAGACTCTAATGTTGATTCATTATATAATCTGCCTATATAACATGCATTTTGATATTATAAAATGATTAGATTTCTTATACATCAGAACTAAATTAAATTGATTTTTTTTACGACAACTACTCACACATTGTACCATATGAATATATACATTAGTCAACGAATATGTACATTTTTTTCCATCCCGAGACTCGAACCGTCAATTTCATGATTGGAATGTCACATCGATACCGATATGCCAATGATCATTTGATAATACAATATGTAATTATTATAAAAATCTTTTAAATCTATGTAGTTACAAGGTTATAAGACCACTTGGTATGGAGTCATATTAGGACATGTGGTGGCTCCACGACCGTCGGTATGCGGCCCATGCTCGCCAGCCGTCGTTGTGGGGAACACGGAAGACAACGGACAAAAGGGGTCTAAGGTCTAAATGTTGAGCGTTTTTTATATAATAGTCGGTGATGTTATTGGACTAAATGTAAGTTTCTAAAAATTAATTTAATTTAGGGTTAAATTATGTTATTGCTCCAAAATACAATTAACTAAGTTTTAAGATCTGACATTCGTAGTGTGTACCCAATTATTTTGACGTATGTAAGAAACTTATTATTTGTTGCTATTGTATATAATTTTTTGATATTTTTATCGCATGTCATCTATATAAGGTGTCGCGTGTCATCTATATAAGGTGTCGTGTGTCATCTATATAAGGTGTCACGTGACATCCTTACAAATTGACATGTCAATAAAATTCATACAATGTCAATAAATAATAAGTTTCTTATACACAATATGCATTCGAATAGTTTAATACACACGCTACGAATGATAGACCTTATTTAATTACATTTCTACTCACTTTAACCCTAAAATATTATATTGATTGAGAAAGTAGTACTTTGATTCGGTTCTAATGTATAATGTATAATAAACAAGCTGGTTACTCGCGCGTTGCGGCGAAAATAAAATAAAAAAGATCCATTTTTTAATATCTTATTATATTCTTATTTTTAAATTTTAAATATAATTTGATTTTGTTATATTGTTTTTGTTTATATACACTTCAAAGCAAATATCATAATCTTCCGTCTTTTTTTTGTAATGATTTAAAATAACATATGAGATGTCCTTCAAATTGAATTTATGTAATTTAAACCTGTATGAATTTATATCTAATAATACTGGATAATGTCTTATAGATATCGTAATGGATGTACCTTTATGCATATGTAGTGTAAGCAACAAAACTGACATCACGGGATATCTTCGAAATTCTTTGTACTTCATGGTAAAACCATTATATTGGTAATATAAATGATTAATTATGCTAATTATAATAATTTAGATTAGATGATTATGTGACATGTTGGAAAGTGATAAAATTCATAATATTATATAACACATATACCAACAAACGTTTAAGTTATAAAATGATAAAAATATAAATATAACATTTAACGTTAAATAAAACACGCCAATAGTATTATTTTTTTACTTCAAATTAAGTTGTTAATAAAAAGAAAACAATTGATGAATCAGATGTTTGAATATTTATATAAGTAATGTATATATATTATAAAATATACAATTTTATAATTATAAATTAAGTAAATTAATCAATAATATATTTTTAGATAGTAGAATATAAAAGTCAAAATTCAACTAAAGTAATTACACTATATAAAGTTTATATTATAATGGTAAGTTAAAAAAAAAAATCTAGTATTCATGGCACTATTGCACAAATAGTATTTACAAGTTTGTAAATGTAGGAGTTGATAATCACTTAAACTTTTGTACCCAACCATCTAATTCATATAAGTAGTAGATTTAGTTTAAACCACAACTTAATAACTTATTATAAGAACACTATTTAAATTAAGAATAGTAAGAATAAAGTTTAAGTGTACGAAAATGTAATTAATTTATTTTATGACATTCATAATATTCAACAAAGTTTTTGAGGTTACATTGTATGTAATAAACTTTTAATTTATTATTATTATATGTATTTTGTGACGTGACAATTTGTAATAATGTCACATGACGCCTCATACAACTGACATGCAAATAAAAGTATCAAAAGTTACATACAAGAGCAAGATAAATAATTACATTTTTGTCGAAACACATTATGCGTGTCTATAAATATATAATTACATTATGCACCTAACATAATTCTTAGCCACTAGTTAATCAAAACAAGTGTCCACTCTCAAATTTTAAGGAGACAAAAAATGAGAGGTGAGAATGAAATTATGGTGAAAGAAGAATTTCTATTTTTTATGCTCATGAGTTAGAATTTAAATATATTTTTAGATACTTAAATAAAAACCAACCAAAAAACATAAAATCCATCACTCAAATTTGTATATTTGTATATTAATTTTAAACCCATGCGATGTACGTCAATTTAAAGCATACAAAGTTTATTCCTATTAATTTAATCAAATCAATTAATTATTAAGCGATTTGCTAAATATAATTGTGTTTTGTACGTAGTATAAAAACAATGTGAGATGTTAATCGTAATATGATAAATATATTATACAAAGTCCATGTTATTACACTAAATATAATATCGTAACTAAATATATGTCAAATTGTTTAGTGATATTTTATTTTCTAATAATTATTATTATTAATAAAATAATAATTTTAATTAAATAATTTGTATGAGTTTGTTTTCATATGGGACTCCTTCTTTCCATATTAGTATTTATATTTATTAATTATTAATTATTAAAAAATAACAATATAATATTAATTAAATAATTTGTTAACTGAAATTAAGATGTTGACACGTGTCATTCGTGATTACGTGGCAAATTCTGAAGCTTTCTTTTATACTCCTTTAATATATATATAGATAGATATCTAAAAAGAAAAATGTCAGTGAAGTGGAGGAAAATAAAACAAATACTATTTCCTACCGATTTATTATATTTGAGAAATATTAAAAATTAGAGGAGAATGTCTCGAATGAGGGGCAGACCGAATTTACTGAATTTTAAGAATAAATTTATAGGTGTAAAATGCAGTGTTGTTAAAATACGGTGTTTTGTTGAAAAGATGCAGTAAATATGGGTTACAATTTGTTCTTAAAATGCAGTGAATTCAGTTTGCCTAATCCTTCCGCTTATTTGAGACATTCCCGTCAGAACCTTATTTTTTGAGAAAATAAACAATTAAATTTGAATTAAGAATATGTTTGATTAACTTGCTACGATTATATATTAGGTTTTTAAGGGCATCTAAAGTTTCATTCTTTTATCTCCAAGGAAAAAACTCTGAAATGCAAATAAACTTTAAATTCTATCCAATCCAAATAAATTTTATATTCAGTAATATTATTATATCTTTCCTATATACTAACTGGGTATCCTCCAATATTAAACGGAAGCTTCTCAAGATATCATCTCATACTTAATCTTATGTGTCATAATACTTAATCTTATGTGTCATAATATTGAGAATTCATCTCTGCCTACATATGTGGCAGTCTCTATTACTTGCAAAAGTTTAAATATGATGTGGCAACTTGTCTTTAATCTCATATGCTCTTCCTTTAAAGTTTTTAAAAGCTTTTAATGTTCTTTGAATGAATGTAGTCCCAACATTTGCCATATAATCAGTAGCGAATATGAAGTATTCATTTTTTATTGATGAGTGAGATTCTAAATGCAACCATTGATCTCCTTGCCAGTTATTTGGAGATGACAAGCCTATAACTATGTATCACTTATCGAGTTCAAAATTAACGGTTGTTACGATATGTTCTGCATGTTCGGTATATCATAGTTGCTATCCGTTTAATGTTATTACGTATATCTTTACTCCATCATATCATATATGTAACACCTCACTTCCTAAATATCATTTTATATTCAAAATATCGGAAGCGTCTGGTCAAAACATACTTTTACAATATATGCTAAAGTTATATCATTTAAAAAAAAACATAAAACATACATCAGTTTGGGTGTTATACAGTACAATTCCCATCATTATGTATCAAAATAAAATCAGAGTAGCTGGTCGTCAAACATCCCATTAAACCAAAAGCTTCTTGCTCATCCCCTATTCAAACATTAACCTGCAAGAAGTATGGTGGTGGGATTAGCACACGGCTAAGTGAGAAGAACTGTAACCAACAGTCTAACTCAAAAATAACAAAATCTGTTTACAGCGAATAATCGTAAACACACAACGTCAAAGAGGACCGGTGGTTCCTGAGGTATCCTCAAAGGAACACTTAAAATCAACTGCAGGCCAATATAGTGATTAACCGATATCTTGTTACTATCTTCACCAACAACAGTTCCTATCAACTATGTGTATAAGGAACCCCTGTTTGGCCAAACAATAGTAACTAAGCCCAACCATTGTTGACCTCTGAATATACATATCACATATGCCCAAAGGCCAAATATCACATAATCCATAATCATCATGGATAATATAAACAACCCAGACTAAACAGTCTATCAACAGTAGTATTACATTACCCGTTGTAACCAAACATGTTACAACTAAATCACACTGAGGATCACAGATCCACTCACCTGTCGGCCTCAGTCAAACAACTCAGAAGTCTAATATTACTGAGTCTTCTGCTTATCTGAGAATACAACAGATAATCAGTCAGTAACTCATTCCATAATTCGTTTAACATATTTCAGCACATAATATCAAAATGATAAACAATTATCAAGTTTCAAATCTTCATAATAGCATATTTATCCAAGCAGGTAACCCTTGAAGTCTAGGAAAACAAAAGTTCAATCCGAAGCGAAACCAGAAAGTCCCGAAACGAGGTTTAAAACTGAAAAATTCTATTTTCGACCCTTAGATGACCCCGAAAGGCCAAAAACTGCCTAGGCTCTTAGATTAGAGCCTTGATTATTGGGTCATTTTCGAGTGACCATACGAATCTCGGCCCAATTCGAGTTAGTGAAATTTGTCACTCAGTCGCTACCCTGAAAACACTTGCGCAATTTCAAAATTTGCAAAACAAATTTTTTTAAAAATCTCAGTTCGCAGTGATCTCGGTTCGCTTCGCAATAAATCTCAGTTCGCAGGGATCTCGGTTCGCTTCGCAGCAAACTCAGTTCGCAGCCCAACTCGGTTCGCAGGGCAAGAACTCAGTTCGCAGCAATCTCAGTTCGCTAGGTTCAGTTCGCAGCACAACATCTCAGTTCGCAGAACAACTCAGTTCGCAAGTCAACTCAGTTCGCTTCGCAGTCAAGCATTGCGAACTGAGTTCATCTTCTGCAAACTGCGAACCGAGCCTGCTGTAACTCAAAAACCCGAACTTTCTTTTGCATAACTCACAAATTCGACTTCCTATCATTCTAACAAGTTTTCTAACACTTCATATGCATCAAATATCATCATATAACATGTTTCCAACTTCAATTTCACAAATAATTCATTAATTGACTAATTTCATTCAAAACAAGTTTATGGCTAAATACTCACCTTTAAAAGTAAGAACAAGATGATGATGATGGTACGAAATTCGTTTTTCTAATCTTGAATTACAACTAGATGGCTTCAATTGATCAAAGGAAGTGTGTGTGTTTCTTTGAATTGAAAATGATATTAGGGAAGTTTACAGAAAGTTTGAGAACATATATATGTATATATATATATATATATATATATATATATATATATATATATATATATTAATCTAACCCAATACCATTACAATTTTAGTTCCCTCCTTAATCTATTGTCTGGAACCTAAAACCATTTTGCGAAAGCCAACTATTTTATTTTACCGTCAACTAGATTAATTTAAAACAATGAATTATTTATTAGCCACAATAATTCATTTATCCATTTGACTAATATTATCACATAATCATAATAATACCAAATTATTCCTAACACATTAAATAATAAATTTAAGTTAGGAAATTACCCGAATAATACTAGGTCGTTAGGGTGGATGTTACAATATACTGTATATCTTTGGTTGTTCACTGCTTCAATTTTGATCTTTTTTGAATGAACAAAAGGTTTAGAATGAAATGACGGTGAGAAGTTTGATTTCTTGAATCATGCCATATGCTTAATGGTATGAAGCTTCTTTTCTTTTTCTTTTTCTTTCTATCTATCCTTTTTTTTTTTCATAAGTTGTGTTTATTCATGTATATGTGTGCCGTTGTAATAGTTTATGGATATTTTTTTAGTGTGTGGCGATTATGTCCTTCCTTAACGAGTGATTTATGCATTATATATCATGTCACTAAATAGTATGTCAATAAATACTACAATATTTAGTGCAATACAATTTTATCATAATTAAATATAATGTACAGTAAGTATATGTTGATTACAACATTTGATCACTTTTGTTGATCAATCATTTGTGATTAAAAAAATATTAGTATTTACATTGTCGTGCATCGTACGGGTGATAACATCAAATAAGTACATATTTAATGAACAATATTTCTCTATTTTTAATACATTTATATTGCATTTATATGATTTTAGATACTTATTTCGTTTATATTTGCAAATATGTGTAATTATGACTTGAATATGAAAAAGAATGGAAAAATGACTTAAAACGAAGAAAAGCCGAATAAAAGGATAATAGTGTAAAAAGAATAAAAGTTGAAGCTGGATCGTGAGAAGAACATTCTGGAACCTAGCCCAACCGCCGGTTGGATATCGGTTTGAAAATCTATAAATAGAGGCTTAGCCTCAGCCATATACCATACGAAATACTTGAACCTAATTCGACTTTAAGGTTTAAAGGGCAGCTTTTAGGCACAAATTTGGAGCAAGGAAGGCTAGGGTTTGAAGGTCTTCAACCCTCACGAAGATTGTTCAGTTTTTTGTTTGGATTTCGATCTTCTTATTCTTTTAACAATGTTCTTTTGTTTGAAGTTAGATATGATTTCTTGTATCGTAGCTATGAGCTAATTTTATATTGTGTTTACTTAGACGATAAAACTTAGATGAATGTTTGAATGTTTGTTTACGTTGGAATATTAATTTTATGAAGTTTATTATGTTTACCCGAAAGACCCATCTTATTTACTTGATCTTTAATTGTTACTTAACGTGATTAATCAACCTTTTCTATAACATATGCTTGTCTAGGTTTATTAATTATTTGCAATTGTTTAACTTGTTAAATGGTTGTGGCTTGTAGCTTTAATCGGCGATAGGTTAAGAGTAATAATAATTATTGAACTTTATGTAATGTGAAAATTGTTAAACGACGATTATTAGACTCTTGTTGATTCAAGGTCGCTAGGGTAAATCGCAATAAACGGTTGAAATGCTTAATTAAATAAGGAATAACTAGACAACACATAGAAAGGATTTCTTGTGTATTCATAACGAGTCTTCTATCTCATCTAGACTTTATAGGAATTGTTAACCGGATAAAGTGACTTTCCACAAAACATTTATTCACAATAAAATTATACAACGGTTTAAACATAAATGATAACTGGAATCTAGGTAATAAAAGTCTAAGTAAATACATTCTTTTATCCATACTTGTCTTAATCTACTTTAAATTATTTTGTTTAAATTAAGTTTATTAGTTTCTTAAAAACATTCGTTCGGAACTAAAACGCCCCCTTTTACCTATTATTTATTTTTTAATTATTTCAATTTAATAACACCGTTCCCTGTGTTCGATACTCGAATTTACCAAACTATATTATTATTCGATCAGGTATTCTTGCATGTATTGTGTGATAGTATTGATATTTCCAACTCATAATTTATAACTTTTTAAATGCTATCTGGCACATAAGAACGGGCTTTAACACTAGTATCATATATACGGTCTTCACAATCGGATCCTTATTTTACTTACTTTGCATGTGAGTTGGTCAAACATGATGGGCTTAAAAGTTGTTTAAGTTTTGTTTTTTAGTTTAAAGACTCGGCAACATACAGTATTTTCGATATGGATTAATGCGTGGAATTACACACAACTTTTAGTTCAACTTTTAATATGTATTTAATTTTCAAATATCACTATTATATGTGTCGGATAGTACTTTTGATGATGTTGCGACTTGTATGGATGTCACATCACATTAATTTTTAAGCCTTAAAAATTATTACATATTTGCTATGCCTAACTCGTGTGTTAAAATGTGTGCTAACAATATGATATACACATGTAATTAAAGATGTTTGGTGGATGAGAGATAATAAGTAGAGGTAATATATCAATCAATAAATGAATTAGGCACAATTTTTTCTTATTGATCACGTATTCTTATTTTTCTCGTTATATAATTATTTTTAATAACACTACATTTTACCCCTACAAGTTTGTCTAATTCGATTGGTCTCTCCTTCCTTTGTTTGAGACAATCCCCTCGTACCTTACCCGAATTTTTATTATTTAAGTTATGTTGAAGATGCACCACCGACTACTTATTGAATGAATTAAAATGTCGCACTATTATCGCATTATACATATCGATGTAATATTTATTTAGTTTAATTAATTAATGTTTGGTCATTATTGTCAACATCACACAAATAGAGTAAATTACATTTTTGTCTCTGAAGTATGTCATTAATTTCACTCTCCGTCTCTGAGTTAAATTTTTGACGGATTCAGTCCTTGACTCGTTTTTCGTTTCACTCCTCGTCCCTCATCCATCACGAATTGACTAAAATACTCTTAAAAATTTAAGACACTTTTACCTTTTAAGAGACGGAGAGTAAATCGTGTCAAGGACTGAACCCACAAAAAATTCAATCACGCGGACAAGTGAAATTAATGATATTCTCAGGGACGGAAATGTAATTTACTCACAAAAATGAATCACTCTTTGGACTACACATATCTCGCTATACACGTGCGTAATATTATAATAGATTACATATCTCGCTATACACGTGAGTAATATTATAATAGATTACATATCTCGCTATACACGTGCGTAATATTATAATAGATTACATATCTCGCTAGGCATAATTCATGCTTCTAATTAAAAAATGATCTTTAGTTTATACATATGAATATTTTCTTTATGATACGATCACCTGAAAGATGCTTGTACGAAGTATAAAATAATATGGTTATCATGATAGCAACATAAAAACTTAACTTTCTCATAAAAACAACCTAGTAGTAACTAACTTCATTGAAAATGGCACAGAGCATATCGTCAGTCATGGGAGCACCTTCGTTGTTGACAACACGCCAGTCATGGGTAGTTGGTTGTTGCATGGAGCGATACAACTCGCCTGCGTTTCATGCAGGTAAAGCAAAGACCGGGCAACGACGATATTGCATCAGATGTAAGATAAATTATGTTTAAAGAATATATGAGTACATAGATATTGCATCAGATGTTCTTATGTGTTCATATATATTGTTTTGGCAGCTTCTTCACATTCTAGACTAGCAAATCCCAATCTTCTGGTATTACTTTCTATTTTCATTTCTTCGTGGTCATTGATGTATTTCAAATAATATATTGACATTTTTTAAAAGGTATTTTGCCGAAAAATGAATCAATAGTTATCTTTTTCGCATTTTCGGGTATCAACTAATTTTGGTTTTTAAAAATGAACCACTCATTTAAAATCGAACATTTTCGGGTATAAGTAACCGTTTAAAATAGTAGCCGGTCCCAACAAAATTAGTTGATACCCGAAAATGCAAAAACGAGAACTATTGATTCATTTTTCGGCAAAAAACTAAATTAGTTGATACCGGAAAATGCAAACACGGGAACTATTGATTCATTTTTCGACAAAAAACCCTTTATAAAATCATTATCAACGAATGCAAAACTCGGTTATTTATACCAAAAAATGTTCGATTTTAAATTAGTGGTTCATTTTTAAAAAACGAAATTAGTTGATACCCGAAAATGTAAAAACGGGAACTATTAATTTATTTTTCGGCAAAAAACCCTTTTTAAAATATATGCATATATATTCTTTTGCAGAACCTTCAAACGACAAAAGAACGAATCAGAAAATTGTTCAATAATGTGGAGATTTCTGTTTCATCATATGACACAGCCTGGGTAGCCATGGTCCCTTCTCCAAATGCACCCAAATCCCCTTGTTTCCCTGAGTGCCTAAAGTGGTTAAAGGACAATCAGCTTGATGATGGTTCATGGGGTCTTGTTCAACGTAATTCTCCAATACTACTTAAAGATGCACTATCTTCGACATTAGCATGTATTGTTGCATTAAAACGATGGAACGTGGGGGATGATCAAATTAACAAGGGTATGTACATGGCTGTTAATTTGCACGTTTAATTTCCTACTAGCTGTATGATAATGTTGTATAGGTATAAAGGGAAACTCTTGTTGCAGGTCTACGTTTTATCGAGTCAAATTTTGATTTTGCTACCGATAAGAATCAGCCATCTCCAATTGGTTTTGATATCATATTTCCTGGTATGCTTGAGTACGCGAAATACTTGAACTTAAATCTCCCTTTCAAACAAGAAGAAATGAATGTTATGCTACATGAGAGAGACTCGGAGTTGAGCAGGTATATATGTGTTTTACATGGTACGCATACAAGTTTTAGTTGAAAGAAAATAATATACTATTGTCGATACCAATTTATAAAAAGTTTGAGTAGAGGCCTTAATCTCTCAAAAGATGATATTCAATTAGTATTCTATTCTCTTTGATAACTTTTAGATTGCTTTTGGTTCATGAATTTCAATAGAATTGGAATTAGTTACATTCGAATTAGTTTGAAAGTAATGAAATTCCTTCGTTAAAAATAATTCATATTCTTTGAAATTTCAATTTCTTTGATGAATTAAACATCTAATACGGAATTAGTATAAACATTTAATAGTCAACTCTTTTTTTTGGATAATTAGTTAGTACAGATAATTCTCACGATCCCTTTTTTTACATAAATATGAATAATTCTTCATCTACTATCTATACTAATTATTCATTTACTAAATAGTGGATTTAATATATGAATAATTGTAAGTTTGTAACTTAACCTTTTTAGCTTTCAATTATTACAAAGTTACAATCCATATGATGAATAAAATACATAAAGTAAATTATTGTATATCACTATTTTCTCAATATTCAAGAACGACATGTTGAACGACATGTTGTTGAATGATATATTATTGTACAAAAATCTTTTATTTTCGTTGCGTTATACTGGTAACTTAGTAGTCAAGTATGAGATTGGTTGGTGCCTTATAAGTCTAGATGTCTCCTCCTACTACAAGTTAGCTTTTGTGAGTGAGTTCTACTTTGAGCTTATGACTTGATATGAGCCTAATATGGGATAGGTTCATACCAATTGGTATTAGAGTCGGCCCCATGTAATAAATTATTGGGTTAAGCGCACTAAAATGTAGGGATGACAGTTTCCTTCGCTGCTTTACACGATAACTTAGTAGTCTATAATAAACTATTTGGTTAAGCGCACTAAAATGTAGGATTGATGATTTCTGAAATGACCCAAAATCAGACACGAACCCGACCCGAAAATAAGCATGTTTGGGTCAGAATTTTTCACCCGTTGACCCGCCAACATGCTATTTTTTTTTGGTAGGGTTTGGGTCTCCCAAGTTTCGGGTTGAAAGCCAACCCTAATACATTTTAGAGGTAATTTAAATTTTTACTGTTTGGTTGAATTTGATTTAATTATGTTTTGGTACTAAATTTGGATGGATATATTAGGTAATATATTAATTTGGGATTTTACATATATGTTTATCCTTATTAATGAATAGCTATAAATTTAGAATAGATTGACCCATTTGAATCATATGACTTGTTCGACTCGAAAATCTGTTAACCCGATTAGATAAACAGATTGTCTGGGTCATTTTCAGGTTAACAGGTTTTGGGTTAGGTTGAAATAGTCAACCCGTTTATCAAATTAGGTTGGGTTCGAGTTGACCAGTTCTGACCTGCCAACCCGGACCTGTCAAACCAATCTAACCCGAATTGTCACCCGTACTTGGAACTGTCAAAACTTCTACTATGTATATCAAACTTTCGATTACTGCTAACTGTATATAATTTGACTGGCATGTTATCTATATAAATTACCACGTCAGTAAAATACGTACAAATAACGATCATCAAACGTCTGATACACACACAATAGATGTTCTACAAGTCTAATACATACAATAGATTTTTCCGGTCATAGTTTTGTTACATTGCAGGATTGTTAACCCTAAACTATTTGGTAAATGTAATGCTGAAAGGTCCTTAATTAATCTAAAACTTTTGTTTATGTCATCACTTAGATGTGATTTAGAACAGAGGGACATGTACTTGGCATATATTTCAGAAGGACTCAATAATTCCTATGACTGGAACATGGTGATGAAATATAAGATGAAAAATGGTTCTATTTTAAACTCGCCCTCAGCAACAGCGGCTGCTATTATTCATCGTCAAGATGCTGGTTGTCTTGATTATCTAACTTCAGTCTTGGAAAAGTTTGGAAATGCAGGTACTTGTTCTTTGAACATTCATCCATTTTTTAATACCTTATTTGATTATAACTTTTAAATACATTTGTTTTCATTATCTTCTTTGTTTATATATATTTCAAAGCAACTATCGTAATCTTCCACCCTTTTAATCTCATATCATAGTGATTAACATAACATATGAGATGTGCATCAAATTGAATTTATGTCATTTAGACTTGTACGAATTTATATAAAATGTTATTGAATAATATCTTCTAGGTATGGTTATGAATATGTTTTTGTGCATATGTAATGTAAGCAACAAAAATGACAACATGGGATATCTTTAAAATTCGACGTACTTAGTGGCAAAACTATATCGGTAATATAAAATAATTTATGCTACTAAAAATAATTACTTAGATGATTATGTACTTCGTATTACACTTAATATTAACAAATTTTTAATTTACAAAAATGATAAAATATAAAATAACACTTAGCGTTAAATATAACACATGCATACTATATATTTTTGTTATTCCAAATTAAGTGGTTAATTGAAAGATAAGAAATAAATTTATCGATCGTTTGAGTATTTATATAAGGTAATGTATATACATTTTTATAAAATATACAATTTTACAATTATAAATAAAGTATATTAATCAATAATCAATAATCAATAACAATGTTTTAGAGGGTAAAATAAGAAAGTTATAATTCATATATCAATGGTGATAAAAAAAAAATCATTCACGGCATGGTACTATTCCTCAAATAGTCATTTATCATTTGGTAAATATTGAGGTTTCAAATTAACACGTTTAAGTGTGTGTCGTTCTTTTCAGTTCCGACAGCTTACCCTCTTGATTTATATATCCGGCTTTTCATGGTTAACACACTTGAAAGATTGGGAGTCACACGACATTTCAGCGTGGAAATCCAAAATGTTTTAGATGAAACATACAGGTAGTTAACGTTCACAATGATTTAACCAAATGTATTAGATGTTATAAAAAAACATTCAACGCAACTCATTTGCTTTACCAACTCAAAAGCATATTGTATTGAAAACTATTGAAGTTTGTTAGTCGGGAACATAACATTGTCACAAACTTAGATATTGGCTTCAGCGTGACGAAAATATATTCAGGGACGTCGGCACTTGTGCTCTAGCCTTTCGGTTATTAAGGAATAACGGGTATGAAGTATCCTCAGGTGTGTTTCGAAAATGAAGGCATGTTATTTTCCATTAATTTGGTTATCTTCTTAGTTTAATCACTTGGTTTATGGTATAGATCACTTGCCTGTAATCCCAGAAGAAGGGTATGAATCTCTTGAAATGTATAAGGCATCACAAAGTAAATATCATGAAGAGTTTTCTTTAGGAGAAGAAAAGTTGACGTCTGTTGATATCCTTAAAAATAAATTATCCACTGCTTCTAACAACCTCTCTGAATTGATTCTCCAAGAGGTACGTGTTCAATCATAGCCGTCTCCTGTTTGAGTATAATATTTGTCTGTATATCTCTCTTTTCATCCCTGCTGTCATGAAAATTTGAATTGATTATAATATCAGGTGGAAAACGCTAATAGGTTTTCCTACAATTCTGGTTTGGAACGCATTTTCACAAGACGAAATATAGAGCAATATATTGTAGACGATGCAAGAACTTTGAAAACTACATATCGGTGAGGTCTTAATTACAAGTGAATAGTTTGGTTTTACATTTTACAAATGCATAATCATGGTGATCGTATTGTGTTAATGCCAGTTCATCAAACATTAGCAACGAGGATTACCTAAGGTTGGCTGTGGAAGATTATAATGCGTGTCAATCTATTTATCGTGAAGAACTTAAAAGTGTTGAAAGGTGTGTTTGCGAAGAACTGCTTTCTTCAACCCTGTAACTGTCGATGTTTTTCAGTCTCTACTTGATAGATTTATGTTTTGATTCAAAAATATATCACGGTATCTCGGCAGGTGGGCAGTAGAGAAGGGTTTGAACAAGCTTAAGTTTGCTAGGCAGAAGGCAGCCTATGGTTACTTGAGTGCTGTTTCAACATTTCCCTCTCCTGAACTATCGGATGCTCGTATTTCATGTGCCAAATGTAACACTGTCATAACAGTGATTGATGACTTTTTCGACGTAAAAGGGTCGATGGATGAATTGGTGAACCTGACTCATGTCGTTGAAAAGTATATTATTTATGATTATGTTGGTTAACTTTTGAATTTCTAAAAGGGTGCTGAGGTTTTGTTATTACAACTGCAGATGGAATGTAAATATTGACACAGATTGCTGTTCAGAAGAAGTCCGCATTATTCTTTTAGCCATTAAAGACATCGTCAATGGGATTGGAGACGCCGCTTATAAATGGCAAGAACGAGATGTAACAAGTCATGCTATTCAAATTGTAAGATAAAAAATCCTTAAAGCATTGTGACACAAAACATTACAATATAATGGTATTCATTTTGTTTGTTTTTAGGGATAAGTGTTTGAAAATGCATCCAACTTGTACCCGATGTCTATTTTGTGTACCCAACTTACCAACTTACGTTTGTTATTTTTAACGCATTCAACTTTTAAAAATGTGTTTTAATGTATTATGTAGTACTTTTGATGATGTGTCAACCTCTACGGATGTCACGTGACAACTTAAACAGATGATACATCAACAAAATACATTAAAACGCAGTTTTTGAAAGTTGGATGCATTTAACATAGCAAACGTAAGTTGAGTACACACGATAGACATCGAGTACAAGTTGGATGAATTCTCAAACACTTATCCATTATTTTTATTATATCAGTGGTCAGACATGATAAAGAGCATGTTAACAGAAACTATATGGGCGCGGGATAGTTATGTGCCAACAATGGACGAATACATTGAAAATGGTTCTTTATCTTTCGCAGTCGGCCCAGGGGTACTCCCAGTTCTTTACTTGCTTGGGCCAAAATTGTCAGAAGAGGTTGTTCAAAGTTCTGAATATCAAAACTTATATAACCTAGTAAGCATTCACGGTCGCGTTATGAATGATATTATGAGTGTCAAGGTAAATATAATGTTCTTCACTAATTAATGAGCTATGAAATATGTAAAGCTTGTAAATAACTGATAGTTTGTGTTAATGCAGAGAGACTCAGACGCAGGACGATTGAATATTGTTTCATTACACAAGAATAATCATACAGTAAGTGGGATCAAGGAAGAAGAGGTTATAGAGGAGATTAAAATGTTTATCAAAAATCAGGAGAGAAAGATGTTGAATTCAGTTATGAACGAAACAGGAAGCATTGTTCCAAGAGCTTTCAAAGATGCATTTTGGAACACATGGAATGTGGTATATCTTTTTTACACGACAGACGACGGGTTCAGTGGAAATACGATCCTTGATACCGTGAAGGAAATCATGTATGAACCAGTTTCTCACCGGCTGGTGCATATGAATGAAACTGAAGAACACTTGTAATCATCTCCTTGAAAGAGCAACCCATGATTATTGGCAAGAACTTTTTTTCAATTATTATTTCCTTTTATGTGACTATAAATAACGATTAATCTTACAGCGGATGATGGTTTTTGGTTTGAACAATCTTATTAGTTTAATAAAAGAAATTCAGTTTTTCTCTAGCAATCTCGATCGACCTCGTTCCATCTGCAATTAACTATGTTTCGGTTGCATTAGATTGTTATATGAATTATGATGCTATTATGTGTGTACGATTTTTACATTTAACTTTAAGTTGAGTATGAATAATGTATAATTGTGGCTGCAATAGATACATAGCAGGACAAATCAAAGTTTCACCATTTATAGCATCTTTTCTTATCTGTCCAAACACTAAACTGATATTTACAACTTGATAGTATTCGTAGTTGCATATAATTTTTCAGTTTCAGTACTGTTAATTTGCAATTTTCAGGATGCAACTCAGCCCATGAGCACGCGCCGGCCCACACCGATGGTGACCTCTGTTGTTACATTGCCCCTCTGACCATTGCACTGTTGCCTAATATTACCTTTTGAAACTGCAATAATCTTTTTGATAGATGGTTAGCCTAGTCTAGCAAAGGGAGTCGTATACCAACTTAAGAAATAATTTAAATTTAATCAAAAGGGTACAAAATAAAGCCATTTTTTTAGAACAATGAGTATTATTAAAAACAAGAACTCTCTAACAAGGAGCTATAGGAGAAATTACACAAGCTTGTTTAGCTAAGAATTCTAACAATTAACTTTACGACTTCTACATTTAAGCCAATAGAAAGAACATATATGAATAAAGCCGTTATCATATATTTATATGTTTCATTTTATGCTTTCACATGGTTCATTGTTATGTTAACTACAACGTACACTTAAGTGATTAGTATGTTATATAACAAAGACTAAACTTAAAACTAAATATTTTTCCCATAATGATATCGGAAAACGTCAAAAATTGATAACGATGAGCATTTCGAATGTTTGCCTATTGTGGCTTTTATTATAGACCAACCCTCGTCCATCATATGGAACTTTATTTATATAGACCAACCCTCTTGTGGCTTTTCGGTCTCGGCCTTCTAAATATGAGATAGAGATCATGAGTTCGAGGTACGGTATTATTTATAATAAAAAGAAAAACTTAATTATATAGTCACATGAAAAGAAATTAAAGTTGAATTTCTGTCTCTTTTTTTTTTCTTTCTTTTTTTTGACAATAAATGATCACGGAGTCTAATTGTCAACATAAAATGAGAAAATATTACTAGAACAAAAACTCAAATTACCACTCAAATAATTATTGGAGAAATCAAATGCAATCCTTGACACCACAATCATGGTATACTCTTGCAAGGAGGCGATTAATTACAAGTGTTCTTTGGTTTTATTCATACGCACCGACCGGGCAAAACTGGTATGAAGCTGGTTCATAAATGATTTCCTTCACGATATTATCAAGGATCACATTTCCGGTGAACCTGTCGTCTGCTGAGTATAAAAGGTTTACCACATTGCACATCTTCTTTCAAAACTAAATTCAACAATTATTTTTCCTGATTGTTGATTAACATTTTAATCTCCTCTATGACCTCTTCTTTCTTAATCCCACTTATTACTGCATAATCAATTCTTGTGCATTGACACAACATTCAATCGTCCTGCCTCCATGTCACTCTCCATTAGCAACACTAACTGTTAGTTAGTAACAAGTTTTAAATATTTAGAAGCTGATTAAGTGAAAACGACTTACCTTGAAACTTCTAATATCATTTATGAGGCTACCGTGAGTGCTTATTAGCTCATATAATTTGTGATATTCAGAACTTTGAATAATCTCTAATAATTTTGGCCCGACTAAATAAAGAGCCGGGAGTACTCCAATATTCACCCCGGCCCACAAGCACAAATCCTTGGCGCGGAATATAATCCCAAAGTACTCCAAAGACTCAAATATAGTAAATAAAGAAGGTGGTAAGACCCTTGCAGAGTTCCCCAACAGCATAGAGCTTGGGAAGCTCGGACCCGGTCAACATATGAACAACAATGAGCACTCAACTACTAGTACAATTGCCTTAATTGAAGTAGGGGCTGCGAAGGCATATAAACTTGCTTAGCCCAAATCAGTCTAAAAGTTTGGGCTAGGCCGTAGTACCTACAGAGGAAGGGGCACCGTCCCCGGCGTTCCATCCACGCACTCTGTTGAGACAAAACCAAGACCGGCAAGGTGTTAGCTGCTTTCCCGGGGAGATACAGGCAAGTCCAAACTAACTCCTTAAAACGGGGCATTGTGAGCCTTTGAAGACCCTTTCGCAGGGCATCTACGTATTATTGTAACATCTGCTGATGTACTTCATAGTTGGGTTGTACCTTCCTTAGGAATATTAGGGGAGACCACAGGGATATGCATTACTTGGAAACAAATAGAATCATGAAAACCAGAAGAATGAGTGGGGTAATCAAGCTGCAATAAATCCTTACACCAGTGCTTGACTTTATTGATAATAGATGAAGAAGACATAGCAACTGACTCATGAGCATATGGTGTTAGCAATAAAAATATGAGATTGTAAAACATTGTTAATGGCTTAATCATGTAGCTAGTCTTAGGAGTATATAAGCATGTAGCTATGCTTAGTCATGTAAACCTTTTAAGCTTAATCAATAAGAATTACACACACTTAAAGGTGTAAACTCTCAAACACTCTCAAACCCAAACCCTAGTTCGTACTTTCTTATCTTGATTCTTCAATTGTGATTAAGATCTTGGTTAACAATTGGTATCAGAGCCAATCTAATCATGTATTGAAGAGAATTTGACAATCAATTTGATCATAATTTGTGATTTAAGTTTTCAATTGATTGATTTTTAAAGAAAAATGAGTTTTTTTTTTGAGAAAAATGGGGTTTTGAGAAAACATTTGATCTTTTGATCAAATTGTGAGAGATTGAAAAAGAGTTTGATAAATTCAACCGTACAGATTAATCTACTTGAAATCGCGCATCTAAAGATTTAAGATTCAAATGATTTCATAAACTTTGAATTTCTTAATGAATTAGGGTTAAAATCTGAAATGGTTTAAGTGTTACTGAAGAAAATAATGTTCTTGAGAAAGTGTATTGCGCAAGAAAATTGAGAAAATGTATTGCGCAAAGATATTTTAGGAAGGGAAATGCGCATAGATAATTGAAGTAGTGAATTGCGCATGTTTTTTTGATTAAGGTGTTTGAGGTAATGTGTATGATTTGAAGTAATTGAGTATTGAGCAAGATTTTGAACTTTGAGACTAGTTGCACAAGAAATTTTAGGAAGTAATGCGCAGGATTTTTAGTGGATATGAGTATCGCGCATGACTTTGTAATATTGTGTATGATTTTTAGTCTATTGCGCTAGTTTGTTTGTTACTTGAACTTTTGAAATTTTGAGATCCTAAGCTTGAAATTTGGAACATTGCGCATAAACTTGTGATTGTTGAGTAATGCGCATACTTGTACCAGTTTGTTGAATTTTTTAGTATAACTTGGAGTATTGCGCCAAGGAATTTGTTAGAACTTTGTGCATTGACTGATTGCGCAAGATCTTCTTATTGTTCAAAATCTGGAGTGTAAGCTTTGATTTTTAGAACATTGATCCTATTGCGCAAGTCTTTTGGAGTTGTGAACCTATTTTACCAGTTTAAGATTGAAGTTGATTATTACGCATACTTTTACTAGAGATTGAATTGTTGAGCATATTTTGGAACATTGCGCTTATCTTGAACTATTGCGCTAGATATCTTATGTTTTTTAATTGCGCTATTTTTCTAAACTTTGGGTTATTGCGCAAGATATTGAATTGCGCCAGATTTTGTGTGAACATTGCGCAAACTTCGATATTGCCCCATATTTGAAATTTTGTGAACATTGAGTCATACTTGACTAAATCTATTGCGCAAGAATGAGTGATTGGAATTCCTAAGCTTTTTTTTTTTGAAAAGTTTTTTTTGGAGGTTTGAGAACTATTGTGCTATTTTGACAAAACATTGATATATATTGCGACATCTTGCTGAGCATAGGATTTTTGTGAAAGAAATGGGGATTCTTTTGGTCATGGATCTGTGAGAAACAAATTTGAACAAATTGTTCATTGCGCAAGATTTTGAGATAAAGTACTGATTGCGCCATTTTTGAGTAATGATGGGATTTATTGCGCTAGTTTGTGAACATTGCGCCATTTCCTGAGCATTTGGATCTATTGCGCTAGATTTTGCGAATTGCGCTAGTTTTTAGTGTTGTAAGAATATTGCGCCAATTTCTGATTGTTTATAAATTGAATTGCGCCAATCTTCAGAACGTTTTTCGCGAACCAAAAAGTTTTTGTTGAATTTCAAATCTTTACAGTTTAAAGATCTTATCCAGCAAAGGTTTTTACAATGACTAGAGACGGAACTGTGAGAGTGTATGAAGCACATCTTAAAGATCTAAAGGAAGAGCTAAGTCGGTTTCTTGGTGCATCATTCACACCAATGACAGTTCAGAAGCATGTAGTTTTCATGGAGAACCAACTTGTAGAGTTTGAAGTAAAATTGAACAAGTTTTGGGTTGAAAATCAATAGGGAGACGAGAAACTGAAATCTGATTATAAAACAGTGTGTTATGCCGAAAGTAGATACTACAAGCAGAAACATCACCATCTTGATACAAAAAACATGCATCCAAGCGACATAAGAGTTTTTATTCAAATGTTGCAAACTGAACTCAAAGAGCTTCGTCGGTGGGAATATGAGAAGTCAAAGTTCAAGACGCTCGAAATCACGAATCTGAGAGATCAACTCAAGAACATGCAAATGGAAAGAGACAAGCTCATCTCTAGAATTGTCTGCTTAGAAGCTCAGAATTCAGAACTTGAAGCACATTCTGCATCACAAAATGGACTTGGGCAAAAGGTTCAAATGGCTCAAATCATTTTTCCAAACAAACCAAAAGAATTCAAAGTTTATAACTCACGAGAAGGTTTGGGTTTTGAGTATCCAAGGAATTTGACCAAAGTATCTAATGTACTTCCTACGATTTACATTAAAGATTACTTTGGTCCTGAGCTTAAAATGTCATTTTTGCAAAATACCAATGAAGCTCAAGAAATTGAAAACTTCAATCGAGCGAAAACTAAAAATGTGCAAATTCCATTTGATTATAAGAAACTTAATGCAAGTTATGAAACTCGAAAAATAAATTTTTCGGAGGATTACTTGCCAAGTTACTCAAAAGAAGAACTTGCTCAAGACTTTGTTTTAGAGCAAGTTGTTTTTACAAAAATATATGTTCCTAGTTCAATTCTGATTAAGAAGATTGATGACTTACGAGCAGAATTGAAATAAAAGGACATATTAATGGAAAATGCACAATCACAGTTTCTAACCACAGTTGATGATCTTTAAAAGCTTTCAGCTTCTTTGAATTTAAAATTAGCTTTGCAAAAACTAGATTTCAAACCTAAGCCTATCTCTCAAAAGGAAAAAGGGTTTGATAGTTTGTCAACTTCACAAACACCTCAAGTATTAAAATCTTCAAAATCAAAAGTAAATTTTCCAAAGAAGGTTTACACGGATAAATCTTTCACACCATTTTCGAAAAGAATTTCTCAGTTTACCCATTATTCAATGCAAAAGAATAAGAGGTATTATGTTAAATCACAATCAAATGGAACATTTACTTCTCAAAAGAATTTTGATTATCATGACTCTTATGTTCTTGAAACATCAAGGAGATTGGTTCCACCATTTCAAATGGAAACAAAAGTTTCGAAACCAAAGCAAAGTTTTTCTGAGAAGTCTTCTCGCACAAAATCTTTCAAATATTCAAGATCGAAAATGTTTGAACTTGTAGCACAAAATGTTTTTTATCCGGTGCAAAGACGAAATGATTTTGTAACCCCCGCTCCCAAAAGATTTCAATCACCGTTGATTCCACGAACCTTATTTCAAAATGAGACACCGAGTTTCAACACAAAGTGGAATTCAACTTCTTTAAACCAAATTGACACAACTTACAAATGGTTTTCTCAAGTTGTAAAACCCATTGGCAACGTGCTTAAATGGGTTCCCAAATTTGTTGTCTAGTTTCAAACGGAAGATGGCTTTTGTACATTTCAGTACAAAACCCGCTCTTCAAATATGAGCTCACATGAAAGATTCAACTTTTCCACAAATCGTTTCATGTGTAGCTTTGAAATATTCAAACACTTTGGATGTTTTTCAAATGATTTTGGTTATCATCTTTGAGAAATCTTATCGAGGACATCTAACCGAAGAAATACCATCACAACATCAAAAAGTGATGATTCATATTTGGCAAATGCTGAAATCTGCACAGAGTGTCATAGTCTATACACATCTCCTATGATCCACCAGAGCCGGTTGGATCTACCTCGGGAGCCACCTTCCAAAGTTTAGGACGCGAGGGTCTTATATGTCTAGGTGAGTATGATCAAGTGTCACGGGATCTTGATCTGGGAGTGAAATGAGATAAAATTTTGAGAGGGGTGATGGAGAATGGGGTGCAGCTCAGCATTAACATCAATCATGCCAACATTGTGTGACAAGTTCACTAATGAATGAAATGAAGGAGGAGTTGAAAAATAAGTGAGGTTGAGTGAGGAGTGTGTGACAGGGTTAAAAGAAAAAGAAAACCCTTTCTAAACTACTAAATCGCCGGGTTGCCACGTAATCTACTGGATTTTATTTGTTGATTTCCAGTATTGAAGAAGACATCATGGACCCAGTGATGCAATGGACATTACCCTCCTAGCCACTCAAGTACTTCTTAAAAAGTCCTTGTTTCAATCCTCACGGAGACTTAACACATACTTTATCAACATCTCATTTGGAGATTGTTGATATTGAAACAGGAGGAGGACAGTCAGCTCCAGTCCCCGACTTCATTTCTTGCACTTATAGAGTTTAGATCCTAATATGTTTCAAACACGTATTTAGGACACAAGTGTACATTCACACTATATATGTCTTTGTGACATTTTTGCAAGTCTTTGCGACTTTGCCGAAACATTCATAGTGATACCTCATATTGGTATTCCACGATGATTGAATGGAAATCCTACCAATGTGTTAGGTCACAAGGTTCCCAAAACTTAGATACAGATTAAATAACAGTTATCTTAACGTGTTAGTTTATATCCAAGTTTATATCAAACAAGCTTAAATTAATCTAGGCGGAAAACAAGATTAATTTTGACACAGAGTTTATTATGAATCAAAGTATTATTCACAATAAAGTATTTGTCTCACACAGATGACAAGGTATTCAAACCCACACAGATGGTTTGAATACGATCCAAGTAGTATACAAAGATACAATTATCACTACAAACTTAACAGTAAGTGTGGTAATGCTTTAGCCTAAGCTTAAAGGTCTAGTATACTAAATATCAAGAATCTCTTAGATTACTTGAATTGTTTGGATGATAGCAGTGCTTTTTGAACTGCTATTTATAGAGTTGGGTGTAACTCTATATTATCCAGCTTACATAGTTGTCCAAGGGATAACAGATGCATCTTGGGTAACTTTGCACGCCTTCCTTTTTGCTTTTCTTGAAAATAGAAAAAGCAAAAAGGTAAAAGGTTTCTTTGCTGAGAAGATAACCTTTGTTTGATGTTTGACCTTTCTCAAACATCTTATCAGTTGTATCTAGCCTAAGGAAAGAAGAATATCTTCTGTACATTTGTACTTTCATTCTTCAATCTGTGCTCTTCAGTCTGTGCTCTCAGTCTGTGATCTTCAATCTGTGATCTTCAGTCTGTGATCTTCAGTCTGTGAACTTCAGTCTGTGAAGCCTTCTGTATTCACTCTTCACTCTTCAGATGATGAATTCATAAGTCTTCAAGAAGAGCATGACTTTCAGTCTGTGAGTATCTTCAGTCTGTGCAGCACAGACTCAGAACCAATTCTTCAGTCTGTGTAGCACAGACTCAGGAACACAGACTCAGGAATTTCACTAAGTTTCCTGAATACAACTAAGTTAGATTTTGACTCTTCAGATTTATAACTTAGGTTTGATCATTGTTTTTCACAACAATCTCCCCCTATCTGATGATGTCAAAATCTATTTACAAAAGATAAAGGAGAAATAATAAATACTAAAGTACAACATAACTTATGAATCTTTAGACTTATATATATAGTCAAAGTCATAGTTAGTATACAAAAATATTACAATTATTACATAAGATTGTAAATGATATAAATATAACAATCTTCAGTCCTTTCTCCGAGCCTTGATCTCTTTCATCTTTTCCACTTTCCTCTTCAACAGTTCTTCCATTTCCTTATCAGATTTGTCTTCAAATTCTTGATACTCTAGGATGATCTTTTTGCAGATATCTTCAAGTCCAGTCATCATCCTGAGTTGTGAAAGGTTGTTGAATAACCAGTTGATCAGTCTTCTTCTGAATGGTCTGGCTTGAGAATGTTTGCATTCCTTCAGCAGGGCAATGCAGTGTAGCAAAGACTCTCTATATAGTCCATTTTGATCCTGGAAGCACTTTATCCCATTGATATCTCTATAGCACAGACCTTCAATGTTGTCAGTTTGTACATAAGATTTATCTATGAAAACAATACCTTTGGGTAGAGGATGCTCCCTTCTCTGCTCATTCTCTATGGATAATCCAGCTGACTTCTTCTTTATTACAAAGTTGTTTGCTATGCAGAACAACTTGTATTCTTCTTCTGTGATGAGCCCCAGACTGAGAACTAACTCAATCAGGTAGGATAGCTCATCCAGAACTTCTTTTTTCAAATCTTTGTCAGCTGCACTCTTCAAAAGGTTAGCAATGGATTGCCATTCTTTAAGTCCTAGAGTGTACAGGTCATCCACCCATACCATTTTCTTGCTCTTGGTCAAAGTCAACTCCAGCTCCAATTTCTGTCCAATCTTATTCAGATGACAGTCTTTAATCTTCTGCTTGAGCTTTGACTTTTGGAAAGTGGATTGTAGCTTTGCTTTTAGGCTTTCTATCTTCTGTAATCTTATTGACAGCTCTTCATCTTCTTTGATCTGTTGCTCAACTTGACTCATTCTGATCTGAGTCTGTGAACAACTTTCATCTTCTAACTCTTTGGAGAGCATGTCAACAAATCTTGCTTCCTTCAGCTTCTGCTCTTCAATTGATAATACATTTAAGTATTCGGTTAAGGTCATACCTTGAGCAGTAGCTTCTTGTTGCAAGAGCTCATCCTGTAGATTTGACAGTTCAGGATTTCTTGTTCCAGCAGCATGATCATCCACCATCTTCTTGATCTTGCTTAATCTTTCCTGCTTGGATAAGGCAATCTCCTTGCCCTTACCCTTATCCATTACTTCTTCCATGGTAGAGCTTGACCCAGGATAAGTGCTTATCAGATGAACACTTCTCCATTGCATTCTGTCTTCAATCTCACTTCTACCTGGAGGCAGTGTTCTGGTTGATGTGGTTGGTCTAGCAGGATAGACTTCAGCTTGAATGTCTTCAGCACTGATAATTAGATCATCAGTGCTTGCTGCTGGTTGCTCTGAGCTCTGAGTCTGTGATTGATGCTGTGTCTCAGTTTGTGCAGGTTCAGAAGGCACAGACTGAGACTCTCCAGTCTTGACTTTTGAGGCTCCTTCACCTACACCTCCAAAAGTAGCATCATCTTCATCATCATCTGATCTTCTGAAAACTTCAGACTCAGAACTGCAGTCAGGATTGATGGCATCATCATCATCACCATCATTGTCCTGTTCTTCTGCCAGCTTTAAGAACTGGTCCCAGGTTTTGATCCCCTTCATTTTTGGTTGGGAATCAAAGATATCCCTTTCAGGAATCCTCCTGGCCATTCTTTTCATTTTCCTGGCTTTCTTGATTAACAGAGGTTGAACATCTTCTTCTTCTTCTTCTTCCCTTGGTCTTTTCAACTCCAGCTGACCTTGGGTTGAGATAGTTGCAATTGGGTCTATGTGTAAGACAATGGATGACTCCCCCTGAGTCTGTGCAACCATCTCAGCATGTTCATCTAACTGCAATCTCTCTTGCTCCCCCTCAGTCTGTGCACTCATATCTTCAGTCTGTGGCACAGACTGAGCTTCAGTCTGAGACTTCACCCTAGCACCTTCGGGTCCATCATCTCCATCATCTCCCTCACTGCTGTCTCCCCCTAAATGTAAGGATTTATTATTTAAATCTTTATCTTTTGAGGTTTTAGCTTCTGCAGACCCATGCTTCATCTTCTCCCCCTTTTTGACATCATCTACCAAGTTTGAGAGGGTGGTCTGCATTTCATCTAACCTATTGGATACCTTTTCCTCCAGCATATCCACTTTATCCACCATAGTAGAGACTAGATGCTTCATCTTCTCTAGCTCTTTCTTATTATTATTGAACTCAGTCTGTACCCATTCAGACAACCTGTTGATGGCAGAAAGCACATCATTAAGTGTACTAGAAGGCACAGACTGGGTCTGGTTGGAGGGGTTAGAATTGGGTGATGGTATGTGTTCCTCACTTGACTCATGTTGAGACTGAGCAAGATCACTGGAATCTTTTGGTGTTGCACTCTTTGCCTCACTCTGTGTCCTGTGCATGGAAAAGCGATCATAGGCATTGAGTGGTGTAGGTGTTCTCTCAGATCTAATCCGGTGATAGGATAAGACATCACTGGGAATTGATTGTGTAGCACCTGTTGCCTCAAACAGTTCCTGGTGTAATGGAACAGTATCACTGGCAACTGATGTTGAAGTTTGTATGCCCTCACTAACCATCTGGTGATAAGATGGTAGATCATGGAGCAAAGAAGGTGAGATCTGTACCTCAGTCTGTGACATGACTGGGGCATTGTCGATCTGTGAAGAGGGGTGTAAGAGAAGACTCACTGGAATGTGAACTAGTGCAGGACTAGTGGTCAATATGGGTCCAGCCATTGTGAGTGGGGTAAAGAGGGGGTTGGTAGTGCTCAGGATAGGAGCATCTTCTTCAATGCTTACTACAGGGGTCAGTGTAGCAGCAGCAATGTGGGTATCCAAGCTGACTAAACTAGGTGTAGGTTGGGTCAGTTGGGTAGCCATTGGCACCACAGACTCTAGCAGAGCTGTAATGGAATGGTCTACAGCACTGGAAGGTGTTCTGTTGACATCCAGTTCCATGGATGATGATTCCATTTGTGCTATACTTTTGGGGTTTGAGTCTGGTGATTCCTCCAGAGTGAGTGGTGACTCATCTGGGTTGGTTTGTTTGTGACTCTCTTTTGTGGGTGAGGATGGGCTAGGATAAGAAGGTTGATCTATATCCATGTCCTCAGATGAAGAAGAAGTACTACCTGCATCTTCTGTTGAAGATGGAACAGACTCACGAATGTTTGAGTCTGACTCCAAGTGCACAGACTGAGTTGAGTCTGTATCCCTGGAGTTTGTGTGCTCTGCTTCAGCCACACGTTCTTCAACAGCATGGGTCGCAGTACCCTCACTATCACCTGAATCATCACCCTCCATAGATGCAGAAGCAACATATGGGTGATCAATCCATTGCTGCATAGCAGCAGTGATAGGTGCTCCAGAGAGTGGAACCGGATGGTTAAACACTTTATATGTGAGCACAGGAACAGGTATATCTGCCACTTTATTATTAAAGGACATATATACAGACCCAGTTAACCTGGATTGGATGCACAGGGAGAGTAGCCTTATAAAAGGTACATTAAAAATTCTGTTTGACTCATTCACCAGTTTTAAAATTTCTTGAAAATACAACTCTGCAAAGTTGATGTTTAAACCAGTGATGAATGAGCTTAACAGTTGAGTTTCAAACTCATTTAGCTCCCCTGTGCTACCAGATTTACCTCCTAGACTTCTAATGATGCCAGAAATTAAAAATTTCCATTTGGGGGTGAATCCTGACATCAAAATTGTGCCTTTTTCTTTGGTATATCCAACCAAAGTAAGAGAAGCCCTTGCTGCTTCTTTGGTTGGAATAGGTTCTAAATTATTTCCCAAAGGCAGGTATAAGACATTCCTAATTAACTCCTGATCAATGGTAACTGCCCGTTTACCATGATCAATAGTACTAGTAATTGCAGTATTGGTACTATTTGAGGAGCAAGTTTACCACCATTCCATTAAAAAATGTGGGTATATTTGAGGAACTGTGTTAAAGAATGCTCCCCGTAATGGATGAGCAGACATAAAAGCAGTTAGTTCCTCAAACCCTTTATTCTTTTTCGAATCAGGGATGGAAATGGTAGCTACTTGATTGTTGATCCAGAGTTTTACCTGTTTCCCTTGTTTGAAGGGTTTAGCCGCAGCGATGTTGGTAGGTGCCGTGTAAACCCATTGATCAGCCATTGAAGAAATTTTAGAAATTTGATTTTGAAAATGGTTGAGCGATTTAGGGTTTAGAAACTCTGTTTGTTTTTGGTGTGCAAGTACGAATGAAGAAGAAAGGGGAAAACATAAATGGGTATTTGTAGAAATTAAATTTCCGTTAAATGGGACCCACTTGGACGGTTTATCCCTGTTTCTGCAACAGTAGCGCTGAGGCACGTGCACTTTTTGTATTGAGCAGATAAATAGACAACAAGCGCCAAAACTTTTAATGATTATTACCATAAAGATGGTTAAAGTTTTAAATGCAAGGATATTGTTGTTTATTTATGTTAAAAAAATAGAGTAAATAAATAAATATATTAAAATTGAAAAGCATTTAGTCTGAGTGTATATGATCAGTCTGTGCAATGAGTCTGAGTGACGTCACACAGACTGAGCCATATAACAGACAGACTAAGAGAAAATAACAGAATTTAAAAAAAAAAACTTTTGTGCCAGCAGTGGTAACAGATTGATATTGCTAACAGTACTAACTTGTGAAAGCAGTACTAAAATTAACTAACAGTAACTTGCGAAGGCAGTACTAAAGTTAACTAACAGTGGTAACTGGTGTGAGCAGTACTAAAGTTAACTAAGAGTGGTAACTTGCCAAAGCAGTACTAAAATCAACTAACAGTGGTAACTGCGAAAGCAGTACTAACATCAACTAACAGTGGTAACTTGCAAAAGCAGTACTAAAGTTAACTAACAGTGGTAACTGGTGTGAGCAGTACTAAAGTTAACTAACAGTAGTAACTTGCTTTACCAGCAGTGCTAAAATACGAACTCATGGGGGCAGTGTTAAAAAGTCTTATCAGTATTAACCAGCAGTACTAAAAGTAACTAGCAGTATTAATACTAATAGTACAGAAATACTAACCTTAGGAGTTAATAAAGCACAAAAATAGAGGGTCTAGTCTGAATGAATATGGTCAGTCTGTGTAGCTAATCTGAAAGAAGTCACACAGACTGAAACATATAATCAATCAGACTGAGAGAAAAGAACATAAGGTAGAAAATCTTTTTGGTATTTTCTTAGAAAGTATGTACAAAAACATCTCTTTGTCTGTGCTTTTTGATTGTATGTAGCTGAGAATACAGTTATACAGATTGAAAAGCAGACACAGACTGAGAATTGAATCATACAGATTCAAGGTTTTACTAGGGGTTGAGCATTCCTAGTTGACCAAGCAGATACAAAAATCTATCTTCATTTAAAGGTTTAGTAAAGATATCTACTAATTGGTCATTTGTGGGCACATATTTGAGAATCACTTTACCTTTCTCAGCACAATCTCTGATAAAGTGATGTCTGATCTCAATATGCTTTGTCCTGGAGTGAAATACAGGATTCTCAGTGATGGCAATAGCACTTTGGTTATCACACATGATTGGAGTTTTTGTAAACACCAAATCATAGTCTGCTAGTTGATGTTGCATCCATAGCAATTGAGCACAGCAACTACCAGCAGCCACATATTCTGCTTCTGCAGTGGATGTAGCAACAGAATTCTGTTTCTTGCTTGACCAACTGACTAGTTTCCCACCTAGCAGTTGACATCCACCAGAAGTGCTTTTCCTGTCTAATTTACAACCTGCATAATCTGCATCTGTATATCCAATTAGATCAAAACCAAAGTCTTTGGGATACCAAAGACCCAGGTTGGGAGTACCTTTTAGGTACCTAAAAATCCTCTTTACAGCTTTTAGATGCGATTCTTTAGGTTCAGATTGATATCTAGCACACAAACATGTTGAGAACATGATATCTGGTCTACTTGCAGTGAGGTATAGTAGAGATCCTATCATACCTCTATAAGTGGTTTGACAGACTGACTTGCCAGACTGATCCTTATCCAACTTATCTGCAGTGCTCATTGGTGTTTTCATAATTGAACAGTCCTTTAAAGAATATTTAGTGAGTAGGTCATTGACATATTTACCTTGGTTGATGAAGATACCATCAGGTTTCTGATGTACTTGTAGACCAAGAAAGTATGTTAATTCACCCATCATACTCATTTGATACTGTTTTGACATTAAGTTTGAAAACCATTTACACAATTTTTCATCAGTAGACCCAAATATAATATCATCAACATAGATTTGGACTAGTATGACATCTGCCTTGTTCCTTTTGAAGAACAAAGTTTTATCAATTGATCCTCTAGTAAAGTCATTACTAAGAAGATAGGATGATAAGGTGTCATACCAAGCTCTTGGAGCTTGTTTTAGCCCATATAGTGCTTTCTGCAATTTATAGACATGATTTGGAAAAGTGGAACTTACAAAACCTGGAGGTTGTTTCACATAGACTTCCTCCTGTAAGTTGCCATTCAGAAATGCACTCTTGACATCCATTTGATAGACTTTGAAGTCCTTGAATGCAGCATATGCCAAGACTAACCTTATTGCTTCAATTCTGGCTACACGGGCAAATGTTTCATCATAATCAATGCCTTCTTCCTGCTTGTAGCCTTGAGCAACTAGCCTTGCCTTGTTTCTGATTATCACTCCATCCTTGTCCATTTTGTTTCTGTAAACCCATTTTGTTCCAATAATGGTTTTCCCTTTTGGAGCAGGAACTAGGGTCCAAACATTGTTTCTGTCAAATTCTGTTAACTCTTCCTGCATTGCTTCAACCCAATCATCATCTTTCAAGGCTTCTTCAGCTTTCTTTGGTTCAATGATTGACAGGAAGTTTGTGTAGAAACAGAAATTTGCAGTAGATAAGTTTGACACTTTAGCTCTTGTTTGTACACCAGAAACATAATCTCCAATTATTTCTGTAATTGGATGATACTTGTGTTCTTTGACTTCTAGAAGTGATTCATCATTTGATGGTAAATCATTCTCATTTGGTGGAAGAATAGCAGGACTGAGTTCTGCATCATCTTCTACACAGGGCAAGTCTGAGTCTGTAGAGTTCACAGACTGAAAACTATCAGACTGAACACATGTATCAGAAGAGTTTGAATCTCTGGACACAGATTCATCTTCTGTTGATGAAGGTATTGTCATAGAATGATCCGGTTGAGCATCTTCATTATCACTTTCAGAGTCCTGTTGTTGGTTAACAACAACTGGGATTTGAGATTCAGATCCCACAACAGATAAATCTTCTAATAAATGAACATCAGACTGAGAAACATGTTCATCATTAGCAGAGGAAGCATCAAAGGTGACATTGATGGTTTCTTCAATTTTATTCCTTCTGTTGTTGTAGACTCTGTAGGCCTTTGAGATAGATGAATAGCCAACAAAAATTCCTTCATCAGATTTAGGTTCCATCTTAGCTAATTGATCTCTTTGATTGAGAATATAGCATTTACTACCAAAGGTCTGGAAGTAATGGATGGTTGGAACCTTCTTATGATACAACTCATATGCAGTTTTGCCATGCCTTTTGACCATAATAGATCTATTTTGGGTATAACAGGCAGTGTTAACCGCTTCTGCCCAAAAATAAATCTTCATTTGACCATGGCATAACATGGTTCTTGCAGCTTCTATGAGTGTACGATTTCTTCTCTCAGCAACACCATTTTGTTGAGGAGTTCTGACAGAGGCAAAGTTTTGAATAATGCCTTTGTCAGTACAGAATTCAATGAGAGTAGAATTCTTAAATTCTGTACCATGATCACTCCTTAGTTGCTTAACAGGTGCATCTTTCTGCAATTCTTCCCTTTTGATTAGATTAATAATCTCTTCAGGAGCATCACTTTTTGCCTTAAGAAAGATGACCCAGGTATACCTTGTGTATTCATCCACAACCACAAGTGTATACTTCTTTCCACCCAAACTGCTAATGCTCATGGGTCCAAACAGATCCATATGGAGCATATGCAGTGGTTGATCAATTGTAGCTAACAATTTGGATGGAAAATGGTTCTTGGTCTGTTTCCCTAGTGTACATGCAGGACAAAGTTTGTCTTTTGCAAATGTAACATCAGGCAGACCTCTAACCAATTTCTTCTTTGACAGGAGGTTAATATTTTTGAAGTTCAGGTGGGATAACCTCCTATGCCATAGCCAGCTTAGTTCTGGCACAGACTGAGTATAGAGACAAGTCTCTACATTGTTGTCTGCAGAAGAAAGATCCAAGAGATAGATATCTCTTTCTCTTTTGGCAACTAATATAGGTTTACCTTTGGAATTATAGATAACAACAGCCTTCTTTCTGATTCTGATTTCACCATCATCATCACATATCTGGCTAGCACTAAGCAGGTTATGCTTTAATCCCTCAACATATGCCACCTTTGTTATTCTGATGTTGCCAGCCTTCACCACACCATAACCTTTTATCTTGGCAATAGAGTTGTCACCATATTTGACAGAAGGTCCTTCTTCTTCTACAAACTCTGACAGATTCTCCAAAGAACCTGTCATGTGTCTTGAGCATCCACTGTCTAGGTACCATTTGCTGTTACCCTGCACAGGACAAACCAAATCAATTAGTTACTTTTGGGAACCCATTCTTTAGAGTTGGTTGAAGTCAATTCTTTAGCAGTTTTGGTGCTAAGTCTGTGAAGTTGACTTTTAACCTCTCTATTTTTGATTTTGCTGTTTGTAGATGACATTTGTTTAGTCAAAGCAACCTTTGGTTGTTTAAAAACGGACTTTTTGCATTTAATACCCTCATGTCCCAGATTTCCACAGTTGTAACATTTTCTGTTCAACATGATGGTCCTTTTGGATTTTGGGTTATTATTTGCACTAGATCCTCTGTTAAACTCTTGTTTTGACTCAACAAATGTTTTAAAATCTGTGGTTAACTTCATTAAGTTTTCACTAAGCAGCTTAATGGTCTCAGTCTGGTTGTTAAGATTTGACTTTTTAGAGTCAGACTGAGTGTTAACACAAACAGATTTAGAGTTAGGTCTGCCAGACTGAAAGTTGATTTTTCCAGACTGACAGTTAGATCTCACAGACTGAGACCTTTTTAACTCCCTGGTTACTGGTTTTATGCCTTTAGATTTATCATTTGGCATATTATTGTCTGGACCAGTTGCAGACTGAGATGTGGAAGGTTCAAACACATTGTAACCTTTCTGTTTATTCTTGATTCCTTTTACCTCTTTTTGTCTTTTTAAAGATGGTACTGTGGGAATATTAACTTTGCCTTTTGTAAATCTTTTCTTTTCAAGTTCTATAGTTTCTAAAGATTCATTAGTGATTATAAGTTCAGGCTGTTCAGATTGAGAAGTTTCACAGACTGAGATTTCTGAGTCCGTGTCTTCAGAGTCTGGCTCTGTCTCATATACTAGTTCTTTAGTAACTACTTTTGGTCTAACAAAGGCATTTGTCAATATAACTTTGTCTCCCACAGTATGACTAAAAGTATGAGGTAAAATTTCAGGTACAAATATAGTAGGTTTTGAGTTTATTTCTGAATTTATGTGACTTTTAAGATCAAACTCATCACCTATGACCGCTTGTATCTGAGATGGAATCTGTTTGGATAAACAGTCCACATTTTTAAGTGATGAAATACACCAAGATTTACAGATCCTTTCATAATGATCAGCTTTGTTTTTATAAGCTTCTTTTTCCAGCTTGATCTTTTTGAGAAGGTCATATTGAGCATCAAGCTCAAGTTTGTACTGTTTATTTTGGTTTATTTCATTCACTTTTGATTGTAGATCTTTTTGAACTTGACTGAGTTTGGTTTTTAAATCTTGTATTTCCTCCAGTCTTTTCAAAAAATCTACATAGATGTGTTCAAACATTTTCTGTTTTTCTGCATCACTATAGTAAAGTTTAAAATGATTTACATTGTAAGCAGATCCTCTGTCCCAGTCTAGATGAACACATGTCTTTTCTGCAAATTTGACATCTTTGTCAAACTGGCTCTCTGTGATAGCCATTAAGCACATATCTTCATCATCCTCAGATGATGAAGATTCTTCATCTATCCATTGTTCAACAACCAAAGCTTTCTCTAGTTTCTTTGGTTGTTGTTTCTCTCCAATTTTCATGGAGTTGAAGTACTTTTTCTTGTACTTCTTGGCCTTTTCTTCCCACTTATCAGAACTTGAAGATTCTGCAATCTTTACTCTGCAGTCAGAAGAAATATGACCAACTTGCCCACATTTATAGCAAGTAGCTTTCTTAGGATCAAAAGTTGGCCTTCCTTTTGAACCTTTGAATCTTGCTTTTTCTAACCTTTGGGCTAGCAATGCCATTTCAGCTTCTAGAGACTCAGTTTCATCATCTGATTCTGAGTCTGTAAGAGTAAGATGGTAATCTGCTCTAGAGAAAAGTTCTCTATTTTTCCTTGTTGTTGCAACAAGGGCAGCAGATGGATCTTTTGCAATCCTTTTGGCATTTAGATCCTTTCTGGCTTTGGTTTCTTCAAAATTTAGTAGAAGTCCAAACAAGCCAGATAGATCATATGTCTCCAATTTTTCACTTACAACTAATGAAGTGATAACTTCAGAAAAAGTGTTTGGAATGACATCAACAAATTTTGTACAGATTTCAAACTGTCCTTTGATGATATTATACCTTTCAAGATCATTGATTAAGATCTAAAATCTGGTATGAGTATCAGTTAATGACTCTCCTTGACCAGCAGAGAAGTTCACATAATTTCTTATGAGATTCTTCTTCTTTTGGGATTGTACTAAACTTACACCATCATATTGGTCAGTTAGCATATCCCATATGGCTTTAGCAGTTTTGCAGCCAGATATCTTAGCAAAGATAGGCTCAGTAACTGCATTGCCCAGAATGGATTTGGCCTTAAAGTCTAATGCATATAGTTGCCTGTCTAGATCAGTCCAGGTACTTTTGGCAGCCTCAACAAATTTTTCAGGTGTCAAAATAGTACCATTTGCATCTAAAGTAGCAGGAACTATTCTGCCAGGAATAATGGGTCCTTCCTGAATGACTCTAAGCATTTCATCATGAATGCTAGCAAGAAACCATTCAGCTTTCAATTTCCAGTGGGTAAAATTTACACCATTGAAGATTGGAATTCCCTTCCCAGCCATAACAATAGAGGAAGTCATTTTTCAAAGTAGAAAATATAGAGAAAATGGATTTAGATGATTGTTTGATAAACTGGGTTCCTTTGATCGTTAAAGATTAAATCTTTATTTGCTCTGATACCAGTTGTTAGGTCACAAGGTTCTCAAAACTTAGATACAGATTAAATAACAGTTATCTTAACGTGTTAGTTTATATCCAAGTTTATATCAAACAAGTTTAAATTAATCTAGGCGGAAAACAAGATTAATTTTGACACAGAGTTTATTATGAATCAAAGTATTATTCACAATAAAGTATTTGTCTCACACAGATGACAAGGTATTCAAAGTAGTATACAAAGATACAATTATCACTACAAACTTAACAGTAAGTGTGGTAATGCTTTAGCCTAAGCTTAAAGGTCTAGTATACTAAATATCAAGAATCTCTTAGATTACTTGAATTGTTTGGATGATAGCAGTGCTTTTTGAACTGCTATTTATAGAGTTGGGTGTAACTCTATATTATCCAGCTTATATAGTTGTCCAAGGGATAACAGATGCATCTTGGGTAACTTTGCACGCCTTCCTTTTTGCTTTTCTTGAAAATAGAAAAAGCAAAAAGGTAAAAGGTTTCTTTGCTGAGAAGATAACCTTTGTTTGATGTTTGACCTTTCTCAAACATCTTATCAGTTGTATCTAGCCTAAGGAAAGAAGAATATCTTCTGTACATTTGTACTTTCATTCTTCAATCTGTGCTCTTCAGTCTGTGCTCTCAGTCTGTGATCTTCAGTCTGTGATCTTCAGTCTGTGATCTTCAGTCTGTGAACTTTAGTCTGTGAAGCCTTCTGTATTCACTCTTCACTCTTCAGATGATGAATTCATAAGTCTTCAGGAAGAGCATGGCTTTCAGTCTGTGAGTATCTTCAGTTTGTGCAGCACAGACTCAGAACCAATTCTTCAGTCTGTGTAGCACAGACTCAGGAACACAGACTCAGGAATTTCACTAAGTTTCCTGAATACAACTAAGCTAGATTTTGACTCTTCAGATTTATAACTTAGGTTTGATCATTGTTTTTCCCAACACAATGTTATCATCAAAGCCAACATTGAAAGTAGGTCACTCAGTTGATTCCTTTACATGAATCGATTGATGTGTTAACTGACAATCTATGTGATCCGGGAGTTAGTAATTTCTGAGATCTGTTTTTAGAAATTACAAACAACATTTTCTTATTTTCTCAAGCAAGTGTTGTCTTACCCATTGATTTCATATTTGATGTTTTCGAGAATATCTTGATCATCTTCCGCATCATTATCCAGAAATTTTGATTTGATCGGGATGCTTTGAGAACGTAAGGATTGTGAAACATGGTGCTTATTGAATATTCAATATCCAATGAAATGTTTTGGAATGATTGGTTAGCTTGATGAAAAGGGGATGGTAGATTGTTGAGGAAAGATTGTTAGAACAAACTATTCTTTAAAATACCTTGTATTATACCAATTTCATGATGCTCAAGATAAATCATAAGGATCATGAGGGGGAGAAAGGGTATAGTGTTTGAAGATAGTTGAAAGAAAAGATACAAGTTAGTTGAAGATGGTGTTGATATGTGAAGGCTAAGAAAGAACAAGAAGTTTGAAAAGGTTAACAAGAGAAGAAGTGCTAAAAGAGAAGAGCTTCAAACATTGAATACATAAAGAGTTTTTCTGAAGAAAAAAAAAAGTTGAGTTTGAGTAAGAGTGAAGAAAAAGGAATATCAGATGGAAATATTTGGAGGTATGAAAGAGATTAGTCAATGACAGTTGAAAAACCAGAGATTTCAAGAAGGTGAGAAAAGATTGATCAAGGAAGTAAGACGAAAAGATGAAATCTGCTCAACATATTTTGTCAAGTGTTTACATGGAAGATAAAGCTTCAAAGAAGATTTGTACTATCTTTCTACAAGAGAGTTATTGATTTGAGGGGAGCAGTTTCAGAGAATAAAAAGATTTGTTGATCAAGCTCCAGGTGATGAATATCCGTTTGAGGGGGAGCTTGAGGATAAAGAGTTAAAAGAAGTGTTTGACGGCAACAACCTTTTTGAAATATACTTTCTTCAAGATAAAGTTCATTCATAGTATGCGTTCAAAGTATGAGCTTCAAAGAATATTATTTCAACATCCGTTCAAGCAAAAGAGTTGCCGTTAAGGTCAAAGAAAAGGGATTTTGTCTTCAAATAATACATTCAAGAATCAAAGTCAAAGAATAAAGCTGAGATGTCATCAGAAAAGTGTGCTTCAACATTGTCTCAGTTTACCAAAGATTCTCGACATTCTAAGCTACGAAGTTAAAGATCAGAATTGAAGACAATCCAAGCAATGTTTACAATCAGGGGGAGATTGTTAGCAATAAAAATATGAGATTGTAAAACATTGCTAAAGGCTTAATCATGTAACTAGTCTTAGGAGTATATAAGCATGTAGCTATGCTTAGTCATGTAAACCTTTCAAACTTAATCAATAAGAATTACACACACTTAAAGGTGTAAACTCTCAAACACTCTCAAACCCAAACCCTAGTCCGTACTTTCTTATCTTGATTCTTCAATTGTGATTAAGATCTTGGTTAACAATGCTTGAGGATAAAGGTTAAAAGAAGTGTTTGACGGCAACAACCTTTTTGGAATATACTTTCTTCAAGATAAAGTTCATTCATAGTATGCGTTCAAAGTATGAGCTTCAAAGAATATTATTTCAACATCCGTTCAAGCAAAATAGTTGCCGTTGAGGTCAAAGAAAAGGGATTTTGTCTTCAAAAATGCCTTCAAGAATCAAAGTCAAAGAATAAAGCTGAGATGTCATCAGAAAAGTGTGCTTCAACATTGTCTCAGCTTACCAAAGATTCTCGACATTCAAAGCTACGAAGTTAAAGATCGGAATTGAAGACAATCCAAGCAATGTTTACAATCAGGGGAAGATTGTTAGCAATAAAAATATGAGATTGTAAAACATTGCTAAAGGCTTAATCATGTAGCTAGTCTTAGGAGTATATAAGCATGTAGCTATGCTTAGTCATGTAAACCTTTAAATCTTAATCAATAAGAATTACACACACTTAAAGGTGTAAACTCTCAAATACTCTCAAACCCAAACCCTAGTTCGTACTTTCTTATCTTGATTCTTCAATTGTGATTTAGATCTTGGTTAACAGATGGGCCGGCTGCAAATGATACATAACCATTTTCAATGTATTCTTGCATTGTTGGCACCCAACTATCTCGCGCCCATATAGTTTCTGTTAACATAGTCTTCAGGGTATCAGACCACTGGTATTATAAAACAAACACCATAATGAATACCATTGGATTGTAATGTTATGAGTCGCGAGAGAGTGAAATGAGGACTATACAACAAATTAGAAAACAAAGGTGCAATTTCATCATGTTTAAACCCGTTTGAAGGAAATAAAATAGAGTACATTTTGGGTGTAAACCTAAGTCCCATTTTGGGTGCAATTTCATCATGTTTACTCCCTCTATTTGTTTAGAGTGGAACCCCTCTGAGCTTATATATGCGCTTTGCATGTGTGGGTTGTAAAAGGTCCTGACAAGTGGTGTTAGAGGTTTGAAGTCTTATAGTTTTAATAACATGACTTGTTACATCTCGTTCTTTTTTTATATAAGTCGCGTCTCCAATCCAATGGACTATGTCTTTAATGGCTAAAAGAATAATTCGGACTTCCTCTGAGAAACAATCAGTGTCAAGATTTACATTCCACCTGTAGTTGATAATAACAAAACGTCATCACCCTTTTAGAATCGAGTAAGAGTACGGGGCTCTTTTGAAACAAGGTTAACCAGGATAATTATTAATATACTTTTCAACAGCATGAGTGAGGTTCACCAATTCATCCATCGATCCTTGTACATCAAAAAAGTCATCAATCACTGTAAGGAGGGTGCTACTTTTTGCACATGAAATAAGAGCATCCGATAGTTCAGGAGATGAAAAGGTTAAAACAGCAATGAAGTAACAATAGGCTGCCTTCTGCCTAGCAAACTTAAGCTTGTTTAAACTATTCTCTTCCACCCACCTGTCGAGATATCGTAATATATATTTTTAAATCAAAACATAAATCTATCAAGTAGAGATTCAATTATACAGGGTTGAAGATAAATAATTGTAGACAAACACACCTTTCAAGACCTTTCAGTTCTTCACGATAAAGAGATTGACATTCATTATAATCTTCAGCAGCAAACCTTAGGTAATCCGGCCTCATTGCTAATGTCTGATGAACTGGCATTAACAGATTACGGTAACCATAATTATGCATTAATTTGTCAATTGTAAAATCTAAAACTTTTCATAATTGTAATTAAAACCTCACTGATATGTAGTTTTTAAAGTTCTTGCATCGTCTACAATATGTTGCTTTATATTTCGCCTTGTGGACATGCGTTCCAAATCGGAATTGAAAGAAAACCTATTAGTGTTTTCCACCTGATATTATAATCAATTCAATTTTCATTAAATCGGGGATGAAAAGAGAGATTTACATACAATTATTGAACACGAACCTCTTGGAGAATTAATTCAGAAAGGTTGTTAGAAGCAGTGGATAACTTCCTTTTAAGAATTTCAACCGACATCAAGTTTTCTTCTTCTAAAGAAAACTCTTCTTGATGCACTTTAAAAGATTCATACCCTTCTTCTGTGATTTCAGCCAATTGATCTACACCACAAACCAAGTGATGAAACTAAGAAGATAACAAAATTAATGGGAAATAACATGCCTTAAATTTCGAAACACACCTAAGGATACTTCATAACCATAATTCCTTAATACACGAAAGGCTAGAGCACAAGTGCCAACGTCCATGAATATCTTTTCATCGCGCTGCAACCAATATCTAATTTTGTGCCAATGTTATGTTCCAAACTAACAAAGTTCATTAGTTTTCAATGCAACATAATTTTGAGTTGGTAAAGCAAATGAGTTGTATAACTGTATTGAATGTTTTTTTGTCTTTTTTGGATTTTATAACAGCTAATACATTTGATTAAACCATAGTGAACATATACTACTTGTATGTTTCATCTAAAACATTTTTGGTTTCCACGCTGAAATGTCGTGTGACTCCCAATCTTTCAAGTGTGTCAACCATGGAAATCCGGATATATAAATCTAGAGGGTAAGTTGTCGGAACAAGACAACCGACATCTTGATTATGAATAACAGCAGCCACTGTTGCTGAGGGCGAGTTTAAAATAGAACCATTTTTCATCTTATATTTCATCACCATGTTCAAGTCGTAGGAATTATTGAGTCCTTTTGAAATATATGCCAAGTACACTTCCCTGTGTTCTAAATCACATCTAAGTGATAGTCATAAAGAAAGATTTTACATTTAGCATTACATTTATCAAATATTTTAGGGTAAAGTGTTCTGAAATGTAACCAATATCTATTATGTGTACATTATGGATTGTAAATTTGTAATAATTGAAAGTTAAAAAGTTAAGTCACACATATTCATTTTTATCTACTAATTACTAAATGAAATAATTAATATAGATAGAAGATGAAGACTTATACACAATTATGTAATAGAATAGAGATTTAAAAGGGGATATTGGAAACTATCTATACTAGGGGTGTTCATCGGTTCGGTTTTCGGTTTCATTGGTTTAATTGGTTCGGTGTTTTCGGTTAAAAAACTTTTAAGACACTAACTGAAGACCGTTATCCAATTCGGTTCAGTTTTAGGTTTAAACCGAAAAAATCGAAGTACAATATAAGATAAAGAATTTACATATTATAACTTCCTCATCACAATATCATCATCACATTAAATAAAATAAAAGGGTAAATGTATGCGTCTACAAACTCCATAAACAAATCCAAACCAAAACAAAGTTCAGTGGCTAATAACAATTCCTAAGCAAACTAGCTTAGGAATTATAACTTCTTAAGGTAAAGTTTGTTTGGGCCTGGTTGTTTGTTTACATAGTTGGAGAAAATGTAGATAAAGTTTGTTTATATATAACTGATTATTACTATCTCTAAATAATATAAAAATATATATATTATTATATTATAATCGGGTTTTTCGGTTTAACCGAATCAACAATTATCAAATCAATCACCGAACTGAAAACCAATTATCATATTCGATTTCGGTTAAAATCCGAACTGAAGATTGTTTTAAGAATCGGTTTGATTTTAAACATTTTACAGTTCAGTTCGGTTTTCGGATTAAACGGTTTACAACCAAATATTGGTCACCCCTGATCTATACTAATTAATTATCCTAAAAAAAAGAGTTGACTTTTGAATGTTTGTACTAACTTGTATTAGATGTTGTATTAAGTTATTAACTAACGAGTTACCTAAGTCTAAAAGTTATCAGAGAGAATAGAATAATAATGGAGTATCATTGTATAAGAGTTTAGGAAAAATTACGCGGGTCGTCCCTTTAGTTTGTCCAAAATTACACTCGTCGTCCCTGCAAGTTTTTTTTTGACACTGGTCGTCCCTGTGATTGTAGAATCTAGCAAGGGTCGTCCTTATCGCTAACGGCCGTTTTCGTTAAACTGGCTCATGTGCATAACATGTGAGGGTATAATGGACATTTCAATGGTTTAAGGGACTACGAGTGTAATTTCAAGTAAACCACAGGGACCATCCGTGTAATTTTTGTTTTTCAATTTTTTAATTAATTTTAATTCTTTATTATTTTATTTTTTTATTATTATTTAACATAAATTAATTAAACTCAAACCTTCATTCTAATTTACGCATATGTAAGACATAATATCAGAATCTCAATTGATGCTTCTACTTCAACATCTACTTAATCAATTTCAAACGAAATTTCAAACATTAAGGACCAAAATCCCTAAATCTTCATATAATTCATATAATGAAAATAGAAATCGAAATCGATGGACTAACCCACAAATCACCCTTTTTGGGTTCAATAACTACCACTACCATCAACGTTCGACGACGCAATATTTTTCGGGAGCCGATTCCGGCAACGCAACTTTCAACGGTGATGGTGACTTTGATCGCCGGCAGTGATGGAGGATCGGAAGGAAGAACATGTTAGGATTTCGAACATAATGGAAGTAGTTGTAGGGTTCAGGTGATTTGTATTTTTGTAACACCCCACTCTCTAAATATCATTTTATATTCGAAATATCGGAAGCGTCTGGTCAAAAGATACTTTTACAATATATGCTAAAGTTATATCGTTTAAAAACATAAAACATACATCAGTTTGGGTGTTATACAGTACAAATCCCATCATTATGTATCAAAACAAAAATAGAGTAGCTGGTCGTCAAACATCCCATTAAACCAAAAGCTTTTTGCCCATCAATTAATCAAACATTAACCTGCAAGAAGTAGGGTGGTGGGATTAGCACACGGCTAAGTGAGAAGAACTGTAACCAACAGTCTAACTCAGAAATAACAAATCTGTTTACAGCGAATAATCGTAAACACACAACGTCAAAGAGAACCGGTGGTTCCTGAGGTATCCTCCAAGGAACACTTAAAATCAACTGCAGGCCAATACAGTGATTAACCGATAGCTTGTTACTATCTTCACCAACAACAGTTCCTATCAACTATGTGTATAAGGAACCCCTGTTTGGCCAAACAATAGTAACTAAGCCCAACCAGTGTTGATCTCTGAATATACATCTCACATATGCCCAATGGCCAAATATCACATAATCCATAATCATCATGGATAATATAAACAACCCAAACTAAACAGTCTATCAACAGTAGTATTACATCACCCGTTGTAACCAAACATTTTACAACTAAATCACACTGAGGATCACAGATCCACTCACCTGTTGGTCTCAGTCAATCAACTCAGAAGTCTAATATTACTGAGTCTTCTGCTTATCTGAGAATACAACAAATAATGAGTTAGTAACTCATTTCATAATTCGTATAACATATTTAAACAAGCAGGTAAATTCCTGAAGTCTAAGAAAACAAACGTTCAATCCGAAGCGACATCAGAAAGTCCCGAAATGATGTTTAAAACCGAAAAATGCCATTTTTGACCCTTAGATGACCTCAAAAGGCCAAAAACTGCCTAGGCTCTTAGAATAGAGCCTTGATTATTGGATCGTTTTCGAGTGACCATGCGAATTTCGGCCCAATCCGAGTTAGTGAAATTTGTCACTCAGTCGCGACCCTGAAAACACTTGCGCAATTTCAAAATTTGCAAAACAAAATTTTAAAATCTCAGTTCGCAACAATCTCGGTTCGCAAGACAACTCAGTTCGCTTCGCAGGAATTCTCAGTTCGCAAACCAGCTCAGTTCGCAGAACCATAACTCGGTTCGCTTCGCAGCTCAGTTCGCAGAACCATAACTCGGTTCGCAGGAATTCTCGGTTCGCAGAACAACTCAGTTCGCAGGTCAACTCAGTTCGCTTCGCAGTCAAGCATTGCGAACTGAGTTCATCTTCTGCAAACTGCGAACCGAGCCTGCTGTAACCGAAAAACCGAGCTTTTCTCTTCCAAAACTCACAAATTCGACTTCCTAACATCCTAACAAGCTTTCTAACAACTCATATGCATCAAATATCAACATATAACATCTTTCAAGCCACTATTTCACAACAAATCATGATTTTGCTAATTTTTATAAAAATGAGTTTATAACTCTAAATTCTCACCTGTTACAGTAAGAACGAGATGATGATGATATGAATTTCGATTTTGAATCAAGAAGATGATGATGAAATAGAATTTCGATTTCATAGAGAGTTTCTTTCTCAATTTCGGTTTCGGTTCGCAGGTTCCGTGAATGGTATAGAAGTTTTTAGAATGTACGGTATGTGCATATATATATATATATATATATATATATATATATATATATATATATATATATATATATATATATATATATATATACATAATCTAACCCAATACCATTACAATTTTAGTTCCATTCTTAATCTATTGTCTGGAACCTAAAACCATTCGCGAAAACCAACTATTTTATTGTACCGATAACTATATCGATTTAAAACAATAAATTATTTATTAGTCACAATAACTCAATTAATCTCTTGACTAATATTATCAAATAAACATAACATATCAAATATTACTAACACATTAAATAATAAATTTAAAGTTAGAAATTTACCCGGATTACTAGGCCCTTAGGGTGGATGTTACAATTTTCGTCGGAGATCAAGAATGCGGGTAGAGGTTTAGGCATCTTGTTCAAGTAAAGGAAATATTGGTGGCCGGATTTCAAGTGAAAATCGAGAATTCGGGTTTCAGGTGATGGCTAAGGGCTGGGGTTTGACGGCGATCCAAGTTTGATCGATACCGAATGAGATCATGGGTTTACTGATTTTATTTGGTTCTAGTAATAATAAAGCTAAAAAGGCTTTCAAAAAAATAACTTAAAAATGTTAAAGAAAACAATAAAGAATTAAAAAGTTGAAAAAATAAAAATTACACAGATGGTCCCTGTGGTTTACTCGAAATTACACTCATAGTCCCTTAAACCATTGAAATGACCATTATACCCTCACATGCTATGCACATGACCTAATTTAACGGACCTAACAAACGGCCGTTAGCGATAGGGACGACTATTGCAAGATTTTACAATCACAGGGACGACCAGTGTTAAAAAAAACTTGTAGGGACGATGAATGTAGTTTTGGACAAACCACAAGGACGACCCATGTAATTTTTCCAAGAGATTAAGGCGTATTTTCTCGAAGGGCATTAGGTTTTGGAAGTGCACCTAATTTGGACACGATCTGAATTTTGTGTACCTAATTTCAATTTTGTCCATTGTGTGTATCGAAGTTTCTATTTTGTTCTATTGTGTGTATCCGATGACCAATTCAATCGGTAAATGGTAATTTTGATGACATGACAATTGTATAAGACGTTACTCATTTGACACGTCATTGACACATAATCAAAAACGGATGTCACGTCATCAATTACAAGTAATAACATATCATATACACACAATAGACCAAAACTAAAAGTTCGATACACACAATAGATAAAAGTGAAGTTGAGTTCACACAAATTAGATCGTGTCCAAGTTAGATGCATTTACAGAGACTAGTCCCTTCTTTCAACTGAAACTTTGGATAAAGTGAATAAAACACATATATACATGCTCAACTCGGAGTCTCTCTCATATAGCATAACATTCAGTTCTTCTTGTTTGAAAGGGAGCTTTAAGTTCAAGTTTTTCGCGTACTCGAGCATACCAGGATAGACCTGCAACAAGAGTTTCCCTTTATAATACAACTAGTAGGAAAATAAAAGTGCAAATTAACAGCCACGTACGTACATACCCTTGTTAATTTGATCTTCCCCAACATTCCACCGTTTTAATGTAACAATACATGCTAATGTCGAAGATAGTGTATCCTTAAGTAATATTGGAGAATTACTTTGAACAAGACCCCGCGAACCATCATCAAGCTCATTGTCCTTTAACCAGTTTAGACACTCAGGGAAACAAGGGGACTTGGGTGTGTTTAGAGAAGGGACCATGGCTACCCAGGTTGTGCCGTATGATGAAACCAAAAAGCTCCACATTGTTGAATAGTTTTCTGATTCATTCTTTCGTCGTTTGAAGGTTCTGCAAAAAAATATATATGTTTTTAAAAAATGTCCATATATTATTTGAAATACATCAATGAACACAAGGAAATGAACATAGAATGTAATGTCGGAGAATTGGGATTTGCTTGTCTAGAATGTGAAGAAGCTGCTAAAACAATAAATATGAACACATAAGAACATCTAATACAATATCTATGCATTCATATTGATGCGCGCCCAAGTGTTGATGATCGGGCCTTGGCGTTTAAGGAGGTCCATGATCGGGTTAGAAAAAGGGCTTCACAAAAATAGGTGTAACTTGAACAAGACCCCGCGAACCATCATCAAGCTCATTGTCCTTTAACCAATTTAGACACTCAGGGAAACAAGGGGACTTGGGTGTGTTTAGAGAAGGGACCATGGCTACCCAGGCTGGGCCGTATGATGAAACAGAAAGCTCCACATTGTTGAACAGTTTTCTGATTCGTTCTTTCGTTGTTTGAAGGTTCTGCAAAAAAATATATATGTTTTTAAAAAATGTCCATATATTATTTGAAATACATCAATGAACACAAGGAAATGAACATAGAATGTAATGCCGGAGAATTGGGATTTGCTTGTCTAGAATGTGAAGAAGCTGCTAAAACAATAAATATGAACACATAAGAACATCTAATACAATATCTATGCATTCATATTGATGCGCGCCCAAGTGTTGATGATCGGGCCTTGGCGTTTATGGAGATCCATGATCGGGTTAGAAAAAGGGCTTCACAAAAATAGGTGTAACTTGGGCTACGGGGCTCCGTTACAGACCCATGAGCTGCGAATCGAAGCTTGGGACGAGGCCCATCTTTCAAGCCCAAAAACGACTCCTGGAAGAAGTTATGGTCCATTTTACGTTTTTACTTTTATTTTGGGCTTTTGTTTTGTGCTTTTATGTTTAGCCCATTATTTTTTAGGTCCATTTCGAATTTCTGCATTCTCTTTTAGGGTTGATGTTGGGTACAGAAAGTGGAGTTTTGGATTTTATGAAATTTACATTTTCTCTCAAATTGTGTTGTTCAATTGAGTTGAATTTTAACTAGTCGCGGTATTCTGTTGAATCAACGCGTGTTTAGAAGGAATTAATCTGGTATTCTGGGAATGAACAGATTTAATTTGTGTTTCTAATTTGTCACTACATCACATATATTTTTTAAACATAATTTATCTTACATCTTATGCAATATCTTTGTCGCTTGGTCTTTGCTTTACCTGCGTGAAAGGTTGACAAGTTGTATCGCTCCATGCAACAACCTACAACCCACGACTGGCGTGTTGTTAACGACGAAGGTACTCCCATGACCAACGATGTGCTCTGTGCCATTTTCATTGAAGTTACTTCCTACTTGGTTGCTTTTATGTTTCTTGACAAAAGTGCTTAATTAGGTGAGCATTTCACTAAAAAAATGTGCATGTGCATCAAACATCATTTCTTAATCAGAAGCGTGAATTATGCTTACCACAAGAAACTATAATTGTTCAATATTTTGTTAAGTGAAAAGTCAATAATTATCTTCCAGCTAAAACACATGTATCTTAGGGTCTTACCAAATCTCGTTGTGATCTTCCAAATGTATAAATAACGTGCAACACTTAAGAAATGGTGAGGAGTTTACATCGGACCACACAATCATTACGACACATCTTTTATATTATTTTCCTAATTAATCTCTATAAGACTCGACGAAGACGCTCCGTCTTCGTTACCATATGTAGAAGTCTAATCCTTGTTCTTTATTTATAGTTTTATAGATGCACTATTTTTGAGATACTTATTTTTAATAATATGGTTAAAAGTAGGTTTTGTAACTTGACTTATTTATCCTTTACAAATGAATAATTCTGGCTGGTTCATCTATTCTCAAAATTTTTATTGTACTCATTTGAACTCATCATATCTTGATATCAAACATGATTACAAATATTTCTTTTCAAAAATATTGATACACTTATCAAAAATATATCGAAGTAGTATGTTAAATCTGTGTTTTATTTTTGTATGCATATTACTATATCAATTTTTAAAAAGTGATAGTTATGTTTAGATAGATATAATGTTTCATTCGTTCAAGAGTTAACAGACAATTGTAAGAACTGTCGTTAAATCCTCAACACATGCACAAATATATGTACCCAGATTATAACAAACCCAATGTCAGCGTTAGATATTAGCTAAAATATATACAATACTTTATGCATTTACAAACTTCCGTTAAATTTAACATGATATATCTTGAATCTTGAATTATGTTTATGAAAAATTGAAAACCATAACAAACAGAGAAGTAAAATTATCCATAAAAGCCCAACAATGTATAGAGTACTAATCCAAAAAGCCTAACACGCTATCTAGAATGGGGCCCAACAAAGCCCATTAACCGAACCCTAACTCAACCTTTTTATACATAAAATTCCATCTCTAACAACAAACCCTAGTACCAGAGCCGCAGAAGATCACTCAAAACCCTAGAAATGGTGAACGGATCAGGTATCTGCGCAAAGGAGGTGGTTGTCGATGCTCGCCACCACATGCTCGGTCGATTATCTTCAATTTTAGCTAAGGAACTGCTCAACGGCCAATCGGTCACTGTCGTCCGTACCGAAGAGATATGTCTTTCCGGCGGTCTGGTTCGCCAGAAAATGAAGTACCTCCGGTTTCTCCGTAAACGAATGAATACGAAACCGTCTCACGGTCCGATTCATTTCCGTGCTCCTTCTAAGATCCTTTGGCGTACTATCCGAGGGTAAAACCCTATTTTTTGAATACACATATAGCTGTATTGTTATTTGTATGCATTATTACATTGCAGTTATTCATTTAATCGCTTTATTATGTTTATATATTAATATGTATGTGTTGTTTTTTTGTGTGTTAGAAGGGGTATATGAACGTAGATTGAGAATATGAAGTGATATTTTACACGGATATTGGTTTATGATTTATATTGCTTGCTAAGAATGTAAAGTGGTTAGTGTTTTGGGTGTCACTTTAAGGTCTTGATTTTGACTTGTTTATTGAAGATTAAGTTGATTACCTGTTATGATTTATCGTTAACCAATAAGTTTAGGACTATTCAGCATATACCTAAATATGTTAAAATTTTCACATAAAGAGTCTATAATATGTCAGATGCATTAAACTTCTTATAAACTTAATTTTTTGGATGAAGTTGTTAAATTATTACATGATTTTTTTTGGCCTTGTTATATCTTTGTGTTACATTAGCTAATTTAATGATATAGTAATGCGGTGTAAAGAAGTGTTTTGTTGGTCAGCTCAATCTGTTCGATCCAGACCAAAATTCCGTATTATGACCCGGTTAATGTCACTGGTTACTGTAGCATACTTGTCGACTTGTGGTTTTTAGATTTCTGCTATAATATTGATATGTATATGTATGGAGTTAAAGTTATACAAATCTATTTAGCTTACTTTTTCTGTCTGTAGATATACTTGTCTAAGTTTTTATCGCATGTAACTTGCTCAAAATGTCACTTTATAAGTTTATATGTTGATTTAAAAAATTGAATCGTCCATTTTGATTAATAGGATGATTCCGCACAAGACCAAGAGAGGAGCTGCTGCACTCGCTAGGTTGAAGGTTTATGAAGGAGTCCCTACTCCTTACAACAGGAAGAAGAGGATGGTCATCCCTGATGCCCTCAAGTGAGTTATTACTTTACTTGAATAAATATTATAGCATGTATTTAAGTTTCTAAATTGTGCTTGATATAGGTATGTATACTTCATATGTTGAGCCAGTTATATTGACTTGTACAACTAATGTAGGGTATTGAGGTTAACTGCTGGACACAAATTCTGCTTGCTTGGACAGCTTTCAGCAGAAGTTGGATGGAACCATTACGACACCATCAAGGTATATACTTTCAATGTGTATATTGGGTTTAACTTGTATAGAATTATTAAGTAATTATGTAAACACCAACTACAGATGTCATACTACCCATATAGTTGCACCTAACGCAATATTGTATCCTTAATGGTTATTAAAGTTTGATAGCTGTTATTGATGAGCCTATCTTTTACCTTCTTCATATGGCAATTGGTCATGTATAATACATGACAAGGCTGGTTACTAACATACAGTTCAAATCGAACTCTAATAAATATACAAGTATAATACTACAAAAATACTTGAATGACCTGAATTCACAAACACCTGATAACATCTTGTGTTTTATTGATGCTCGCATAATTTGTTCATCAAATACTTCATTTATCTGCTTGATCAAGATTTTAGAGCTTGACAAACATTGTAAGTTGATCCTGCGTCCTTTGTTCATGATTTGCAGGATCTTGAGAAGAAGAGGAAAGAGAAAGCCCAGATTGTGTACGAAAGAAAGAAGCAGCTTAACAAACTACGCGCCAAGGCTGAGAAATCTGCAGAGGAGAAACTTGGTTCCCAACTTGAAATCCTTGCTCCAGTTACCTACTAAAGGTTTTAAGTTTAGTTTGTTCCTAGAGATTTTGTTTTTGGTCGTCATGAACACTGGTTATTCTTATATTTCACTTTTGCAATACATTTGTGTTGATTGTGTCTTGATTTGTATGCCAAGATTCTTATTTTAGCTTGTTTTAAATTTCTGACACATCATTTCACATTTCTAGGTAGATCCTAAGATAATCTGCTCGATAAATTGATCTAAATACGATATTTTGATCTAAAGCTCTAATACAAGTTTGAGTTTTCTTTTTGCGTTAAACGAGGGATTTGAGAGAAGCTCAGTGAAGCCAAAACATTAAGGAGTTGATCATAGCAAAGAAAAGAACTACTTGTACTGTATCTAAGTTTAGTTACGAAAAATTATCTTCATTTTTTCTTTTCTATTTTTATTGAGTTTTTTGTCCCTTGAAAATTATAAGGGATTTAGAGAATGCCTTCAAATGTAAGGGAGAGTTTTCATTTTTCAAATTAGGAAGGCTGGAAAACATTAAATCATATATTTCATAACTAGAGGAGTTTCCATAACTAACCCTAAATTTTTCTCCATACAATTTCTCCTCCTGTGCAACAACTATCGACAGTGGTTACAGTTCTTAAAAAGATTATTCTTTTCTGCCAAGTGTTTTATTTGGCTTGGTGTTTTTTAACTAGTTCAGACTAAAGGATGCCTTTGGCGCGTGTGTCATCAATGTTTTTGCAAATCGACCTTATTTTGAGTTTTGAACTTATTTCAATTTTTTTGAAGTTGGTTTGATAAAAGGTTGTTCTAAAGTTTGATTTGATTAGGTTTTGATAATAAAACTATAAAAAAGAATAGTTAACCACGTGGTTGGTCCATGTGGTTTACAAAATATTTTTAACATTTCATTCCTTAAATACATGGAAATGACCAAAATATCATGACTCTTTATTTTTAATTTACTTTGCTATTTCAATAAGTGTCTTTCTTACGTACATTGAAAAATAAAAGTAAGGGTAATTTAATCATTTCAATATATTTAAAAGATTGAAATGTTAAATTTAACAAAGAAGGGAGTAAACGCCCAACAACGTTTGAATTTTTGACTTGTCAATACAAAATGCAAAGTACAAGATTGTCGGTGCGAATGTGTATAAACCTTAATGACCAACATTAACTCAATAAAGAAAAAAATAACCCTATGTAAGACTAGTCTCAACAATTGTTTCTTCACTTTTTTTTTTCAGTTTTCCAGTTCAGCGTCACGTCAGCAAACTCAAAACTGATGAAAGACTGATTAAACACTGCCAATAGTCATTTCATCACTTGAATTTATGAGCTCCACATTTACCAATATACCTACATTTACATACATTAAACAAAAAATAACAACACATTAAAAATAATGTTGCTGACCTACTTTTTCTTTTCCACTAGTGATAAAACAAACTGATGAAAGCGTGCCGATGAAACCCATTGGCAGTCGTCTAAGGCAAATGTATGTATGTATCTGCCTACAATAGATTTAGAATAATTCATATTGAAAATCCTTTTAATTCAACTTTTGGAAAACGATAGTACGTCAATAGTTCCGTTTTGTACTTTTTAACTCTAGTTAATTGTTTATTAAAATTTGTACGTATTATGGATTAATATTAATATTAGATTGGGCATCGTGCCGTACAAATCTAAGGAACAGCTTGGGCTTATTGTTGTATCATAATTTTTAATAATATTTTCGGTGATGATCCATTTTAATGATTAGGCTTCAAAAATACAAAACTAACAACCAACATTCGTGCAACCCACTCTTTTGTCTTGTAAAAATGTACTACATTATGGACTTTTAAGGATTACTATAAACTCATTCCAAATGATTGAAATAGTACTTCATCATTTCATGTTTTTATTTTTTTGATAATTAAAAATTAAATGAAAAATCGCATGATGTATGTACATAACATACGATTATGGAAAGAAAATGACTTACCACCTATGTTGAGTATAGTCGACGTAGGCTCGACGAAGGATGATCATATGACCATGATCGATGAGTCCAATGAGCTACACCTTACTAGCTTCGTATATGAATTAATTTTTATGTAATTTGATAATAAATTTATTAGATAACTAAAAATGAGTAATCATTAATGATGTTCAAACAAACATTTTTATATCTATATCTAAATGATATTATGAATTATGAATATATGTATATATAGAGAGATATGGACGATTAGGTTATTTAAGTAAATTGATGCTCTTGATACCTAATATGCATGATTACAAGTGGAATATATGATAAGTAGAGAACAATATAACATGATGGTTTGACCAAGAACATGTGCATGGAATAATCTTGTGAGTGTATTTTAATTTTTATATTAACTTAATCATGTCTTTTGTTATCTTTTTCTATTTTATTTCAACACCATATATTTAAATTATAACACTTTAAATAGTTTTGAATGGTCATAGTACAACACATTAAAATTCATGAATTATTGGTGTAATCATTTGATTAACATGCTTCAAATTTCATATGTTTTAAAAGTAAAATAGTTCATTAACAACGTGTGTGTTTGGCTTGCAATCAAGAATCAATATACGTATGAGTTTGATTGTATAATGAAATGAGTATGAGAATAAATTCTATACCTGTCATATTAAATAAGTTTGAAAAAACCGGGTTTCATTCCTCTTTTTTAATCCATATCCATAAAACAAACGTTGTTTATCATTTTCATACAAATTCTCTCGTATCCATCCCCGTATATGTAATCCAAACGCACCCAACTTAATATATATAATGACCCGGAGATTTTACTTTCTAAAAAAAAAGTTTCTTGTGAATAGAAAAAGACAGTTTTTTATTGTAAGAAGTAAAAGTTTCTTCGTATAAATTACTTCCTTAAGGACCTTAACTAATAGTCGTACTTCAAATCGTTGACCAAACGAATATTCCCCTCCCACTTCATAAGTTTTACAAATGAACTACCAAATTGTTTCTCATACAAATTTAACTAAGGGGTTACTTTTTGAAACCTATATATCTTGAGGGGTTAAAATGTAACATTTCAAATGAAAAACCAATACTCCGTACCTTCTTCTAGGCCTCTAAACGCGCTTTTAGACATTCTCCATTAACCTCCATTCACGGCGCATGTTTCACGGACGTTAACTTTAACGTTAATAGCGGTGCATTTTTAACAGCAAAGTGCCTAGCATATTACAAACACTCGTTTTCTAATGTGTCGAGTGTTCCAAGTTGAAGGAACCATTTTTTCACTTTATTTAATTTTATATACAAACCTAGAATTTACATAAATATACTACCATAGCTCCCAAGTCACAATGATTGTTGTCGCTAACAAAACCATTAAAAATATGCGTACACCAAGTACGTTATATGTATACATATATATACACATTCGTCAAAACAAATATGGAAAAATTATTCGTTTACTTACCTACACAGATCTTGCGTGTAAATAGTGTAATTCTAGAGAGATGTGAAAGTAAATATTTGTCAAAAAATACTCTTTACAACCCCTAATATTTATGCATCCAACTAAATAGATGTTATCCCAAACAAATATATTTGAGAAAAATGGTTGTGATAAACTAATATTAGAACAATGATTAACCTTGATGTTGTGGCAAAGCCACATGATCTGTTTTGGTAGTTGAAAAGTTGGAGGGAAATTTGACATAAAATAGAGATATAAGCTTATATGCATATATAATTTTCTTTCACTTTCTGATGTGGAATTGAGTTTGCACCTGACATTTTGTTCAAGTAGGTATGAATCGTACAAACAAAAGTTTCTTTTTATTCACAACTTGATCACAAAGCACATATACTACGTACACATTTGGGCTTTTGAGCCAATCTTGGCTTACAGAAGGCTTTCGATCTTGAAAAGTTGTCGGATTTAAAATTTTGAATGACCATAGCTGATCTAATGAACTCCGTTTAATAAAAACTTTAAAAAATGTCACCAATTTGTCGCAAAAGGCTATTGGCCTAGTGATATTGAGGTGATCCTTCCAACTATGAAATTAGGGGTTCAAGTCTTGGAGTGACACAATTGTCTATATTCGTGGTAGTGGAGTGTGAGTACTTCTTTCTAAAAATATAGATAAAGTTTTATTTTTCGTTACACTATACGAGGTATTTTGCTTACTACTTCTTAAGAGTTGAAAACTATACTTGTAACCGGCCAATTTATTTAATATCCATAGATACATACATCATCCAATTAGTTGTAGTTGTTTTTGCCACAATGTGCGATCTATATTAACTCGTAAAATAATCAATGGCTTCAAAACAAATTAACACCACAAGAAGACTCTGATAAGTGATTACCGATATTGAATGTGATTAGTTTATCTCGAATCATATCGACGACCACAAGACTGTAAATTCTCGACATTTAATTTTAATTAATAATAACTTTGAATTAATGATTTATTTCTTTTAATAAAATGAATTAATATAATATTATCTGAAAAGACTTATTTTATTTTAAAGTAGATTATTTAAATTATCAAAAGTATATGCAGAATTGGGTGATTGTGTTATCGTGAATTGGACATCACTTTCAATCAATAAGAAAAAAATAATAATAAAAATAAAATAAAAAATGAATGGGCATATAATATTTGTTCCTCATAGGTACGCATGAACGTATGGTACAAATTAAAAACACTAACGAGTCGCATATTTTAATTGGAAATCAGATTATTTTAATTATTCTTTTAGTTTTACATGATATATTTAAAATTAAGTCTCTAATTAATTTAAAAATTAAAGTTTCAATCAAGTTTAATAATATGAATATAACTTCTTCTGAGAAGATGATATCAACCTGTATATATCATCAAATTTATGTTTTAGCTATATATGTATACTCAGTAATCAATAAATATTGGCTTTAAATTCAATTATTCAAATAATTCTTAGCTTATATATGAAAAAAAAGTTATATAAAGCATGATGATTCGTATACAATTAAAAAAAATGTGTACACCACTAATTGTGTTTACTAATTGTGTTTCACAGTGTTATACTATACAATATTATAAAATACTATGCACGGAGAATTTTTGATGGTATATGAATCATTCTCGTAACCATATATGTTCAATTCATTTTTATTTACTATTCAAAATAAAATAATTGTTGCCATGCCTTATGTCTCATATTTCAATGTGTGTTGGAACTGACTTTTCTCTACGTATAAAACTCCTTTTCTTTTTTACGGGTATATATATTAAGCAAGTCATAAAAGCCAAAAAGAATTGTTCTCCCCTTTAACGTATTTTTAAACCTATAAAGTAAATGAAATTTGATTGTGCTTAGATGGTCTAACTTGATCCGATTCAAAATTTAAAGTATATTTGAAGCTTGTATTTGAAAGTATGAACTGAATCTTAATATAATTTTTATACAAGTGTTTGAATAAATAGCTGAAACTGCAGGTAAAAAATGTGAATTAACATTAAAAGATAAAAAAATATGACAACTAATGAAATAATACATTTAAATAATTTTATTTTCATAAACTCAAGTTTCTTCTCTAAAACTAATTCAGCTATAAAAATTGTTTTTCAGTAAATTTCTAAAATTTTATCCGTCAAACAATACTAATATCTTGAATTTATAGCAAATAAATTTAACCTACAATAACCTCCAATTTTTGGTCATCAAACACACTCTAAATTAAAATTACTATTATTCATAATATGTTATAAAGTTATGAAATTTGATATATTAAATAAAAGACCAAATAGGAAATTTAAAAGACAAAAAGTATTAATGGATCAATGACTCAACCCATAATCTCACTCCCACATTTGATTACCTCTAAATAATTTCATACAAAAAGATGAAATATATCAATTGTTATATTCAATAATCAATAGTTTTATGTTATTATTATTATTAATAATAATTAATAATTATTATATTATATTATATGTGTGTAGTATTTATTTAAGGAAATGGCACATCAACGGAGCCCTTAAGATCCTCCGTTCGTTAATTACGACAAAATCGGAGCCAAAGTCACCGTCCCCCACACAACACTGCTTCCAACGGATAGCTGACTTTTTATTTATTAATTATTATTTTAATTTTGTTTAATTAAATAAACCTTACTCCTACAAAAACAAAAAATACTTCATCCGTCTCATTTCTAACATTTGTTAGTATTAAAATAGGTTGGGTAAATATAACTTTTACCTTTATAATTATATATGAAAAAAAAACATGTTTCTTTTGTCCCTTTTTATTTTAGAAGCTTATAAATTAATGATAGTTTATATATTTCATATAGAAACTATACATATTTTGGCAAAATATTGTTTTAAAACTCATTAGATTTAGTGTCTATATTGTTCTAGAAAAGTATCTCATTTCTTCAACTAAACATACCCTCAATTTTTACTTTTTCGATTTTTAGCAATATTAGAAACTATGTAATATTAAAAAACGCATTCAAATATTAGGGGTACAGTTTTTAGTTTACAGGATAAAAAATATAGAAAATCGTAAATAATATATTTCACTTTATTATAAAACTTATCCAAAAAATCTCAACTTGTTTTTTAATTTTTCAATTTTAAAATTTCAAGAAAATAAGTGAGGTTTTATGTAATCAAACATACTCTTAAATATTAGTACAAGTAAAAACCATAGGATTTTTATCAAAACACTGTTTTTGTTTATTAAATATGTATAACTCATAAAACTATAGAATAGTTTGTCTATATAATATTTCTTTGCAAATTGTATCTTTAAGTACCAAAAAAATTACCTCTTATTATTTTAGCTTAAAAGGAATATCAACATGCTTTACAAGATGTATTTTTTGTGAAGGTCTTATTACAATAAACTTATTTATTAAATCATTATAAATTGATTTTACTAATTTAGATATAATATAATATATTTCCTCCCGAATCCCATTGATTTCATTTCATTATTATTTATATTAATTGAACTTATCCATCGAAATTACTCTTCAACAAACACACATTACTCTTTTAACACATGCGTAACAAATTTTCAATTTTTAATTAAGTATTTATTTATACTAACTCTTTAGTAATTAATAATAAAAAGGGCTTTCGTTGAGCCTTTCAGACATGCATTAATAATTGTACTAAAATTATAACAAACTTTCTATCTCTATTTGAATTTTATGAATTTTAATTCAAGGTACAAATAATTTATACATATACAACTTTTAATGAAAGCCATAAAAACTTTCGTTAGCAAAACCTTAAAATTAAATAAATAAATAAAAAGTAATTGCTTCCCCACAAAAACAGGTGGTGTTTCGTCTTCGCCCATGTTTGTCTCTTAACTTTTTCCACTTTTATAGAAATTTAACAGACTTCCTAATAAAATCCTAATTACATGCAAAGCCATTAGTTGTATCCTTTTATTGTTTAGATGAAGAATGAATCACTAAATTGTCAATATTATCTAAAAAAATAGTTTTAATAAAAAATATCCTTTTTCTTTCAACTCATTTCCAATTCCAAAGTTTATACTTATAGACCCTAGTATTTTTGTTGACTTATGATTAAAAGATAATTGTTAGTTTGTGACCTAACCAACTATGATTGTTTGAAAATAATTTGATTGCCTTTTAAATTGGTAATAACTCATATTGTCTCATAAATGTTAGTAATGATAGAAGTTTTTAAACAACCATGGATAAAGTTGTATCAACTATTAAGTAAATAAAATGTAAATGAGATACTTCTTGCAAAGAATTTTATAAAATATTATTCTAAAAAGCTTATAAAAGTTGTAAGTGAAACAGTAATAAATAATTAAACTCCTATCAATAAACATTGTAATAATCATGCGGTTAAGTTGTCAAATTATTTTTGAGGCATTATACAGTAATATCTAGAGTCTCGCTAATTTTGAGGAAAAGAAGTTGTCAAAACAAAACTATAAGAACCGACTTTCGTCTAGCTTAAAGGTTATTAAAAAAGAAGTTTGTCGTTGCAATACGAAAGATAAATCAAGTTAGTCGTTAATTACTGCAATAAAATCCGGTTAGAATTAGTCACCAACCAAAAATTGTCTCAAACATCATAAAAGAAACTTGCACAACCTTTTTGAATACTCTTAAATTTTAGTCACCAGATTGTAACTTAGCACAAACTTGATCATCATTTTCTACATCTAACCTAATAACTTTACAATTTCTTAACTAATTTATTAAATTTTACTCTTAATTACATATTTTCATTAATTTCCTACAAAAAGGTGCGCACTTTATGGGGTAAAATTAATATTTAATTATAAAAAGTACAATATACTCCTTATGCACTAATTTTAATACTGAATGAGTGATATATTTTTTAAATAAAAGTAAAAGTAAAAATTAATAATAATTTATATTTATACACAGTTTTATACAATGGGCAGGTGGTATTTACAAACAGAAGCTTCCCCACCCCAAGAGCACATCCCAATGGTTAGTATTCCCCAAAATCATATCAATCAAAGATTAATAAATAATCAAGACAACCTTCCAACCTTTCATAATCTTGTTATTAATTATTATTTAATTAATTAAATATATATAAAAACTGTTTCTTTACAGCAAATAAGAGAGTATTCACAAAGCAAAGCTAACCCATTACAAATTTCTCATACCCAACCAATTGTACACTCTTTCTTGTTGATTCCCATCATCAAATTCACCAAAACAGAGTGTGATATATAAAGATTGTTATTCCTTTCTGGATTGATTCCTTTGATCTTGTGAATGTGGGTTCTTTTAAGGTACTTTCAAGTCTTGTTCTTTACTCAAATCTTTAATTATACAATTCTTTTTTCTTTATGGGTTGTAAATTTCGATTGATTTAATAGCCCCTTTTTTGAGTGTTAATTGTTTAAAAGACACAATCTTTAATAGGTTGATTATATACCCAGATTCTGTTACACCTTTTTTAAATTTTTTGAATAATTCATTTGACTAATTGAATGATCAGGATTTTGAAATGAAGAATCTTTTTTAGATCTAACCCTATAATATAATCTTGTCACTGAATGCAGTGCTACTATTGTGGATTTTTGGTGTTTATCCAATTGATGCTGAGTTCTTGTAAACTTGAATTACCTATCTTTTTTATATAATGCAAGGTAATTTGTTTTAAATTTTGTTCTTTTTTATTGTTGATGAATTCATTGTTATAGTTATTGTATTTAATTTTATTGTCGCTGTTATTGTGTTTTAGCATTGAATCAAGAAGATAGAAGTACTCAAAGATATGATTTAGGGACATTTGGAGATGAAAATAGAAGGGGCAGGGTTAGATCTTTGAAGAAAAAAGCAATGGGTGCATCAACAAGACCAATAAATCCACTCAAAACACGAAGTAATAAACGCGTTTCAAATTGTCAATTTGCTTCAATTTCTATTGATGATGTTAGAGATGAGGAAGAAGAGAAAGTAGTGAATGCTTTTCGCCAAAACTTGATTGAAAAAGACTTGCTTTCTCATCGGCATGATGATTACCATACATTGTTGAGGTAACAATCAACATCTTTGATATGATCTTAATCTTGTTGATGAAAAGGGTCATTTTGTGTTGTGCAATTGATTAGTGTAAACTCCATTGGTTTCTAAGAGTTTTACTCCTGACTTTTGAGGATACAAATTTTCAACATCATAAACGATAAAGAGAATGTAGATTTTTTAAGTTATCCCCACATTCTTTTTTATTTTTTGTAGCAATTTTGAAATTGGCAAGTATTAGATTTGACCTCATTTTGTCAAATTTATAACGGGCATTGCTCGAACCTAAGCTGAAGTTCTTGATTACTCCTTATGATATTGTCTTTTTGCTTGAATCCATGATCTAGCTGATGGGTTGAAAGGTTCTTGAGTTATTCTGACTTTTTTTTCTTTTCTTAATTAGCATTCATGTCCCATGAAAATTGCGGTGTTTGACTCGGTTCTTTGTTTTAAGAAAAGTCTATGACTAAGAGTTAAATATCTAAAATACCTATCAGTATAAACAAAACAGAGCTGGACTAAAGTTTATTTTTTAATTTCTGATATTGGGTTGATAGCTGACTTTGACTTTTATAATTTTCGAAAAAAGGAAATAGTGCAGTGTTCATGGTGCTTTTTGTAAAAAAATTTTCCAACACTAACATGGGGTTGCAGATTCTTGAAGGCAAGGAAATTCGATATTGATAAGGCGGCCCAGATGTGGGTAGAAATGCTCAACTGGAGGAAAGAATATGGTGCTGACTCTATCTTAAAGGTGCTCGTTGTAACAAACTAACAACCCTTATTTTCTTAATGCGTGATTGTTTGACTTGTCCTGTTATTTTGCAAATTCAGGCTAGTTCATGCTTCACAAGAACATTCTAATCTATAAAAGAAATGTCAACTAGTGTTGTCAAACACTAGTAGTATGAAATTTGATGGAAGTTTGATACTAAAGTTCGAAATTTGTAGTTGTACTGTGGTTCGTAAGTTCATTAGATATTGGTCTCGTAAGTTCTGTATAGTTGTATATCTGTAAATTTTAATGTGTGCGTTTGAGTTTCAGGACTTCATATATGAGGAATATGATGAGGTTCAAAGCTACTATCCTCACGGCTATCACGGGGTGGACAAAGAGGGACGGCCAGTTTATATAGAAAGACTAGGAAAAGTGGACCCTACCAAGCTAATGAATGTCACGACGGTTGACAGGTTTTTGAGGTATCACGTACAGGGATTTGAGAAAGCTTTTTCTGAGAAATTTCCAGCATGTTCCGTTGCAGCTAGGAGACATATTGATTCTTGTACCACTTTATTGGATGTTCACGGGATGGTTAGCTTTTAACACCTTCTCTTTCCTTTCTTAGAGAAGCTGAAGTGCCAAAGTGGGTGTGTTGGGTGAGTTATCACAGGTCAAAACAGATTAGAGTCAAAACGGATTTGGAAAAGAATGTGCAGTACATGATCACAAAAGGAGAATATTTTTTCAATAATGTTTTTCACTCTTTGAGTAAAATGATTTTGGAGGCTCTAATCATTAAAAAAAACATATGGTCAACTTCCAATCTGTTGACACATTTGCGCCTTTTTCTTTTAAGCTATTTCACTGGTTCTTCCAATGCTGCTTATTTTGAAACGACATGTTTGACTCGTTGGCGATAAAACACACACCCAAACAACCCAGTCATAATCACAATGATCAGAAATGTTGCCTGTTTACAGTTTGTCAGTAATCTGAATGATGCTTATTTGTCTCTTTTTTGTAGCACTGGATGAGTTTTGGCAAAGTTGCACATGATTTGCTAATGCGCATGCAAAAAATAGACGGTGATAACTATCCTGAGGTGTTAACTTTGTTCCCCATTATCAAGATTGCTTCTTTTTTTTCCCTTCTGTATAAGGTTTCTGATTTTTTTTCCTTAACACTTTTTGTTAATCAGACGTTACACCAAATGTATATTGTAAATGCTGGTCATGGATTCAAGTTTGTATGGAATACAGTAAAAGGATTTCTCGATCCGAGAACGACATCCAAGATACATGTAAAGATTACATTTTTTTGTGTGTGTATGTGTTAATAACCCTTTATATGAAGCTGACTAAATCTTGATCTGATTTTGGAGCAAATATTTAGGTTCTAGGCAACAAGTATCAGAACAAGTTGTTGGAGGTTATTGATTCAAGGTTTGTTTTTGCATCTTTTATTTCTTAAGTTTAATCTGATTCATGGGGTTCTTATCTTTTATTGGGTTTGCAGTCAATTGCCAGATTTTCTCGGTGGAAATTGTTCGTGCCCAAATGAAGGTGGATGCTTGAGGTCAGACAAAGGTCCATGGCATGATCAAGAATTGATGAAGGTTGGTTCATGTTTGAATTTAGAGATGGCAAAATGGGCGTGTCAGTCGGCTTGGGTAACGGGTAAAAAATGTGTTAAGTTCAAAATGGGTATTTTTGTGTGCTGTTCAATATGTGTGCGGCCCACTAATGTGTTAAATATGATTACAAGAATCGTACTCTTCTAAATTTTGAGGTAATAAGTTAAGCAAAAGATTTAAGACATTGTAATCGTTATATATGTTTGATCCATGATCAATAAATACAACCTGAAATGACCTTTTCCGTATAAATAGGTGAAGTTTTTATTATATGTTTGATGTTTGATGTTTGATGTCCCATTACGTGCAAGGTTTTTTATTTAGAATTTTTTGTATTCTTGTTGCAGCTTATTAACACGGGAAACATCGAGAAAAATGATAGCTTTTATGATGATTCTACTTTAGAGGTGAAGTCAATTGTTTCTGAGGTGCGGTGATGATAAACTTAAAGTAACTCTTAGCCACATCTTTTATCTTTATTCGGTCATTTTATGACATTTCATTTGTTTTTCAACATAGACTACAAGCCGTAAAATCTCAGGGGAGCTAGTATCGAATATGGGGATCCAAACCCATACACCACGAAGATCAATGTCTCTCAATCTAAGGGTATGTATTTCTTGATTACAACAAGTTGTTTATCCCAAAAGTCTAAGGGGGAAAAGACCCATTTACTTTTGAACGGGTAGGTTCAGGTTATCTTTTAGTTCTTATTGGTCAATTGGGTCTAAAGTTGCTCAATGTGTAAATATATAAACATATTTATATGAAAAATTAGATTATTATTGAAATATCTTATTTATTAATCATAAACACGCTAGTATTTAAAAAATACAGAACAACAAAAGCTTGACCTGTCCATTTTGCCTCCTCTACCCACAAAGTTTTAGATATAGAAGTATTGCGTTTAAGAAAAATTTACTTATTTTATTATTATTTATCATGTTTGTTAGCATTCGGTAAGCACACCTGTTTCGAACATAACAAGAGTTGAGCCAGTAGTTTCCGGTACTCAGACTGATGCTACTACCAGATGTAAGTGATCATTTGTGCATATTTTATGAAGTTAATATCTCAAGTGCATACCATTTAACCATATTGGTACTTTTGTAACTTTTTAACCAGGTGATCTGACACTATCAAGAACAATGGAAGAATCCACTACCGTAATGAAGGTTTCCGGCTTTATATACAAATTTTTGTCGTACATATTTCTTCTTCTTTTTGGGTTTGTGAAAGTTTCGTCAAGATGCATTCTGAAGTCATTTGGCAACGGGAAAAACACACAACCATTGGTAAAAGCTTCGGGTCCTGTAGAAAAGGACCTTTTGCATCCATGTGAAGAGAAGTTAAAACAACTTGAAGCAATGGTCGCCGAGCTCTCGAGTAAACCTTCAAGAATTCCACAAGAGAAAGATGAGATGCTTGCGGAGTCGATGAATCGAATAAGATCAATGGAGTATGACTTGCAGAAGACAAAGAAAGTAAGAATTGTTATTGTTTCTCTTGAATGCTATTGATTTTTGACCCAATTATTTATGAATGGGTGGGTTTGGGTTATGTTTTATCTCAAATGGGTCATATCCCTCGATAGAAAATTAGTTGAAATAGGGCCGGGTTGAAGTTTGTCCAAAATTAATTTTATGCATATGACCTCATAAGTTGCCTTATGCAAAAAATTGGATTCATAATGAAAAACAATACGGAGTAGCTTTTATAATCATATTTAACACACTAAATATTTTGTAAAATAATATATATGAACAATCTATCCAAGCTGCCTGCTCATTTTGCTGCACTTAAACTCAGCTTTAGTGTGGTTTTATTACTGAGTTCTTATTTTATTATATTGTACTTTCTGCTTTTTAGGCATTATTCGCCACGGCTTCAAAACAGATGGAACTTGAGGAGTCTATAGAGACACTAAGAGGGGTTACAGTAAATGTAAGTCAACATTTACTTTTGATCTTCATATGTGATACGAAATATGTTAGAACTTCAACATGATCCTTTTCCATCTGAAGCCATTTTTACAAATCAGAAAGTTTGTGTCAATATTCATGTCAAAGTTTAATCTGTTTGACCTTTTTGTCTTGGCACGTTAACACTAGGAGGAGATTTATTATATGCAAGTATAAAATATATCACTTTAAAGTTTCATTTTGGATATGAGTTTTGATACAAATTAACGAAGTCTTGGTTGTCATTTGAATTTTCATACAAATTAACTTAATTACTGTATCTCATTTTTAAAGTCAAAGCTTGGTCTTTTGACCTAAAAGTCAAAATACTTCTATTATTTTTTAGTTAATCGTTAACAATCTTGAAATTGCAGAGAAACTCGTGTTGGGTTAGACGTACCAAATCATCCTCAAGTGGAAGATGGCAATAAACATGAAGTCAAAGTATAGTCTGTTTGACTTTAAGAAGTCTTCAACATTGCTTCAGTCCAAGATTATTGATTTGGGCATAAGGCTTCTCATTCAAATCTCTGAGAGTTATACGATACATACACACAGGCATTGATTGAAAATATATAATTTCTTCGTTCTTTTGGATCGTGGGTTGATAATTCAAGGCACTTTGCAACTTCATTTGAAGGTTTTCTGGTTTTTATAAAGAATATCCATACTTGTTAATAGATAGTTTACATAGAATGCGATAAATTCGCCTAGAGAAACGAGTTGACAGGAATAGGTTGACTGTTTTTTGGCCAACCTTTTCATTTGAGATGTAATTGTTCCCAGGAGTATATAAACTCATAATGATACAATACGTGATTGAACCCACATTCATGCAATAGCAGCATATACGTTTGACTCTCAGTTTACTTACAAATGCATGTAACATTAATGAATAAAGTGTTTATAACATACTAATATATGCTACAATCTTACCATGTTGCCGACTCTTGCACAGATCGAAATGGCTAACATGGTGTAACAAATGCTAGAACAGAACAACCTCAGCCTATAATGTTTGTAGGATTTTGGTGTGGAATGAAAAGGTATTGTTCAAACACACCTCCATATATCGACGCTTTTCCAAAAACACAAGTTAGTATGTTACTACGAGTATAGCCGTATAAGGGTAACCATTACCCATCCTCTAGCAACATGGCGCGGATTTGAACTCAGGATCCTATCTTTTTAATGCTGAGTAGACCACTTAGCTACTATGGCGAAAGTATTAATGTACAGTACATATATGTATAACATATGAATTTTGTTAAGGAATTAAGGATATATCCTCTACCATATGAATGGTTATAAGCTATAACGTTTTCACATGAATTTTGGAAATGTTTTTCATATTATAGAACTGTATTGTCAATTGTTATACTTAAAAATAGAGAAAAATAGATTGGGCGTACAAAGACTCCTATATTGTGTTTGTTAATTGTTAATGTTAATTAATTATATTATATATATATATATATATATAATATATATATACTAAATGAGTATAAATAATTGCTCCACAATTTGCCACATAGACAAATATGCCACGTGGCAATCTCTTAAAATTTACATATAATAAAAAATAAAATAATTTAATTATTAGTTTGATAACCATACAAACAACAAAAATAATTTTTTAATAATATATAGAAATACATATACGTACAATTTGAGGTATCATAATCATCTCACAACACATCCTAAATTCAAAAAGATCATTTAAAAAAATTGTTTTATATATATTAAAATACAAACCACCATTTTTAATTTATAAGTAGTGTTCTATATTTTATTTTATGCCAATTACATATTTCGAATCGAATATAAATATTATAAATCGAAGGATTATCCTTAAATACTCTGTTATTAATATAGTTCATAAAAATTTAGTTCATAAAAATTTAGTTTCTGACAGATTTTGTAGCTGTATATAGTTTTGAAGGATTAATCGAAGTGACGATTTATTATGATTTTAGCTATCAGGTGATGTTGGTAAAAGCATATTTGATCTTGCCGTGCATCGCACGGGTTTGTATCTAGTATATATATATATATATATATATATATGTAGATATATATACACACATATATATAGGTATATGTATATATGTATATAGGTATATATATATATAGATGTATGTATATATGTACATATATACATACATCTATATACCTACATACATATAGATGTATGTATATATACACATATATACATGTATATATATATATATATACACACATCTATATGTATATATGTACATATATACATATACACATGTATAAATGTATGTATATATATATATATATACATACATTTATATATACATATATACATGTATAAATGTATGTATATATATATATACATACATTTATACATGTATATATGTATATATATACATACATCTATATGTACGTAGGTATATAGATGTATGTATATATGTAAGTAAAGGCTCGAGATCGGGCTCGAACTCGATAAAAGCTCGACTCGAATGAGTTCAAGCTCGAGCCGAGCTCGAGTTGCTCGATAAAAGCTCGACTCGTTTGCAGCCCTAGTTACGACTTCAATATCTGTGATCAACTTGTCCAAAAAAGTTTACACAAATTAGTTGATGGAGACAATTTTGATGCATTAGCATTATGGCGGAAGATTTTTATTCAGGTTGTACACTATCTATAATAGCGAAGTAGAGTCAAAATGGTGAAACAGGCTGAAGGTCACCCACAAGTGCGATCATATCTTAAACTGTCGTATTTCATTCCGAAGATTATCACTGCTCAGAAATACAGAAGTGATTGTGGGTCGGACGGATCCAACCTAACTGTTGGGTCAGAAAAACTATTGTTTTAATCGGTTACCAACCCACCTCAACTATTTAGTGCGCAAATACATAAACAAACAAGAGTTGCAGCAACAGATGCATCAAAGATCTCAACAACATTGATCTGCATGTACACTAAAAGACTAGTATTTACAAAATTCCTCCAGGCTTCAGCCAATTACAATGACAACTATACCCCTACTACAAAAGGGCAATAATACATAGCACTAATCAATGGGTTTCAAAAAAATTAAGGAAAAAAACTAAGAAGAAAAAGGCTTTTAGTGAGGAGAAATGGGAATTCTGTACAAATACCTCTATCTTTTTCTCCATCTCTCCACGGCCCTAAGAGTTGATGATCCTATATACAAAATACCCACCAATTAGCCCAGCCAACATTGCTTCAGTTAACCTCTATGCTAACTTTGAGAAAACACCCGTTTTCTTCTTTGTACTAACTGCCTGATGGAACTATGAATGTCATCTGCAAGGAATAGAAAAACCAAAAATTAATAGCATGAAAAAGTGAGATGATCCAACATCCCTGATTTTCACATAAAGTTAAAAAAAACTCCCATAAGATTCAAAAATCTCTCATAAGGTCTAAAATCTCGCATAAAGGTACAAAAATTTCACTTAAAAGTCAAAAAATTGCATAAAACTAAAATGATTGCATAAAATTCAAGAACTTCCAATACAACTAAGAATTTCGCATTTTATATATTTTTAGTCAATATATTATATTAATATTTGTTTTCATCATAATTGACACTCTACTTGTAAAAGCATATTTTGGGCAACCCATTTTAACTTGTTACCCAACCACTCGTCCTGCCCATTTTGCCACCTCTTAACAAACATCTATGCACATCTATGCAATGTGGTTGTAGAAAGAAATGAAGAAACAAACCTGTACATTGCTATTACATGTGAATGACAGCCCAACCTGAGTGCTCTATCTGGGTAAAAAATAGTGAGCCAGGTTGAGGGATAAGCTACGAAGACGGTTGGTGTTTCCGCTGTACGGAGTTAGCCAAGCTGTCCGACTCAGACTGCTTACGGACACTATCATGGTTAATCGCTGGTCCAGAACATTCACCGCCACTCTCTGTATTGTTTGATTGAGGTTGAGACAGAGATATCCCAGTCGGAACTTTATCCAACACTGGACCAGAGAAATCTTCAAACGGTTCAGATGTCTGAGCTGCTTCTCTAGCTTGTACCGTGCTTGTAGGCAGCTCAGAATTTTCTTTTCGATTCTGTACTATCCTTTGACCAGCTGTTGTTTGAGTTTGACTCCCCAACTTTTGCGACGGCTGGAACAGGCGGTGATTGGAAGACGCCATTACTGGCGTTGTATTAGACAAGGGAGTCACCACTGATGGACTGTTGCTCGTATCAGAATGAAGTTGCTTTGAAGAAACAGCTTGTGGTTGACTGGGATATCTCCTCTGTTGTGAGTGATTTAAAGAAGAATGAGGCGTTGACTCGCTTCCTGAGAAGCCATTCAAATGAGGACTGGCAGGAATATTTTGATGTACTTTTCCTCTTCCACCTCCTTTCATAACTTTAGCCGCTTGATGAGGGTGTTGCCTGCCAGGTGGCTGAAACTGCTGTGGCTGACGTGGCTGCTGTTTCATCTTATGGTTGCCGCCAGTTTGAGGGTTACGCATGAGCCCATGGGGTGGAGCTACAGGATGTTTCATGGAGGGTGTCCCAATAGGTGATGACGACTGCGATTGTACTTGCGAACTACTTTGAGGAGATGAAACTGGAACTTGTGGTGGTTGTGGTTGTACAGGTGGCATCATGGGATTGGACGTAGCAAATTGTTGTTGTAGAAGACGTTGTTGGTGGAGTTGTCTTTCTTTAATAAAATGCATTCCTCCATAGGCTGGATGTGGAGGATGATGTGGACGGGAATTACTATTTGGCATGTGGGGAGATTGTTGCGGGGACATTGGATATGGGTATGACTGAACATGCGGCTGGGTATTCTGGTTTGGAAAAGAGCCCATTCCACCTTGTGATACCTGCTGCTGCATCTGAAGGTCTGGTGCCATATTCTGGTTGGGCTGTAACAAATAATCATATCATGAAGTTAAATATATGGATGATATAAACATATGGATTCATGTGACTGTTTTCTCTACAGCTAATCTATTTGAATTGAGATGATAAAAATCCCCCCGAATTGGCTCATTCGTAAGAATATGTCCAAATCACCCCCTAATTGAAGTCATATAACATACCATTTGAAATATAACAATGCAAAAGGTAAATCAGAATGCTATATAACATACTCTCATCATATGCAAAGCCTCATGAGGTCTGACCGAGTTCCCTTGACCAGGACCAACCCCCGAGTGCATATTGGAAGGTCTCACCATAGATGGAGAGCTAGTCCCTTGAAATCCTGGTCTTCCCATCGCCATGCTTCTGTGCATCCCATTTATGACACCCATACTGGTCCCACCAGGTAACATACGAACCCCACGATCAGTTCCTGAATGGGACCCAGGATGCAAACTCGACTGTTGCATGTTCCTTCCAGACATTTGATTGAGCTCTTGAGTTCTATGCTGCTCGTCTATTGATAAGGAACCTCCTCTAGGAATCCCATATCTTCCCTCCCTAAACAACCACAGCATATAAATCACTCATATCAAAGAAAAACCAAAGTTCATCGAGTCAAGATGCAGGACCAAAACTGAAAAATAAAAAGATTACAGAGCCCAAAATCGGACCAATATAAGCCGGTTCTGTACCAGTCCAGTTCCTTTCTAGAACCATTCCAGTCCCAACACGGAACGTGAACCGAATAAAATCATGGTTTCTTAGGGTGTGTGCAACTGTAAACAGCCAGACCGGAACCAAAAATTGGAGGATGTTGGAACAGAGAACTGGACATTATAGCACCTGTTTAGAACTGGCTCGGTTCCAAGCCAAAAAGTCGAGAAAATTGGACCAATTAACTGGACTGTATAGCGATTAAAGCCTAACTTTTTGCCAACACGACCTCGTTTCATTAAAGTTTAACTATGGACCCAGCTCTCTGCCAGATCAGTAATGAACCGGACGAATCCTACCTTTGCTATAAATGGGAACGAGAACTAGACCGCGTATAGCAGTTCCAGTTTCGTAAAGTTTTACGGTTTTGTCTAAGTTTTACACACTCCCACGTTTTCAAATTTTGAAATATAAATATGGAACGGCATTGTGACAAATTTGAGAAGTTCATATATTTCTAAAAGGACCAGGACGATTCTGGTTCTGGATCGAACAGGGAACTGGTTTTTGAAAAACTCCAGAACCAAGAACCAACCCGATAACTGGTTTTTAGAAAGTCTAGAACCAATAATGTAACCAAATACAGGCTGTTCCTGTCCAGTCCGGTCCAATCCCAGTTCAGTTATGCGGTTTTGCCGATCAGGACCGATTTCTGCATACCCCTAGAAAACATGTAATTTCAAGCTATTTACAGAATTACCTAACAGAGGGACTAAGTGGAGCAGATACAGACGCCAAGTGATTTCCATGAACCATTGCAGAAGAACCTGGTTGTGAGGAGGTTGAAGTAGAGCCAGGAACCATTGGAGGTACACCATGGTTTGGAATTGGTAGACCAGCAGTATGAGGACCTTGATAACCAACGGTCACAAAATCTGTGCTAGGTGAAATAGTATCACACAGATCAAGAGGCCTTCAATTTATAAAATGACAGAAAGAAAATGGTGTCAGGTAAGAATCAAATCAGAGAAAACCATATACAATAATCGTAATTGTAATAACAACGGAAAGAAAAACTCACGTGAGGACATCTCCACCATTGAGGTTATTTGGGCAGACTTGAGAAAGAGCAAGTGCATGAGAAGCATGAGGCTGCTGGAGCTGTTTTGGATCGTGATTATCCTTCTTTGGCATAATATAAAAATCAAACATATTACTTCCCTTCAAAGTTTAGAATAGTACATTTGAGAAAACTAAAGTAGCCAAACATGTCCTCTAAATTATTTAGTTAAATAAACCAAGTACAGACGATGCCTATATATAAGGAACAGAAAGTCACCTGTGCCTTCCTACAATGTTGTTTTTGCCAAATCACAATAATCTTATCAAAATGAGATTTGAGCGTATCCTCTTCCATTGGACCTTGCAACCGTTGAAACAACTGTCTTGCACTTCCCTGTGTGATATACATCAACAAACAGAAGCAACTATCAAGCTCAACAACGGATAGTTTTAGTGCAAGTCAAAATGGGTAGAAAGAATAAAGCGATAAGAATGAATTTAACCTCTCCTAAGAATGTAGAAAGAATAAAGCGATAAGAATTAATTTAACCTCTGGAATGCCAGGCAAAGTCGACGGATAAGGTTGAGATGACCCTGAATCCTCAGCACTATCAGCACCATCACCGGTCGTATCCATTAATATTTTATGACGCTCTTTGCATTCTTTGGAATTCCGAGAGATGCACTTCACATTTTAATCAAATTAAAACAGTACTCGCAGCAAAAAAAAAAAGCTTTAACTTCAGCATTTATACGATATGGAAGATAAATACAAAAAATACACCCACACAGTAGTTACCTTAAACTGCAAAGTGCTGTTAATAACATCACTTATGAGTTCCCAGTTGGCACCCATATCATGAACCAGAACAACAAGGGCCTGAGGTTGCAGAGTATTCTATGTGACACCTTACAGAAGACATCTATTATGTAACAGAAAAGGAAGTGAACTACCAACCTGATCTTCAAATAACGACCATGAACTTTCTGAACCTTGCTGCCCAGAAGGGGTCTGTTTAGAAGAAAAAGATTAAGATACCGTGTAAAAAATAGACAGAGGATAACTAGGAACTAGGAAGTATCATAAGAAATTGATGAGGTTAATGACTTCATAATTACCTTGAGCGATTTAGCTTTCCTACCCCGATCACGAACAAGTAATTTCATGAACTTATTTGAGTTGGACATATTACTCGTTGGAGAAGCCACTGGAAAAGGTATTGAACCAGCCAAGGAAAACGGATTGTAAAATATTTTATACCACAATTGCATAAACAGAGATGTACAACTTCAACCCATTTACTTATGAATGGGTCAATTCCAGTTCTGTTTTATTTCTAATAAGCCAATCGGAAGGATAGTCGCCGAAGTGGTGTTTCGCAAAACGTTTATAACTGGCGACGAGCGGTCCACACGCCCCACAACGAGGACAATATGTGGAGCCATATATTTTTTGATCTAGCTCATATAGATGTCAAGAAGCTGAAGATGATTAGGGTGAGGTTGCAAAAAGTGTTTTGGGTTAACCCGGCCAAACACTTAATCCAAGTTGCCGATTTTGCCACCCTCCCTAATCATCTTCAGCTTTTCCACAGATGGTTGGCAAGATGTGATTGCAAAAGATATTAAATCACTATTCCAAATAGACCAAAAGCACACGTTAGGAGAAAGAGAGTTATATACCACTATATCCATTGGAATCTAATTGACGAGCACCGAGCCTTCTCTTTGAGTGATCCTTCTGCATTTCCATTAAATATGCAAGATATTGGTTGTCAATTAGTAAATACTAATAACAACTATCAATATTTGTAACTTCCTTAGCCTATAAAGCAACATGCTTTGGATATCTGTCATTATAGTGTTCTCTATTGATTAAGCTTGATGTCCTTATCACTAACAAGAAATGAAATATTAGAATCACCTGGTCATTCTGAATATTAGAGTCAAGCTGCCATCGATGCTCAAACACGGATCCCTGCAATGCCATAAGACAATTAAAAACTAAAAGACGAAAAGATAGCAACTAAATGACATTCAGAACTCAAACAAATAATTACATACATGATGCTTAGTCTTCTTTTTCTTTTTAGGTCTGTTTGATACTTCTGTGAAGTCAAACTGCAACTGCTTTTCATAGTCTCCCACTGATTCCGCTTCCATATTGGTCGGTATATGGGGCCCACCTTGTAACGAACTGTACTCATCCTGAAAGGAATTGGTATCACCACTTGAAGCGTCTGCTCGATTTGGTGCATGAATAAAACCCGAAGTTCCAGTAAACCTTGGTCTGGACGCAGTCCGCACACGTTTTGTTGGAATTGAAACGTTTATACTGCTGCCAGGTCGTTTTCCACTTAACACGGAAGGTTGGGTTCCGAGATTTCTTTCATGGGATTGTATATATGATAAATCCGGTCCCATTTCGTGTGATCGAGGCCCATACGACCTGAAGTGTTTCCTTTTCTTTTGAGTGGGTTTTGCCAACCTACCACCTTCAAATGCTCCCGGCAAATAATATGTGCTTGTTTCTCCCTCGTCCTCTTCATACATATCATCTCGCAATTTGAAGACTACAAGAATAAAATTTTCACTCAATAGATAAAAGAAAGAAATGGCAATTTCGACGCATTTCTTACGAATTGGTCAACTCGGGTTATTTTAATCTCTAACGGGTCGATCGGGTCAAAACGAACGCAATTAATGCATAAAAATTCCTTGATTAATTTATTGAAGAAATTGATTATTACTATTATAATATATATTCCATAAACATATAGAAACTATTTACAAAAAACTTAAATTTATGGACAGTAGGTGTTTTGTGTCAACCCAGCCCACTTTAACAAGTACAAAATTACCCGTCTAACCGAAACACAATAAGCCATTCTAACCCCCAAAAAAATGGCCGTTTCGACCCGTTACCCAACCCGCCACACTTTCCCGTTTTCACCAAATCAGTTACAAAAAGTCCAAGTAGCTTGCACCATGTCTTATAGTACCTGCTACGGCATCATACCCAGTGGCATCCACTTCCTCTTGCATGCCACTACCAGTTCTCTAGAGAAGAGCAATATATATTATTAGCCTAGCTAATTAAAAGAGCTTCAAATATGAGAGACTTTAGATTATATTGGTGCCAAACTTATAACAGAATGTACATCAAACTCTTGGGAATTTGTATCATATAAAAATGAACAGAGTTAGGTTCTTGATGTCTAACATGTAAGTAGAATAGACGTTAAGCTTTTGATGATGATTTGTGTTAGATATTAACTGTAATTAGGCTGTGATAGAGCTGTAGTTTAATTACCTTCTTAATATAGCTCATGTGTACTTGTATAAATAGGCATTTGCACTATTCAATAAAAATATACAGAAAACATTTTATCTCTGAATTATCACATGGTATCAGAGCCAAAATGGCCTGAACCTTGCCTGAAACCTAGTCTGCCGCCGGAGCCACCTCTGTCAGTACCCTAAGTCACTGGAACCCTAGTCTCTCTGCCACCGTTAAGTCCAGTCTCCTGCTGAAACCCTAGATAACCTGTTCCGGTTAATTATTGCTGCTGAGTCGCTGCTGATTTGCCACTGAAATCAGTACCAAAACCCTAATTTTGGGATGACTATCGTGTTGGAAATCTCTGCTGCTGGAATTCTTGATCCCAACGCAACGGCTGCCACCTGTTCACTTGCTATTAATTATTTCTGTCCACCGTAACCTACTGAAGACCAGTAAGTCTGTCCATCCACGATTTCTTCTCAAAATGTCTGAAAAGGCAAAGTCCAGTGATGATCGTTCTTGTGGTGGTTACTATATGCAACTTCGCAAGGAAGAACTATATGTAGTACAATCACTTCGGGCTTCCACTTCTCTGGATCAGAATGTTTCTCGTGTGTTTTGTGCACCCTTAGGTAACCAAACTTGTCTTAATGCATCTGCTTCATCTTGGATTATTGATTCAGGTGCCGCTGATCATATGACTGGCAGACTGGGAACAAAGACTATATCTCCAATCTTAATACCAATATAACCCACAAACCTGTTAGACTTGCTAATGGATCCTCATGTCCAATCGTAGGCATAGGTACCAATAGTGATTTCCCTAACCTAAACCTTTCATCTGTTCTCTATGTTCCATCATTTCCAGATATCAGATATATGTTGGTAAGATTACAGAAGATTATGGTTGTTATGCAATTTTCTTTCCGAAATATTGCATACTTCGAGAATTAGGGACGAATCGAGTAATAGGGACAGGTTCTAGGTCTCAAGGTCTTTACCGTTTGTCTACCTTGCACTCTCTAGTAGCACATCTATCCGACTCTAGTATCATTGATACTCATTGCCGGTTAGGTCACCCTCTTTACCTGTTCTAAAGAAATTAGTTCCGAACCTCTCGTCTGTACAGGAGTTAGCCTGTGAATCTTGTCAGCTAGGTAAGCATATTCGCCGTCCTTACCCCCCCATAAAGAATGTAGTCAGGTCAACACCTTATTTCAATTGGTGCATTCGGATATCTGGGGACCTTATCCCATCACCTCTACGAATGGTTTTAAATACTTTATTACGTTCGTTGATGATTATTCTCGTGCAACTTGGGTTTTCTTATTTAAATCACGCAGTGAAATACTTCCTATTTTTCGTGAGTTTTATGCATATGCTAAAACCCAATTTGATATCTGTATTAAAACTCTCCGATCCGACAATGCAAAAGAATACTTCTCTAAATATTTTAATGGTTTTTTATGCGAGCATGGCATTATACATGAATCCTCATGTGCGTACACCCCAACAAAATGGTATTGCTGAACGTAAAAACCGTCATTTGTTAGATGTCGCTCGCACTATGATGATTCACTATAATGTCCCACAACGTTTTTGGGCTGACGCGGTTCTTACAACAACTTATCTAATCAACCGCATGCCATCTTCTGTCCTTGAAAACAAAATACCTTTTTCAATTCTGTTTCCTAAGGATACCCCTTTTCCTTTGAAACCTAAAATCTTTGGTTGTGTTTCTTATGTTCATGATCATCGTCCGGGACATAATAAACTTGAATTACGTGCTATTAAGTGTGTGTTTCTTGGGTACTCACGAGTTCAAAAAGGTTATCGTTGTTATAGTCCAGCTCTTCGTCGATGTTTTACTAGTATTGATGTCACTTTCAACGAGTCGATGTCCTTCTTTGACAAAACTAGTAGTCTTTCTGAATCAGAATCCCATGATCATGTTCCTGATCCGTTAATATCTCCTAATCCGGTCTCTAACTACGGCTGATACTAGATTCACAAATGTGTATGTCAGGCAGCGTCACCGACAAACGAGTAAAACCCAAGAAAACATACCTAGCCCAGAACCTGAACCCAACCCGGAACCTAAACCCAACCTGGAACCTGAACAAAACTTAGATCCTGAACCAGACCCTGAACCTGAACTGCACATGGCACCCGAAGCGAACCCAAATTCTACATCAAACCCGGAACCTATACCTACCCCATATTCCATACCAGACCCACCACATCATATCGAACCTTATGATCCTCCTGGTGCCCCTCTTCCAGACTTTCCAATTACATTTCGAAAAGGCAGCTCCCAGACATCCCATCCAGAATCATATAGCATACTCTCATCTCTCACCTCTCACCTCAATCGTCTGCTTACACAACATCCATTGATAGTCACACAGTTCCCAGGAATATATCGGAGGCACTTAATCACCCTGGATGGTTTAAAGCAATGCAAGAGGAGATGGATGCCCTAAAAGGGAATCATACGTGAGATTTGGCGCAACTTCCTCCTGGAAAGCGTAAAGTTGGTTGTAAATGGGTGTTCACTGCGAAACTCAATCCTGATGGTTCATTGCATCGGTTGAAAGCCGAATTGGTAGCAAAGGGATATTCTCAAGCATATGGGATCAATTATGACGAGACATTCTCCCCGGTAGCCAAGATGCCATATGTTCGGATCTGTATAGCTTTAGCTGCCATTAATCATTGGCTGCTCCATCAACTAGATGTCAAGAATGCCTTCTTAAACGGCGTTCTTGAGGAGGAGGTTTACATGGAGCAACCACCTGGTTTTACTGTTAAGGAGGAAGCATCCAAAGTATGTCGATTGAGACGTTCGTTGTATGGTCTCAAACAGTCTCCTAGGGCTTGGTTCGGTCGATTATCTAATGTTCTTCATGAATTCGCTATGAGTCGGAGCTCTCAAGATTACTCGGTGTTCTTTAGACATCACATGGGTCGACGAATCATTCTTGTAGTCTATGTTGATGATATCATTATCACTGGAGATGATAGCGAGGGAATTTCAAAATTAAAACACTTTCTACGGTCTCAGTTTCAGATTACGGATTTCGGACGACTTCGGTACTTCCTTGGAATAGAAGTGTCGAGATCCCCACAAGGAATTCTTTTATCTCAAATGAAAGTATGTACTAGACATGTTATCGGAATGCGGTTTATTAGAATGCAAACCGATGGAAAGCCCAATGCTTACTACCGGAAAACTTCTTCCCAAGGATGGAAATCCTATGAAGGATACAGAGTGGTACAGAAGATTAGTTGGGAAGTTGAACTATCTAACAGTTACTCGACCTGATATATCTTTCCCGGTAAGTGTCTTGAGTCAATTCATGTCTGATCCACACACGGGGCACTGGGTTGCAGCTCTTCGCGTTTTAAGGTATCTCAAAGCCACACCAGGCTTAGGAATACTTTATTCTGATCAAGGTCATTGTCGAGTTGGTGCGTTTAATGAGGATGGAGATGGTAAGATATCAGGTTTCTCTGACGCAGATTGGGTTGGGTGTCCGATTTCTAGAAGATCAACGACAGGTATTGTGTATTTGTCGGGGGTAATCTAGTCTCTTGTAAAAGCAAGAAGCAACATACCGTCTCTCGTTCAAGTGCCGAGTCAAAGTATAGAGCTATGGCAGATGTGTCATGCGAAATGACATGGGTAAGAAGGTTACTTAAGGAATTAGGAGTAATCACAAACGACTTGATGAGGCTTTATTGTGATAACCAGTCAGCCATTCATATTGCCAAGAATCAAGTATTTCATGAAAGGACCAAACACATCGAAGTTGATTGTCATCTGATAAAAGACCGTGTTGTGGGATCACGGACAGATCCACCATCTATCCAACCAGTACACATAAGGACTGAGTACCAGCTTGCAGACATTCTCACAAAGCCGTTACACAAAGCACAAATTACTTTTATTTGTAACAAGTTGGAAATGATTAACATATTTGCCCCAACTTGAAGAGGAGTGTTAGATATTAGTGATATAGGTGTAGTTTGTTTACCTTTCTTAATATAGCTCATGTGTACTTGTATAAATAGGCATTTGCATTATTCAATAAAAATATACGGAAAACATTTTATCTCTGAATTATTACAATTTGTACCAAATCATATATAACAAAATCATTGGGAGTACAAGACTTTACCATGTCCATCATAAGTAGGGACATCCCATGTATTTCAATGATGACAAAGGTGATTTGTTGACCAAAGATTAATACGCAGACAAGAGGCACATGACTAAACATTAGAGTGAGCATTTACAACCAAAAATAAATAATAGGGCTTAGTGCCTGGGAATGCAACTAACTTGTGTCCGATATCTATTATGTGTACCCAACTTAGGTTTGCTATTTTTAATGAATCAAATTTTCAAAAAGTGTGTTTTAATGTATTTTGGTGATGTTTTGATGATGTGTCAAACTCTCCGTATGCCATGTGGCACCTTAAACGAGCGAAACATCATCAAAATACATTAAAACGCCCCTTTTGAAAGTTTGATGCATTAAAAATAGCAAACCTAAGTTGGGTACACACAATAGATATCGGGCACAAGTTAGTTGCATTCCCAGGCACTACGCCCTAAATAATATATATATGTAGATATATATATATACATATATATATATATGTAGATATATATATATATATATGTATATCTATAGATATATATATATATATATACATGTATATATATGTAGATATATATATGTACATGTATATATATGTAGATATATATATATATATATGTATATCTATAGATATATATATATATATATATATGTATATCTATATATGTACATGTATATATATGTAGATATATATATCTATATATGTATATAGATATGTAGAGATATATATATATATATATGTAGATATATATATATATATATATATATACGTAGATATATATATATATATATATCTATATATGTAGATATATATATATATATGTAGATATATATATTCCAACAGGGATAACATACACGAGAAATACATATATTGTTGTTCAAGAGTTGAAACACGTACGGTATATACAAAAAATAAAACTGATAGTATGAAAGGGTTAAAAATCCCTTGCACTCGCTCTTAAGTGATGTGTTTACCTCGCATTGTAGCAAATGAGATTCAATACACTTTCTGTAAGCGTCAATGGCACCAGGTGGTACAGTATAAAACAGGTTTTCCTGCATACAAAGACCACGTAAAATAGTACCACTTGACTATAATATAAAATGTAAGAAAATACAAGAAAAATGGCCAAACATTGTTTCTTCAGGAAATATGATCATCCGTAAGCATATTTTGTTATCTAAATATGCAAGTAGAGATCCCTTGCTTTTTGTTTCTACCATTGCATTTTTGTAGTAATGTCATATAACAAGAAAACTAAAAGTGGTGTAATGATTCTTCAACTTGATATGTTCACAGTAAAGTAGAGGTGGCAAAATGGGCAAGTTGGGTAGCGAGTTCAGGTTGGAAGTTGAAAGGGCGGTTTTTAGCACTGGTTGGCTGAGTTTGAGAAAAGCCACGAACACTTGGTCGTTTTTTTTTATTTTCTTGAATTTATAATACGATTAAAAAACTAAAACACAACAATGAAAACCATAATTTTAAAGATTTGGAGAATATATGTAACTTGAATACACATGACATGACTTTCAACCCAGTTGGCCCATTCAACGTGTTTCCATCAGCTCGTTTTAAAATTGTACCCATTGACCCATTTAGCCATAAACGGGTCAAAACTTCCACGTCTACGTGTAAAGGTCCAAGTGTCGGTCCATACCTCTGTTAAATTATCCTCCCACAATACGTCTACGATGCCAAGATCAGATATCCTATCAGGAGACATAGGCACGTGAGCTGAGCTATAATGAGTAGTAGAGCTTTTATTATACTCCAAGAATCTCATTCCATATTGATGAACTCCCACTAAAGTATCTGTTTTAATCCCCTCCAACTCCAATCCACGGCATTTCATCTGTCACAATATTTTGATTCTAGTAAATAAATTAATTTTACCTTTTGATAATTTATGGATGGACTAGAGCGTATGTATGACAGAGCATAATATACATATATGTATGTATGCATTATGTTGATGTGTGTGTATTATGGGTAAGGATCAGGTAAGAACACATCATACACACACTTAAAGTCGACAAACTCAGTAAATTCACATTCATAATCTTAAACGTGAGTAGAAGATGTACATACATACAAACTTATATATGTATGTATGTATCCACCACAAAAATCAGGACGCAAATAATGCACTTGAAGTCCCTGCACTTGGTTACTAACCGTTGAAATATTCACATTGTTTGCCGACAGAGATAATAACAGTTTTCTTTGATATCTATTGTTAGTGAGATTTTCAAATCAGTTAGCTACATTCACTATTTAATTTTGATGATATTTCTATTGATTATAATTCAGATATGGAATCAAATTATATATTAATTATTCCAGGATTTTCTTGGCTTAATCGAACTCTAACAATTTTCACATTCATAATATATCTGACTAACTGAATTCGAATATGAACTTTTGCACCCCTCACATGTGAGCTGGATATTTCCAAACTTGATCCGATTACCATTCAGTCATTAACCTATTGCAAGGATACTAACATTGGTTCCAGTAACATTGTAGAATTTATTAATTCACCTGCAATGTGTGCCAGAACCCCATGACAGCATCTGCCAACACATGAGCAACTTCTTTTTGCTTCCACAGTTGATTTTGTTGTTGAAATCTGACCTGTGAATTATAAGCAGCTTTCCGCGAAATTTGAGCAGCTGCAGTTGCCTTCCAAAGACGCTCCTATGTATTAAACAACAAAACAAAAATCACCAAATGTGTAGAGAATCACGAGCATAAATAAGTTAGGTAATTAATTAGGAGTATAAAGGGGAAAGAAATATCATAAATTCAACATCAAATAATCAACAAACTGAACCTGGGCAAAATCATTAGCAAGCCATGACATCTCTTCAAGCACAAAATGCCAATGTGATCTAGGATTACTCTCTGATGAAAAGATTCCGATCGATAATCCAGCTATCATCTTACGTTTATCCTGTTTACAGAACAATTTCAAATCAACTACTAAGAAGTAGGTGTATACACAAATGGCAAGGTTGTAAAACTCGCTAGGTAGTACTCGAGCGGCTGGGGACCTTGTAGCAAGAATACTTCAAACATAAATATTTTAGTTTTTAGGGGGGGGAACCCTAATTAATAGGGGAAAAAAGTTTGACCAAGTTGACCGTAATAATCAAGTTGACCATGTTGACCGAGTAATCCGAGTTGTGAAGCAGCCAAGTAATAAGTCAGATTCAGTCCAAATCACCTCAGACCATAACCGAGTAGCGATTATAACTCGCCGAGTAATCCAAGTTTTACAACACTGAAAAATGGTCCACGCCGTGACACCGAAAAACCAGACCAGACTACCCGCCTATATAAGGTTGGGTTCTTGGTTATTTTAAAGACAAGTTAACGGTTCTAAATATTTTCATAAATTGCTTCACGGTCCGGTCCGGTCCGGTCCGAAACCGAAAAAGTTTTTCCCAGGAACTTCTGTTTTTCACTCTTGGAAATGTCATTGTATATTTAATTATTTGTATCTTAAAAAATGGATCCCAGAGTGTCTATTTGGCTTACGGTGTGGACTGGGACTGAACTGGTCCTAAACCAGAACCGGACAGATTCCAAACCAGAATCTGCTTTGTTTTCGTAAAAACAACGGTCAGATGCCATAAGTTTAGAAGACATAAATATAAATATATTAATAATAATAAATACTAATCAGACCTTTATAACCCGAGCTTCTTCTAAAATTTGGTCTTCATGTTCCTTAATCGCCAGTTTCGCATTGCTCTGAGAGCATGCATTTTGCTCAAGACCATCAATTTGCAAGGTAGATTCAGATCCTTTCGGACGATCTTCTTCCATAAGTGTAAAACAATTGTCATTGTCACTTGGAGGGCATGGATTAGAATTATCATTGGCAGTGTTTAATATTTTATCATCCTTTACGGTATTTATGTCGTTGCGCTCCATTTTTGGTGCTTCAATTGATGCTAAATTAAGATCCATAGTCCCTTTAGAATTAACACTTCTTACGCAAGCCACCAATTCATCATCATTATTGGTTTGGCTGCATGATGACTTGGACTCGAAACCATTTTTTAGTAATGGTTCTCCACTATTACAATCATCCGTCTGACCTGCTATAGCCGGGTTACCAACTGCTGGTGTATCAATACCCGAAGGATGCTCAGAGCCCAACGTTTCATGCTCTACATTTCCTACAGATCCCTGTTCTGCAGAACATATAGAAAGCGGGGCTTCTTGCGTACCAGATGTTAAAGGTTGGCCATATGCTGGACTGAGAGTTGACTTTGGGGTCTGAATACCATTTGATTTTACGTCTAAACGACTGTTAGAAGCTAAAGTCTTGTGGGACACGGGACTTTTAGGTTTCGAATTAGAAGTAAAAAAGGGTTGACCACTTCGAAGACCCGCATCGGTAATACTTGTCCGAACACCATCACGATTTGGACGAGACCTAACCCTACGCTTATATGATTTTTTAGGAAGTTCTAGTGCCACATCAGATGGGGTAGTATTATTGATACGAGGATGCACGGATCTTATTTCAACTTCACGGAACTTATTGTCACCATCAAATAGCATAAGATTATCAGCACTATTAGGCTCACCAACTGAAGGAGCTCCAAGTTTGTCACTACTTTCAACAGAATCTCCATGAGGTGAAGCAGTTACAGCAAAGCTGCCTTTCACTTCACTGTGATACCATGATAAAAAAAAAAAAAAAAGTAGATTTATTTATCATAAATATGATATTTGCAGGTGGCAAATAGAGCAGATTGGGCGGGTGGGTAATGGGTTAAATAAAGTAAACTTACGTAGGAGTTGAAATGAAATGGGTCGACTTTTAACCCGAAATACTTTTGTCCAAATTTTTTGAGCTTTTTATAAACTAGTGTGACAAATATGATTACAAAAGTTTCATTCTTTCATTAAGAATATAGTTTTTTGAACAGAATGATTTAAAAGGCTATAAGCAGTGAAGATGCATTTTGGATGAATTCTGACTTCTGAACCGTTTGACCCATTTTTCTAGACATTTTCTAATACTTAACCCGTATGATCTGTTATAGGTAAAGAATAACCCAAACCAGCCCATTCATACATAAATGAGAAATTGCCACCTCTAATGATATTACATGAAAAATAATGTCGCCTCATACACAACAGATATGAGAACCTGGTCACAAATTGCTCAGGATGTTGATCTGTCAGAGACGTGGACTGCAGGCTAACTGGTGCTGCATTATCAACTTTTAAATCTAGTGGATCACCACCCTGCAAAATAACAACCACCGATCACTATACATAAAAGGGTTAAACCTTCATACAACCTAAATGTATATGAACAAGATGTCATACTTTCTGTAAGAATTCTAATTCTGTTCTAAATCTCCCAGCAGCAGTGAAAGTCTCCCTGTAATAAAGTTATCCAGAGTGAGCATGATTTTCAGAAAAGCTTGAGAAAATCAAAGCAGAAACCACATAACACAAAGAAGAACAGCTCTACCTCAGCTCTGCTTGAGTTTTCTCAAGATCTGATAATTGTGGTGGAGATGGTGCAGAAGAAAATTCAACTCCACCATCAATAACTCTTCCCATGGAATCAGCCCCAGCATCGACTACCATACATTCCCACGATAATCACCTACAAGCTCTCTCCCATTGATTTAGGATCTATATCAAATTACAGAAAAACTAAGAGATGATAAATGACCATCAAGATATTTCTCATGCACAAGAACAGAAAAAAAAAATGCAAACAAGATAAAGATACAAAAAGAGATAATTTGCTTGCCAAAAGGGACAGAATAGAACAGATATCTGGTAACAACAGTTCACTGTCAAGGATGCTAATATCACATGGCCAACAAAATTTAAGCTAAAAGTTTCAGTGGAAAGATTATTCAGAAAACCAAAAGGACAGTAAGCAACATATTTAACAAAACCGTATATTAGAAGAAATTAGTATAAAAGATACGTATACAAATAATATGTGTTAAGCAACGATAAGATTAACGGAAGACAATAAAAAGATTTATAGAGGCAAAACTAAGCTGACATGCAGAACTTGACAAAAATGTAAAAAAAACTATAAAAAGCGAAATGGTTAAGAGACCGACTAATATAACTAGCTAAATGGACCACAACGTACAATCTATATCCAGTCTCAAATTGGGCAAGTTGTTTCTCATACCAAAATAGCATATCGATGATGTAGTACACAAGTGCAGTCTCTAAGATGTAACGATTTTTTTCTATTATGTTCCAACCAGCTAATGAATACATATTATTAGAAACGCAACAATGTTTCTATACTTTGTCAGTTCTAAGATTAATAACCACAAGACTTCCCTTTTTCATTGGTCATCACCATTTGCCGTCAAATCCTCATAATGTGTGGTAAAACGTGGTAGGTTGCTAGGTTGAGATATCAATTCAATGCATTTATAGCACACCAACCTCGGGGCTCGATGAAAGAGAAAGTCTCGGCATTGAGAAAATGGGGTTTACATGGGTGCACTGTGTTTTCAAAAGCTTCCTATCGAACCGACTCCTATTTCAATCCGTGTTGGACCGATCGATATACCAATAATCAAGTCTTCAGCCTATCAAAAAGATACTCCGAAGGCTTCGGGATCCAGGTAAACCGCTTTCTTACCGGAAGAAAGAGGGAGCCGCCCGTCCCGGGGGTTTGTGTTCAGTGCTGGGATAACAATGTTATCCTCATACCTTCTCATAGTGGGCAAGCAATATGACGGTCGACACAATAAACAATATTAAACATATGATTGGGCTGTGGGTAGCGAATAGCGATCACAAAGCTGACCAATATTTCATCTTAAGAAACTAAAACATATTTAACTCGACTAAGATCAAAGCAGGTATACGCTAGTGCATTGCAAAAATGCATTCATATAAACAACTTAAGAATTCCTAATGAGGATTGGGGATAAAGAGCAAGATAGGAAAATTACGTATCACCCAAAGATACTGCATGAGGAATGAATGATTAATGACATAAGTCCGTACAAGATCCGGACCGACTAATCCCCGACTAGCGAATTTTACAACCTTGGACATAACGCAGAGTATCTACGCACCCCACATTTCAAGCATTTAATGAACTTAATAAACATACTTGGAAATTTTCTAGAATCTAGTGTCCTTATTAATAAAACCATAACAACCTACTCATTCAATTGGCTAATCATAGTTAGCCAGTCATTATAAACCTCAGCCCAATTGAATCCTAAACGAGTATAGTTCATATGATTGCTTTGCAAAGTCCTACAGCGGTACAAAAATTGTTCACTACTACACGACTACATGCAATCGCTATTATTACGCTCCAATAAACTATAGCATTATTTAACACGACATGCCTGAACAACCCTAGTTTCTTTAACTTAGCATTTGATCAACTTTTAAGCATGCATTCAATCAAATTACGCCAATACAGTAGTGCAATTTCATAATCACACATTTACATCCTGATAATAAACCCTAAAAACAATCTCAATCAGTTCCAGGTCTAGGGTTTACAAGGCATACAACATTTCGTCAAATTCTAGGGTTTCTAGAAGAAATACCTGAATTAAAATAATCTCTGCAACAATTCCACCCTCACAAACTATTCCCCCACCTATTAGGGTTCTTGTTTGATGTAAGTTGCCCTAATTTCAAATATCAAAAGAATTTTGCCCTACAAATATAAAACAACGAAATAATTTAATTGAGCCCGATATGTCTGAAATTGGTAACTCTAATCACTCTGTAGAAGATCATACGTACCTAATATACATACGATTTGATATGTGTGTATATATATATGTTGTGATTCTATATAATTTTTTGTTCTTCTTCTTCGAGCTCGACCTCTGCAAATCAAAACAATTTTGGGCTGGGCCGGGTTTTTTTGTTTTATGTAAATGATGATTCATTTGGGTTCATTAGATGATGGTTTGACTTTTTGTGGAATTTGTTTCCAAGATGGTTACTCAATCTCATTTTCAATTATCAGTTAACATAGTGTAAAATAACATTAAAACTATGTTAGTGTGTATGTAAATTGGTTGTGTTTTAAGAAAATGTTTTGTTGAAATCAAGTCAAGTCTAGACGTTACACGGTGAAACTCGATCTCGAATTGAAAAAGAAATTCAAAGCTCAACTCGACTAGATTAATTAACGATAATTTTGAGCTTGTCTCCACCAAAACATTTTCAGCGTTAATTAAATATTAATGACGAATTAATTAATATTAATCGACTCATTAATTTCAAGCTAGATTAGATTCAACAAGATACTTTCATGTTTGACTCGATTCGACTCGGAATTCATTAAATTCTACATTAAATATGTCATACACCATACAAATTCAGGTTAAAAAGTGTAAAACAACACAAGCTTGATAGATTTCGCGAGCCTTTCGAGTTGAGTATTTGAATATTCGAAAGTCTACTCGAGTAGCTCGAGCTCGAATTGACTTGTACCGAGTCGATTTCGAGTATTTTTCAAGTCGATCAGTAGCTCACTAGTTGACTCGACTCGATTACACCCTACTTCCACAAACCGGAGGTATCTCTCCAAAAATTGGGATGCTTTTCGAAATGAAATTGTGGGCAAACTCAAGGTTCGTGAGACTCTATAATAAACGATATGTTTAGGACTCCCTTCGATCGTTAGATAATATAATAAAATAATATGTAACTGGAATTAACTCATCCTCCACGAATAAAAGAAAATAAATTTGATCATTGTACAAGTTTTGAGTTGTGAATTTCTATTAACTTCCATTGAAGTTCTAAGAGCACGAGAAGTGGTAACACTCTTTTCAGTGTTCTTCTCAGTGTTTTTTCGAACACCGAGGTTGAGAATTCGGGTAGTAGATACACTTAGTTTTAAGTGTCCGTAAGTTTTTTTTATTGTAATTAAGTTAATAACTTTAAATAGATAACGTAAATAGACTAATTTAAACAAAATGCATTTAATTAATATTGCTTAAAGGTAAATATATTACGTGGCATACATTTGGGCCTACAGTAAAATCCAAGATCAAGCCCAATATTAACACCTAGACCCAATTTCTTCTCAATTAGAGCTTAAAGGTTCACAAACTTTACATCATTTAATTCCTTAATTCATCTATTGAGAAAGAAAAAAAAAAAAAAACCCTCAAAACTCATTGTCTTGCGTCGGACGCCGACAAAGAGCACTGACTCTCGATGCTCTTCTCGTTGAACAACGACGCCACGTAAACCCACTCCTCTTGCTCTAATTATAGTTTCAAACTTATTGGGGCAAACCCATGACTACACGGTTTAGATGTTACATTGGTATTGCAAGCGATTCTAGTTAAGGTTTTAGGTTATTAAAGAATAGACTTATTAATCAATAGTTTTAAAATTTGTGACTCAAACAATAATCACAATGCAAGTAGTATGAATGAAAATATCCTATCTATTTGGCCTTTTAAAGTCTTAATTATGACATATCGGCCCCTTTTTAATGACTAGTAGAAAATTCGCACAATGCATCGATAGTACTTTCTTTCAACGCTATATTGATATGCATTATTTAAGTTTATTTGATGTACACAAAAAGTTAGTAATATAGTATTTAAAATCCATAGCAAGAACATGAGGAATGGTGAGATGAAAAAATAGTTTTATGTCAAACGTTTGATACTTCACAACTTCGAGTTCCACATTCATCCATCAGTTTGTGAGTCAAATTGTTAGTGTTGTTTATATTAGGTGTAATAGGTTATAAAGTTTAAGTGTAATCGGTTACGGATCTTGTGTTATTTAATTTGCATCGATTATAAAATAAATACATATTTTAGTCGATTACACTTTGGATGGTATGGTTTTAATTTCGTTCATGATTTGAAAGGTCATGATTTAGTTTGTGCTAAAACTTAAAATGTATATTCAACATTTATACATTATGTTATAGTATAGACAGATATAGATAAATATAGATTATATGTAAGTATATACGTTTGTAAAATAAGTTATAAATATTTATTCAAGCTATTAAGTGAGATGATTAAATAAATAAATGCTATTAAACTTTATTAAATCGTTACTTAAAATAGTTATATTATATGCATCAGATGTTGTGTTAACTAATATAATACTCCCTATGTCCCATTTTTATTGTTTACTATTTTATTTGTCCAAAAAAATGCATATTAATAAAAAGTAACAATTAAAAAACATTAAACTCTCAATTTTACTTTTATGTATTACTTTTAGTCATTTAAATCTTAAAAAAATTCAGTCAAATTTATTCTGAATATAAGTGTAGAAACTTATATTTATTTAACGTATTTTAAATAAATAAATAAAAAATATTGAGGAACAATAATATTTGGACGGAAGGTGTCGTAATTTTTATATTTCACGCCAAACTCTTTATATAGTATTAATATATTAACATTAATAATTACTACTTGAATTGATTTAAACTAGATTTATATTGCCCACGCTTCGCGACGGGATAAACTACAATTTATATCGATTTTAATTTATTTCATTTTCTAACCAAATAGTCTTTGGCCCAGTGCTCAGGTATCCTGTAATAACTGAATTATGGGTTCAAATTTCGTTTGAACCAAATATATATTCGTGCTAATGGTGTATGTTTTTTCGCTTGAGACACATGCATATTCGTGAGTTTATGTTTAACATAAGAAATGTTTATATATGTGTATTCATAAAGAGTAAATTACATTGTCCGTCCTTGTGGTTTACCCTATGTTACAGACCCCGTCCTCGGGTCGGGTATTGTACGGGTCCAGTCCCTTGACCTGAAAATCTGTATCGCTGTCAGTCCCTACTCTTAACGAGTGTTAAAAAATCTCCGTTATCTCACAACACGTGCGACGCACGTGAGGGCAAATTTGACTTCTCCTTTCCCCTGTCTTTGAGTAAATTACATTGTCCGTCCATGTGGTTTACCCTATGAGTCAATTTTGCCCTCACGTGTGTCGCACGTATTGTGAGATAACGGGGTTTTAGCTGGCTTTTAATATCTCTGGGGCATTTTACATGCTGGATTTTGCTTTTGAACAAGGAATTCACCTTGGCTCTTGCTTTATTGATACTGCACTTGTTAAATTGTTTCCTAACGATCTAGATATATCTTGCTCTTATATATTTTATTTTTACGTTGGGGGCTGGGAATTAAGTGATCTGACTTGCTACTATCGGTTTATGAGTAGGGGAACGTGTGAAAATTCGTGCTATTCATGCTAGTGTTCATCTTCCTTATGATCACCGTATGTTGGTGCAGAATCTCAGTGCACAGGTAATAGATGTTCACTTATATTGTTTGTGTCTTAAGTTTTAACTATAATAAAACTTAAAGGGTAAAGTAAATTAAATTATATCTAATCCCTAAAATGATAATATATAAAATTATCTATAAAGTAAAGATTATGCTTTGTGTTGTGAAAAAGTTCATCAATATATTCTAATTTTAAAGGGTGAGAAAAGAAAGTATTAAACACTATTTTTTTAACTCAAAACAAATAAAATTGTGAAAAACAAAAAAAATAACAAAGGTAAGACTCAAACTTGCACCGAGCTACTTAGAAATTGTTTTGTACATGCACATTGACCTTGCAAATTTACCAAGCAATCTAATTGACATATTGATAAATCACAAAAGACAAAATACTTACTATTAATAAGGGTTTGCTAATTGATATTAAGGAGTAATGTTCAAATAATAAAAAAATAACATACTTGAAAAAGTAATAAAACTCTTTTAGTATCTCTTTTGTAAGATTTTGAATGAATATGTCAAACTTTCAATCTATAATCTATAATATCTAATAATAAAACATTTGGGCCACCAATCTTAATCTCTTAAATTTGTCATTTCCACTAGCGACGACTAGTGGCATGTGAGAGGTAGTGGTGGTGGGGTGGGAGGAAGGAGAAAGAAAAACGTAATAAATAAAGTGGTGGGGGTGAGAGTAAATGAAAATTAACGTTATGTTTTTTTCCTTATGTGAAACTGTGTTACCCTCATTTTTCAAACTAATTACAAAATGTCACTACATCTTAACCATTGATTAAGATTTATGGTTGATCCAATGGTTCACATCTCCCTCGCTTCCTTCCCTCTCTAACCTCCCTTCAACCCATCCCTTTGTATCTCAAATCATAAGGTTTTGATAAAGTTTATATTTCAAGTTTTACTCGAATACTTAGTATAACTTTAATTAAATTCTTTACAGTAACACTTTTTAATATTACATAAACCAATCAATACCTAATAGGAAAAATTGTTGTATAAAAGAATTAAAATGAAATCTAATGAAATAAATTTTTATGTCATCTTAATTTCAATTAACCAATCACAACTCTCAATTTCACACCTAAAATATGCTTATAAGTTATAACATCATAATTATAATAATTAGGGTTTATTGTTTGAAAGTGCAACATATTTTACACGTTTTACTATTATATGTGGTCACATTTCAAAAGTTCCATTGTATGTATTGAAACTTGCTAAATCGTCTATTGTATGTACAATGTGACCTGAAAGTCAGGTTGACAGTTTCTTCCTTCTTTTTTCACATAATGTCAAATCAACTTATACATGTTCCACGTCAGCAACATGTGACATTATACATACAATAGACGATTTAGCAAGTTTCAATACATACAATAGAACTTTTGAAATGTGAGTGCATACAATAGTAAAACGTGTAAAGTATGCTGCACTTTCAAACAATAAACCCTAATAATTATAATTATTTATAATAAATTAATAATCATCAAAGATATATGCCACAAGTGTAAATTTACTTCGTAATTAAATGTGAGCTTATATATTACTGTATACAACGTAAATGCATACAAAAATAACTTCCGAAGGTTTCTAATAAAATTAAAGTTCTAATTATTAAAGTTTTATAATCTTAAATATAATATAATAAACACATTTACAATGTCATCAATTATCTAATTTTTAATAAATCAATTTAGTACCCTCAATTTCACTTAATTTAAAAAATAAAACCTTTAATATACATCAAATTTGACGATAGAATATAAATAAACAATACTACGAGTCGTTTGCAAAAAAAATTAGGACTTTTTGTTACCTATTTGTGTGCTAAGGATTTTTACACTAAACAAACCCTAACTAAAATACACAACAATATTTATTGCTCCTATATACTGTATCTCTTTTCATCCCCATGCGTATATTATTTTTTTCATCCCTTGATGATGTTATCAAAATTTCAATTTGCCAACCAAATTGTTTGATTTTATCAAATTGACTAAAATTTAGTACAATTGTTAATAATTTAATAAAATTTAAATGAGGCTAACGAATTTGGCTTCTCATATTTCTCAAATTTATTACTTTTTTTTTAAGTTTTTCTTTTCTTTCATAGTTATTTATTCTATTTTATTTTCGGTGGATTTCCTAACTAATGTGTAGTTCGATTACAATTTTAGATTACACAAACAGACGCCACAAATTTAAAATTATTTTTTTTTAAAAGTAATCGCATGATCTAAATGACTTTGACATAAATTGACATTACTATATCATGTTCCGTGTTCTTAACATGTTATAGTTAAATTGCATTTAATATTAAAAATAACTTGAAATATTTTTTTATTTTATTTTTATAAAATTATTGAACTATCGTAATAAATGAAATATGAATTATTGTATTTAATACTTTTTATGTGTTAAAATAGATATCCACATTAATTTATATTTGCCCCAAAATAATTTTCCACTTACAAAAAATAACTATTAAAAAGCATTAAATTTAATTTTACCCCCATTTATTAAGTTCAATCATTTATTATTTAAATAAATTCTATCAAACTAGTCTCCAATATAAGGGTAAAATTTACATTTACCCAAGCAATCATAATTACAACAAAAAAAGTGTGGGACATTTTTTTAAGACAAATGAAGTAGTTACTAAATTAATGTAGGTTTGTTTAAAACCATTTTACATATGAGTTTATTGACCAGTTAAAAAATCTTATTTTTTTATTTTTATCTATATATTTTACAATTTATTTGCAACACCAAATACATTAATTTTTTAGATCACTAACTTACATTTAAGATCTTTTAGCTCTATTTTATGACATACGTCATATACGACATTAAATTAATGACATGTTAGCCAAACAAAAACATTAATCTCTTACTTTTTGTTATCAAAATCAAAAACTGGATGATCACTAAATTGTTAGCTTTATAAATATCAAGTATTATCATATTCGTATCCATAAAGGTATACACTATCGACAAAGTCTTAACTAATTAAAAAGAAGTTTTATAGCTTTTATTAACCAATTGAAAATGTTATTTTCCTTCAAATTATATTTTCGATCTATTAGTAAATAAATAATAGGAGACTTCATCTTTAAAGTTTAAACAAACGACTCATATATCATGTAGGGGTAGAATTCTTATACAAGTGACAAAATCATTTAGTTTAGATATTTTTTACTTTTTTTTTCGTGATCATAATAAACCAAAATTATATACAATGTACATCTTAAAAAAGAACTGCGTTTTATAAGAATAACTATTTTACCTTGCATAACCCGTGTGTATACACGGGTTTAAGGGCTAGTAACAAAATAATAAACTTTCATAATTGTAAAACTTTTAGCAAATTTATTGTTTTCTTAAGTGCTTCAAATCTAAACCTAACAATCATATTTAACGAGTTAAACTTACAACTATTTTTAAATAATGCTCAAAAAGTATAATAATGTATATTTATATTGAATGATCCGTGTGTATATACGGATATAAAGTTATTAATAATTAATAAACAATATAGTTAGAAGAGAAGAGATTATAATTAATTGAGAAATTTCAAGTTGTTACACTCTCTTATTCTTATACAATACATCGTAATGGTGAAACACGTTTATTGGTTAGAAATAATATCTTTTTCTAAAGGTTTTTAAGAAAAGTTTTAATCAAGCCTTTGTAACCACTAATTACATGAAGAGTTGGAGACGCTCACGTAAGACTTAAATACGTATGAGTTCATACTTTATAGCCTCCTATATGCTAATTATATTAGGGTCGGCTGTCATTGCATTACTGACTATTCAAAGGTCGCGTTCCTAAAAAAATTATTGTTAGAACCATATTCTCCCATCAACTTTATTTTAAAGTCGTGTGTAATAAATTTATTAATAATGGTGTAAACATTTATGAATTGTTAAGGGGAGATATGTTTAGTTTAATAGAACTGCGAGAACTTTTAAATTATAGAAATTTTTTCCATGGCCGATGTGGGATAACCTGATTCGGCCATCCAACCGTCGGTTGGATCATCCAGCCCTCGGTGGGTTTACTTAATGCCCAAGTATCCGAGTCACGACCCGTGTCTTCAACCGCCATGCTCCAGTCGCCGGTTGAACATTCCAACCGCCGGTTTTATTTGACTTCCAGAATTTTCCTTTTAGTTTCTAATTAATTCATTAACTATGATAAATAATAAACCAAATAATTAACCATAATATTAATTTCAATTAATATTATCTCTCATTTATTTCTCTTTAACTGTTCGTTGAGGACGACCTAAAAAAAACTCTACTTTAAATGGTTTTCTAAAAGTGAGTTAATTGAGACTTACTAGCCATGTGAGAGACTGATGCATCTATATTTACAAGCTTATTCTTTGGTTTAAAAAACAAAAATCTCACCAATTTCCACTTTATAAGGATAAACGAATAAGGTTTTCTGTTCGATAATTAATTAGTTAGATGTATGCGGCCTAATCAGGGTGTTCCCATGACCGTTTCTGAAACCTTTCCCTAGCCAACTCCAAGATTATTTCCTGAACCTAAACTGTCAACGTTTTTTTCACCACCATTAAATATTTAAAGACATGGCAACTTAACTTTTGTAAGCTAAAATATATATCGAAATATGACAGTTGGGTCACTAATACATGTCCTCATTACGAATGTTTGAAGGTATTGGGACGAACAAGGAATCGGGTTTGGTAGAAATTGCAATTTACCAGATCTTGATGACACAGCTATGGCTTTTCGAATTTTAAGAACCAATGGTCATCAAGTTTCTCCTGGTTAGTTTAATTTATCCAACAATATAAGCTTAAATAGTTATTGGTGTTGTTCTATACCTAATAAAAAAAAAGTGTTTGGGTTGTACGTCGTAGATGCGTTTCAACAGTTTGAGAAAGACGGAAAATTTATGTGTTATCCGGGGCAGTCAATAGAAGGTGTAACGGTGATGTTCAATCTTTATCGAGCTTCACAAGTAGTTTTTCCAGGAGAAAAAATCCTTGATGATGCCAAAAGATTTAGTCATAAATTTTTGACTGAAAAACGATTAACCAACGAGCTTTTGGATAGATGGATCATCACGAAAGACTTGCCTGGCGAGGTATGAATATTGTAAACCGATCAATAACTATATTAAAATGTGCGTACCATATGTTCGTTTAAACTTGGTTGCATAGGTTGAATATACACTCGATGTACCATGGTATGCTAGCTTACCTCGACTAGAGACACGATATTATTTGGAACAATACGGTGGAGACAATGATGTTTGGATCGCGAAAGCCCTTTATAGGTGTATATAGCTACATATAAATAGGTCATTAACTAAATCATCTTAATATTAGATGGTTTTACAGATAACTAGTAACTTTATTAATGGAAATGTAGGATGCCATATGTAAGCAATAACATATATCTTGAGATGGCTAAATTGGATTACAATCACTGCCAAGAAATTCATCAGTTGGAATGGAGCCATATTCATAAGTTTGTTATTAATTTATTGTTGAGATCTTGCATATATAGTACTTTTGGGAAATTAGTTCAATTCAATAGCTTTATGATTTCTCAAATTCTAAACAGATGGTATGCACATTTAAATAATGAAGAGTGCTCAAACACTAGACTTTTATGGTCATATTACCTAGCTGGGGCAAGCATATTCGAACCAGAAAGATGCAATGAGCGAGTTGCTTGGGCTAAAACAGTTATTATGCTCGATGTCATAACCTCCTTCTTTGCCAGATCCGAAGTCTCAAATGCTCTCATGAAAGCATTTGTAGATGAATTCACGGACCCTCAACACCATCATAAAGATGAAAAACTATGCCACACGGTGATGAACATGTTGCGTGAAACCATCAACCAGATCTCATCGGACACATTCATTGCTCATGGTGTAGATATCCTCCCACACCTCCATAATGCCGTAAGTTCTCCATCAACCTCTTTTCTTTCTACTAACATTATACATCAAAATTCTCCACCCCTCCTCAAGGATGCGTTTAGTAAATTATCGAAAAATTTATCCATTTTTCATTATATTTCTATTTTTCTAAAGAATGAGAAGTGTTTTGTGTATGTACAAAACTAATATTATATATATATATATATATATATATATATATATATATATATATATATATATATATATATGAAAACACGTTCAAATGCAATACATAATGTTTTCATTTTTCACAATAGAAAATGTAGAATACCTTAAATCTCCGTTTTCAAATTCGTAGTTATGTAAGAGAAAATAGGGATTTTTGTTTGCTTTGAAAACTTTTTAGGAAAATTCAAATTTGAACACGTTTTATAATTTTCTTAAAGAAGTTCTCCGATAAACACAAAAAAAAGTCTACAACTAAACACGGCCTCATTTTCTTTGTTTCTTTTTACTAAAATAAGTGGAAGGCATGGTTATTGAATTGGCAAAAAGGATACGGGGAAGCAGAACTCATAGTTCGAACGATAAACATGAGCAGCGTCCGATGGTTATCAGAAACGCTATTATCTCATCCTCAGTACCAAAAAATATCCACCGTCACTAATGACCTTTGTCATCAGATATCTCATAAGGTACACGAAAAATTAATGTTCTTCATATCCTCTTGATAAATCATTATATATATTGATTGATGGAGTAGCTAGTATATCAATATGTATCAATATATGTGTAGGAGAACACAACCATAGGCTTCGAGATCGAATAAAAAATGCAAGAACTAGTCCAACTTGTGTTCTGTCACTCACATGATGATCTTGATCCTGATTTGAAGAAGACATTTTTAGCAGTAGCCAAAACATTCTACTACAAGTCGCACTTTGATCCCGGAACTATAAACCACCACATTGACAAAGTATTCGAAAGTGTAAACTGATATTATATAGTGTAAATTTGCCGTTATGAACTTATAGTGGTCAGTGGCAAATCTAGGATAGAAATTAAGGTGAGTTCATTTTTTCTTTTTGCAAAAAAGTAACTAGATTATATGAGTTATCGGGTCGGGTCATAATTCTGACTTTTTCATTAGTTTATGCGTTAAAAATGTTTTTTAGAATCGCTTAAAGGAATATAAAGAAGTAATATTGTTCTAAATTAAAATTCAAGGTAAAAATCAAAGATAAAATATGCTTAGTAAGTTCATTGCCAAGAATATAACAAAAAGATGGCAACACATATACGAATTTTGTACTAGTAATTTAACAACCCATGTGTTTATGAAGCCCATGTTTTAAATAACTTAATAGGTTTTTAAATAATATATAATATGAAAATGAATAAAAGTAAATGTAGCTATTATATAGTAAAACTTTGGAAGACACTACCCTTGTAAACGTGTTGAAGATGTAATTGGTACACTAATAGACATGTTTCACAATTTTAATGGCAACCTAACATGGATTTCAAAATTAACAAACAATTGGTTTCAAAGTCGACATCGAATTGAAATGCCCTATAGGTTCCACCAAGGCACATGCAAGTCGATCTCAATGTTTTAATGGGCAATAAGTCATAATGGTAAATACAAACGCAGAATTAAACCCTCGTTAGACAATACAATCCCGACCCATATGAACCAATGAGGATGCAAGCAATTAGGGTACACCAAAAGCAATCAGAATCAACCTCAATCAACAGAAATAAATAGTAATAAAGCACACACAAAGAACACAGAACTTTTTACGTGAAAAACCTCTCAAGGCGAGAGTAAAAACCACGGGACCCGTAGGCCACTTAAAATTCACTAATACCAACAAGAGAGCAATACGACGGGTCTTCTCTATATTGAAAAGATGAATAAAGAACACAAAGAATTGTAGGAATATCTCTTATTATAACAAAGAAAATAACTCAAAACTTTGTTACAATCTCTCCCTCTCGTGATACACTAAACTCGATATCAGCCTAGCTATATATATAGAACGTATGAATGTGGATAACCACAAAACCAGGACTTTTAAACCTATTCAAATACCAACTCGTATTAACAGATTTTATCCCTTTATAATAGGAAATTACCAACATTCACCCCTCTAATTTCCGAATGGAAATTGAGAGATTCTCCACCCCAAGAAGCTTGTGCATTTCAACAAACTTGATCTTAGCAAGTGCCTTCGTTAGAATATCAGCACGTTGTTCCTTCCCACTAATATGCTCTACCAAGAAGCATATTCACCCCTCTAATTTAAACCTATTCAAATACCAACTCGTATTAACAGATTTTATCCCTTTATAATAGGAAATTACCAACATTCACCCCTCTAATTTCCGAATGGAAATTGAGAGATTCTCCACCCCAAGAAGCTTGCGCATTTCAACAAACTTGATCTTAGCAAGTGCCTTCGTTAGAATATCAGCACGTTGTTCCTTCCCACTAATATGCTCCACCAAGATTTCCTTCTCCTCAACTCGTTCACGAATGTAGTGGTAGCGAGACTTTATGTGCTTACTTCGGCCATGAAAAACTGGGTTTTTGACCAGTGCGATGGCAGATGTATTATCAACTTTAATTACTACCTCTTGCATTTTAGACCCGGTTATTTCTCCAAGTAAATCACGTAACCATATTGCTTGGCAACTTGCAGCACATGCAGCCATGTATTATGTTTCACACGAGGATAACGCCACTGTCTCTTGTTTTTGTGAACACCAGGTCACAGGTGACTTTCCAAGATAGAAGATATGCCCAGTTGTACTCCTCCCATCATCTTGATCTATATTGTGACTACTATCACTATATCCGACCAGTTCCATGGGTTCTCCACGTACATATCTAATCCCAAATCCCAAAGTTCCTTTTACGTACCTTAAAATTTGTTTTATTGCCACCATGTGAGACTTCTTTGGGGTTTGCATGTACCGACTTGTAATGCCTACAGCATATGAGAGATCGGGTCTTGTTTGTAGCAAGTATCTTAGTCTACCCACTAGACTTCGATACTCCGTGGCATCCGCATCCTCCTCCTTTTCGTCCTTCGAGAATTTTACATTTGAATCCATAGGAATTAATGTAGGATTGCAATCATACATACCTGCATCTTTAAGTACTTTCTTCGCATAGCCTTCTTGTGTGATAATAATGTCATCTTTCTGTTGATACACCTCAATTCCTAGATAGTATCTGAGTACACCCAAATCAGTCATATCAAAATTTGAAGCCATAGCTTGCTTAAATTTTGATATGATATTTATGTTGGATCCCGTAACCACCAGATCATAGACATAAACTCCGACAAGAATTAGATCAGCTCCAATACGCCTTCGATACACAGCTTGTTCTTGCATACACCTTTGAAATTTCATATCTTTCAAGATTCCGTCCAGTTTTATATTCCAAGTGCGCGGTGCTTGTCGCAAGCCATACAACGCCTTTATCAATTTGTAAACTGAACCTTCTCTTCCTTTCTTTACAAAGCCTTCTGGTTGGTGAACGAACATTTCTTCTTGTAATTCACCATGCAAGAAAGCAGATTTCACATCGAGGTGGTGTAGTTCCCACCCTTTGGAAGCTGCAAGGGCGATTAGAATTCGTACCGTTTCGATACGGGCTACCGGCGCAAATACTTCTTCAAAATCGATCCCTGGCTTTTGGAGATAGCCTTTCGCCACAACTCTAGCCTTGTACCTGCTTATAGAGCCGTTTGCGTCTCTCTTTACCTTGAACACCCACTTTAATCCAATGATGGTGGCATTGTTTGGTCGCTCAACAAGCTCCCATGTGCCGTTTTTTTCAATAGAGTCAATCTCCTCTATCATTGCTTTTACCCACATTGGATTGTTCTTAGCTTCATGGTAGTTTGATGGCTCATCATCATTAAGAGATAGCAAGAGTTGGAATTCCTCGACATAGAAATTCAACTCAAAGTCTTCATATCGTCGTGGCAGTTGTGAAGGTCGATTTGTTCTTCGTAATTGAGGTGGTTGATCCGTCGCACCCCCATCTTGAGGTGACAGTTGCTCCGCCCCATCCCCATCACTACCCTCGGTGTTTACTACTTCCGCTACCGGTCCGTTTCCTGTGTCAATGAGACTTGGCCAGTGAACCCAAAACATGTCGGGTTTGTGTGAAGGGTCAGGCGCTTCATCCCACTTCCAACTTGAACTTTCATCAAAAATCACGTCTTTAGATACGATGATTTTTTTGCTTTTTGGGTCGAATAGACGGTAGGCTTTTGATCCTGGTTCTGATCCGAGATGAACAGTTTTTCTGGAACGATCGTCAAGTTTCTTTAAAATCGGTCCAACCATTTTGGCGTAGGCAATGCACCCGAACACTCGCATGTGTTCAATATTCGGCTTACGACAGTAATAAAGCTGGTACGGTGTTGCTTCTTTTAATGATCTTGTTGGAATTCGATTTATGATGTACGTCGAGTGATTTACTGCTTCACCCCAAAGGTAGTTAGGAACTTGCTTTGCTTTCAAAATACTTCGCGTCATCTCGAGAAGGGTCCGATTTCGTCTTTCCACTACACCGTTTTGCTGTGGTGTATATAGAGCTGTGAGGTGTCTTATCATCCCATGTTCCTCACATAGTTTATTGAACTCATGTGAGGTAAATTCGCCTCCTCTATCTGTTCGAAACACTCGAATTGAGTTGTTGGTTTCGCTTTCCACCCTGACTTTAAACTTACGAAAATAGATAATTGCGTCGCTCTTTTCTTTCATGAGATAACACCACATGAATCGTGAGTAGTCGTCAATTAGAACTAAAATATATCTATTTCCGGCAATAGTTGATGGTGATATCGGTCCGCACAAATCTTCATGAACTAGTTCCAAAGTGCCTTTTGCTTGATACATCGATTTCTTTGAAAAAGATCTTTGAGTTTGCTTTCCAACCAGGCATGACTCGCACAGTTGGTTTGTACCATTGATGGTTGGTAAGCCGATGACTAGGTCCTTCTTTGACATGTTTGAAATTGTGTCAAAATTTGCGTGACCGAGCCTTGCATGCCACAACCATTCTTGATCTCCAAGGCGACTATGCAAGCAGATAGGTTTTCCAATTGAGATCCTTGCTTTGTAAAGTCTATTTATCGAGCGTTTAAATTTGAATAGAAGAGTTTTCCCTCTATCATATAGGTGTAGAAACTCATCTTTCATCGATATTTCACACCCAATTTCTGTTGCTTGACCTAGGCTAATTATGTTGGCTTTGAGATTAGGGATATAGTAGATGTCGGTTAGCAACTTCTGACCTCCACCTATCCCTTCAAATAAGATCGACCCTTTGCCTTGTATCTCCACAACAGAGTCGTCTCCAAACTTTACTCGCCCTCCAATGCGTCTATTGAGTTCGGTAAAGAACGAAAGATTGCCCGTCATATGGTTACTTTCACCGTTGTCCAAGTACCATATGTTGTTTTCGTCTTTTGCAATCTCGTACTTGTTGGGTATCACCTTTTCTTCATTCAAGAACACTAACTCGTAGAGAGTCTTGACCATAAACAACTGTGGATCTTGATCTTCTGTTTCAGCTATATGAGATTCTTCTTGTCTAGCTTTCCGGTCCGGGCATTGAGATGCAAAGTGACCAAATTTATCGCACCGATAGCATTGGGTTTTAGAACGATCCTTCTTGGTCTTGGATTTAGTATCGGTCTCATCATTCGAACTAGGTGAAGCCCGATTCAGATTTTGGGATTGACGTCCTCCCCCACGTCCTCTCCCACGTCCACTTCGCCCTCCTCCCCTACCGGAATCAGAATTGCGAGTGGTGTTTGCTGTTTTGTGAAGCAGCAATTTTCCTTGGTTATTTGTTGAGTCATCATCACGAATACGTTCTTCATACGCGTTCAAACGCCCAACCACATCTTCAAAGCCAACTGTCTTTAGGTCAAGGAGTTGTTCAATTGATGTCACTATGTGAATGAATTTTCTTGGCAAGCTGGTGAGAAACTTCTTGACTAATTTCTTTTCATCGACAGTTTCTCCAAGCGAGGCCGACTTCGATGCGATCCCCGACAACTGGCTCGCATATTCATCAATAGTGCTTGATTCCTTCATCTTCAAGTTATCAAATTCCGTGATGAGGGTCTGTAGACGGGCCTCCCTCACCCTGTCTGCTCCCAGATTCCGAGTTTTAATTGCATCCCAAATTGCTTTTGATGTGCTCATCGTGCCGACTTGCAAGATGAGATCTTCCGGAATCGCTTGGAATAAAACGGCTATTGCTACATTGTTTTTCTTCTGGTCGTCTGACCCTGGATCAATGGTGTCCCATACCTGATGGACGTTGAGAATTACTTTCATACGAATTGCCCACACCGTGTAGTTTGTCCCATTTAGCATTGGAACATGGAATGAAAACGATGAACCCTCCTTCGATGACGAAGCAGCAGGTTCTGCCATGATTCGAGGTCCTTAATACTGGCTCTGATACCAATTATTGAAAAGATGAATAAAGAACACAAAGAATTGTAGGAATATCTCTTATTATAACAAAGAAAATAACTCAAAACTTTGTTACAATCTCTCCCTCTCGTGATACACTAAACTCGATATATATAGAACGTATGAATGTGGATAACCACAAAACCAGGACTTTTAAACCTATTCAAATACCAACTCGTATTAACAGATTTTGTCCCTTTATAATAGGAAATTACCAACACTCTAGATTCACAAGAGGTATACAATAATCATCATACTCTTGCACTATTGTCAGGAACACCCGAAACTGTTCAGCCTGCTGTAACCCGAAACTCAGACCTCCTGAGACAATTCCGACCGTCCAAAACGTTGGCCCAGATGTCAGGAACACCCTGTCCAAAAATGGTGACGATCCGACCGTTCAATCTCCAGGGATCGAAGGTTTTGTAAGCTGTTGTACTTAAATACGGGAATTTAGAAAATTCTCTCTTTTTCTTTTCTCTCTTTTGTAAAAAATGAATCCACCTTCTCCTTGTAAAAACCCTAACATACAAGATTAAATGGACCTTATATTGGACCTAATTTATTGGGCTTTAAGTCTTCCTCGTATTGGAAACCCAAATAAAACCCAACATGTTTAACCCCATGTTTTAAATTACTCAATGTTTTTATAAATAAAAAAATGAACTAGGCCCAAATATAACAGCCCAAGTTTGTTATTTATTTATTTGCAAGCTCAAGCTTTTATAATTCATCATAGCTTCATCTTCCTTAATTACTAGGTCAACATTCTGCCATGAACAAAAACAGAGTTTTCAGTACTTGTGTTTCATTTTAAAAATTGAGCACATTAGAAAGGTTTAGACTCACAAGGATGGTCCAAACTCATTTGCAAAGAGGGTCCAAACTTATTAAAATGAGATTTAATTAAAATGTTGTACGCGTTTTGTAGTAATTTATTGTTTTGAGAGTGGTCCAATGACCCTTCTATGCATGTAGAATCGCCTCTCATAGTGGTGCTGTACATAGTAAGCTTTCCTAAGAGGGCATTTTACAAGTTAATCTCTTTCAAGAAGCATTGCTTCAAGTACTTATTACAATGTAAGCAACAAAATCATTTTTATTATCGTTTTTCTTTTTTATTTCAAACCTATACATATTTCCAATAATCAATTTCCTTTTTTTCTTCTTACTAGTACTAGTAACAGCAAAATCTCATCGGTTAAAATATTACATATGGGCCCGTACAAAAGCATCACTAACATATACAAGTCCAAATAAAGTGAAACAAAACACTGGTCCAATTGTAGGGCCTTAACTTTAACAAATTCCCTATACTCAACTTTTTGCATAATCACTAGATCTACAACCATAATTTTCTCCGGCAACCAAGTTTGATCATCCGACAAAAGAAAAATAAAAATGAATCAAGTTGTTGTGGTGCCATATCCAGGAAGAGGTCACATAAACCCTATGTTAAACTTATGTCACTTACTTTCTTCTAAATTAATTCAACAAAATCGCACGACCATATTCACTGTAATCGTTACTGAAGAATGGCTAGGATTTATCAAACAAGATCTGGATGATGATGATGATAACGTTCGGTTTGTTACCATCCCTAACGTCCTACCTTCTGAGCTCAATCGTGGCTCTAACATGATCGAGTTTCTCATGGCTGTTAAAACTAAAATGCAACGTCCTTTTGAGGATGTGCTTGATGAGCTAATTATTCCTGTGAAACTTATCATAGCCGATACAACGATGACATGGCCGTTTGATGTTGCTAAAAATAGGAATATTCCAGTAGCAGCGTATTCGCCAATGTCTGCTATGATGTTTTCAGTTATGCATCATGTTGATTTGATTGAATCGCATAATCAGCTTTATGTTGATGTATCAGGTGTGTTTTTGCCACTTTTACTTTCATATTTAATTTGTTATTTCTAATTTCTATTTCTATTTCTATTTATTTATTACTCACCATTTAAAATATAATGTTTTTACCTAGTCTGCTACTCAACCACGCTGGCCACCGGTCAAGACTGTTTTTTTATTAATCAACTAAAATATAGTTTTAGACTTTTAGTTAATTTTGATGAATTCAAAGTTTTTCTTTTAATTGATTTTGCTCAAAAATATTATCTAAACTCATCTGAAATACAAAATAATCACTTATAGAAATAAAATAAACTACTATTTTCTTGCAAAACATTGATAACCGGATGATATGAAACTTAATCAATAATGAATAAGATTTTTGGATTTGGACGATTATTTTCAAATACATTAAACTAGTACGGTGGACAATTATTATGAGAAATACCAAAATTAATATTGCCCATAAACGGTAACAACGTTATTGTTTAGAATTCAATTCGTTAGTTGCATAATATTTGTCGTTTCATTGATTGAACAGAGAGAGGAAACGAGTGCATAGATTATATTCCGGGAATATCTTCATTAACCGTTGCAGACATTCCAATGCTATTACATGCCGGGATTGGTCATAAGTTTAAGGACGCAGTAAATAATCTAGTAGACGTAAGCAAGAAAGCAGATTACGTCATATTATCCACAATCTACGAGTTAGAATCTAAAGTCATTGATGCCTTAAGAGCCAGATTACAAATTCCTGTTTACACATCCGGACCGAACATACCTTATTCCCAAATAAAACCGAACCCCTCATCAAATGAACCACTTTACTTAAAATGGTTAGACTCTAAGCCTCCAAGAAGTGTCTTGTATGTTTCTTTGGGTAGTTATCTATCGGTGTCTAGTGATGAAATGGATGAAATTGCAGCCGGTTTAGGACAAACTGATGTTAACTTTTTATTGGTGGCAAGAGGAGAAACCTCACGTTTAAAAGAATTGTTTGGTGAAAAAGGGATGGTAGTGGAATGGTGCGATCAACTAAAGGTTTTGATACATTGTTCGATTGGAGGATTTTGGACGCATTGTGGGTGGAACTCTGTAAAGGAGAGCTTGTTTTCCGGTGTGCCGATGTTGACTTTTCCTTTATTGATTGACCAACCGCTTAATAGTAAAGCGATCGTTGAAGATTGGAAGATTGGATTGAATATGAGGAAGGAAGTGGGAACTTTTAAGAGAGATGAGATTGCAAAGATTGTAAGACGTTTTATGGATTCAAAGAGCGTTGAGAGGATCGAAATGATGGAGAGGTCGAATGGACTTCAGAAAGCTTGTCAAGAAAGCGTTATTGAAGGTGGATCGGCTAACAATGATATTGATGCTTTCATTAGAGATATTGCAATATAAGAACCATGACAAGCTAGTGAATAAGGAATGTAGAGCATTTAATCGTGAAAGTTTATTTGTAACCATTCTCGGCTAACAGTTAATTAATCCTCATTTCATTTTCTTAGATATTTTTATTATCCAGTTAAGTTCAAATGAATTCTTTTTTATGAGAATCGAAGAACGAATGAAAGACCTACGTTTATAGAGGTATAAAAGTCATTTAACAAATCTCACATTCTCCACTTTCATTAAAATTAAATATCTCTAAAACGGCCGGTCAAAGAATTATAAAAATTACAACACTTAAATTAACATTTTTTCCTTTTTGATTAGACATTACATGGTATACTTTCGACGAACTTTTTTTGTAGGTTTTGAAAACCTTATAGTACAGTATCACATGTGATAACAACTAAATATCACATGTGATAATAATTATCACATGTGATAACAGCTCGAATAATAATTATCACATGTGATAACAGAGCTGTTATCACATGTGATACTGCACAGTATCGCATGTGATAGTATATTATACAATTTGTAAAATACACCAAAATGATTTTTTTTGTCAAAAGTATATACAATGTGATATGTCTAATCAAACAGAAAAAATGCTGATTTTTATGATGCAATTTTTAAATTTTTTTAATTAGACATTTTTGAGATATTAAATTTTAAAAAATGTAGAGGAAAGTGGGAGTTTTGTTATTCTTGATGAAAATGGACGGCTAAAATTGATTCTTCTATTCTCACAAAAATTTTCATTATCATGTTAACTTAATTCTATTATGATATCATTATGCATAGTAGAAATATATACTTTAAAATTCAATTTTTTGCATAACATACTAGTCACTGTTGTAGCCTCCAATAACAATCAACCATGTGAATGCATAAAATTGAATCACACCCAAATAAGAAACGGCAACGATAGATCTAAAGGATGTGCATTGTATGTGTGTATTTTACAACTTGTAACTCGTTAATGCACAGTTTATAAATTTATCAAAATTGATAGTGAATTTATCATTGCACTATAAAATATGGGAGTTGATTTTTTACAGAAAAGAATGATAATGGCTTTATGTTGTAAGCTTTTTAAGTCATAAATTTTTTCGTTATTTTCTATCGCACTCAATAAGTTTGGTCTATAATGGTTCACAACAGGTTAAGTTGTTTATAATTTATATGAACATGAAGAATATCGTTCATGTGTTTGTCTCAAACAATCACATTTCACCCACTAGTTCATGTAATATGAGATTTTTTTTTTTTTTTTTTTTAACGACAGAATATATTAAAAGTAAAATAAACTAGCAAGAAGGTAGAATATACAAGAGATAACGGTTAGAACCCTTCCTAAAGACACCCTAAGAAAAACTCCAAAACACAACTTAAGAAAAATGCCAAAACACAACCATATTTGACTCTCGAAGAAACTAAAGAACATCAAAAGAGATACACCAAACCTAATTAAAACCAACAATCTAACTAACACCTAAAAATCACCACTCCACAAGCCAACAAGTTACAACGCCATTTGACGAAGAATCTTGAGCGCTTTCGATGACCTTACCATAGGTGAAGCCTTTTTTAGTCCATTCATTGTTTTCTCACGATTCTTTATTTGAACAAGTTCGAAAAGTTTCATAGTTCTAATTTTTTTCTTCCGTGGCTCGATAGATTTTTCCGATCCGTGCATCTGTTTTAGAGTAGGAATTGTGGTAGGTTGTTTGTTGCCTTTTAACACACCCAATATGAGAACTTAATTATTACTAAACAAACACAGTAACACACCATGCTAGAACCGACATCCTTAGACGAATCCAACACATATAACCCTAAGACCGAACCACCCAAACCAACGAGCAAAACCTAACTAAACCCTCACCTTGTAGACTTCATTAAGCCGCTAGAATGAAGGCTAAATCGTCTTTCAGAATCCGAATCTAAAATGCAATCAAAAACTCATAATTAGTTGTCCCGCAATTTGCCAAGCACAACACATTATTGACACTTCTTAAGCTCATCTCGGTACAAGTTATTTTTCATATATAGTTTTTCTCATAATAAGGGAATAATAACGTGATCTTTCACGTGCTCTCAACTATTTAAATTTTTTTCATTTCAACGTATCCATCTAGATGCATATATACCTAATTGTGCATGCATCTATGTTTTCTCTACGAACAACGCATAAATTTACATCATTAACTTTGAAAACGTATTTGTGTTTACGAGAAAAGTTCAATGTAGAATGGTAAAAAAATGTAGAATGAAGGAACCAATAGGATTGCTCCATTTCAATTACCCATTTTCACTTTTTATTTTTAAAGCTAAATATCTCACAAACCGTATATCCATAAATTATAAAAATTACACCCGTTAGAATCAGCGTCTTTTTATCTTTAATTAGAGATCTCACATGACATACTTTCGACGAACTTTTTTTTTCCGTTTTATAATGGGTATGTGAAATTCGTAATCTTAAATCACATGTGATTTAACACTCACATGTGAATATTTTTACAATCAAATTATAAGTTTTAAATCAATATCTATAATCACATGTGAATATTCAAATTTACAATTATAAGTTTAAAATCACATAAAAATAATTTATTTACACATAAATCACATGTGATTATACATAAAATCACATGTGATTATATAAGTCACATTTTCTACGATCCAACAAAAATGAAAAAAAAAATTGTCGAAAGTATAGCTTGTGAGATCTCTAATCGAAGAGAAAAAGACGCTGATTTCGAATATGTAATTTTTATAATTTTTGGTCATGCCGTTTGTGAGATATTTGATTTTAAAGATACGAGTGAAAATTGAGTTTTAAAGAAATGGAGCAATCCTGGTTCTCCCATTCTTCACTTTTTTTACATTTTTATTTAATATTAAAAGAATTAAGACTACTGTAATTAAAGTCTTGGATTTATACTCTACTAACAACTACGACAACAAAAACTCTTGATTAATAGTGTTCAGTTTAGAGGTGATTAATAGTGTTCAGTTTAGAGGGACACGAGTCATTAAAAAAATTTGATGTAGTAAAATTTTTTGATGCTGTGAAAATTTGAAAAGTAAGATGAAGTATTGTTATGATGCAGTGAATCTGAATCGCGAATAAAAAAATCAAAGACTACAATTACCTGACACTCATTTCCTCTTTAACTCATCCGCCCCTCTCATCCCAAACTAATTAAATATATGGACGAAAAAGAAATCAAGTGGACATTTTTATTTAAGAATAATAAACCAAAAAATCAACGCCTTAAAAACAATATAATAATAGGAATATAATCGCATTCTCATCGTCCCTTTACAAAATAATTTCCACGGATCACTGGATTAGTTTAATCAACATAAGTTGAAGCTTTTTCACAGTTTACCAGCCACACCAGGCAACGATTTTTCTGATTATTATCTGAATAAAAATATGAATCAAATAGTCGTGGTACCGTATCCAGAAAGAGGTCACATAAACCCTTTGTAAACTTATGTAGCTTACTTTCTTCTAAATTAAACCAACAAAATCGAACCACCATATTCACTGTGGTTGTTACTGAGGAGTGGCTAGGATTTAAATTTAAAAAAGTAGCCGTTGAACGGCAGAATTTTTTAAAAAAAAATATTTTTTTTTTCTATTTAAACACACCTCAAATACAATCTCAAATCACAATTCAAACACTATCTCAAACACTCTTTCACACACACAATCTAAACAATCAAAAATTCATCCAAAAATTCTATTTTCTTCATCTCATCTTCTTCATCATGTCGAACAACCCGAATAACCCGAATAACCCGTACCATTTACAATCCACTTGGAACCCATTCACGAGCGAATGACAAACCTCACAACCGCAACAAAATCAACCATCTTTCAACTCACAAATTCAAGGATTTGCCCAATACGCTTACAACCGACCGATGCAACCACCACCACAATTGTCACCCGATGAATACGCCCAATTTCAAATGTGGCGTCAAAGTCAACAACAACCTGACGTCCAATCCGTTGAAGACACCAACCCGACACCCGAATCATCCAAAAAAACCAAGGGCAAAAAACCCAAAAAAGATTCACCGGCCAAAACCAAAAAAGTCGTTCCACACCGTAACGTTTGGGTACCGGAGGACGAGCTTCGTTTGGCCGAAAGTTGGATTTCGGTGTCCGAAAATTCACAACGTGGAACTGACCAAGAAGGGTCTTCGTTTTGGTATCTCGTTATGGATTCGTACAACGCACGGAATCCACCATTTCAACGAGGAAAAGACGCGTTGTCGTCAAAATGGACCAAACTCAACGCGGACTGCAACAGGTGGCAAGGCATATGGAAAAGGCTTTCGGATCAACTACGGAGCGGTGAAGGGGGGGATGATTTGTTGATCCGTTGTGACACGCAATACAAGCTGGAAAACGAAAAAACTTTCACAAGTTTGTTGGCGTGGAACTTTTTGAAGGATAAACAGAAGTGGCTACATCCCGATCCGTTTGTCGTCGGTAGACGAAATGTTCCAAAACGCCGCGAGACGGTCAATTTGGACTCGGACTTTGACGAACCACCGGAGCAAGAAACGCAAAACCCGAATGAGGGTTTATTTGAGGACGATCCGCATCAACGGCCGGCTGGAAAGTCAAGGAAACCGAAGTCTCAAAAAACCACTTCTTCTGGTTCGGCCGGTTCCTCCCGTGCTTCGTTTGATGAATCACTCGCAACAACATTCGAAGGCATCCGATCCGACAAGCAAGGCTACTACAAGACGAAGGATCTCGAGGCCAAACTTCGAATCTTGTCGATGCCGTCTGAGCATTTACCGGACTAAGCAAGGTTCATCTTGGAAATGGAGAAGAAGAAGATTTGCGAGACAATGGGATGGCCATACGGAACGGGAGCGGGAGGTGGTGCTTCGGGTTCGGGATCGGGAAACTGATTTGTCTTATTTTATTTACTTTTGTATTTTAAATTTGTAGGACTTTTTAAATTATGTATTTTAATTTTAGGACTTGTAATTTTTTTTTTAATTAATTAAATCTTGTTTTATTTGATTTATTTATTTTTATATATTAATTTATACAATTATCAGCATTAAAAAAACAAATAAAACAAATAATAAAAAACTCCAGAACACTGTCCAGAACACTGTCACCACACCACAAAATCCTCAATTACAACATTCTCCAGAACACTGTCCAGAACACTGTGGTGACAGTGTCACCACACCCCGTGCTCTTACTATCCCTAACGTCCTACATTCTGAGCTCAATCGTGGCTCTAACATGATCGAGTTCCTAACGGCCGTTAAAAGTAAAATGCAATGTCCTTTTGAAGATGTACTTGATAAGCAGATTGAGCTCATTCCCGTGAAACTTATAATATCGGATACAACGATGACGTGGCCATTTGATGTTGCCAAAAAGAGGAATATTCCGGCAGCAGCGTATTTGGCGATGGCAACTATGATGTTTTCAGTTATGCTTCATGTTGATTTGATTGAATCACATAATCAGCTTTATGCCGATGTTTCAGGTGTGTTTTTGTCAATTTTCTAGCCGATTCGATCATTTATTATTATTTTTATTAGTATTAATAGTAATTAGGGGTGTCACTTTTTATCCGTATTCGAATAGTCCATCCGATCCAAAGCACATCGATTTGGTTAAACGGTTGGATTACAAATTGTTTAATCGGATTTCGAATTCTTAAACATAATACACTGATCGGATATCTTATTAAACTTAAATTTTTTGGATTATCTGAAAAATCCGAATATGGTTTGATTAAATTAAATCATATATTCGTAGTAGTAAATTATGTTGACCGTATAAGAGTAAATTAAAATTAAAACTCATTTACTAATAGTTTTGATACGTTCTTCAATACATATTCTCATTTTTTCCCAAAACCTATGTATTTTGGAGTGATACAGTGTTTTATATTTTATTAAGTTTGTTTAATACGAGTAAAAGCTTTAACTAATGAACTAACTAGAATCACGTGGATATTTAAATTTTCAAGAGGTATAGAATAAAAATTCAAATGAATACCCTTTATTCGTTAAATTTAGGCTCATATGATCTTCCGAGCCTAACTTGAGCTAATTTAAGTGAAATCGATTAATTCGAATACCAAACAGGAATCATTTTATCCGTATCTGATTAATCCGTTTTTTATTCGGTTTGAATTAAGGTTAAGTTGTGATTGTTAAAAATTCCAATAATCTGAATCTAATAATTAGAAAACCTGTTAATCTATTTGAATAACACCTCTAGTAGTAATAGTAGTACTACTGTACTATACATTATGTATGTATTTCATGTTTCTTTATTATGCTCAACCTCTCTGGTCAAACCTCATCTTGTTAAGCATAATTTTAGAAATTGAATTTAGTCCATAGTATTCTATGATTTTCTAAATAATAATTTCGTAATAACCTTGAATATACATATGGATTATATATAGTGACAACTTTACCCTTTAGTAGTTGATATACTTGATAAAGTTGGTACGTGTAAAAATGTAGACATAAATCTTTGTCTAAAAGTTTGATTGGTTGAAATGGGAAAATAATTGGTTAACGGGAAGAGAGAATAATTGAAGTTATGTGTCATTGATGGTACGGTTTGGACATTTTGAGGACACATATAAATCAATTCATTAGTGGCATAGTAATATCCGTTTCATTGATCGAACAGAAAGAGGAAAGGAGTGCATAGATTATATCCCGGGGGATATCTTCATTAACCATAGCTGACATTCCAACGTTGTTACATGCCGGGATTGGTCAAAAGTTAAAGAGCATTGTAAATAATCCAGTCGACGTAACCAAAAAAGCAGATTGTGTCCAATTAGCCACAATCTACGAGTTAGAATCTATAGTCATTGATGCCTTAAGAGCGAGAATACAAATTCCTGTTTACACATCCGGACCAAACATACCTTACTCCCAAATAAAACCGAACCCCTTATCAAATGATCAACCACTTTACTTAAAATGGTTAGACTCTAAAGCTTCAAGAAGAGTGTTGTATGTTTCTTTGGGTAGTTTTCTATCGGTGTCTAGTGATGAAATGGATGAAATAGCTGCCGGTTTAGGACAAAGTGGTGTTAATTTTTTATGGGCGGCTAGAGGAGAAACCTCGCGTTTAAAAGAATTATGTGGTGAAAAAGGGATGGTGGTGGAATGGTGTGATCAACTAAAGGTTTTGTCGCATTGTTCGATTGGAGGGTTTTGGACGCATTGTGGGTGGAACTCGGTAAAAGAGAGTTTGTTTTCAGCAGTGCCGATGTTGACTTTTCCTATATCGATTGACCATCCACTTATTAGTAAAGAGGTCGTTGAAGATTGGAAGATTGGATTGAGTATGAGGAAGGAGGTTGGAGTGTTTGAGAGAGATGAGATTGTGAAGGTTGTTAGACGTTTTATGGATTCAACGAGTGTTGAGAGGATCGAAATGATGGAGAGGTCGACTAAACTTCAGAAAGTTTGTCAAGAAAGCGTAGCTGAAGGTGGATCGGTTAACAAAGATCTTGATGCTTTCATTAGAGATATATTGCAATGATATATGAACCATGACAAGTGAATAAGGAATTTACGTCTTGCATTTATCTTAAAAGTTTCTCTGTAACCATTCAACCGTTTTTGTATAACATACTAGTTAAGTCACTTTACTATTCATCAGGGTATTCTGGTAATTTGCAAAATGAAGTCCCAATTGCCCCCTGACAGGAATGTTGGGTACCCATGTTCGACTCTTGCAAGCTATTTTTAAGAGAAGTTTACTTAAATGGACGGTTAACACATCCATTTTTACTAAATAGATCGTGTCAGAGACTATTGTTAAAATTAGACCAAAATTTCACCGAAACTCAATTAAACTTTTGGCGATTAGAGGAATTTTATTTAGAGAATAAATGCTCGCCACGTGTCCCAAAATTTCGCCGTTAGTCATATATAAATTTCACCTAAAAGAAATCGCCGAAATGCAATTTCCTTAGGCAATAAGCGAAAATTTTGAATTCTCGAATCTCGTGTCTTGCCTTGGTTCTGTTAATGAAAATGAGTTGTTAGTTGGACAAAAGCAAGAACCAAGGCAAGACACGGAACCTGAGAATTCAAAATTTTCGCCTATTCGTCTAAGGAAATTGCATTTCAGCGATTTCTTCTAGGCGAAATTAACACATGACTAACGATGAAAATTTTGGGGTACGTGACGATCATTTATTCGTCTAAAGAAATTTTGCATCATCGCCAAGATTTCAATTGAATTTCAGAGAAATTTGGGTTTAATTTTGGAAATAGTACCTCACACGGTTTAATTTTGGGTTTAAATTTGGGTTTAATTTTGAAAATTTTTAATAAACATGTTAACCGTCTATTTTGTTAAATTTTTCTTAGAGGGTGTTTGGCCTGACTTTTCAATTTGAGTTTTTAGCTTTTCAGCTTTTTTTGCTTATGCTGTAACATAATGCAATTTTGGAAATAGTGTTTGGATTAGCTTATGCTGTATCTTAACGCAATAAGCTAATAAGCTGTTTTAAGTGTTTGGCAAATTCTGCTTATGCCGGTAAAACGACCAAAAAGGACATACTTGTATATTAACAAATCATAGGCCTTTAAGGCATAGCAGTTTCTTTTTTATAGTTATAATAATCTTTTACAAAATCAATTAGTTGTTTTAACAACTAATAAAAGTACAAAATCAAGATTGAGATTGGGATCTAGATTGGATTATATCTCCCGCTATCATATCTCTTACAACACTCATATAAAGATCATCAGTCCTACGACGCACACTTGTGTCTTCTTGTGTTTCATCATATCTAGAAGAAGCTTGAAACATTTCCATCATAACTAGAAGACTCTTGAGTATCGTTTTCTGTATTCGGATTATAAGATTCCTTTTGCGCCTTGTCAAATCCTTCGTCGGAAGTACTATTCTTTCTGATATAACTGTGAATTGCCATAGATGCTAGCACAATATTCACTTGAGTCTCATATGTATAATTAATGTGCATATCTTTTAATATCTCCCATCTAGCCTTCGAAACACCAAATGTTCGTTCAATGACATTTCTTAATGCCGAGTGATGGTAGTTAAATGTCTCTTTTGGTCCTTTGGGAGCACGTATAGCAACAGTTTGTCCACGCTGAAAATCGGGTATATGATAACGAACGTTAGTTCCTTTGTACGGAGCAAGATAGCCTCTAGTATTTGGATATCCAGCGTCAACGACATAATATTTCTCTGTAAGTACAGTAAAATAATTGCTTATTCAATAAAGCGATATAAGAACAAAAAAAAATTATATTGAGATGTGTTAAATAAAACTTACCACCAACTGGACGTGGAAAATTAATTTCAGGTCTAAGTAATGCTTCATTAAAAATTCTCATGTCATGTGTCGTCCCCTCCCATCCAGCCCATGCAAATGTAAAGCACATATTAAAATCACAAACCGCAATTATATTTTGAGTCGGATATCCTTTTCAACCAATATATTTTACTTGCTCATGTTTTTGAACCGATGCCCTCACATGTGTCCCATCAATAGCTCCAATACAATCCTATTAAAATTAAACGGTTATGTATCACCACGAAAAGGGTTATCATCACTATCTCCACTACCTTCAACATCTTCAATATCGATTGCATCTATGTCGATGCCATTTTGATATTCACAAGGAGCCTTAGTCCTATCCCCAACAGCGACAGAATCCCGAAACAAAGGTTCGTAATACATTTTATACATCTCCAAATCTGCACCTCTAAACTTAGCTAGATCTTTGTGTGCCTGCATGATAACAAAACATAGTTTAAAAACAAGTTATAATTATGAAAAACAAGTTGGTAAAGAGAAAAAGAATATTACCTTTATTTTCTCATCCCACTATTCATCCATTCATCCGTTGCTTCAATCGTCTTTCTTATGGGATCCCACCCAATTCCGGATTCGTGTCTCATTAAACGGTCATACAACTTCCAATCTTTCTTCATAGTGTCCCAATGGTTTTTTAATTGCTTTTGGCAAAAAGTGATGCCCGTAATCTCTTTCAGTTTTTGGATTACGTTAGCATACCCAATCTTATTCAAGTAAGTAGTAGGCATGTTCCCATTTTTTAGCTCAGTCATGCATAATCCAACAAAAGCCATATGGTTCCTAGGATTATTCCAAAGGGTTCTCTTACTTTTTGTAGTTGACACATCAACGACATTATCATTGTTAGAGTCCATAGCATCAACGACATAATTTGCCTCAAGTAGTCTTAAATACACTTCTATAAGCCTCAACAGTATATGTTCGTAAAGGTCCTTCATATGGGTTTCCATTTTTAGCTAGCATTTATTGGTTCACATAAATTGCATTTAGGTAAGATAAAATAGGTGAAATCTCTTATATCAACATTTATGAAGTTGGTAAAAAAAATTTCTTTTCAAACAGAAGCTAAGAAAAAGAAAAAAACAACATAAAAATCAAATACATATTAATAATGAAACATCGAACGTAAAAAACTTTGTTGGATTGATAAAAACGTCTCATACATAGCTTACTTTGTGCACATATGTGTTACCAATAATGAAATAATATAAGTAAATGAAAAAGACTTACCTTTTAATTAACAAGGAATGTGAGATTTGAATCTTTAAGGAAACTAGAGAGCACAAGAAAATGGTGAGAAGTAAAGTGGAGGAGAAAACATGTTGAGAAAAAATGGTTGGAAAGTTACTTCAAACTCCCTAAGCCAACTAAAAAGCCAAGATTTGATGGCTTGTGAAAAACCGAAAAGTTAAAAAGCAAAAAGTGTTTGAAACATTGTGTCGAATTCGGTTAAGTAGAGTTTGTTTTCGGGTGTGCCAATGTTGGCTTACCCATTATGGTTTGATCAACCACTTAACCGTAAAGCAATCCTCAATCTGGAAATGGATGGAATATGAGGAAAGAGTTGGGTGTTATTATTAAGAGAGATGAGATTGCAGAGCTTGTAAGACGTTTTATGGATCAAAAGAGTGATGAGAGGATAGAGATGATGGAAACTTCGAAGAAACTTCAGAAAGTTTGTCAAGAAAGCGTCGTTGGAGTTGGATCGGCTAACAAAGATTTTGGTGCTTTCATCAGAGACAATGTATTGAACAAAAACAAATGAATAAGGGATGTCTAGGCAGATTTCATTGTTAAAGTTTCAGTGTACTTGTGATCATTTGACAGTCAATTGAAATGCTATTTTTCTGATTCTGTTATTCCGAAGATTTCATTTTTCCTATGAAATCTTTCTGTAAAAAAATAAGAGAGATTACATAACAGTTCATTTAGTTTATTATCGACGTATGGTCATTGTCTTGTATCATTTTTTGCAGTTTTGATTCTTGGTCATGTTTTATGCACGTTTAGTGCTTAGAGGACATGTTTTGTTACACGTCATTCCCTCATTCATATGGAATGACTAAAATACTCCTGATGGCTCTAGGAGGGACTGATCGTGTAACCATACATGTCTTCTCTGGATTAAATATACCAAAACTATGACTAACGGACTGAAACTATAAAAAGTATATAACACATGACCATTTTTGTAATTTACTATTATTAATGATGTAAGATAAAATGTGCCTTAATTCATCCATTGATACATGTTGTAAATAAATATATATGGACGTCGTAAAGTTTTACACAAATTAATATTGAGATAATTACTTTAGACCACAAAAGGACTTTTTGGTAATTAAAACACATGATTATATGGAGTATTAAATATTCAAAAACGAAAAAACGGACTGATTTATTGACCATGAGACTCGCTCCACACCATCTCTTATGGCCTCTACTTCATTTCTGTTATGATATTAATATTCCTTTGCATCATATCAAACATTGCTTCACTTTTCTCCAGCTCTAAACTTCTACGTTTTCATCAATCCTAATTAACATCTTCTTTCATCAATTACTCAAATTCATACCAATTATTCAATCACAATAAATTGATGTTTGCGACAACATTTCGTATTTCATTGTGATAGGTCAAGACTAGGAGAAACAAATGGAAGACAAAAATATAGTTGATATGATTCGAAATGATCAACAATCAGGAACAAAGAAAAATTGGAAAACGTTTCGTGACAAACTCCGTCTCAAACGGGCAGGAAAAGCATGGAAATCGTCCATCCCTATCCCTGCTTCGGATATTTCCATGCCGAAAACAAATCGTATGATGGTACGCCGTGGTTCTTCTAGGTATTCAAGTGAAGACGATATGGACGAATTAGAAGGAGAGGCAACTCGACAATTGGGACAAATTGAACGACAAAGAAGTACTCGTTTACTTCCGGTTGAAACGGATCCAGAAGAGGATGAAAAAGAGGAGAAAAATGAGAAAAAACAAGGAGATGATCAACAAATGTCGTTGATGTCGTTGTTGAGTACGGATGGATCTAATTATTTGGAGAATGCTGAACAACAACAAGAAGAAGAACACGTAGAACACGAAGAAGATATGGGAGATTACAATGTTTGTAGCAAGTGCAAAGGGAAACATAAGGGTGAAGCATTAGCACCATGTGGGCATACATTTTGCAAAAACTGTACCAAGGAGTTTCATGTCTCTAGAGGTAATTGTCCTACTTGCAATGATTATATTTTAGAAATTCTTGATATTTATTAAATATATATATATATATATATATATATATATATATATATATATATATTATCATTTTTCTTTGTTATATTTAATATCTCGTTACAAAATTCTTTTGTAGTTTTTTTACATTTGAGGCTGGTTCCTTTTATTCTGGATTTTTTATACATTTTTCGATGTATGTAGTTACTTGTTATATGATTATACACGAGTCGAACTTTTTACATGATCTACATGAATATGAAATCAAATTTTGCTAGTTTAGACTCGACTCGCTTGAACATATTCGTAGTCGAGGTAATCAGTAAGATTTGGTCTTCTAATAACTCAATATTGATCAAGTTAATGTGAAACATAATAAACACATATGTAAGATAAAAGATATTATCCTAAAGTTCCTAACCTGATCAAACAGTTCATGTAAGGCGATAATTATTATTTTTATTAATTGTAAATGCTCGTAATTATGTATCCTTACTATAACTGTAGGATAGAGAATAGATTCTTATTTGGGTTCCACATTTCCAAGTATTGGACCCAGTTTTGGTGGGTTAGTGTTCTGGGCCCGGTCTTTCCTCTAATCCAGTCATGATCCAATACTTTAGGCATCACATCTATCAAGTGACTTCGAGACTAAAAATATTAACCAAGTGTTACTCAAACAAAAACATTTTTTGTTCTTGAAATCTAATCGTTTCAAGAACAAAAATTGAAATCTAATCATGAACAACAATTGTCTACCGAAAGCGAAGACAACTCTAAACCCAATAAACATAGAAACATAGTTGTTAACTCGTGACTCGAAATCTCGATTTTTGAATCGTGACTCGACTCGAATCGTAAGAGCCACTATTTTACAATAAATATATATACTTATTGTTATTTGAAATTTTTGTTATCAAAATAAGTAAACAAGGTGAGAGTTGATAGTGAAGTTGATGACCGCAATCAATACAAAAACTCAATTTAAACTTTTTCTAATTTATCATTTTATTTTTTGTATTACATTATACTAAAAGTTTGTCTAATTTTCTGAGTCGTAAGAGTCGTACACGACTACACGACTCGGAAAAGTTATAGACGACTCGGAAGAGTCAATAAACGACTCGTAAAAGTCAAAGTTATTTAAGAGTCGGAGTCCGAGTCACTTCCTTTTTTAAATTTTTGACTCGACTCGTACAAGTCGACTCGTGACTCGTAAGAGGCTAACAGCTCAAAACAACGATTAATTTTTATCATATGATCTTAACTTTAAATTACCAAAATCGAAGGATTCTTATTATAGGCATTTATCAAATCAAATTCACATATATCCATTTACTTTGTCAGCCATAACATTTATAAAAATATACCTCAAGTTCACATGGCACATAAAATGATAAAAGTAAAAGAGGCATAAAAACTTCACATGGGATTAAATCCATATTCTCTTTCACTTTCTTTTTAACCCTAACTAAAGCTGATCAATGGTTTTATTTCTAGTAATAAAGTAAGATACCTTCTAACTTTATCTCTTGAAAATCAAACAATCCCCATCTCATTCTCATTACCTCCTAAAAAGATGATTCAAAAGTTCATTTCGGAATCGCAACAAAATCGCCAAGTTCTGATCTGGACTTGTAATAAGCTCGTACAATCGATACCATGACCCTAGCCCAGATCAAAACTTAAGTGGCCAGTAAGTAATGTAGAAAGAAATAAAAGAAGAAAAAAAAAACACTTAATTTTAAATCAAGATGAAATTAATTAATCAAATTAGCATTGTCAAAGTTGTAAAGAAAAAATGGTAAAAGGATCTTATACACAAAAAGATCCTAATCGATTCCAGTCAACTCAGGGATAGAAATGGGAATCTACGGTATCTACCGCCTATAAGGACTCCATGAACATACAAACACTTGCACATGTGACCGGACCTATCTTTCTTTCTTTCTTTTTTCTTTTTTTTTATTTAAAATTTTTTATACGCGAAGAAATGTAAACACTTTCCTGATCATCATCCTCTTGTTCTCATAATTGTAATGCTCCCTTTGCCGCCTTCTGTGCGGATTTTGGTTTTACCAACAATGGGCTTCCCTGAGAATGCGGATGTAGGGTATTCTATTGTGGGATCTTCATAAGAATTCTTGGATTTTGATGGTGGTGGGGTGTGTATCTTCTGATTTATGTCTTTAAGAGTAACTGCTCCTTGCACACCGCATGGTTTTACAAATGCAAATGGAAGAACAACTGATGAAGTCATCTTTGTGGGTGTCTTAATAAAAGACTTTTTCCCTGAGTAGTACACGAACACAAAGGTTAATTTAGCGCAGTTTTATGTTGAATGGCGCATGCATTGGTCTTCTTCGTCTTTTATTGACGCAGATCAGTGTCATATACTTAGGATTAGATTCAGGGGATATTTTTCTAGTAAGTGCTAAATGGTGCTTTTTTTGTAGGTTTACCTGTTTAAAATTTATATATATGTTGGTTCCCTGAGTAGTACACGAACACAAAGGTTAATTTAGGCAGTTTTATGTTGAATGGTGCATGCATTGGTCTTCTTCGTCTTTTATTGACGATTTGACGGGCGGATCAGTGTCATATACTTAGGATTAGATTCAGGGGATATTTTTCTAGTAAAATGGCTAGTGTTGATGCATAAGGAATGTAACTTATTCTATAATTGAACAACCAAAGGGAAACAGGAAATCAGGGAAGACAAACCTTTAAAAATGACGTTTTGACGGATAGGAGTGTGGCGTCCTTGAATCATATTACCTCTGTTCTCGGGTTGTGAACTATTCGAATCTATAATAACAGTTATATATAATATATTTAGGAAAAAACAAGAAAAAAAAAACAAATACAAAAAAATACAAGTTTAAACGTTAGAAGATGCACTACCTTTAAGATTGATCTGCATATTGGATGTCCCAGATAAACTCCTATATAAAAGTACTGAATTAAGCCAATTTCTTTTGTAGATAAAGACATCAAACTATAACATAACTCAAAAGATACATACATATCATCAGGACTAAAATGCATCCCTGAGTCATTTACTAGGCAATCTGCCAGCCAACCTTCTGAAGATTGTTCCAAACCATCATGACCAGATGCAGATGTAGACATATCATCTGGAAACACAATTATTTTAGTCCAAATTAACTTTCTTGTATTATTACTCACTACTCAGAAGTTAAAGTCATACCAGCAAATCCAGACACCCATTGTGCCATATCAGAAAAAGCCCCATCCAAAGAGTCTTCCCTCTCCTAAACAAAGCAGCAAAACAGTAGTAGTTAAGCATAGGCTGCACGCAGTCGAGCTTTTATTGAGTTATTTAAGCTTGGTATCGACAGGAGCTCATTCGAGTGGAACTTTTGTCAAGGTAGAGTACAAATCACAAGCTCAAAACATATGACGAGCTGAGCTTGAAGTTATAAGAGATCCAATAAAATAATACTGCATATGTAAAATAACGGGTCGAATTTTATCAAGTTATTCAAGCTCCAACTCAAGTTCGAGCTATATTGAGCTCTCCAATCGAGCTAGTTTAATTTGCTAATGGTTCTTTCATTAATATTTCAAGCTATTTGACCTTGAATATCCTCGAGCCAAGCTCAAGATTGCATCCTGAAGGCTTGTCCAGCTATCAGGTCAAGTTCGAGCTTACTCTAAGGTAGTTGATTTGAGCTCAAGCCCTATCTATGTTGAGTTTGAGCTCAGCTCGTTTGCAGCCCTTAATTAAGCACAACTAACTACAACTATTATTAACTTTCTGAGTTACAATTCACACAAAACGAAAGAATAAGAATATGCAGCATTGATACCAACCTTCGACTTTAAAAAGGTGGATGAGAAATCCTCATCACAAAGCGGAAGAACTTCTTCATCAAAATGCAGCATTCGGCGTCTCTTTGATTGGGATGACGCCTCCCTGCACACCTCCTTTCCCTTGTTCACATTTTCTGCTTAAACAATTGTATCAGATAACAATTAACAAGAATAATATCTACAACTAAAACATAATTACATCCCCTGTAACAAAATTACAAACCATTGTCGGTTACTTGATAAGCCAAATCCCCACAAGACTTCGCTGGAGTCGTTTCATTAAACACGTAAGAAAGATCATCATCATTCTCACTTACATTGTTCCAAAGACTATTAGGTACATCTGTTTATAATTCATAATAACCAAATCAACATTAATTTAGTGCCCACCAACAATTTGATGATTAAACGTGTACAAAATGAATCATGAGTCTCACCTAGCTGCAAACCGTAATCTTCGCCTTTCCAATCCCACATCTCATCACTACAATTCATACAAAACCAAAAAAAAATTGACAATAATTAAAAACATCACATTATAAGGTACTCATACTCAACAAAACATCAAACACCTTAAATTCATGTAAAATCATTTCACAATAAGAGTTTTGATTAAATAAAAATTTTAATTGAAAACTAAGCACAAAGTATCCTAAATTGAAGACATTAAAATAGCAATTAATACCTTGATTTACAGTATAAATTACTCGTATATCATTTTTATGCAAGGGGGAATGCATACATTTAGTGCTGGATCTATCACAAGGAAACATAAATCTCAATTTAAAGCTGAAAAAATCACCATTAAAACAAACCTATAATCATAATCTATCCGTCACTAAACACAGTAATCACTTGACTAACAAGCAAATCATATATTAAATCATTCCAATTACTCCACCGATTTAAGTTGACCAAAAATTCATCATCAATGGCCGCCTTAAATTAATTACTCAATTAATTAAAAAAAAAATACAGGATCCACCTCTAACAACATTTCACTCGCCTCAATTACATCTCAAATCAATCAAAAATCACTTGCAAAAACATATATACATACATATATACAAAAATCATTTCAATATTCCTAAAATTAATGAAATGAAGCTAACCGCAAGTGCTGAAATCTCAAATCACCACAAAATTGAATCAATCGACCTACATTTATTATACGCATACACACAGAATACAAAAGGAGCAGTAGCACGTACTTGTCGTGATTGTTGCTGTTGTTGTGGTCCATAAAATTAAATGAATAGTCAAATCTGCAAGCAGATGAATCGAATCAAAACATTACATACAGTTTTATGCATCTATCTCTATAATCTATAATAATTTATAAAATATGAACTAGCCGTTGAGAAAATAAGGATTAAAAGTACGGAACATACATACAATTAGTAAATGGAAAATGCGAAGAAGACGAATAGAATTTGTGTTGAGAAATGTGTAAAACCGCCGGTTCTCACGCACCTATAGATATAGATGTGTATATATATGTATACAGTTTTTGATAAGTGTGTGTGTTTTGTGGTGTAATTAGTGTGTGTGTGGGGTTTAGAGAGAGGCTATTTATGAGCACATGAGTGATCTGAATCGGTAAACACCATGGGAGAATAGTCTCAGGGCTTTGAGGACTTTTTTTTTGTTTTTGTTACTTTTTTTTTACTTTTTAACGGATAACAAATTCTTTCTTTTTATTAAATATAAAATATTTTAATTAATTAAATATTTAATAAATATTAAGTATAGAATACATTTTTTATGAGTTTTTGGAAAGGAAAAAGTGGAAACGTGTTTAATTTGTAGTATGATTTTAGGTAACTAATTGTGCATGGAAATAGCAAGCACCTGTTAATTTTTTTATAACTTTTATTAGATTAGATGGAAATTAATTGAAATGGGATTATGTAACGTATAAATAGGCAGATTTTTTAAAAGCAGAATTGAAGGAAAGTATGCTGCTTTTTATATAGTTTGCTTTTTTATATTTTGACTTGTATGATACAAGGTTGTAATCAAACAGTTTTAGGTTTTAATATATAATAAATAAATTAATAATAAAAGGTTATGGAAATTCATTGATTAATTAAGTTTTTAAGAGTTATTACTATTTTTTTTTAAATGATATTTAAAAGTCATGTGAAATTATTCTAAAATAAAGAGACAGTATTAAAATGTCGAAACATTATATGTATTTAAAGCAAGGCAAATTGAATTAATGTAAAAATATGTCTTTATTCATACGGGGTATTAACTTTTTGAACAGTTAATATGAATTAATAGGATTGTGTATTATTGTTATATTATTAATTATAATATTACTATTATTATTAATTATTATATTATTAATTATTATTATTATTATTATTATTATTATTATTATTATTATTATTAATATTGATATTTTCAATAAGTTGGTCATATGCTGAAAGTAAAAAGTACATTTAATTCCCATATCAGTGAATGTGTGATCAAATCCGATATATTGGTCATTAAGTTTTTTTTTAAAAAAAATTATAAAACCTAAAGTAATTATTGTGATTTATATTAGACGAGTATTTGAGACCAAATACTTCTGATTATAATTTTGTGTGTTAAAATAGTTCAAATTTTCATTTAAAATTGTTTTGATAAGACTGAGTAAATAAATAACATCTAATCATTTCTAGCTTCTTTTATGTAATAGCAAACAAGTTGTAGCTTTAATCAACTTATTGTTATTTTTATTGTAGGTTAGATTTTTTGGTAGTTATGTGAAAATAACTTTGTAAACGTCCTATAGTTATTTTTATTAAAAATAATAATAATGATAATAATAATAATAGTAATAATAATTATAATAATAATAATAATAATAATAATAATAATAAAATAAGAATAATAATAATAAAACTTCTTCCACATATCATAATAGCATTATAAGTACCTCTAGTTGGGATAGAATTAAGTAATTAATTATAACCATTATTTTCTGCCAAGTGCTAATCCTTTATTCTTGCGGATGTGGTCAACAATTTCAAATTGTTGTATTTATCTAACTCCTTTTTTATGGGTACTAGTATTTAATGATTTTCTCATTTTTCAAATCATATAACCATGTTAACCCCCGCTAGGGTTTTAGCTTTTTAGGTGTAGGCTTATGGGCTTATGGCTAACGTTGTAGGGTGATTGGTTTGAATATGCCCAGAGCTGAGAGTGTGCGGGATGTGCGACTGTACATAGTCTCTATTTTTTGAGGGCCCTCAAAAACTTTAGAGTTTTAGGTTTAATTTAAAATCAATTTTAGAATAATTATATCAAGCTAAACGATATCATGGAACTATAAACTAGCAATTGAAGATCCATTTGAAAACAAAGCTTAAATATATTGATTTTAATGGAGATAGTGTCGACTTGCAAGTGAATTTTGTGTGGAAGATGAACTTTTTTATTATTTTCATTTAAAGGCCCTCATCTATTATTTAATGTTTTGTTTTAACTCCTAAATTTAATAGTTTTTCACTTCAATCCTAATTATAAATATCTAAAAAATGTCATATTTTGAAGTAACCTCATGTATCACTATAACTGTATTTTTCAAAACTATAAGTCCGAGTTTGCATATCGACTATTACCAATATCAATGTTTGGCAAAAATTTCATAATTCCAAATCCTTTTATAAAACACACATTTAAAGTTTAGGTTATACAATATGTATTGTGTTACGAAACTCATATTTTTTAGTTCTATACTAGTTAATTTTTCGTGTGAAGGGGCCTAGTTTTCGATGGTGGCACAGGGCCCCTGAAAACAGCGGGTTGGATCTGGGTTTGAATATGGGTTTCACTATGAGTATAGGAATGGGTATGGATTTTCCAAACCCACAATCTCACTTGGATTTGGCATATGCCCAATTTTAGGGGTTTGCTTTCTAATTTTCATTACCAAATCAATTAAACAAACATTCACAATCACACTCATTTCTATTCCCTACCTTCAAAACTCACAATCCAAACACACCTTGAATATATATCATACGTGGATGTAAGAGCACTCCATCAAGGACTGAAACTGACTGGTCAATTTGTGTCACCTCAGCGCCACGTCAACTTTTTATGAAATTAGCTGAAACTGACTGATAACTGGCATCAGTGACTGGTCACTTTACTTTTTCTGGGACCTATCGACAAGCGGTCAGAAAGTCGGATGCCCGACGGGTTGAACCGCCGGAACCAAACCGATAAGTCGTGCCATTAGTGTCTGCTCCATCGGTTGAAACCGAAAACCAACTGATAATGCTGTTTAAAGTGCTCTAAATATAATGATCGTGTAAAAATGAATTTCATGCATGAAAATTGAGAAATTATACAATCATTGTAATATTGATGTACTAATCATAGTAGATCTTTAAAATTGCTTAATACAAAAAGGAAAGAAATCATGAAAAACGTACCAATACATACATGTTTATTAAGCATTCAAGTGGGAAAGAAAATTGAATAAGCCAATTACCTACATACCCCGAATTACGAATATATACATTTGTCCCATCTCAAAACTTTTAACCCTCAACTTCATTGTTAGAAAGGTATCACGATATCGCTAAAAAGACAATTCAATTAAGTACGTATAAAATATTGGAGCCAGATAATGAGATATTGGCACGTATAAAATATTAAACAACTTAACCCACATGTTAACAAGAATAAACAATATCTATGATTTAAATTACTTTATACAATGACTATCCTTTTGTTTTTCGAGTAATTGGAGCCAGATAATGAGATATTAGCGTCTAAAAGGAATATAGAACTATATATCTACAAGGTACTTTTTATTGTCTACAAGTGTTACTTCATACTAATATACTAAATCATGATTCGTATTTTTTTGTAGGCTGTTATTTAATCAACACATGTGAATTTGTATAATCGTATCACAATCTTCTTTGATTACTAATGGTCTAATAATGTATTTGTATATATTGAGGAGCTCATCAACTAATTTGTTATGAATTCGTGACTTAACTATGTTAGTTTGCACATGCTTATCGTGATTTTACGTACTATCTGGGTCTTAATTATGTATGTCGTTTTAAAAAAATAAAATAAAAGAAAGTTGAGCAAACATTTAGTTCCAAATACCTTTGATATAGATATAGTATATATATATATATATACAAACAAAAGGTAAATTATACACAAGATGACACAAGGGAACGATGAGGAAGAAATGAATGAAAAACTAATATAATGTGGTTATTATCCCTTGAAGTCATACAACCAAATTTCTCCCATTAAATAGGCATTCATTGAATTTTAGTTAGTTTCCTTACCCACCCTTTTATTTCGAATTTGTTATTGACTTGTTTTCTCAATGGAATGAAATGAAATGAAAGGTGCATGCAATGTATGATCACATCATAAACCTAATGAGATCTCTTTTTGCATATGAACATATGTGTACTGTTAGGTATAACAAACAATAATATCAGTATTTAATGACATTTATTACATTTCCCACAAATTTACAGTTAAAAAAAAACACAAGATAAGGAAAATTACAAGGTTACGTTTTGTTTGCTTAAGAAATTACCGTGGGTATGGAAGTGATAGTGATATGGAATAGGAGTGGGAATCATCTCCAAACTCATCTTCTTGTTTGAATTTAAAAAATCTTCATTTTAAAGGTTTCATTTTCAATTTTAAAATTCACCCTCTTTAAACAAACATAATGCATCATTCCCCCTCATTCTCATTATCATTCTCATACACTAAAATCCCCAATCCAAACACAACCTAATATATAGTGTGGGAACCAAGAGGGAAGCAAAAATTGAGAAAAGTAGGAAAGCTATATATTCATTTACGATTAATGATAATCAAACTTAAAAAAACATATGTTTATCAATAAATATTAATTAAAACTGATATTATAACTACTAATAGTCATCTATATACTATTTTTATAACTTATAATTATCATATGATGAATATTAAGTGAATTCGCTAACATCATTATTGATGAATATTAACCAAAGTGCATATTATCAATTTATAATTATTTCTTTTATTCGTTAACATTCATTCACGATGATTGATAATCAAAACGTAAATAAAAATATGTTTAATAATAAATATTAATCAAAATCAATGTTATAACTACTAATATTCATCAATAACTATTTTTTATAACTTGTAATATCATACGATAAATAATGATGGAATTCGCTAACATTCATTGATGAAGAATGTGTAGCTTCCCTACTTCTTCGAAAAATAGTGCATCCCTATGTATAAAATAAAAACGATAAAAATGATCTCAATCTGTATTCAAAATTTTTTTAGTTGTGAACTAAATTTTTATTTTTTGGTTTTACATACGCTTTTTATTGTGAACCCTTATAATTTTATTTTTTGTTTTTCAAAAAGTTTCCATTGTGAACCTTTATTTTTTTTTTCTTCACAAAAATTTAGAAAAATTTTTAACTGTGAAGTTTTTAACTTCACAATTCATAAATTTATGTGAAGCTAACAAAAATAAGTTTCACATTAAAAAATTAAGTGTGAAGAAAAAAAATTCAACTTTACACTTAATTAAATTGTGAAGTTCAACTGTATTCACCGTTTTTATTTTATCTCCACCATTTTTTATATGTATTTTTGATCCACAGGCTGGGATTTGTTTTCACCAATTTTATTTATCCTCTTGTTTTTACAATATCATACATACATATATATACATACATACATACATATATATACATACATACATACATATATATATATACATATGTAGTCCGGATCTAGAAGGAAACACTATTTTCTGCGAAAGTAGAGAAGCTACACATTCATCAACGATGAATGTTAACGAATTCTTTTAATATTCATCATATGATATTATAGGTTATAAAAAATAGTTTATTGATGAATATTAGTAGTTATAACAACGATTTTGATTAATATTTATTGGTAAAAATATGTTTTTATACGTTTTGATTATCATTCATTGTGAACGAATTTTAACGAATAATTTTTCAAAGAAACTGAGACTATCCACTTCGGTTAACATTCATTAATGATAAATGTTAGAAAATTCTCTTAATATTCATCATATGAGATTATAAGTTATATTAAGTAGTTTATCTATGAATATTAATATTTTAGTAGGTATAACATCGATTTTAATTAATATTTCTTGATAAAAATATGTTTTTTTACGTTTAATTATCATTAATCGCGAATGAATGGTTAGCTTTCATACTTCACTCAAAAAATTATTTGCCTCTTGATCCCTACCATATATATATATATATATATATATATATATATATATATATATATATATATATATAGAGAGAGAGAGAGAGAGAGAGAGATAGAGAGAGAGATTCTGTTAGAACTAACAGTTAGTTAGAACTAGATGCAAATACAAAATACATTTAATAATCTCTAATTATTTTGTTTAAAATTATATGTATTTTGTATGTTGCATCTAGTTCTCATTCTTATCATCAAAGGATCCTATATATATATATATATATATATATATATATATATATATATATATATATATATATATATATATATATATATATATATATATTATGAATATAGGTATGAAAACACAAGGCTTACAACCTTATAGGTATATAAACTAAATGCTTTTCATAACACCAACATACTTGTTGATGCATCCAATTGTCTAAACGCATATCCTGTTGTTTCCTAAATGATAATATGATGTCACTTTTCCAAAAGAAATATGATGTCACAGGAAGAAAAAAAAAAAAAAAAAAAATTGTACCACTAATTCAGTGATATATTATTATGTTATGTAAAGGATGTGTTTCTGTATGTATACTTAAATTTAGATTAGAAACCAATTTTCAATTTGTATAATTATTCAATTCATGTTAACCTTAATTTGAAAAATCATGTTCTATCGAGAAAAAGAAGATATATATAGGGTTCGGATTCAAAGGGAAACACTATTTTCTGGAGAAGAGAGAATCTTATCTATGTATATTTATCATCATATGATATTATAAGTTATAAAAAGTAGTTTATCTATGAATATAAGTAGGTATAACATCGGTTTTGATTAATATTTTTTGATAAAAATAAGTTTTTTTACGTTTGATTATCATTTATCGCGAATGAATTGTTAGATTTTCTACTTCTCTCAAAAAATTGCTTTCCTTTTGATCCATACCATATATATATACACACACACGTGTATATATATGAGTCTCATAACTTTTAGGGAAATAAATTGCCTAATGTACAGTATAATAACTTATTATATGAGAGAAAATACATGTCGGATAATGTGAATTGAAAAACCTCATCTATTTATTCGTTTATTGATATATTACGTCACAATAGAGGATATATGTAGTGAAAACTTGTGTTATTAAAGGTTTTTCTATTCTCCAAACTAAACCTTTGATTGTTTCTCAATACACGCATCAGTTATATGACGTTAGGTATTAATGAATTCATGAAATTCGTGTATGTATAGATAGAACTACCCTGTATTTTGTAAGACTTGAATCATGCTGGTATATGCAGAGCTGGTCCTGGAATTTAGCAGGCCGTACGACGGCTTATGACATCAACCATAGAGAGGGCATCAATTGTTTCATGGATGGATTTGAGCATATGTGGATCTGAAATTTGATTGTATATTTAAACCGATTTTTAAAGTCGTAATCAAGTTATATGATATTTTGAGATAGAGTAAATTTCATAAATGGTCCCTATGATTTATACCGATTTACGAAAAATCGTCCATATACTTATTTTTTCACCTTTTCAGTCCAATAAATTTATGTTTGTTCAAAAATGGTCCCTGCTCCACCTAAAATGACTAAAATACCTTTTTCTCTTTGACATTTCCGGATAGTAGGATCTAAACGGGTAAAGGGTACTTTAGTCATTTTAGGTAGGTGGGGGACTATTTTCGGGCAAAATGTAAATTTATTGAACTGAACAAGTGAAAAAAAAGTATAGGGACTGTTTTCGTAAATCATCGTAAACCACAGGGACCACTTATGAAATTTACTCTTTAAGATAAATAAAGTACTTGTTTTATGTTTGTTAATGTCATGAAAAAACATCTTAAAAGCTCTTAGAAATGTTAAGTATGCTTAATTCGTATGCTTATATATATGTTTAAAGATATCATTAGTAGACATAAAAATTATATCAGTAAATAAGTAAAATGTAACGACACATTCATGATAAGGATTATATATACTTTTTAGATGTATATTTGGGTAATGTTTTGAAGGTTAATTAAATTTTGAGAAGAATTCAAGGGCAAACGATCTCATTCGTTGATTTCTAGACATATTTTTAAGTATATATATATATATATATATATATATATATATATATATATATAGGGTTTGACTAACTTTGTGTTAAGGACATAAATTAAGAGTTCTAATGAACATCAATTAAAGCTTAAAATTTCATAAATATTCAAAATTTTAATTAATATAAAATTATATATGGAAATTAAAGAGTTTGCGGGGTACTGTTGTAAAATTAAAGTGTTTATTAAATGAAAATATTAACTTAACTGAAAACTTTGAATGTATTTAACGATCACAAACTTATGCTCTTATAACAAAAAGTTAATCAAACTCGTATAACAAATATTCAAAGCTCTTTACCAAAAGGAACATATTTTTTTAATTAATGTTCATTAAACACTCTTAACTTATATAAGTTAGCCAAACCCTTATACGCTTCATTTTAGCCGGGACTTGATATATGTTAATAAAAGTTAAAGGGCTTAGATACTATTCACCAAAATATGTGGTAGCGATTTGTATTTAGACGTACGTAATTTGGCGCGTGGTAAAAGATCACTCAGAACTTATACTCAACTGATGCGCACTCCTGATTGGTTGTCAGGTGACATGTCAACGGATGTATAACACGTGTCATGCAATATGAATGAATGGTAGGTAGACAGCTTGAGCTGTATTAATTAACCAAACAATGGAACGTAGATTTCATTTATTTAGAAATGGTAAATTTCTTTATTATTTTTATTTTCTTTCTCGCAAGTAACAATTAAATTATACGGTTTAGACCACCTCCAGTCGTGACTTACAATCGTATACGACCTGTCAGTTTGTCACTACGATTGGTCCACAACTGCAAAAGATACAGTCATAACTAACCTCAACTGCAATATGAATCCTACTGTTTGCTTCAATTTTTTTTTTTTCTTAAAAAACAATTAGTGTTAATTAAATAGAACACCACATTAATTAAATAAAAACTACACTAAGTTTCATAAAACCATTTCATTAAGTTACATAAAAATATATTTATTAAATATTACATTTTTAAATCAAAAATTAATAAAGTGTACCCGATAAAATCAACTTTGAATATTATTTGTTATCTGAGTTGATCTAAAAGCCAACTTTTTTAACATTAATATGTTTTTATTTATTTTAGAGTTTTGTTACTACTTTTTGCCCCATTCTTGCAACAACAACAAACATCATCAACAACATCACAAGGGGAAATAAAAATTTTAAAGGAAAAGAAAAAATCGCATGAGGCTCGCCTATATTCACACCCGTCACCACCTTCACGACAGGACACCACCACGTGCCACTTTTAGTGGATCTCGACTGTCGTCAGGCCACGACTGGTCCTACAACGAGACCACTTTCGAATATCAACAATTAAGGTTATCCTCCAAATCTTTTTTACAAAAATTTGTCATTTAAGTTTCTCCAAAACTTGTAACTGTTAAAATTAAGGGAATGCTAACAAAAACCTAAAGGGCTTTCGATAAGAAAAATTAGGTCTCATGAATACCCTCGAAGTTTCCTTAATAATTTAAAATCTCATTTAATACATATTATTTGAAAGAAAAATTCGAGTGCATGCAAAATTAAAGTTATTTAGATGCAATTGTGAATTTAAAAAGAATGTTTAACTTTAATCTAACACATATTTTTTATATATTGAAATTCCTAAGAGCGTTCTTTAGAATAGCTATACAAAATAAAACAACAAAAATAAAAGTAATTTTGGATATCTAAAATACCTGATAATTTTAAAAGTTTGCTATCTAAATCCCAATAAAATCTAAGAGAGGATGGAATATAAGAATTTTCAGATACTTTCTAATCGAGTTTTCAAACTTTCGATTTACGGATTTGAATACATATATTTTTTGAATGTAATCAACTAAGGTCTGACATTCGAAGTGTGTATCCAGCTACTCGGTCTTATATTGTGTGTAAGAAATTTGTTATTTTGATGGTACTTTCACTGGCGTGTCATCTATATAATTTACTGGTGTGTCATCTATGTAAATTGTCACAACACCAAAATATACAAAATGTATCAAAATAACAAGTTTTTTTACATACAATAAATACCCGGGTAATTCAATACATATTACAAATATCATATCTTAGTTGATTACATATTTAAATACTTATTCCTAAAGTCAAACCTCCTTGCAGTGTTTGAGATGGGGATATTCACATAGCATGGTAAGTAAGGTTTATATGTTTGATTACGAGGGACGATTAATACCAACAATATTGTCCTAATTAATTATTAATTTTATAGTATAAGAGATAAAAGTGTTCTAAACAACTTTTTATTTTTTAAAAAGGAGCAATTCTAAAAAGAAATGATTGTTATAAGGAACATTTTACTTTCTTCAAGAAAATAAAAAGTTACTTACGAAAAAAAAGAATTTTTTTTTATATAAAAAAAACTCGTCAAAATCACCTCCCAATCCTAAAACCTAACCTACATGTTATGTACAATCACAAAATCTACGAATATAATACTCAATGTCTCAAGTGATATTTGTACTCACAGTCTTTTAATTGATGGGTTGCTCTCGTACCACCGGATCAAATTGTTTTGATATACAAACACGTAAGTTGTCCAATTCTCATTTTTTGTTGTTAATACTGTTGACATATAAGTTGTCCAATTCTTATCAAGTACTAGACGACGAAAATTGCACACAAATATTCAAATATAATATGACTAAAAATATCATTGATAACGGTCACACCTTATTTTTTTTATACCCTTAAAAAACTAATATATACAAGCCATTGATCAAATATTCTATTAGTGATAATATGACAATCCAACTAAAGTCGTGACACTTTAATATATAAACCTTGTTATTAGATTTTGACTGACTTGATCTTAAAGATTCTATTATTACAAGCAAAACGTGACAGGGTACTAGAAAACATGATCAACGACAGTTTTACGGTTTTATGTTGACCTTAGAGATGTTAAATTAGATCTTAAACTAGTAATTTCATTACGTTGATATGTATCGAGTTTGTTGATTTGATTAACCTAACACTTACTAGAAAAATGAAAAACATTTTAACTCACGATACCTCGATCAGATCACTCACGATACCTCACTCACGATACCTCGATCAGATCGCGTGCATTTGATATAAAAAAGAAAAAACACCTCTTCCCGTGTAACTTAGAAATGGAAAAACCTCAGACCATTTACTTGTTTATAATAGTTTCAACGTCAAATGAGTAATGAGTTTAACTCAAATTATACTAACGGATCATATAAATAAAATTGAAATATTTAGCTAAACTTATTGAAGTGAATGGGTTAGAACTTAGAAGTTCCCCATTTCATACCCACAATTCCACAAAAAATGTCAATGGACCAAAAAAAGCCCAACCTTTAGTGGGCGGCCCAAGAAACAAACAAAAACTTGATTTAGCTCATTAACACACTTTTTAGTTTTTACACAATTATAGGAATTATTTAATACTCATTGATTTCTGATATCATGTTTGTTTTACACTTGTATTAAAGCAGAGGAACCATGAAATACTTTTAAGATGGTTGTAACACCAGAAATAATTAAATTAATCAAAGGTTATGAGGAGAACAAAATGTTTATTTCATTACAGGGATGCAATGTATAAGCACCAAGCCACCAAGTATATATGGTACAACTACAACGGCACGTAGCACATCTACTGTCTATGTAATTTGCTTACAATTTTGGTCTTGATGTTATCTGCATTTCTTGCAAGCAGCAGGTAGAATTGTCTCTCCTTCCCTCGTCCGTTTCATATTTACACCGAGAAACTGCACGGGAGCCGTGCTTTGGAAAGGGTTTCAGAACAGTTATGTTCTTTAATTTGCATACCTAAAAGTCACATTCAACAAAGGCCTTGTGAAAAACCAACAAAATGCAGGTTTCCGTTTAACTTTTAGTCAAGAAGTGACAAAATGGGCGGGTCAGGTAGGTGAATAACATGTCAAATGGGTAACTTCTGTGGGCTTTTAAAAATATTCTGTGTCGTAAAAGTGATCACAAGATATATTATTACAATGACAATATTATTTTCTGAAAAAAGAGTTATGACGTTGTATGCATAGAAAGTATACTATGGAAGACTTTTGACCCGTTTGACCCATTTGATCTTTTCATTTTGAGAAAATTACACAAATCATCCTTTAAGTTTATCTCGAATTTCACTAGCAGTCCTTTACAAAATTTTAATACACCAATCATCCTTTATTTTGAAACTTCTTACGCTAATAGTCCTTTAGACTAACGATCGTTAACTCTTCGTTAAAAAGGACCACGTGTGATATTTTTTTTATTCTTTTAACTTTTTGAGTAACATATAAATTATAAAATCTAAATTATGTATATACACATTATTAAGTGGACAAAACATGATTTCATCTTCCCCATAGCACTTGGTAAATTCATCATCAAATTCAGTCATCTTCTGCACTAAAACATCAATTCAGTCATCTTCCCCATATGGTGGTCCACTTAATAACGTATCTATACATATTTTAGATCTTATAATTTATATTTTACTCAAAAAATTAAAAGAACAAAAAAATATCACACGTGGTCCTTTTTAACGGAGAGTTAACGCTCGTTAGTTTAAAGGACTATTAGCGTAACAAGTTTCAAAGAAAGGTTAATTGGTGTAATTAAATTTATAAACGACTGCCAGTGAAATTTGAGGTAAACTTAAAGGATGATTTGTGTAATTTTCTCTTTTATTTTTTAACCACATTTTTTTTATTTGACCTGTTAGAGTAAAAAGGGTCTAGACTGTCACCACTCACTATTATTTATGAGCTTGCTTCAGCACCGAATAGCATACCTGGTTCGTTGTCTACTTTTAACCTCTTCAAAGAAGAACTCGGATCATCTTGCTTTCTCTTCAAGCTAAAGGGAATACTTACAAACGGTCTACCATTTCCCCTATTAACATCTACAAAGATAACCAACATTTACCCTCATTTCAACCCATCTAAGATAATAGCAAAAACAAGCAAACAGATTTACAAATTTAATTAATTACCAAGATCATTGAACTTCGTTTTCTTGCTCGAGTTTGACTCCTCAAGCTGAGGTCTCGTCCTGGGAATCACATTTTCTGAATCATGAACTCCTGGAAAATCACAAATTAGCGTAAGAAAATTGCACCATGATCATTAGTCTTGTACTTCTCTACGTTGTACAACATTATAATTACTTAGAACTTGTATCATAAAAGTCAAGTAATTTAAATTCAAAAACAACCTAGTAATTACTATTAAAGTTTTAATTTTTAAGTATAATGTATGCACTTCATCAACACCTTTCTCGAGTTGTAACTGATTTTTCCTGCCTACTTAAGACATCCTTGAGGTAATATAATTCCTCCTTATACATTCTTAAAAGTGCGTATTTTGTCTAGCGCCCACTTATATTGCGACGAAGGGAGTATCTACTTTGACCTTTTCAAGTCAAACTTATACTTTGACTTACTTAGTTACTTATATTTTCAACAAAGTTGAGAGCTAGAACTACCACTATTAGCATTTCCACAAATTACCGTTTTAGACTGTTACAAAATCCATATACATTAAGAACAGAACCCTATCTAGTTTAGTAGTTTGATCTAAGATGTCACAGACTCACAGTTAATCCAATGACCTATTCATTAAATCACTTTCAATAAAATGAAGTCAATTAGCCTCCTTTTAAAAATTTCAATTTTATTTCATCTTACTCCGTATTACATTTTATCAAAAACTAGACAATGATGCCAGGCACTCAGGCTACACACACACACAATTAGGGCCCTAAACGAGTCTAGTCATGGATAAATTGCTAGATTTAAGATTGAACCAACTTACAAAAAAATGATACCCATAACATCTATGTCAACTTTTTATTTGAATATATTCAATTCAAAACGACTCGCTTTCTAGATGATCCCTCTAGAAGAAGGCGGTAAGCTCGAGCTCAGTTCAACAAGAAATAGCTCAACGAGCCTAAAACACGGTCTCGAATACTCCAAAACATAATTGTTTTCTCTTCAATAACTAAAGTTATTTCAAATACAAGTATACAGATCACAACAATGTTATATATAACAATAAATTGTTTGACAATAATCTTGTACTTTCCCTCTCTCCACCGATGATTTTAACATATGCACCAATCATATTTCTAATCACATCTTTAGGCACGAGTTTTAGGACGTGTCATTTTTCTCTAAATCACAGCAAAACTTGACCATAGGTCAAAAATCCCTTTGAAATAAAGTCTAAAAACAATAACCTCTTACTACTACTCTCATTTACACATTCCAAATAATATGCATACTTACATTTACATATATAAACAAACACATTTACATCGATAGAGTGAGTAATATAAACAGGGTCCAGGCCTCCAGGGACTTACTTTTGGAACCGGGTTTAGATAGCTTGCCATCAACAATTAACGCTTGGGACCCACAATCTCCGGTTGAAAGTCCACGTAAGCTAAAAAACGATATTAACGATTTCCAGGTAACAGATGATGCAATAAGGTCAACACCTCTACTAATAAAATGACCGTTTAACTTCACCGTTGCAGGGTCCAACCCGAACGCGCGTGCAATAGAACCTAGATCAAGCCTCTGGTCGTCACGCGCCACCAGTTGCGCCACCTTTGATAACGCCGGGCAATATAGGTTTACTGTTCTTTTGGTTTCCGACATGTTTAAGCTTTTGTTAAGTTCTCAGGGGTTCTCGAAGTGTCTTGCAAAGAATCTGACCTATTTGATGATTTTTAAACTTTATATAGGGAGTGTATAAGTGCATATGGTGCTTGTACGGTACAACTTTGAGATGCGATATGAGTCGAGCTTTATCCAAACTTTAGCTTAAAAAGCGAGCTCGAAGTATATAGTGTGATATATAGTGTGTTATAAGAGGGTCGTTATGTTATCGACTTGAGTTTATTAGCTTATTTTTTTCGAAAGGTAACGACTCACACACACAATCATGAATATATGCATGTTCCACAAATATATATATATATATATATATATATATATATATATATATATATATATATATATATATGTCCGTCCCTGGACTTGAACTCACAACCTCATGATTGAAAGGTCACCTCGATACCGCTAGGCCAATGACCCTTTGGTGTTTATTAGCTTATTAAGTTCTCTTGAAACCCTTGATAATTATGTAAACATGACATGAAAAATGATTCGAAATTTGTATTTATTGAGACAGACAGATATTTATTCGCGGATATAGTATTCACTCATATACAAAATTATTTTAACCAAAATGTTTTAGAATACGTTGATTTAAGTTTTTCGTTACTTTTACTAACATGTCAAATCATATGAAAAAAATTAAATTTTATAAGAATTCGAAAATGTTTTGAGTTTTTTTATGTGTTTTTCACATAAGCATTTACAAAATTCAAGAACTTTTATTTTAAAAAAAGCAAACTATATATAAAGGTTTTTAGCTTTGTTTTCGTTTTATCATTATGCAAATTTAAATGTATCATTTTGAACTAATAAACTTTTATTTCGCTACTATAAAATTTTAAAATTGTATCTTATAACTTACACATTGAAATTTACGAGTATTTTTTAATCATACAAATGATGTAACATGTTAAGGGTCACAAATCTTAAAAGTTAGAGCTGATTATATTTGTTAAGGACAACTAATGAGTTCTAATTCTAGTCACATCTAATCATAGTAAATTATGATTAACGTGTGACATAGTAGTAAGGCGGTTTGATGTTTTTACAAGAGTTACAAAGTTTAAATTTTACATCGTGAGGTTGGTTTGAAAAATAGTAGAAAATGGTTACAATGATATCACACTTAAATCACGTATATATGAATAAAATAAGAAAACTCGAGAATAATACGAAGAGATAAAATCATCCATTTACCCATTTACCCGTTTCCCACACATCTAAAGTTAGTGCTACTAAATTCATTAACCTAAACCAAAAAGACAATAGACGGGGCAACCGATTTGTCAACAATACCCGAAAGCATAAAAAGAACGACCCGAATATAAATAACAACCCGACTGTATTAAATAATGACCCGATTGAAGCATCTATAATTCTATTCGATTAATTTTCCGATCCCTATTTTCCCCAATTTTCGAGCTGCATACGATTCTTATTACAATCATCACAGGGGGCTTTAGGGTTAGGGTTTAACATATATCGTTCTTCTATCTACGATTCCGTTAAATTTTATAAAAAATGTACGCTGATCGTGTGGATACTGCCCCCAGGAATTCAATTAAAGACCGTCTTAATGGAGGAACCCTAGAAAACTCCGGCCGCCGTAGACAATTTACCGGCAAGAGGTTTGTTTGTTTCTTTTGTATCTACTGTATCACTGGTTCTGTATTTATATTTCAATTTTATCTTTTAGTTGATAGTTTTTTTGAAAAATGGAACTAGGTTTACTGCTTATTGAGTTGAGATATAATGTGATCTTATTTACAGCTGAGTTTAGGTTAGTATGAAGATGTAAAATGATGTTTTTACATGTATATAATGCTAAAAAGGAGTTATTGGGCTCAGCGAGTCGAAATAGCAAACTTTGATGTGCGTAGTTATTTGGTTAGTTTTAGACTTGGTGAGCTACAAAAAAATGAACGGTGAATGTGTATGTTAACGGTCCCATAATATTGAGAGATGCAGTACGAAATATATTTGTGGAACTTGCAGGGTTTAGAATTGGAGTTATTCTATTTGAATGCGTGAAGTAGTGATTCTTTTGATGAAAATAGGCTTGAATAGTAATATAGTATGTTGTTACTGTACTGCATTTTTTTTATGGCATTGTGAGAAAAGGATATCTAAATGGTGGATATGTAACGTTGAATCCATAGTACGTTGTTTACATCCTATTTTTGCCTCTATTTTGAGCAAAATTTTGTGACTTTAACAGTTTGGGGAAATTGGAAGTTGTTAATGTCCACTTTGTTATGTGCAAGTAGTCTGGATAATAGAAATTCTCTTGACCGTTCAGGTTCAATTACAGTGACACTTCAGGTTTTTAGAGGGGTTTTCTTAATGGTACTGTGTAAGCTAGATGGAGGATAGTATTTAGCATATATGAACATGTGGAGATAGTGAGACACGATATGTGCAGGTAATGCATTAATAGTTATGTGGGGAAGCATTATATGCAAGTGTTTCGTCAGTATAAACTTAGATCCTTGAGTTTTTCTCCAAAGAAATTTGGTTTAGATCAAGATAACAACGTTAGGACAGGTGGGACGGTGTTACCTTTAAACAGGAAACTAGTGTTTTGAATAAATTATCGCTTGAGCTCCTGTCCCACTTCAATCAGTAAGGGCCGCTTAACCGGCTATCCAAGACTTAAGAGTAATGCATCCCTCACTTCTTCAATTGAAAACTAGCCGTTGATTTAAGCATTTCAAGAAGATACCAGTGTCTTGTCAACGATTCTGAGCTCTTGTTCATCAATAGACTTTTATTCAACTTGGAGGGAACCATTTCCAATATTTGAATTCTGAAAGTAGTGTCGTCAACACTACAAATGAAATTAGTCACTTAGAAAACATGATTGTATCGAAGTAACACAGTATCAACAAATTTGATTCTCATACATTTCAATAATATAAAATAAACCTCTTGTGCTTCCGCTTGATACTTGTTTTGGCAACTAAGTGCAAGAAGGTCACTCGACCACCTAGCTCTGTTTAACTCCATGGATTTAGGCAATGTGATTTATTTAAATTAAATTTTAGGCTGTGCCATCTTCTCTTTTTATTTCCTGTGGGCATTATTGCTTGTTTCCCGTAACTCTGTATGAAGGTCTTATGGGGCTGGGTTGTAAGCATAGCTACTATACTTTTAAAGCATGCCATCTAATGTTAGTTGAGGGTTTGCAGTTTAAATTCTAGACTTGTAATCTTGTAACCATTGGTACTATGTATTTCTCAATCTATATCATTGAACATTTTCTTCTGCGGAGAAAAATTAGCTGTCACTTGTGCTCTAGAGATAGTGTTCTACTTTTCTGTACTTCTAGGCATTTGTAGCCGTTTTAAGTGTATCAACCATCGTTCTTTCTATGAATTTTAGTTACTCATTGTTATATTTGTTTAGGACTTTGATCTTCTATGACTTGATAGAGAACATTTGCACCTTTGTCCTGTGAATTATACTTTTATGAATCACACTTCCAAGTAAGGGCAGAAGGGAGATTGTGTGGCTACTTCTTAATATACTTGAACTATTGACTTTCCTGCTACAGGCTGAGGCAAGATGATGATAAATGGGAGCACGATCTCTATGAACAAGCTGATCCACAAGTATCAAGTATGAGTTATTACGCCTTCACACTAAAGATTATTTTCTTTTCTGTAATGAAGGCTCACCTCCCTCAAACATTTACTTTATGTTTTATGGCTTTCTTAGATCACAGAGTTGGTGCCCTTGATCTTCGCTTGAAGCTCCAGAAGAAGAGTAATCAGCGGGGAACTCTTGGTGCAAAGGGATCTTTGTCAGGTGTAAGAGATCTGCGTGAAAAGCTATCCGGTATAACATATTCTCAACCAGCAGTAACAGCTCCGACAAAGCCAAAACCGGCACCAGATAGCAGTAAACCTGCTAGGAGAAGTGTTGTAACTGAAGTGCCTGCAGCAGAGACTAAAAAAGTTGCTAGCACTGTTTCTAAGAGAAGAAAGGTATGTTATTGCTTATGTCTCATTTTAACGTTAAAAGGTATGTCACTGCCTATGTCTCATTTTAATGAAGAAAAGGTTGCCACTTAATATTGGAAACACTCGGTACTCGCTATTTTTATGTTCTTTATTTAGAAGGTTGTAGTTCTGTTAATCAGAATTTGGTTCTCTGATACTTCAACTAATGATGGATTTGTGCACCTAGTTTTGTTTGGCGTATAATAAGTCATTGTTTTGTACATTGTAATAGTGTAATGCTGCAACTAAATAAAATTCATGAGGTCATACCAGTAATAATTCCTTAAAGATGATATTTCCTTTTTTTTTTTTTTTTTTCTTTTGCTATAATGATGGTTCTTTTTCTTAGCATTATGTCTCATGTGCAGGGTGAAACAGTTGACAGCTTCTTACAGGCTCTGGGTCTCGAAAAGTATTCGATTACATTTCAAGCGGAGGAAGTATGAAAATTCTAGAATAATTTCATCGAACCCATGGCTTGTAGAACCTGTACCAAGCTCTTATGCATCTTCATTCTTGCAGGTTGATATGACTGCCCTTCTACACATGACTGATGAAGATCTAAAGGCTATAGGAATCCCAATGGTAAGTTATGCTCTACAAGACTCGTTGACGGTTTGTCTGCTATATTTAGCTCTACTATTTATTTGTTCTGCATGCTATAATAAGTATCAGTTGATGACGGGATGCTATTAAAATAACAAAATGGAAATCAGCATTATAAATAGGCACACAGAGTGCTTAAAGTTCGTTACATATCCACTCATCCAGAAACTAAAGGTGGCAAGACGGGTGGGTCTGGTAATGTGTAGAAACTTTTTCAGTATAGGCCAGGTCAAATTGGGTTGACCTAAAAATACCCCGTCTGAATTAGTCTGTTTATAATGATTTAAAAAACACTGTAATCAAAATAATAATCAAGTCTGATTCATATAGTTTAAGAGGTGGATGCATAAAAAATAATCTTTGGGCTGTCTTCAACCCTTTTGACCCCTTCTCCTAAGAGAACATGTTTAAATTCTCAGCTTTTCAAATAGTAGGTTGCTCATTGCTTAAGGTGTTGAGGAGAAAATTGATTTTGAATTGTATGTGTACAACAAGAAGAAAAATGTATCATATTCTTTTGTTGGGATAAAGTCATAAAACACTAATTAAATGTAGTTAATCCTGAATTCTGGGGTATACTATGACGACCCATATAGTAGCAATTCTGATCAGCATTCTATAGGTATAAAGAAATGCAATTTTGTAGCCTGGTCTCCTGTGCCGAGATATTACCATATATCAACCTCTTGATGTGCTTTTTATGGTTATGAGAATGTAGTGAGTACAATTTAATTGATGGAGATGAAAAATTGTTTAAGAATGTGATAATAAATTATGGACAACTTTTTCTCTTAGGTGTTGTACCTTCAACCAAAAAAATCTGTAGATTTTATATTTTCTGACTGCCTAAAGGACCTTATATTTGTAGGGTCCGAGAAAAAAGATCCTCCTGGCATTGGAAGCTAAAGCGTGAGCTGGTGTTAAACCAAGAGGATCGTAAATTGAACTGGTATGGGTCTATTTGTAACTTTTTAATGGCTAACTTTTTGTTCTGGTTGTATTGCGGATGAGAAGATTGATAGTATTAGAACTGTGTAATGATTATGAATCTATGGTTTACTATATAAAGTTCTTTTCTTAATCCACACAATTGGCAATAGAGTTGATCAAAAATCCCAAATCTTCTGATGCTGATAGTGTTTGATGGTTGTTACTGAGTATCAGCTTATATCCTCTTCTGGCTATATTCGATGTTTATTGGTTGTCTGGCTTGCATACACCCACAAGTGTAGGTTATAAGCTTTAATTGGATTCGATAGCTTGACTAGCGCTACTCAATTAATGCCAATCAATAGTAGTCTGAACTCTGAACACACATTTTATGTTGGAGCGTTTGTAAGCTCGAGCTTGAATTGGGATAAAAAGTCATATAAACAAGCTTTAATAAGTAGATAAAATCTTGCATCATCAGTTGTGAACATACATGTTTTAAAAAACGTCAAAGCAGTAGATACATAGCTATACAGTTCATAAATGTAGTAGTGCACGATTGAAAAATAAAAATTATACACTACTACATTTGTGAATATACTATTGTTGTAAATGAAAAATAATCAAAATAGTGTGGCTTAGTACAATGTGGTCAAACAGTTTTGGAGTCGAGCCCGAGAGTCACGACTACAAATGATCTTATATTTTTGAAGTATTACTATGCGGATAGTATTTTGTTTGCCCCGTTGTTTTGATAGGTGCTTCATCTCAGCGACCACCGTTCAAGAAATGGAAAAAATAAATAAACGAAGATATAAAACTCCCATCTCTGTTTTCACTCTTAAAATGATATATTCGTGATTTTTCGCACATTCATTATATGGGTTTCGCAAGATGATATTGGTTGTCAAGGACACAATAATGACATGTAAGAAAGTCATTGTACTAAGCTTAATCATTTACAACAATCATAAAGTCATTACAAGCATAGCTACATACATTGTCTGATTTCTTGATTCATGTGAAAACAAACTTGAAGACTATTCAAGACATTCTTCTACCAGAAGCACCGTACCACGAGCTGTAGTTTTAACCAACTCATTGATCGGAGTGATGCCAATGATTATACATTTCTAATTCTATAAGCAAAAAAATTCGACCGCACAACCCAAAAGGCACTAACATTTTATTCTACACATTTTTGAAAGAAGCATAACCCGAAGCTAGTATGATATCATTCATTTCTTTTTTACTTGGATTGCTAAAGAAACACAACCCATAATTTCCAAACACTTTTGACCCGACAAGGCGACAACGCAACAGTTTCGTGGAGTCATGAACCCGACAATTTTGTGCATTTTGATACGTTGTTGTACTGTATTTATTTGTACGGCTATATGATCATAACAAATTGCAACCCTCGTACAAGATACAAAAAAAGTAAGTTCGTTGTGTCGGATCATTAAGTTTTTCCAACGGGGTGACGTGCAGTATCCCCGAGGGTTTCGTGTCGTAAAGAATTAGTCCAGCTATCATAAATGAGTTCTAATCAAAGTAAAGTTTTGATGCAGATACACTTGTTAATTAACATCTATAATAGGTAAACAAGAACATGAATTCAAACACCAGCTCTTATAAATTGCAGTATAAATTGAATAGGCATTAAACACTAAATATTACTGTTAAGGGAAACAGTCTTTTATATTCTAGAGTTGTTTTTATATATCAATGGGGAGAGATCATCAACTATCGTTATTGATTGCTGCTTTGCTTATAGCTTTCTTGTTAAAATTATATAATTTAAGCTTATAAATAAGTCATTTTATGTTAAGTATTTGTTAATTTGTGGTGTTTTCTAGTCATCTTGTTTCAGGTTTTAAATGTTGATTAAAGTAAAGGGTCTGTGATGTCATGTTCTGAAAGATGAAGGGTAGCTGGTTAAGAGAAGATAAAAGGCTTATGATTCAAGCTAATTCTTAGAGGGCTAAACTTGTACAAGTCCAAGCATATATATTCATATCATTCGGCTTCCAAAACCAAATGGACTGTTCATCATATTCTGCAAGCCGTATTTTTTGTTTTCATCTTCTACAAGAATTCTTTGGTATATTGTATATATACAAGTTCATCATATTGATGAACTTGATTTCTTTTCTAGTAATAATCTGAAGAGTATTTAGTATATTCATCCTGTTCTTTGGTCTGTATAATTCAAACATCATTCTGAAGTATTCGTTTGGATTTGTTTGATTCCGAAGGTTGATATTATATGGTTATTCAGTTTATACTTGTTAACATGGTATCAGAGCAGTGATCGATTCATCGTCGATCTTGTTTATTGACTCTAATTCCTGATTGTTAGGGTTAGGGTTTCTGGAATTTTGGGATTAAAGTATATCGAAGCAAATCTTGAATCTGTTTGGGTTCGAATTGTGACATGTGACATTTAATTCATCGATTCATCGGCGGAATTCTTCTAGCTCGCTATTTCTTCTTCAAAACTCTGATTCTCCAAAGACTGGTTTCTAGGGTTTCATCTTGAAACCTATTGTTCATACATCTACTCTTGGCTGATCCAGAGTGGTTGCTTCTGGTGTTCTTCCGCTATCTTATCATACTATTTTCTTTGCTTACGCACGGAGTACTCTGTGAGATCTTTCTGATTCTCTATTATTATTTCTTATATGTGTGGATTAATTGCTTTATTGCTATTATCTGATTGTTGCTAATTGTTATTTGTGCATCTATTTTTTCTATTTTTCATTTTTTTTTGAAGAAATATTATCTAGGGTTGACTAACTTGTTTTTTGTAGAAGAGAGATAATTTGGCCCAACTCTTGATCTTAGTTCAAAAAGAGACTAACGAATTCCTGATCAAGCCAATTATCTTTAGGAGTTTTTTTTTTAACATCTGTGTGATATTTGGTGGTTGTTTCAATCTGCTCTAATATCTACTTGTTTATGCTTAGTCTATTATTTGGAAACATGGATGATGAAGTTGCTGTTACACTAATCAATAAACTAGATTTTGGAGATCCTTTGTATCTTCATGCTAGTGATACTACTGGCACACCTTTAATAAGCTACAAATTAACTGGAACTGAAAACTATAATGTATGGAGTCGTGCTATGCTACTTGCTTTGGGGACTAAAAATAAAATTGGATTCATAGATGGTACTTGTCTGAGAAGTACTACTAATGAGGTTTTGGGTAGCCAATGGGATAGATGCAATTCTGTGGTTCTTACTTGGATTCTGAGTTCTATCTCTGAGGAGCTTTACATGGGTCAAATTTTTTCTAATACTGCTTCTGTTGTATGGAGGGAACTTAAAGAAACTTATGATAAGATTGATGGCTCTATTACCTTCAACCTTCATCGTAAGATAAACTCCTTAACTCAAAATGGCTCCTCTGTTTCTGACTATTATCATAAACTTAATTCTCTGTGGAAACAATATGATGCTTTGATTAGAATACCAACTTGTACTTGTAATGCTGCAAATGCTTTTCAAAATCACTGTCAACTTATTAAGTTGATGCAGTTTCTTATGGGACTTGATGACATATATCAACCTGTTAGAACAAATCTCTTGACCAGAGATCCCTTGCCTAGTGTACAATCTGCTTTTGCAATTGTATCTAGGGAAGAGTCTCATAGAGGGACTAGTTCTAATAATTCTTCAAATAAACGTCAAGCATCATCTTTTGTGTCTCAAACTACAAAAATTCAAACTCCATCCTTCACTACTAAACCAGGTTTTGATAATAGAAAAAGGGGTCCAAATCCAACTTTGAAATGTGAATATTGTAAGAAAAATTGGTCATACTATTGAAAGGTGTTTTGAGTTAAGGGGTTATCCTCCTGATTATAAAAAGAAAAATTCAAATCAAAACAAGGGTTACTCTAATAATTCTGTTGCTGATCAAACTTCCAATTCTGGTCAACCATCTACTTCCAATTCTGGCACTACTTCTTCTGGTATTCATATGTCTTTTACTCAGGAACAAATGTTAAAGATTATGAGTCTCATTTCTGAAAAACCATCCCCTATGGGAATGCATGCTAATATGGCAGGTAATGTGTTTAATGGAAATATATTTTTTAATGAAAATTTTCATGAATTTTATAAGGCATGCAATTCAACACAGAATGGAAATCAATCTAAAGGGTGGATTATTGATTCTGGGGCAAATCAACACATGACTACTTATGTGGAAAACTTGTATGATTTAGTAGATATTTCTGATTTAAAACTCACTGTTGGTCATCCAAATGGCACACAAGCTTATATTTCTAAAATTGGGAATCTTAAACTATCAAATAATATTACCTTGTTTGATGTGTTGGTTGTACCTGATTACTGTGTGAGCTTATTGTCTGTGAACAAACTGTCTAAGGATAGTAAATTATTTGTTGGTTTTGATGAAAATAATTGTTACATTCAGGATTTGAATCAAATGGAAACAATGGGGACTGGTAGAGTTAATGGTGGTTTATACATATTTGATGAAAAGGATAAAAGTAATATAAACTCTAAAACCTGTTACTCAACTTGTTATATGTCTAAACACTTGTGGCACAGCAGACTTGGTCATCCTTCTGACCATGTTCTTACTGTTTTAAAACACAGACTAAAAACTGACAAAGATACTCATGATTTGCCTTGTGATATTTGTCACAAAGCAAAGCAGACCAAGGAACCATTTCCTCTTAGTGATCACAAAACTAAAAGTATTGGTGATCTAGTCCATCTAGATCTTTGGGGACCTTTCAAAATTCAAAGAAAAGAGGGTTTTAAATATTTCCTAACTGTGGTTGATGACTATTTTAGAGCTGTGTGGGTGTTTATTATAAAATCCAAAGATGAAGTGTTTGATAATATTGTGTCATTTGTAAATCTTTTATCAAATCAATTTAATAAAAATGTAAAGATATTCAGATCTGATAATGGAACTGAATTTGTGAACTATAAAATTGAGAATTATTTCAAGGATAAAGGTATAATTCACCAAACTTCATGTGTCAACACTCCACGGCAGAATGGTATAGCAAAAAGGAAACATAGACACCTCTTAAATGTTGCTAGGTCTTTTATGTTTCAAAGGGGGTTACCCCTTAATATGTGGAGTGAGTGTATTTTAACTGCTACCTATCTTATTAACAGGCTACCTTATTCTGTGCTTTCTGGGAAGTCTCCTTATGATCGTGTGTTTGGTCATGAACCAAATCTCTCTCATATTAGGTGTTTTGGATGTCTATGCTTTGCTACTATTCTAAATCCATTGGATAAGTTTAGTAGTAGGTCTGATAAATGTGTTTTAATTGGTTTTTCAAATGTTAAAAAGGGTTACAAATTGTATAGCCTTGATTCAAATAATGTTTATTTTTCAAGGGATGTTAAATTTTATGAAACTGTTTTTCCATTCAAAATGAAAAACAAATCTTATGAATTTACAAAACAATTTCCTTCTTCTGCAGATTCAAATGAAATAAATCATCTTAATTTCTTTGATACTTTAATTCCTGATGTTCATAACACCTCTAGTCCCAATGATGTAGGGAGAGATGCAACTGTTAATGATGAAGACAGTAGTTCACATACTGAACCTACAGCAACATCTATAACAGAAAATGCACACCCTGAGGGCAATTCTAATTCTGAACCTATTCAATCTGAAATCACACAAGATCAACCTTCTGCTAATGTTCCACAAACATTAAGAAGGTCTAATAGGGAATCTTCTTTACCCAGAAAGCTAGATGACTTTGTCATTGAAGAAAAAGTAAAGTATGAGGTTGAAAGAGTTGTGAATTATTCTAATTTGTCAAAAGATAATTTCTGTTTTGTCTCTAGTCTTAATAAAAGCAGAGAACCAAAACATTTCAATGAAGCTTCTAAAGATATTAACTGGATAGAAGCAATGAACAAAGAAATGGAAGCTTTAAACAGAAACAATACTTGGTGTTTAACTGATTTACCTCCTAACAGAAAACCTATTGGGTATAAATGGATTTACAAAATTAAATATAAGGCTAATGGAGAGATAGAAAGGTACAAGGCTAGACTTGTTGCTAAGGGATATAGTCAAAAGGAAGGTATTGACTATGATGAAACTTTTTCACATGTGGTTAAAATGGTTACTGTTAGATGCCTTATAAATGTGGCTGTTCAGAATAGTTGGCCTTTATATCATTTAGACATTAACAATGCATTTTTATATGGTGATCTTGATGAAGATGTATATATGTCTCTTCCTGAAGGTTACTTTTCTAAAAATGATAAAAGAGTTTGTAAATTGTCCAAGTCATTGTATGGTTTAAAACAGGCCCCTAGAAAATGGAATGAAAAGTTAACTCATGCTTTGATTGAATATGGTTTTGTTCAAAGTAAATATGATTATTCATTGTATACTAAATCTGTGAATGGTTTGCTTGTTGCATTACTTGTATATGTTGATGACATTGTGCTTACAGGAAACAATATTCTTGAAATAGAAAATGTTAAGTCTTTCTTAAACTCAAAGTTTATGATTAAAGACTTGGGCATTTTGAGATATTTTCTTGGTATTGAAATTTTAGATTCAAAACAAAGGTTGTGTATGTCTCAAAGGAAGTATTGTCTTGAACTTCTTAATTAGTTTAGTTTACTTGGTTGCAAGCCTGCTTCAACCCCTATTGAACCAAATTATATTATATCCAGTAATGCAACTGATAGTGATCCTATGCTTGAGAATATTTCTGAATATCAGAAACTTGTTGGCAAGCTCATATATTTAACCTTGACAAGACCAGATATTTCTTTTGCTGTTAACTGTATAAGTAGATATATGCATTGTCCTCTTCATTCTCATCTGAAATTAGCTTTGAGAGTCTTAAGATATCTAAAAGGTTCACCTGGAAAAGGTATTCATTTTATAAAAACGGGTGATGAATTTTCTCTTAAAGCTTATGTGGATGCTGACTGGGGTAAGTGTTCACTTACCAAGAGGTCAGTCACTGGTTTTCTTGTTTATTTAAATGGATCCCTTGTGTCTTGGAAAAGCAAGAAACAAGCCACTGTTTCTAGATCATCAGCTGAAGCTGAATATAGAGCTATGGCAGCTGTTTCTTGTGAGATCATTTGGTTAGTTGCTCTTTTAAATGATTTGAACATAAAAGTTAATCTTCCAGTAGAAATGTTTTGTGATAACAGTTCAGCAATTCAAATTGCTACTAACCCAGTATTTCATGAAAGAACAAAACATTTTGAGATTGATTTACATTTCATAAAAGAAAAAATTTCTGCTGGAATTATTAAAACAACTAAAGTAGAATCTGTTAATCAATTTGCAGATGTTCTAACTAAAGGTTTGAGTGTATCTCAACATAATTTCCTTTGCTCTAAATTGGGATTATATGACTTATTCAAAAGTAAGCTTGAGGGGGAGTGTTAAAATTATGTAATTCAAGCTTATAAATAAGTCATTTTATGTTAAGTATTTGTTAATTTGTGGTGTTTTCTAGTCATCTTGTTTCAGGTTTTAAATGTTGATTTAAGTAAAGGGTCCGTGATGTCATGTTCTGAAAGATGAAGGGTAGCTGGTTAAGAGAAGATAAAAGGCTTATGATTCAAGCTAATTCTTGGAGGGCTAAACTTGTACAAGTCCAAGCATATATATTCATATCATTCGGCTTCCAAAACCAAATGGACTGCAAGCCGTATTTTTTGTTTTCATCTTCTACAAGAATTCTTTGATATATTGTATATATACAAGTTCATCATATTGATGAACTTGATTTCTTTTCTAGTAATAATCTGAAGAGTATTTAGTATATTCATTCTGTTCTTTGGTCTGTATAATTCAAACATCATTCTGAAGTATTCGTTTGGATTTGTTTGATTCTGAAGGTTGATATTATCTGGTTATTCAGTTTATACTTGTTAACATTTCTTGAGTATTACGATACCAATTGTGGGCCAACCAATGAAGGTCGAGAAGTCTGATGGGTCGAGTATGGTAAATGATGAGAAATTCGCTCATCTTCATCACGGGATCCTTGGTTCCCTTGGGTTTCCATTCTCATTCCCATTTCCAGGGGCATTTCCTGGATTCCGTGGAGGCCTTTGGGGGGTTTTCCACCAGGTTGGTGGGGTGGCTATCCAGGTGGTCCAGGTCATTTTTCGGGCGGTTCTGGTGGCTATACAGGCAGTCCTGGTAAATTGAAGGTGGACAAAATTGACGAATCTAGAAGAAATCCATCTCCATGAATTTATCCGAACTTATGAAGCCCTAGAAATAAAGTCAATACGTTGAAAAAATTTGTGTATTACTTTGCGTTCCATTAGAGTTTGGTCGGTTTATGGCTATGTTTATTGACATTAATAAACAGATGTAATATGGCTTTTAAACCAACCTCTAATGTACCGAAAGTTTTCTATGATGAGTAATCTTTATAAATACTATACTTGGTGGTATCATTCTTGGCCCGCATGAGACTATGAATGTGTTGATTTTGGTTATTTTTAATAGGCCCAAACGAGCCACATCTTAAAGCATAGCTAAGAAGGGAACATGTCAAATGGGTCGAACGGGTGGCCAATATGTGATTATAACGAATATTAGTATACAACCTCGTAAAATGTATTACTCCACTAAATAAGATTATTAGTCTACTATTTAGAGACATTAACTAGTAACCCAATGGAATAACGACGTGAATTATAGCTGACCCATTTTGACCCCCACTAAAAAATGCTCATTTCTACCCAAAACCACGTTCACATGCACAATTTCACATAGAAGACAACCCAACATAAGAAAGCAATGTCCCACTAGTTAACTTGTACTAAAACTACAGCATAAACTTGTCATGATCAACCCCCCGTTCGTGTGTGTGTCTATATGTGTGTGTGTGTATATATATATATATATATATATATATATATATATATATATATATATATATATATATATATATAGTACGGATACGAGGGAAACACTATTTTCTGAGGAAGCAACGAAGCTACACATTCATCTACGATAATATTAGCGAATTCCCTTATTATTAATGAATATTAGTAGTTATAACAACAGTTTTGATTAATATTTATTGGTAAAAATATGTTTTTGTACGTTGTGATTATCATTCATCATGGACGAATGTAACGAATAATTTTTCAAAGAAAATGATAATATCCACTTTGGTTAACATTCATTAACGATGAATGTTAGAAAATTCTCTTAATATTCATAATATGATATTATAAGTTATAAAAAGTAGTTTATCTATGACAATTAGTAGGTATAAATTGGTTAGTTTTTCTACTTCCCTCAAAAAATTGATTCCCTATCGCTGTCCTATATATACAGGTGGATTCAAATAAGAAAATAAATTTTCGTGAGAAAGTAGAAAACACTTCAAAATCACTTTTTAACTATCCGAAATACATTTTTCTTCAAAACTTTTTCAGTAATTATTACTAAAGTAACTTTTTGAAGCTATGATATAAATATAAATAATATTAACTTTTTTCCGAACTTTCTTTACAGTCGACTGTTGTGATTATTTAAGATAATCACAAAATTTAACATGATAATTACATGTGATTATTCTCTAATAATAATGTGATTATCATGTGTTCGACATAATCACAAAATATGACTTGATAATCACATATTATTCGGCAAGTGTATTTTTTAAAAGTGATTTAGATATTTTAGGTATTTTATACTTCCTACAATTATACATGATAATCACATGTGATTATTCATCATAAAATATGACTTGATAATCACATATTATACATGATAATCACATGTGATTATTTTCTAAAAATAAAAAAGAATCAAAAAACATCAAAAAGAAATTATTGAAGAAATAGTTTCTAAAAGTTATTTGAGTAAGGAGCTACGAATTTTTTTTAATATAAAATAACGTATTTTAGATATTTAAAAAGTGATTTTGAAGTCATTCTTACGTTCTCACGAAAATTAACCTTCTTATTTGAACTCACGACTATATATATATACACACATACCAATTGGACATAGCTCAAGTGTGACCGACAGGTTAAGAGTTCGAATCCGTGCCTTAGCAAATGTGAGTGATTTGTTGACAGGTCATTCGAGCGGCGTATCATTAAAATATAATATGGGATAAGGGTACCCTTCAATTACCCATAATATGTATATAAATATAAATATATATAACATTTATTTTTCTACCTAAAACATTACATTATCGATAATTTATTCATATGGTGCTACATGCATAACATAGGACAATAAAATACAACAAAAAAACACTGGTCTGGTTTAAGAATCTGGAAATCTATTCCATCTAAGGAGAAGCCGAAAAAGGAGAACATTGCACAAAACAGGAAGACAAAAAAGATATAATAAACCAACGCGAAGGGTTCATTGTGCTTCTCTTTTATCTGCTTTCTTTCTCCACTCGGTACGCCCTCTGTTCAATTCAAGACCCTTGCCAGCTGATCTCAGTAAGTGCAAAAATTGGCTCAAATCTTCTCCGTCTTTTTCTGAAGGAGCAGAACCGTTGCTTCCTCCGAGTTTTGAAATGAGTGATTCTGAACTTGTGAGAGAATCGACTACATCATCATGTTGGCATTCACGTCTGTAATCCAAGGTAATCGTTTGTAGTTCATGGGTGTCGATGACTTCTTGTGGGATGCTCTGTCAAAGACAGAAAACTATTAAATGAGTAACTCAAGTAAGGTGGCAATTTTGGCCCATTTACTTACCAAAAGGTCCTTTTAGGGTTTCCTCGCTAATGGTCAAATGGATTAGATAAAAAGATAGCTAAAAAGAAGAGGAAAATCGGCAACTGTATTTACTTCCTACAAAATCATTTTGTTCAAAGAACTACGGAGTACATTATTATCGAAATACTATAACTTTGTGATCAACTAATAAAAATTCGACAAACTGATCATCTAGAGAGAATTTTGAAAATTTAGTCCACCAGACTAAATCTACACAAAAAGCTCACTCATCATGACCACCTGCATAATATACGCACACATACAAATACAAATACAAAACATACGAGTAATACTTGCATGCTGCTTCAAAAGTATGTGATACATATAGACAGGCATATTAACCGAACATGGAAAAAGGAACTCTACTGACCTCCACACACATTATATGTAAAATACAATCTTACAAACTAAATATGGATCATCGAAACTTTTTACTAACCTCAAGAACCCATCCAATGTAAGTAACATTGTTAACATGCTTGTTCATATCCAGATCGGCTCTTCTTGGCTGTATAATTCAAAAAAAGGGGGGAAATTTTTTCAATGGTTGACACTTATAACAAGAACATAGAGCTGATATGGAATAAAAAAATTGGTCTTACCACAAGTCCTAGTGTGGAATACTCAGCTGGATCGTCAAGTTTTGCTATTTTCTTCAGGCTGTTATTGTTTTCTTCAGGGAATGCTAATCTGGAAGCACAACACAGTCAATAAAAACAGGGCAAAATTTTCGTGTTAAAAGAGATAAAATTATAAAGAATAAGATATTTAGCAAAAGACGAATGTACCTCGGTGTTTTGGGACAAAAAATTAGATATTCATCTCTTACATCATCACTGACTTTTTGTAGTCTTCGAGTATCCGAGTTCATCATCACCCACTTGCTGCATTTTAAACGAAAATGGTCAATCTACAATTCTGGTTTTATATTGATCATTTGCAGTCCACAATAATGAATACACAGAGTCACGGGCAATCTGAATTCTAGAATCTACATTTCATTGCTTGCGAGTTGCAACTATAAATCATAATCATGACAAGGTGGTATATATATACTCTTAATCCAAAATGGTGTTTCTTAACTTTCACAGAAATAAGAACGCACCTTGTAGCCCGTCCAATGACCTCACCACTGGCATGGTCTTTAATAATCCAATCACGTCTAGTCCCAATCCTTCCTTCACTTTGACACCAAGTCTCGATTTCAACCACATCACTCCTTTAACACATCAAACAACGTATATTTAGAAAATTATATTTTAAAACCAATAATCTATGTCACAAAAAGTTCAATTCCTAGCCAAAACATCCGAAATATTACCAAGCAGGATATCTGTAAATCTCAATATGCATTCGGGAAGTCACCCATATTAGGTGCAACTTTCTCATAGTTGTCGTTGTAGCAAATCCATCCGTCGAAAATCCAACACTCTGAGCATGATTACCCCCAACCTCCTACAATACGTATTCAAAATTCACCATCTACATCATTCATATACTCTTCAAATAGTACATATACATATAATAGATACCACAACCATGTGCAACATTTAACTAGCACGATTGGGATTGCTTAATTTAAGCGTGCTCTTTGAAAATAAGTAGATAAGCATGTTCCATCTAAACGCTCCAAATTTCTTAACTAATTCACCAAAAACACAATAAGCAAAAAAAACACTAAAATAAGTAATCCCAAACACTAAAACAAAGGCTAAAACTAAAAGACCCTAAAAAAGGCTTATTTATTTGTAAGATAAGAAATGACAAGACAACCGTAAGGACTATCATTAATGCCTTAAGACATGCATAAATACTTCTACTCACACCAATACACCATAACAAACTCAATGCCCCTATGATAATTTGGTTAAAGTACAATAATTTATGCACGTCTGAAACTTCTTAATGACAATCTTAAGGACTAATGTTAACAAAACCCTATTTTTAATCCAATCAAACCACATACTACTGACAATTTGATTCAAAAAGTAATATCTGACAGGGAACAAATTGATTTGTTCAACTAAGGGGGTTTTGGTTAGGGTTATTTGGTTAGGCATACTTTTAACAGCTTATATACTTATCAAGTTGAGCTTATTTTTCCATGAGCAAGAAAAATAAGCTGAGCCAAACACACACTAAAATTGATAGTGCATGTTGAGGCCTAAAACTTCATTAACACAATCTACATACATTACTCTAAGATCACCAATCACACCAAAAAAAAAAAACAGTTATAACAATCAACACAAAAAATAAATGAAACTAAAATTACCTGCAACAGATTAGCAATAGTTTCAACAGTAGCAGTTTTATTAATCCCAACTTCATAACACCTAATTACAAATCTCTCTTTATAAGACAACCCATCTTCGGTCAAACTGCCCAGCCTCAGTTGGTCAGCCAAACTCTTTTCCTTTTTTTCCTTCACAGCAACATTACTATTCACTTGTTCATCAGTTTTCACCACCATTACCGGCCCCACAAATCTCCGACGATTCAAATTCCATAAATAATTAATTTTGGGTCGACAAATTGAAACCGAAGTCACGGATCGGATGCTATCATTGTATGTTCCGGCGGCTGTTGTTGTTGTCGGAACAATTCTTGATAGCATTTTATTTTTTTGGGTTTTTAAAAAAAAATTAAAAAAATTATAGGGTTTTGTTGATGGAGTGAAGTGGGTTGATGGGTTATGCGACAGTTTGGGTATTTTTGAGGGGGGATTTCGATGGGACCGAGGTAGAAGAAGAAGAAGTTGATGAGAAGAGAGTAACACTGAAGTTGCAGTTATTCACGTTTTTGCCATAAACAACTGGATGCTTACTTGGTTCGGTTGGTGGGCCATCTGACATTACTATTTTTTTGGTTCATTTTAGTCAAACTGTTATATTTTGTCAGAGATATAATACGGAGTAATAAAGTAAATAATTTCGAGATACAATTTAAAAGCTTTTTCTAAAGCATTTTATAAAAGTTTTTTGTAAAAAGCTTTTAAAAAAGTCTTTTGGTACACTAACCATATTATAAAGGTAATAAAATAATACAAATGAGGGAGGTCTAGTATGTCTATGACTTGAAAAATGTAAAGCTTTTGCAAAAAAATTACACTAAAATATGAAAAGCTTTTTTCTAAAACTTTTTAAAACAGTAAAAAGTTTTAGAAATATAGTTATCGGAGATGCTCTAATAAAGTAAATAATTTTTTAAATGAAAATTTTCTTTCATCGTACTAAATATAAGTATATAATAACTAGATTTTAATCAAGTACCGGCAACTTCAAACGATTTAAATCGAGCTATGTAAGATGATTAATGGATCGGCAAAAGTAAGTATATAAATGGCATTATTTAAATAATTTGGATTAATTGATTTAAATGGATATTGAACTCGTGTTGTTTATTTTTTAGTAAATAATTAATTGTTTGAACGTCTTTTCAAGGTTCGAGGTGTAATTTACTTTTCGGTTTTTATCTAACGAACAATTATTTAAATAAACTGAATTATTTATTGATTTAAATTAAATGGATATTGAACTCGAGTTGTTTAGTTTTCGTAGTAACTAATTTTTTGATGGCCTTTTCAAGGTTTGATTGTAATATATTTTTCAGTTTTTACCGGAACAGATAAATACTATATTATAATTGAAACATATAGCTATGCGTTTTCTTATATTTTAAACGAACCTCTTATATCTATAACTATAAGGTATGATCATCCTCCAAGAAATGGTTGAATATTTCGTTAATACTGAGATTTCTCAATAATACACACGTAACGGATTTTCGGTTTTGACATAGACATATATACGTACACGTCTATCTATCTATATCTATATGTACATATCTACCTAGATAGATACATATGAATCACATAACTTGAGGAGTCACATTCTTTCTACTTCAGTTTTTTATAATACATCAATCTTCTTGCATATAGTATCAAGTTCGTAACTTGAGTTTGTAGTAAGATTGCATTTATATATATATATATATATATATATATATATATATATATATATATATACTAGTTTTAAGTCCGTACGGTGCACGATAATTTAAAGCCTACAAAGTTTATTCCGATTAATTTAATCAAATCAATTAATTATTAAGTGATTTGCTAAATATAATTGTGTTTATTACGCAGTATAAAAACAATGTGAGATGTTCATCTTAATATACAAAGTCTATGTTATTACACTAAATATAAGATCGTAACTAAATATATGTCAAATTGTTTGATGATATTTTATTTTCTAATTAATTACTATTAATAATAAAATAATAATATTAATTAAATAATTTGTAGAAGTTTGTTTCATATGGGACTCTTTCTTTTCATATGGGACTCTTTCTTTTCATATTAGTATTTATATTTATTAACTAATAATTATTAAAAATAATAAAATAATAATATATTATTAATTAAATAATTTATTAACTGAAATTAAGATGTTGACACGTGTTATTTATGCTTACGTGACAAATTATGGAGCTTTCTTTTATACTTCTTTAGTTTTTATATAGATATATCAAAACAAATCATGAGAAATAATAAGGCCGGTTGGGGAAACTACACGCATCGACCGACCGACGCCGATGGCAACGCCGTCTCGGTTGACCCTGTCAGTTTGGCTACGTCGGTAAATCGACACAGGGGTGACGCAGTTTGTGGGTCCCACTTTATTATTTAATTTTCTTTAAATAACTGTCTGAAATAAAAAATAAAAAATATATATCCGTTTTAAAACGGTAATATATCCGTTTTAAACTGGTAATATATTCGTTTTTTTGAAGAAAAAAAATAATTTACTCACTTTTTCCAATCCTATAACATATATATATATATATAGGAGTTATAGGATTGAAAAAGTGAGTAAATTATTTTTTTTCAAAAAAACAGATATATTACCAGTTTAAAACGGATATATATTTTTTATTTTTTAAAACGGATATATATATATATATATAGGGGAAGGTTCAAATGAGAACCAACAAAAAATTGAAAACTTGTGAGAACTACTGGTTTACCTATTTATTCACATGTGATTAACTTCGTTAATATGTGAATATTGATGAACGTTTAATTGATAAATAAAAAAGTCAGAAAAATCCTAAAAGTATATCGAAAAACACAAAAATACAAATAAGTGTTCACATGTAAACAAATCGGTTCAAATGTGTTTTACGGCGTGATTTTTAAATTTTTTAGCATTTTTTTTCTTTTAAATCTATCATATATCAATGTTCACATATGAATGGAGCGAATCACATGTGAACAAATACGTTATCTAGTAGTTCTCACAAGTTCTCAATTTTATGTGGTTCTCATTTGAACATCGCTATATATATATATATATATATATATATATATATATATATATATATATATATATATATATATATATAGGAGAAGGTTCAAATGAGAACCAACTAAAAAGTTAAAAACTTGTGAGAACTACTAGTTTACGTATTTGTTCACATGTGATTAACTTCATTCATTTGTGAACATTAATATACGTTTAATTGATAAATAAAAAAGTCAAAAAAATTCTAAAATTATATCAAAAAATACAAATATGTATTCACATGTGAACGATGATGTGAACAAATCGGTTCAAATGTGTTTTACGACTTAATTTTTAGAGTTTTTAGCATTTTTTTTCTTTCTAAATCTATCACATATCAATGTTCACATATGAATTGAGCGAATTACATGTGAACAAATACGTTATTTAGTAGTTCTCACAAGTTCTCAACTTTATTTGATTCTTATTTGAACCTCCCAATATATATATATATATATATATATATATATATATATATATATATATATATATATATATATATATATACACACACACACACACTAGTTTTTATACCCGTCCATAAATGTTTATATATATATTACCGTTTTAGATGATATATGAAAGGATGTAGTTAAGATTAATATTTTGTCAATGGATATATCAAAATGACATATTTTGGACCAAACAATGAATAGAAGAGTGTGAAGAGAAAATATTTTTATACCCGTTCGAAAAACGGCATGTATATTAGTGTTTTAGATGATATATGAAACGATGTAGTTAATATTATTATTTTGTCAATGCATATATCAAAAGTTATTTGTTTTTTCTTATTAAAATGTAAATGTAGTGTCCCAGTAAATATGACTTATAATGGGACAACCTGAAATAATAACCCACCACCCGTGCGATGAGAACTTAAAGGAAAACATAGTTATTTTAGTACAATATTACAAAGAAAAGAAATGACTATCGATTTATATCATTTTTTAGTGAAGAATATGTGCATACCTCTTTAAATACATATTTATTTTGTATTTATGAATGCTTAAGAAATTTAATGATAACATAATCTAGATACTATACGGTTCTAGTATACATGTAAATGATTATTTTTATATATTTCGGATTGATGTTCAATTACATTAAAAATACATAAGAAATCAAAACTTGTTAAAATTGAAAAAAAAAACATGTGATTGTACCATAACATTTTCTCAATAATTGATCTTAACTTTTTCAATCTCATCTTACATAAACCACAAAATAAATAGTTAACTATTGATAAATTATTTTTGACCAAATAATTAATAGGGGGGTGTAAAGTGAAAATACATTTGAAAATAGAGTTTGTAATCTAAAAAATAGGTGGATTTAAACTTTTTTTACAATTTGAATGACACGTAGGATTTTTTAGAAAGCTATAGTAATGACACCTAAGATTTTTGATTAGTTGTCAAAAGAATAAAGGTGACACGTAGAAAAGATACTATCATCTATTAGTTATATAGGTAGATATTATTTGTTATTTATTATTTATATTATTAACTAATTATTTATTTGTTATTTGTTTCCCTGTCATATATATTATTATTTGTTATTTATATTATTTGTTTCCAAGATATAGTAGACTTTGGTTTCCTGGGTTTCTTGTGTATGTAGGTACGAACTTATCTTTCCTTTATGTTATTATTATTATTATAATGATAATTAGGTACGAACTAGTTTGTTAAATAATTTGTTAATTGGAATTATAAGAGGTTGTCACATGGCATATTTGCCTACATGGCAAATTGTGGAGCAACTATTTATACTTCCATAGTATACACACACACACACACACATATATATATATATATATATATATATATATACACACATATATATATATATATATTAGTGATTTAGATGATATATGAAACGATGTAGTTAAATTTATTATTTTTGTCAATGGATATATCAAAAGTTATCTAAAGTTTTTTTTTATTAAAATGTAAATGTAGTGTGCACTAGTCAAAATGACTTATAATGAGACAATCTGAAATAATAACCCGCCACCCGTGCAGTGCACGGTGAGAATTTAAAGAAAAACATAGTTTTTTTTAGAACAGTATTACAAAGAAAAGAAATGACTATCGATTTATATCGTTTTTTAGTAAAGAATAGGTACATACCTCCTTAAATACATATTTATTTTGTATTTATGAATGCGTAGATGATAACATAATCCATATACTATTCTAGTATACATGTAAAACGGTTATTTTTATATATTTCGCATTGATGTTCAATGACATTAAAAATACATAATAAACCAAAACCTGTTAAAATTGGAAAAAAAAACCCCATGTGATTGTACCATAGCATTTTCTCAATACTGATCTTTACAACTTTCTCGATCTCATATTACATAAACCGCAAAATAATTAATTAACTATTAATAACTTATTTTGGACCAAACAATGAACATGAGGGTGTGAAGTAAAAATAAATTTGAAAATAGAGTTTGTAATGTATGCAGTTAGGAATTTACGATTGTTAGTCAATAATCTTTGAATTAAGAATTTTATTAGTTAAAAAATAGGTGGATTTAAACATTTTTTCAATTTGAATGACCAATAGGATTTTTTAGGAGGCTATGGTATGACACCTAGTATTTTTGATTACTTGTCAAAATAACAAAGGTGTCACGTAGGAAAGAGACTATCATCTATTAATTATATATGTAGATACTTCAAACAACAATATTTTACCCTACAATTCACACTTCTTTCTCACATTATAAACACACAACAACCACTATATTTCACACTATAATTCACACATTATACACCCATATTAACACACAAAAATATCACAACATCCCCACAATTGTTCCAAAATCATTTTCAAAACATCCAAACACCACCATACGTTGTCGAAGAAGAAGAAACAAAATCAAAAAAAAGTTAAATGGACCCAGAATGAATGCAAAATCTTGGCCGAATAGTGGGAGGAAGCTTCCCAAAATTGCCTGATTGGAACTTCACGAACGGAAAAAAGTTGTTGGCAAACATTATAAAAAACTACAACTCCAAAGTTGAGGTGAAAGTACTACAAATCAATTAATCACCAAATGGAACAAAATAAAAAAGAGACTTTATCTAATGGTTCGTGTTCGCAACAAAATATACATTTACTATTTTTTTTATTAATGTAATATTTGTTTCTTAATTAATGTAATATTTTTTATAATTAATGTAATATTTTTGTTTTTATCAGAAGTTTAAGTGACATATTAATTGTTGATGGGGTATATTAGTTTTGTGTCAGTTTGCGAAGTACTGATATGACGCTGAGGTAGCATAACTAACACAGCTACTGACATGAATTAGAAATAATATTGTTATAAACCTTCAAATGGAGGATTATGGATTTATGGGTTGGGATAGTGTCATTGCAGCACGGGTTCAAACCTTTCGGGCTCAAAGTCCAATTCGCTACAAGTTATTTTGAAACGATCATTTTCATATTTGACATAAAAACCAACAAATTTTTTTATTCCAAAGTCAATTTTCATACACAAAAATAATTCACCCTATATTCAGCATTAAAATTTTTGGCCCAGCTGTGACTACATTTAATTATTTAGGTGTCTGTACATTTAATTACAACAATGCATGAAAGTATTAAATACTTGCTTGATTTTATATTATAGATGCCTACATGGTTTTACTTTGTTATATTTTTGAAAAGTCTCTCACGATAACCGCTCGTTATACCAAATGTTAATGACTAGATGCTTCAATAATTAGCCCAACTACGTATGGGTATTTTTCAGGACTTCAGGTGTCTTGCTTTTACATTAACGTGTGTTCAGTTAACTATATACAAAGTTATTGCCTTTAGGTCTAAAGAATGGACCGTTAAGTACGTGTAACATGTAACATTTTATTTGAATGATGATTGGTCAATTGAACTAAATTTTTATACAGTTAACAACACATATGCTAAGCCCCGAGTACTTTCTATCTTAAAAAGACAAAAATAAAAAATGAAACAGTGAGTACATCATGACTAAGTAAAGAAGGGTTCATAAAGAAAGGGTGTGTTTGGCATAAAGATTTGGGAATGAAAATGATAAAAGGAGGGAGAGTATGATTCAACGTAGAGCACAAGCCACATACGTACGTTTCGTGATTCTAGCTAGAGCCGATGTAGCTCTTAGGCAAGAACCGACTTCAAGTAATGTTCAGTTGTTATGCATACTCGAGGAGTTGATATCGATTTCAAGGCTTATTTCATCGTTCATCTCCTAAAGTTTTTTATTTCTCTCATCTTCTATTGTATAACAAGATTATAACTTTGGTTGGTTGAATTGTACATTTTGTTTATTGCCAAAAAAAGACATCGTTGTGTTCTGTTTTTCAAACCTAGCTTAATTCCAAACAACCAACATTTTTTTTTAATCTTTTAGGTGATAACTTAATCATAGTTAGCTCTAGATTGATCTGACCCCAACTACAACCAAATCTCGTTTAAGGTTAAAAAAAAAGTTTGTCAAAGATAAGGTTGGTCCGCGTATATATATTAGAGCATGTGAAAGAAAATGCAATAAATAAATAAATAAATAAATAACAAATAAGTTAGGTGGCTAAACGTATGACCGATACCAATATCCCATCCCATCCCACTTTTTATAAATTAACCACAAGCTTATGTATGAATACATAACACGTGGCACCTCATGTTAAAAATTCGTTCAGACTAAAGTTATAAATACTAGAAAACTTTAAAATAGGAGTAAAATATTCAAGTATTAAAAGTTTAAAACATGCATGGGACACATGCTTTAAGACTGTGCGAGCCTAGATTCTTCTTAAGACTTTTTCACCCGTACACATGTAAACTTCCATAATTACTATAATTAGATTAATTAACTTAATGTGACTAATTACTTAGTAATGTTTAGTGAAGAAACAGAAATCTAAGAAGATGATAAGATTTGTAATTTTGTACCTACAAGATTAATCACATGTTTTTAGAATAGTTTCAACTTTCAAAACCGTATAGAGGTTTTAGGAAGTAATTCGGTGTTAAATTTGATATGAATAAATATTACTCCACCGTTCCATATCAAGTGTCCTGTTTTGACTTTATAAAGTCTTTCTTTCTCAACTTTGACCTTAAATAATTTTTTTTGTGTTAAATAATATTTGATGCAAAATATATGAATGTATTGGGTTTTAAATGTATTTTCATTGGTATAATTTTCATAAGGTATTATATAACACAAATAAAAATATTTAAGGTCAAAGTTGAAAAAGAAAGACTTTATAAAGTCAAAACAGGACACTTGGAATGGGACGGAGGGAGAGTATAGATTATTTTTGAACCAGCGAGATTAAAGAAAAAGAAAACAAGAAGTAGATCTCTTTAACTCAGTAATAGTGGCTCAATAACGGCCTTTAATGTTGATGAGGAATGTTGATGAGGAGTGATTAACGTCGACTAATCCAGAATTAATGCCTGTTAATAGTGAAAATTTGGATTCTACTTTCATTCCTCTTATATATCATCTTTTTTTTTGTTTTTGTTTTTTTCTTTTCTGTTTTGTTTTGTTTTTGTAATCTCACATCGTACTACCACTTGTAAGAGTACTAAATATAATCTAGTTAAATGACACTTGATATATACGGGTAATGGGGTGTTTGAGATTATTGTTTATTTTTACAGTAAATAAGTAGAAATAAACACCCATTAAAAGACTGTTTATCTACTTATTTTTTAAAAATAAGTACTTTAAAATAAGTATAATATCACACGCTTATCTTTTAAGAAAAATAATGCTTACAAATAAGCAATCCCAAACACCCCCTAACATGATATTTGTATATTTTACGGAAAAATTGGAATTAATAACTTTACAGTAAACATATGTATATATATATATATATATATATATATATATATATATATATATATATATATATATATATATATATATTTTCTTTTTACTTTTTTTGAGATCGCACTTTGTATCCTACTATATCAATTATGTTATACAGAATATATTTATGTATAGATAATAATATAATTTACTGTTTTAGCGTGGTATATTGAAATAAGTAGACCAGCCTATTCAATAATGGCAAAAAAGAAAACTCATTTCACACTTGTTTACCTTTAAATAACAAAATCATATTGTTTGCATGTGACTTTAATTTGTATGACATTTTCAAAATTAATTAATTCAAGGATATATACGCATTATTATTTAATAATTTATTGGAATATGTAATTTTCATGGTTTGCGTCCCAAAGTATTTAACTGTAAACAAATGATTAGTCGTATTAGTGGGAATAATTATTTAATTTTAAGTCATTTTTTGCCAGCTATTGATATGAAGGGTATGTTTGGCAAAACGAGCTGTAGGCTGTAGCTGTAAGTTGTAGTTTTTAATTGAAGCTGTAGATATATTTTTTTAAATGTGTTTGGTAAAGTAGCTGTAGCTGTAATTGAAATGAATAAAATGACAATAAAGGACAATGATAAAATAAAAGTAAATTAAATGGTATATATATATATTTAACGTATATAACTCATAATAATATAATATAAATAACTAAATTATTTATATTTTTGTTAACATATTCATTTTCTTATAATTAAGGTAACATTATAAAAAATATGTATAGTTAATAGTTATAATATGAAACTACTTTATAATAATAATATGAAATAATATGTATAGTATATGTGCATATGAATATAAAAATAATAATAAATATAACTAAATACAAATTTGACAAATAATATTTTAGTGTAAGAAAAATGATAATGATTCAAATATCACCTCTTAATGTCAAAATTTATGTATATGTATTAGATATTTTGATTTGATACAAAAATGATTATGAGTTAATGTATTACATACTATATTTCGTGTAGTACTAATATGAATATGTCCACCGTTATTTTAAAAAGTGTTTCTAATATTTTAAGGGACGTCAGGTCGTCAGTATTGTTAATAATTAACTAGGTTTAATTCCTTATTAATTTATTGAAAACAAAAGGACAATAACTTCGAAAAATCATTTGGAATACTAGTGCCGATAAACTAACTAGTCTCAAATTGTAAATATAAATGACGAGGGCAATCATGTACATATATTCACTAAAAGCTCTTTTCAATTTTCAAAGCTTGTAGGATTAGCTTTTCATTTACAAGCTTTTTGGAACTTTTAAAAAAAATAAAAGCTCAAAACTCTTTTATCCAAACGAAGCTTTTAGAAATGAGGAACTTTTCAATTTGAAAACAAAAAGCTAAAGCTTCAAAAAGCTCTTAAAAGCTCTTCGCCAAACACACCCGAAGGCGTTGAAGATAATAATTATATAAAGATAAAGATAATTAAATAATAAAAATACAGAAGATAATTCACATAAAAACTGCTCAACAGTTCAACTAATTCAATTTAATGCTCTATTTTTAATATATCTGAATGAAGGTTTCATATGAAGGACGACAATTTATAATGTTTAATATTTTCCCGCAAGTAACAAGGGGTGTCTGAATGCATGTGAATTCAAAATTATCATTACATCTTTTATACGAGTAATACGTAATTACGTACTCCCTAATAAAAAGGGACGGTTTAGAAAGGAAGTAATTCATGGTGAAGTCAAATTTGTAACAGTAAAATGTTATGTTATTATGATTCAATTTACGTTTATGATACAACGTACTTAGTATGCAATTAATATGAGCCGTAGATCACAAAATTCAAAGAATGAGATCGGCTGCCCCTTCTGTCATCTGTAAGCCACCATTCTCGCTGATCCTCACGCAATAAAAATAATGAAAATGATGATGTGAAAGTCAGAAAATCATATTATTGTAAGAAAGTTTTTAAAGCCAAGTACTTTTTTTTAAAAAAAAAATTAAAAAGAAAAAGAAAAAAAATAAAAGGAGGTCTTAAAAAGTCAAGGTCATAAATGTAAGTTATCCTAAAAAAACCAATTGCATGTATAATTGCAAATTGTTAGTACTTACTTATTAAATACTCACCTTTTCTATATTCTAACTAGTGGATTTAATTAACAAATACCATAAATGAATAATTATGTGTAAAACCTAATTAAAACTACAATAATCAAAATTATTACCAAAAATATGAACGCATTGTAACAACTTTAATTTGGCTGGCATTGACTTGACTCTATATAGCCTATAAAACCAATAAATGGAACCAACAATCTCCTCATAAGCCACTAAAACATTTCATAAGCTTTCTAAGAACACCACCCTAACAACCTTTAATTTGTTGTAGTGGTTTGAGAAGCTACAAAGATGGAAGTAGCACTGGACTACCAGCGGTTGCCGGAGGTCGATAATGACATAGAAGAGACGATGGACGGCAGATTGAAAACGAGAACACGAAATCAATACTCAAGTCATGATGTTCCTAGCGTGACAAAAGTAGAAAAAGGCGATGACCAGCCACCGGAGAATAGCAACTATTTAGACATCAAGGGTACGTTTACTAATTTTGTAATTAAAAAAGGTAAATATTCGTACACACATTTCCCACCATGATTTATAAATGGTGAGACAATTCTGGATATTACTGCCTCTAGGCTAAAAGGCAGTTGAATTTTAACCTTTTGGTTTAGTTAATTAATTGATTATGTTAAAAAGAAAAATGTTAAGTTTCATCACCTTGCATGGATTTTTTGGGAACTATTTCAGAAGCGGTTGAAGATCTAGATCTTAACAAGATTTTGAACGCTGTTCAGAATAATATTGTGAACGATAATGAAGAAAAAGAAACCGCTATTGCAAGCAAAGAAGAAATTGTGGAGGAGGAAGTAGTTGAGTTGGAATTCGAGAAGGCGGTACCTAAACTCAATACGCATACGATGCACTGCCCTAATTGTGATCATCAAATAACCAAAGTTGTTTTACGACGAAAAATAATCAAGAGGCCTAGGCAACCTGAAGTACCCACTGAAAAAGAAGAAGAGTCGCGCGATCTTCTTGGATGCTTCTCGTGCTTTAGTTTGTTCACATCATCAGGTAATTTCTAGATTTTTTCATTTTTGGTTTCCTCATGAAACACTGTGGGTCCAAATCCCGAGCGCAGTTAACGCGATTTACTTAATTTCTTATTTTGACTTAATTTATAACTTTCGAACTAACAATTGAATTGATCTATTCAGATAACGGACGGTTCAATCCATTTCCTATTTTTTGGAATAAGCCAGATTCGAATGCTGTTCCGCAACCTGATCAAAACCAAGTTGTCCGTAGTGAGGATGGTAAGCCATGACTTTTCAAAAAGTCAAAATCCTTCTTAATATTTTGGTCAATTTAATACAGTAACTTCTACCGAAAGTCAACTTTTGGTATAGCAATACACCATTATTAAGTTAATTTTTTTTCTTCTACAAAGTTATATAGTCAACTAACTAATGTACTATACTACTATCACTAAAGTCTATTTTATATACTCCGGCCATATTATATACGAGTAATATTAAATAGCATGGTATATGTTATTGTAGTGTGTGAACTAATTTAAGTGATGTACATATCAACTTTTTTTTTTTTCCTTTTAGCAATGTGGATACATTATACACATCTACAAATGAAGGGTACATAACAAAGAATTACATATTTCTAAATCCTGAAAGAAAATTCATGTACTAATCGCTAGAGGTGCACATACAAGTATTAGGTAACTACGATATCATACTTATCTAAATATCTATCGATAAAATTTATTTTTTACTCATATACTTACGTGATAAATAAAAAACTATACATATTTAAGGTATATGATATATAATATACAAATGATAATTTGTATAAATATATGATATACGTTATATATATTATGTAAGTAAAAACTTATATATATATATATATATATATATATATATATATATTAAAGTAAAATTGCTTCCCTCTTGATCTTTACCCTATATATATCCCTACCCTCAAGAGGGAAGCAATTTTTTGAGGGAAGGAGAGAAACTAACAATTCATTCACGATAAATGATAATCAAACGTAAAAAAAATATATTATTACCAAGAAGTATTAATCAAAGCCGATGTTATAGCTACGAATATTCATATATAAACTACTTTTTATAACTTATAATATCATACGATGAATATAGAGAGAATTTTCTAATATTCATCATTAATGAATGTTAACCGAAGTGGATATTATCATTTTTTTAAAAAAAAATATTCGTTAACATTCGTCAACGATGAATGATAATCAAAACGTATAAAACCATATATTTACCAATAAATATTAATCAAAACCGATGTTAACTACTAATATTCATCAATAAACTATTTTTTATAACTTATAATATCATATGATAATAAATGTTGATCATAATTGAGCTATGAATGTTAAGCTCCCTTGATAAATTCGTTTTGTAGGCTATAACTTCAATTGATGAATATTATATCCAAACTCATTAATATTCGCGGTAAATGTTAGTTAACATTCATTATGACGAATGTTAAAATTAAAAATATTTGTCAAAATAACATAAATCGTGAAGAATGTTAGTTAACATTTATCACGATGAATGTTAACAATTTATTAAATAAATATTTTCAACTAACGTTATGAATTAATAATGAAATTTAGGGGTGAATATATTCTTTATAGCATCGATTTTCATTACTATTTATCGGTAAAAATATTTTTTTGTTGACATTTTGATTGGTAAAGGTAAGATGCTTCTTGACGAATAGTAACGGTTTCCCCAAAAAATTGTTTCCTTTTGAACGCTCACCTATATATATATGAGCAATCAAATAAGAACATTTAGTCTAAAATGAGATTGAGATATTTTCTTGAAAAAGCGCCGACTTTATCCCAATTCGGACTTTTTTGGGGGCTTTGGGCTTAATCCGGACTGGCTGGCCCGTGCCGGACGGGCTTTTATGGATAATTCAGGGCTCTTTAGGATTTTCGGCAAGACCGAACTTCGGGCCTGGCTTTTTAAGGATTTTTCTAGGCCCCGGTTTAGGCTAAAGTCCATATGTGCACCTCTACTAATTGCATACAGTTCTAGTGATCGAGTTTAAGAAATGAACTATTCGAGTTTTTGATAAGTATTCGGTTAAATGTAAGCAGGGAATTGTTTCAGTATCTTTAGAGTCTTTCGAAACGAAAAGGATTCTAAACTAACAAAACCACAAAAAGTTGATCAAGAATCTGAACAGGCGAATATAGGAAAGGTTGATCGCCAACCTCCTGCTACCTCCGACAACATAAAATATGAGGATAGTAAACGTCCCATTAAACAAGGTAATGTGTTGTATTCGGTTATCTTGTTTTATCAGTCTCTTAACTGTTGAAAGTGTAACATGACTGAAGCTGCGCAGGACAAAATGATGGATCATATGTTGGAGGAACATCTACACAGAAAAATAAACTGCATGCTTATGTGGGACCTCAACAACTAGAAAAAGATGACTCGCGTATTGATATTGTACCAGATGACTCTACTGAAATCCTAGATCAAGCACCGGGACAAAGAAGACAAGATTCTATGTCTTTTGAGATCTTGAAAAGTATCGTTTATGGTGGTTTAATGGAGGTGATTGCAAGTTTAAGCGTTGTAGCGTCTGCTGCTGCTGGTGATGCCACTACTCGTAAGTTTTAGCCACGTACTTTCTCATGCTTGTGGTGTCATCCATTTATTTTATGCATGGACTAAAATGAAGCTAGACAAAAAAACTCACCGCAATTCTACTGGAATTTTTGCCTTTATGCAGTGAACATCGTTGCTCTAGCGCTGGCGAATCTGGTTGGCGGGATCCTTGTCCTTGGCCACAATGTGAGTAAACAGAATAGTTAAAACTTTAATTTACTCGTCTTTAACTCGTTTGACTACAAAACTCGAAATTGACTCAAAACGAGAGAATGTCAATTTCAACTCATATGAGTAAGTTGATTCAGGTTATATTTTATTAGTAATTAGTTGAATGCACCCGCGCTTCGCAGCGGGATGTAATAATTGATTTTTTTTAAGACATTCAAAAAGCGATAAAAGAGCTCGTTATGAGAAAACGTTTATTTATGTATAAATGTTTGGTAAATAATATATAGATATCTATCATAGATAGTAGAAGATGAACTTTATGACAACAAAACTATGAAAGTATGATTTCTATTGTATGGTAAAAAAACATTTGTCTTTTAAGATGGTAAAGTTCAAGTTAATTTAATTTGTGAAAATCATTTTTGTAAATTGATATATAGCTATTTATAGTTCGAGATGATCCATCTATAAAAAATTGATCAATCTTTTACTCACATTTACTAATGCAGATTTATCATCGTTAAACTTATATCTTTGGTTGAAATAAATATTACAATAATTATTTATCGAACAATTTCTTAATCATAACATACATTTTTATAATGTAAGTGTCTATGCTTACATAATACTTCATAGAATCCTTATCTAACAAAACGAAATTTTTTATCACATAGGCGGAATTGACCTTGTTCGTTAATATTTATAAGTCATAATGTTGAATTCAAATATTGCTCTATATAAAAACTTTAATTCTTATCCCTCGAGACGATTTGAACAAATCTAATATGTTTCTCACTTTCTCATAAAAAGCTTATGATATATTGTGTATCCTAATACTTCTTAGTTCTTAGTCCTATTTATGTTATTAATTATGTCATACTAATATAAAAGTAATACTGATAAATTTATAATTAAAAGGTATTGTTGAACATTATAAATTTCTAATGAGTCACAAAAATAATAATGTTGATAAAAGAAATTTATTTTCATAATTTATATATATTTTTTCTAACAATATTTATTTTTACCTTAATTTTAGAAACCGTAAGAAACCTATAATTAACATAACACTTCTTAACAACATTTATGAAAAAGTTAACCAACCTATTTCCTCTTAACATCATCATCACCAAATGATATAAATAATAGTTTTGTAAAATAAACAAAGTAATAAAAGAAGTACTAATTGTTGAACATAAAAAAAATACACTGACTTTATCAATATATATATATATATATATATATATATATATAAAAGAAAAAAAGAAGATATAGTTATTGTAGATATTAGAAATACAGGGGCTTTAAGTAAACAAATGAGTAAGACAGGGGGCTAATATATAAATACAAATCATTGTTACAAAAGTTATAAAAAAAAAGGGTGAACGGGTCTTGAACCCCTGACCTGCCAAAAGTAATCCAATCCACTGAGCTAACGGCCCTCATTGTTGAATAATTGTATTTTTTAATTTTATATCATATGAAAAGCGTGACAAATTGTGATTGGTAAAGTTACTATTCATTAGGTTCTAAATTGTTGTTATTTATAATGGATTTTATGGGCAAGGTGTAAAACCTCCTAATGTCATTTTATTAAAAAAATACGTATATTATTGTAGTCATATTTGACACACAGTGTTTCAGATCAATGCCCAACCCATTTTGGCCTATACCAAATTTAACCCAAGCCATCAACCCATTTTGCCACCTCTAGTGAACACTCATTCGTTTGATATGATGCAGCTTTGGGACTTACGAGACGACTGCTATAAATACTCTAGCCGACAAACAGACAACCAAGAATTACGTAACAAGTACAAAGAGTTACTGGGGTCGGTCGAGCATTTCCCATTACATATGTTCTTTGCAATACTATCTTTTCTTGTGTTTGGGATCATCCCTCCTTTGGCCTATGGATACTCTTTTCACGAGACCAGTGATAGGGACTTCACCATGGTGGTGGTTGCAGCTGCATCATTTTTATGTGTCTCTTTACTAGCAATATTTAAGGCTTACATCGATAGACGCACTGGGTTCGGGGGGTACGTTAGGACTATTACATACTACTTGACCACAGCAGTTGCAGTCTCGGGTGTTTCTTATGCGGTTGGGAATCTGGTAACGAGGTTAATTGAGGAGCTAGGATTGTTTGAGACGAGTTCAGGGGTAGCTATGTCACTTTTACCTAAAGTTGGCTGGTCAAACCCATCTTTAGCACTTTATTGATGTTGAGTTTGGTTTTGTTGTTACTTGTTTGGGTCCTTTTCCGCTTTTTTTTGTTGGTGAATTGTGGGGCAGCTATGTAACTCTTTTGTGCAGTATGTTGTAAATTAAAAGTATCGATAATGAAGAACTTCTTTGCCGTTTGCAACCATTTGGTTTAGTTTTTGGTTTACAAAATATGTTTTACCAACAGATTGAAGATTCAAATCTCACGACACAAATGTGTTTGACATTTTAACAAAAATACAGTAGAACCTCTATAATTTAATACTCGATAAATTAATAACCTCGATAAAATTAATAATTTGTCTGGTCCCAACTTGGGAACAGTACAAAATTGGACTCCAATCGATAAAATAAAATAATAATTTTTTTAAAATCCCAATGTAAATATATTGGTCCTAGAGAAACTATAAATTAATAATTACTAAAATATTCCAAAATTCTAGGACTGTCCAGTAAAAAATGAATCTATAGTCACTTGTTTTTTTGTGAACTTCAAACCTATATTGAGTTCATCTTTAAATCTCATTATTGCACTTAAGAGTTGAGACATTGTATTCTCGTATTGCAACAAAAAGTTGTGAAGAGTTGTTGCCGCTTGCAATGCTTCTTTCCGAGTGACCGGTTCCAAATGTACTAAATCATCATCAACTTCATCATCAACCGGATTTTGAAATTTCTTCAATGCTTTGAACCTCGTAACATTAATTTGAGAGTTGCTCACGAATATAAGCCAACTCTTTAAATTAATAATTTATTAATTTATCGATATAATAATATCTCACTAAATTAATAAAATATCTCGGTCCCAACATTATTAATTTATAGAGGTTCTACTGTATGTAGATTCAAACCCGTAATGGTTTGATGCAGTACTTCAGGCGATGGTTTTGTAACATCTCGAGTTTCAAAGTGATAAATCAGTCTACTAATTTGAAGGTCGACTCCAAATAATGACAGAATTAGTAGTAACCCATAACTCACTAATACATAAACGCAAATAGCATACCTAATGTAGAATTTCTGTATTTATATCACTATAATGTCAAGCGTAAACGTACTTAACACACTTCAACTTCTTTTTCCATTTCTAACATATTTTTGCTTCCGTACAATTTTATGTAAAATAGTTGTTCCAAATTGCAACAAATTTTCACTTTTTAACCTTTAATGCAACAAGTTACAACAGCACGAGCTAGTTGAAGTTGCCAATAAGAAAACAAGCACCATAAGAAGACACCCACATGAATAATTCAGTAACCAAAAACAAGTGGTGAATGAGTGATAGATTGATTAGTTTTTATACAGACCTTTTAATTAGTGGCTCGTGCTTGACATTCTAAGTCAAAACAATCCAATACATATCTATTGTCAAAGCAGCAAATGAGCGAAAACAAAAAACTCAGGGGTAGAATTTGAAGATATACTCTTCTATATGGAAGACTTACAGGTACATTCATACAAGTAAACAAGTCATGTGAAACAAATCGTATCAACAATGTAAATATGTCATTCCTTTGAAGTTAATCCGAACCCACATCTACCCCTTTATGCTTCAAAAATTCCTTCGCCTCAATTACATCCTGCACAAATGACCAGCAGAAGTTCATATTGATTGACATTGAGGTGACAATTTTTACCCAATCACTTAAAATGGGTCAACTTGGGTTTAACAACTCGATGTGTAAAGGAATAGCTGAAGAAGAAATAGGCCAAGTGGATAGGAAGTTTGCCCGAATTGTAGTTTTATTGCATAAAACCAATTATATTGTTTTCAAGCTAACTGATTAACATACAAACTATTAATAATGCAATAACTTTACACAAAGAAATCAGAGTGTTATTATAATTGTAACACTTTGGCACACGCTGATATAAAAAAATTAGCCCCTTTGGACCTATGACCCAACCCTCCACTTTGCAACCTCTAGTTTTAACACCAACTAGAACATTGAATTTGCAATCATGAGTAAAAAAAAAGATAATTAAAAATCGATAAGTATACTGCTACAGTGCTATATGATTGATATAAATTGATCAACAACAAAAGAAAATACCTGCTGTAACAGGACTGCTTCCTTAGGGCAAGTTGGAAATTGCATTAAACCAACCCCAACCATTAAAAGACCATAGCATCCTAACGACACAATGAAGTACAGAGGCAGCTGTTGAATGAACAATTTATAAAGATGGTTAGCCGAGAACATAAATCCTCACAGCCATTACAGTAAGATACAAAATATATCAAACTGCAAATAACTAAAAGAAGAGACTCACCAACCAAGTATGACTCTTTGGAATCATTGCAGTCTGCAATAAACTAATCCATACGGCGGTTATCGCCACCAAAAATGTCAAAATCTTCACGATATGTTTCATTTGTGAGTCACAGAAATATCAAACCTCACAATTGCAGATATTTAGTCTGTAACATCATAACATAACATCGATCAAATTTTAAGCAATATAATCATATTTGGATCAACTTAATAAAAGCTGTTGAAAAAATCTGATTTTTTTATTAAAAATTATCTAATCTTTAAGTCAAAATACATACTTGAAAACCACAATACAAACGCACGCTAACTGAAACCATGCCAATGCAATATCCATTCATGTTACAATTTCATAGCAAATACCAATCTACTCAAGGGGTCAATAAAGATGCAAACTTTGTGGTTAAAAAAAAATGCCAAAGAGGGTAAGCTGAAAATGCCATCAGGTGGGAGGTATATATACCGTTTAATATTTTTTCACGGTCCCTTTAATACGATACACAAAATCGGACTCAAAGCCCTTGCGCAATTTCCCAAACATCATTTGGCAATTAAATCACTGATGATTCGACAGATAACATACTGTAATTAAATTGATTAGCAACCACGATTAATTTAGAGTACCTTTGATATGAGCTAAAATTAGGGTTTCTAGTACAGATCGATATGTTGACGATAAATTGACGCCTTTTTTGTTGGAAGATCTAAAGAGAGAGTTTTTAACTTTTTACTGATCTGATGTGTTGATCTCGATATGTTTTGCGGAGGCATTTTGGTGAGTTTTAAATTGCCGGCGATTTGATCACGGCCCATCTAGGGTTTTGGTTGACCTATTATTTGAACTTGGGTTTGGGTTTCAGACCCGACCCGGTAATTATTATATGTAGTAAATTACATTTCTAGTCCTCGTGGTATGTCTCTGGTATCACTCTTGATTCCTAAATCGGGTTATTTGCGAGTTCGGTTCCTTATCTCGAATTTTCAGAAGGAAAAGGAGTGACTTAGCCAGAATTTTATATGTGGGTGGGCGGTGCGCCAATTAACTTATAATCTTTAAGAAACATCCAACGACAATTAAATGTTGTAACAAACTCATAACTTATCGATTTGTTCAAAAAATGTTTCAACAAAATCATTTGAAATCAATATAACTTTCGATTACCTTTGTGGTCCTGGGGAATGGATGCCTATGGAGAAGCTTCATACGAGGTAAAATCTAACCACTGAGCATATGTAGAGGTGCCAGATGGACGGGTTGGGTAATGGGTTGAGGGTGAAATGAGTCATATATGGGTTGTAGAGGTGGCAATTTGGGTTGGGTCGAGTTGACCCGCTCGGGTTATCGAGTTGGTGGGTCAGAACTAGTCGACCCAAACCCGACCTGATTTTATAATCGGATCGAGTATTTCAACCCAACCCGACTCAAATTACCCATTTATCTAGTGAGATCAACATGTTTTCGGATCATTTTCTATTAACATATTAATTTCGGATCAAATAGGTCACATGAGTCGACCTCTAAAATTATAATTCATCGTTAACAAGCATAAAAATATTTATAAAATTAAAAAAAAAAATCATATCACCTAATATGTTGATCAAAAGTTAATACTAAAACACCATTAAACATGTTAGATTATTATATTAAAATAAAATTTCTAAATTTTTAACCACATTTAAATTTATTCGAGTTGTCGGGTCAACCCAAAAACTCATTAGGTGACCCAAACCCGACCCAAAAAATAGTCAGGTTGGCGGGTTTCGAGTTGACGAGTTCGCGGGTCAAAAAACTTCGACCCAACCATAATATTTTCGAGTTGAGTTCGTGTCGGGTTTCGGGTCGAGTCGGAAATTGCCAGCCCTAATGGGTTGGTTACGTCGCATATACTTTTATGTCCATTTCAAAATAAAAGTATGTTTAGTTCGTTAATTATGATTACACAAACAATATTATTATGAAATTCCATTCGACCTATTTAACTCGCTCCCGTTTTAATCTAAATTTGTTAATTTGACCCATCTGGGATGTAAAGTGTTCCATATCAGTAAGAATGTAAGGTAGGTTGAAGTTGACACCTCTTGATGCATTTACGATTTATTCGCTGATCATCCCAAGTTGGTGATATTTCTTCTCTTGTCTTTGTTTCACTGGGAGTTTTTTGGCTCTTGAAGTTCAATGATTTCTCAGTCTCTGTGTCCTTGTCTACTTTTCATTAACTCAATTATGTTTTTTATGCATAATTACCGCAACATACTCCCTGCTTACAGTTTTTTAGCTGAAAAACAGATTTATACATAACTGTTGTGCTCATAACATGGCTAACTTTTATTTACATTATGCTGTGTAGCTGATGGAACAATATGGCAGTGTATGGCACCATAGCCGTGGTAGGAGGTATCTAACTTCCTATGATAATTCAGACCCTGAAGCTCAGGGAAAACCATGGTTCGGGCTTCTTATCTTGCTAAGGAAATACCCTAAACATTTTGTTATTAACACAAGATCCCGAGTGTTACGCTCGAGTTTGTCTCTCTTGTCTCACTCCTCTCCTGAGATCTTGAAGAATCATCGATAACTGAGAACGTTATGAGAATCGGACCTGTGCAGTTAGGAAATCGTGTCATAGCTTCAGTTGTTGTAAATTAGTCATTGAAGTTGTACTTCTGTTTAGACTTTAGAGGAGTTAATGTGTCAATATGGAAACTGATGTCAATATGGAAGTTGTACTACACTGATGTAGATGCTAATGTTTAGATATGCTTTTGTTGTTGAAACTGTAATAAAGTGAATATGCTTATGGTCAAGGCATATCGGTTCCATACTGTTGTAGCTCATATGATATTGTTTATTTAAAACTAATTATTGCCGCGTAAGTCAGCATATAATCAGTAATTCAGTATCCGGTGATTATCATGACGCCAAATCACATTAATCGTAAAATCAGTTTCAAAACGCAAAATCAAACACCCTCTGTTAGATGAACACAAATGACTACCAGTGAAAATCTCCCTATGATGATGACACTGGAACCATATGTTCCAGTACTACTTCTGCACAAATGTTATCCAATGAACGAAGATTATTAAACACGACTGTCATACCATATCATCTTACATTCATACTATGTGCGCCAAGAAAGAACCGACTATTGTAAATAACATGACTTTCTTTGAGACCTTATATATACCGACGGACCATGATACCATTTAAGCTAAGTACTTGATAGTCACCATGTGATTATGATGACATATTACAACAGTTGTATTTAGGATATACTACTAAAATGTGCACTATCACCTAGGACTTGCTAAAAACCTGCTAAAGATTATAAAGGTTTAGTAAAATAAAAATATGATGAGAATTTTTGAATATCAAGAGCCTGATGTCTCTTCTTCATCAGATCCTGAGAAGCTAATTCCTCCTTCGTCAGCCTCGGTTTTCTGGTCACTGTTGTTCTGTGCCGGACTCTCAAACTTCATTCGGGAACTCACCCTTCTCTGATGCTCTGATAATTTTCATTTCCAAAATGTACTTGTTAGGTAACAAGAGAGTGGTTGACTTTTTGAATCGTAATGTTGGACTTATTGTTGCTACAATGACGGAAAAAAAAAAAGAAACAAAGAACCACGGTAGTTGGCACTATTTTTTTTAAACATAATTTCTTGCCAACTTTAACGTTCGTTTTCCAGACAATTTTTAAAAAAGATGACGGGTTTCAATGAAATGTCAAGTAAAAATATTCAAATAATCAGATTAGTTTAACTGATGCAGATATGAGCTAGTCAAATTACTTTTGCTGTTGATTGCCGATCGAGTCATGGTTAAGAAGTCATCCCAACTCATTTTGCTAAGTTTGTCCTTCTCCTCAACTGTAAGCTCAAAGTTTGGTTCTCTACCACACATGAAAGCAGCCCTACAAAAACAGAAATTCAAAATGAAACCCATACGACAAAAACTGCAAGCAAATACTTACAGGCTGCAGAATGGACGAGTCACAAGAGGTTTGGGTCAAAAAGAGCGACTTTTTAATGCATGTCGGGAAAGGTTGACCTATTTCTGAATTATATATATACATAATGTGCTCAAGATTATCACAATAACTATATCGTTACTTTCCAAGTTAATCTCTCTTTTCTAACAAAACAATGTTTCAAAGACAGTGACCCATTTGGCGTGTTTCCTATAAACAATTTGAAATTGCAACCCCTATGAATGCTGGATTAATCAGTTAAATGCGATGCGAGTACCTGTCATACAAACGTGCAGCTTCTTCTTGGGAGCCAACTGTGCCTAAATGGATCTGTTTCTTGTCCACTTTAATGGCAGCTTGCCATTTCATGTTTTTGTAATATACACCTCTCATGATGCAAGGTTCCTGATTCTCAAAATGCTTTCTTCTGTGTCTTTTTCTCCTTTTGAACACTGAATTACATATTAAAAATGGTCAAAACTAAATAGTACCAAGTGACTTCCATATGCTTTTCAGTCGGAACAACTAAGTTCAGAACTTAGAGACAGACCTGGATGCTGAATTTGTTGCTTATTAGATGGGCTTGATTCATTTACATTTGTGGATTCAGGTTCTTTTGATTTTGCTTTCTCCTGCAAAACACACAAATCATGTATATGGGAAAATGATGATAAATATATCAAAACAAACAACTTTGAAATGCTAGACGCAATGCACTAATCATTTTTGTTTAATGCCGACTGTATATGTTGGAATATAAGATTATAAAGATATGACTCTTGAACTTTGTGCTATGGATCCACAATATTAGATACTTAGATTGGAATAAAAAGATGTATAAAATTTGGTTAATGTGAGAAAGAAATTTGGAATTACCTCTGCAGCTTGGTCAATGTTAACCAGAGGTGTTGGAGGCACACTGATGTGTCTTGTGTTCTGGACCCAACTCGGGGATAGACCATTTTCAAATGATAGAAAATCTAGAGAAGGACTTCGTCCTGATATTTACGACAATATAACATCAACTGGCAAAAAAGAATACAATGCAAAACGATCATGCCGATCAACAATGTTGAACTCAATAATTAACGAAAACTTACACTACTAACCATCTAGATATCTAGATAACTACATTATAAGATGAAGCATAAATTTGAAAATGTACCATAAAGCTTGATCAATCTTTGTCGACGAATGCTCACCATAGCTTCCTACCACAAACCTAAACCATTCAATGAGAAGACTCAGAATGTATATTCAAAGAGGAGGAAAACATAACGAACCAAGAATCACATTCTAATAAAAAATTTCTAATGAATCAACTTGTTTATTATAGTTAATGCACCAAACTTCAGTTTAGTACTCATGCAAGTTCCAATCCTCAAACCCCTTTTGTACCTGTTATCCACCTGCATTAATTGTGTTGAACTTGAAATGTTATGATCATTGCTTGATAAACCACCCGAAAAGGGGTTTGAGGATCTTAACTATTATAGCAGTAAAGTTTTAATCAAGCACATACAGGTCAATTCATATGCACAAAAATGAATGTTACAAAAACAAGGCTTAATTACAAAGGGTGAACTTTCAAGTCAAACCCACTTCAAGTATTAATTTGAATCACTAAGATATTTATAAACACATGTAACAAAAGGTCACTGAACCTTGAAATTTTATTCTTAATTCAAACACTCAGATGGGGAAAATGCTACAAATTTGTGAACATGAACAAACCAAAATTAAATCAAGAAAACCCAGAAAGTCATCACCTAAATTAAACAATCATTCTACCAAATAGATACAGAATCACAATCAAACAAGGAATTTCAAGAAAAAAAAGCCCTTTTTTTGTTCATAAAAATAAGTCAACCCACCAACCTACCACCTTTTATGAACCCAGGGCCAACAATAACAAAGTCTTAACCCCTACTTACCAATCAATCAACAAAATCCCACAAATAAAATTACACTAATTTAGTAAAAGAAAAATTACAAAAAAATACATGATCACATCATCAACCCAAATTAAGGTTCATGAACAAATAATTTTTTAACAAAATAAAAAAATATATAAAAAGACTTGTGGGTTTATTATATTAGGTAAAATAGAATGGTGGGTGTTGAAGAAAAACAGCCATTGTAGATGAAAGTAGGAATCTTTGTGTGTAAATATATAATACCTGAGAAGGTGGTGAAAACAGGGGGAAAAATCAAGAGAGGTGACTGAGGGGGTTTGATCTGGATGGTAGTGAATGAATAGGATTACAAAGGCAAGGTGGTGAGGTTGGAGAGAGAAAGTAGAGTTATTGATGTATTTTGATAAAATATAAAAATAATAATAAAATATTATATATATCTATTTATGTATTTATGTATGTATTTTAAAGAAAAAGAAAAAGAATGTAGTTACTCATGCATCTACCACCTTTTGTTTTTATTTCACCTCTTCATTATGTTTTGTTGGTTAGAGTTTAGATGGTCAAGGGTGGTGGTTTGATGTCATGGTAATTATTTCTTTTTTCTTTTTGGAGGTGGGGTGAGAGAGGATAGAGGGATAATTTTGTAATTTACTTAATTAAGTTTTACTATTTATGGTGGTGTTTTAAGTTTTTGTTTTGAGAGCTACCAAAATACCCTTGATGGTAGTGATCAATTACTTTTATGAAGGTATTGAATGAAGGGTAATTGTGTAATTTAGACATGCAAGTTTTGTGCTATAAATAAGGATGATGTAATACAATTTGTATTTGTGGCATGTGGGTCTTACGTTTATTTTATGTGAAATTTACCAAAATGGCATTTTGATGTTTAATTTTTTATTGAGAAAATTATTGTCATGTTGAGCTGTGTAATGTTAATATAAAAGATGAACTATTTCTTTGCATGTGAGAAACTTAATGAATAAACTGTAAACAGTTTTACTTCTTTTCACTTTAACATAACCTAAGTTACATAATGTTAACGCCTTTTTTATTTATTTATTTTGTAATTGTAATTTGTTTCTCTGTTTGACATAATTATCCTCGTGTTGAGCTTTATTTACAAAAGAACCATCGAATGTGTCAATTTAGTCGCACATGTACATGTTTCGTAAACAAGATTTGTGTGGATGCAAATAGCTAGCATCATATTTCTACTTCATTTTTTGTATTAATGTGACAAGGTCAATGGTGTAGGGTTTAATTAGTAATTTGAAATATTCATTCCTTAATTTAATTTTTTTTTTTAAAGTGGATTAACAAGTTTACTTCCAAATGGAAGAAAAGCACAAGAAGGTTGATTAATCGTATACTTTTTTTCAACTAAAGTTATATGTCATGAAGTTATGGCTTGATCCTTTCCCTAACTTGGCTTTTTAATAACTAGGTTGAAGTTGGTGGGTTTTTATATTTTATTTTTAAAAATTTTCGTTGTTAAAATACCGACAAATGGATGGTCTAGCTTAGATACTAAGGGGATTAGTTTTGATAATGCACTTAACTTTAGTATGATCTCTATAGTGTGTACACATTTTCATTTTGTTCTATCGTGTGTATCGAACTTTCAGTTTTAGTCTATTGTGTGTTTCGACCTCCTATCATTTGTAACAGCTGACGTGACACTGACGCGTTAATCACATGTCAGCTGATTATGTGACAACTTATACAATTGTGACGTCAACAAAATACCGGCTACCAGTTAAATACGTCATCCAATACATACAATAGACCAAAATTGAAAGTTCGATACACACAATAGACTAAAAGGAAGTTGAGTACACACAATATATATTAATATATATTAGATTAAAGTTAAGCACACTGGCAGACACTTATCCCTATATACAAGTGTAGAACATGAAGATTTGTTTGTAATGATTTAAAAAATTAAATACATATCAAGTACTCAAATCACAATAATAGTTATTACATAAATGGAACAATATGCTATGGGCTACTAATGGTGCATTGGTGCCTAACTTGGCTCCCAATAAATTGAGAAGTTAATTTAACCAAGTTTAAGTCTAGCTGTCTAGGCATAGTTTGTTACTGACTAATTCTGATTATTGTAAAAATGCCTAAACAGTCATTATTAGGTTGGAATGATGAAGGTTTTCGGTTAGAAAGTAACTTTAATTTGTTTGTAATGAAAAACCAACTACATGGTTTAATAGAAGGTTATACAAAATTTCTTTTTACTGCAAAAAGCTATGACATATAAAACTAATACTTATACCTTAATGACTAATTTAGATGGTTCACTCACAAGAGTGTTTCGAATTTGTTACACTACCTTTTAATCAAGCTTGAGTTTCACTCGTTTAGTCGTTTACACCGCCAATATTTTTTCTTCGTGTTTAGTCATGCATGATCTAATTGAAGTTAATCTTCATAGTTATTGAAATATAATAGTAGTAATTAACTTGGTGATGAAAATAGTTATAAAGTTAATTTCATCCTAATCAGGAACTTGGTTTGTTTATTTCACTAATGACATTGACACCTTAATAAACGTACAAAAATCATGCATGTTATGTTTTCCTTCGACAAAGGGAGGCATCACATGAGATAATGGGAACAATTAAAGCTGATTTGGAGATCGATGTAAGAAGGCTGTTGTTAAGAAAAGGTTTGGTTTGCATCAAAAAGGTTATCTGACTTCGACCAATGTAACTGATCAAGTATCTTCAAAGGGTAACTGACCCTCTTGGGGCCCTTTCGACCGGTCCCACGATCAAGGAGGGAGGTAAATCGTATAACCGACAGTTAAAAGAACATGATGACGAGGATTGAAATTCGCAACCTCCACATTTATGTTAAACAATTATATTTCATCTAGAGTGCGTACTACGAGGTATCTCATTAATAGCCAAACTTCACTTTGACAATGTATAAGTGAAGAAAAATCATATTATCATATTTGTCAAAGTACTACAAACTAATTTCTATCATTTTAAATCCATAAAAATTTTCCACACCATCTTAACAAACTTTGTTGCATATAGAAATGAAGGGGGCAAAGAAGTCATTAAGGTGGAGTATATCAATAGAACATGTGGGGATTATGTGGGATAGTGGAAAGGAACGGAGGGTAATTTGGTCATCGTGAGGAAGATAAACTAACGTAGGGTAAGAACATTACACAACCCAAGGTGGGAAAATTAGCTAATAATTAAATTAAATGGGCCGGGTTGGTTGGTACTTGGTACCAAGACGAAGGGAGGGTGCAAATTGTAAAAAAGCACCGACGAAATGGTTGATTGGTTGAACGGCTTGCCATGTAAGCACCTTTCATAAGATAACGTTCCTTAAATGGGACCTCAATATTCCATTGGACTTGTTTCAAAGTGATTTTTTAAAATAATAATTTTAGTCTATGTTATTTGTTTTGTAGGCTGATTGTGATTCATTTGGAGCTTTTACAAGTTAAATTATCCATTTCAAGAACACTATAATTAATGGCATCTATTTACATTACTTGGATAAAACCGATAATCAATATCAATATTTATATACATTAAATAAAATAAAATGTTGATTTTGTGGGTGAGTTTAGTTTGTTTAGAAAATCACTATGGCTGTATGATATGATTAATAATGAAGTGAAAGGAGAATTAATATCCTTTTTAAACCCTTGATTAATAATGTATGAAATCACTCGAGCAAAACCGTCTTTTTCACTTCTTGGTTATCAACTTTCTAAATACAATGAGAAAATTACACAAATTATTCTTTAAATTTATCTTAAATTTTAGTAGCGGTTATTTATAAAATTTAATTACACCAGTGACCATTTCTTTTAAAACTTGTTACGCTAACAGTCCTTTAAACTAACGATTGTTAACTCTTCATTAAAAAGGACAACTCGTAATATTTTTGTTATTCTTTTAATTTTTTGTGTAAAATATAAATTAAAAAAACTAAAATACATGTAGATACATTATTAGCTGCAAAGAATATCATTTTTATTACTGAAACATCAAATTTTATAGTCTACCACCCAAATCCACCACTATCTTTCAACACCAAATCATACATTTGTGGCTTAAAGATTACGAGTCACATATTTGGTTCCTAGTTTTCAACGTCGTTTTACTTTGAAGCTAGGGTTTTCGTTTGAGATTTACTTCGAATAAGGAATGAATGCAAATGAGAGGATACAGTGGCTACCAAAGTCGTGACGAGATAAGATAAATGGGTGACGAAGCGTCCCAGATGGTGAAAGATGGTGGTGAATTATAAAATTTGATGTTTCAGTACATAAGAGGACCAAATTTTGCTAATGAATTTGCTAAGTGATACATGGAAGATGAAAATGATGTTTTTTATAGTTAATAATGTATATATACCTATTTTAAATTTTATAATTTAGATTTTAGTTAAAAAATTAAAAGAATAATTCGTGAAGAATTAACAATCGATTCGAAAGTGTAAAGCACCGTTAGCGCTCGAAAGAATCTTTTCCACTGTATTTAAAAAGTTGATAACCAAAAAGTGAAAAAGACGGTTTTGTTTTGAGTGATTTCAAGCCCAAGAACGGCATAATTTCTGACCCGAAAATTGCACCCGACCCGGGTGTACAGGCGTACAACGAATCGTGAAAATCTCATATGCATCAGCTAGAAGGGAAGTTCATCTGATAAACGGTACTTTTTGTTCATTCGAATCTTGGAAAGTGATATTAGGGTTTGTATTTTATGTATTGTATAAAATTACGTAATACTTTATGGTTGCTATTTCATTGTATTTTTTTATTGGCTTGCACAATTTTCCGACTTGTTGGGTGTGGGTTATTAAGGGGCTATATGAAATTTGAAAAAGAAAGCAGTATTAAGCTGATAAGCTCATTATTAATGGCTTACGAGCTTACTAATTTGAGTCTATGAACTTAAAAAGCCATAAGCTTAAGCTGGTAAACTGATAAATGGTTAAAATTGAGTTTATTGGTTTTTCATTTTCCAGCTTTAACATCCTCAGACTGAGAAAATTTGTTTAGCCAAACACCCCCTATATAATTTCACCTGGTTTTATTTTTCTTATTTGAGGTTGATGTACTACTAATTTGATTAAAAAAAGAGATACGCTCATACTTCCTTACTTTGATGTCAAAAAGATGATATTTTTTTGACTTCTCATTTTTAAATTGATGAGTTTCTGTAGAAATGCTGATGGGGTCATACGGGTCATCGAAAATAAATGATTTTACATTTTTCTTGTGTAATTAGTACGTTAGGTTTAATCAGAAGCCTTGCATTCTTGAATAATTTGTTGCCCTTTCTCTTATCCCTGTTCACTTTCGCTATAAGAATGCCAAACGTCGCATGTTATCTACAAAATCTTAGTGTCATTGACGATATTTTTAGCCCGCACAAGAGTTATGAGTCGTCTCTTCAGTATGGCATCGGTGTTGACTATTGGTTTTTTCACCACAGTCGGCTGGAGTTTTCCACCAATGTCGGCTGCACACAGGGGCGGAACTAGGGGGGGGGCAAGGGGGTCAGTCGCCCCCCAAGATATCTAAAATTACTGAAAAAAATAGTATTGTTTTAAGGTAATTAGTGACAGTTTAGAAATTTTGACCCCCCAAAATGATAAAAAGAGAAAAAAACAAAAAATCCCCCCCACCCCTAAAAATTTCTAGCTCCGCCCCTGGCTGCACAACTACTTAAATTATGGATTCGAGTAGTTTGTTTATTGGGCTTAAATCCATTATGTAGATTTTGAAGACAGTAATTAGAAGTCCAGTATTCACCTTTAAAATGAGCAATGAAAGGGTAACAAAGGATCAAATGGTTGAATTTTAATTTGGTTAGCAGATGCTAGTGAGAATGATATTATAGGGACTATATTTGTATATCATACAATCCAAGTCCCTGTAAGAAAGTATTTGGTGTTTTTTAGATGCCTTGCTAATATTAGACTACAATTTAAATGAAAGTATTAGTTGGGTCTAATGAGACTATCACATTTGGACATTCCTGTACTATGTTTACTTATGTATCCTTTTCGACATGAAATGGATAATGAAAATGAGGGAAAAAATCAAGGGTGGAGTTGGATGGTTTGACTTGATTTAGCAAGTGTCTTGACAAATATATGAATCTGATTTTATGTCAGTCTTGCATGTTTTCTACCTTAGTGTCTAGATTATTGAAATGAGGAATCTGTTTTACATTATATTTTTTCGTTTATTGTTTATCCCTGAATACAACCTTTTTTTTCCTCCCAATTTCATTTCTATTTTCCCATTATAATTTTCGGTTCTTTATGGTAAGAGGATGTTATCTTTTTGATTGCTAGAATGTGGTGCCTAACATGTAGAAATGGCAATATCAGCCTGCTTACATACGAATGAGTCGAGTTGCACTATGTCAAGTGGGTTGAATAAAAAATTTAGCTAAAAAGTGAAGGAGCCAAATGGTTGAAATTTTCCCTGGATGTATTCTCACTGCATACAACATCCTATACCATCTTATATATAGATTTATATTGTTATTGTCAAAATTTTATTTTGGTACCCAACTAAAAATAATTAACTAGTAAAAAAAATACTATAAAATCATAAGCCGACGAAATACTTTCACAAGTTGACACGTCTTGACCTGCTTTGACTTCTACTAAAATGATCCATTTTACTCCAAACCTGTTTTGACCAGCTACCCAACCCGCCCATCTTGCCATCTCCACTAACACTCATATGCATCAGAGACCCAATTCAAAACCATGGACAGACACAAGTGTTGAGACCACATATTGGATACTTGGAGCATCCATATATCTGCAATTCGATGCTTATTTCATATATGGCTGGTGCCAATCCCATGATGAATGTCGCTTTCACGAAAGTATGCTCCAAAGTCCAAAGTAGGACATGATCTCCACATCCATAAACCTTTATTTGATTAAAATGCTTGTTTGAATGCTGTTGTGTTTCTGGATGTATTTAATCTTATTTAGACACTGATGATTTTCTTACATATTTGAACCACATTTCTGGTCAACTCTGTTTGCCCATTCTTGAATTTGTTCATTTGATATTTCTACATCTTCTTTGAATGTATGGACCCATAGTTTGATTTGCTTCCTTTCCACTGTTTATGAGCTAGCCTTGTTTCCTTTGCTTTTATTGTGCTCCATGGATTACTAACATGTTCCGTTACATCGTATTTTTGGATTTGGAGAGAACGATAGGTTAGAACATGTTTTTTTTCCCGTGTTCTGGAGGTAGAATAATTGGGAAGGAAAGTTGTTAATCATACAATGATACTCATCTTATGTGAAATAGGCTAGATTAGTATCGGGGATAATTGGTCATTGTAAAAGTCATGAAGTCTTCCCTTTCATTCCTAAATTTCCAACATATGAGATGGAAGTTTGAGAGAAAAAGACTGATTTTTGGAATGCAGTGAGCACAATCTAAATACTTATGTGGGGTAGTGTGTGGTAGTTCTTGACGCAACACGTACCCAGCACAAAATAAACGGGTTTGGGCCAGAAACTGGTTCACCCACCTAAACCAATTAATTGTGGGTCGTGTTTAGGTTGAGAATAAATAGGTTGGCCCGGCAACCCATTTATGAGATTTTGAAAAGAAAAATGTGCCGTTTCTTTTTCACTTCATTGACTGCTTTCAAATGTTTTTTGTTATACTTGAATTAACAAAAACTGGAACTAATTTAATTGGAACAATGGAATCTCATTAGAAACCATACCAGAGAGGTTTCACCATCGATCATTGTGGTGTGAATTGTGAGTGTCACTGTCCATTGCTAGACACAACATAGAAGAGGTGGCTGTATCGATGCATTGTGTGATAGTAACATGTGTTGAAGTCGAGAGGGAGGGAGAGAGAGAGTTAGGGACTTACGGTTTTAGGTTAAATGGAAGTCAAAGAAGTGAGAAGAAGAGCCAAATATAAAATATATTTTAATTTTTCTATAAAACCTTTCAAACTGTCAACCCATTCATCCCAAACACGATCCTATTATTAACGGGTCAGACTGGTCGACATGTCTCTACTGAATCCGCTTAAGCCTCAATCCAAACTCCTTTATTTCGTGTCATGTTCGGAATTGACACCCCCACTTTTCAGGATGTCATCAAGAACGTTGATGCTTGTATTTTGTTGTTTGCTGTAAGCTCCATGTTCTTATAGCAGATTTGTATCAATGTCCCACCTCTTGTAACATTTTGGGTTCATAGATTTAGATATATACATATATAAAGCTCTACGTTCTGAATGTTAATTCTGACTTCAAATCTGTTTGTTTGTTGATGTTTACAGAAAAAATTGAGAAACTGCGGCCAAAAGATCAAATGCCAAAAAACTAATGAAAACAAGACCTGTTATGAACGAGTGACAGCATTTTAAATATGTAAGACACAGGTCCCTTTTGATGCAGTTATACTTATTCTTAAAGTCTTGAACAAAAGTCATTAGTATCATCTATTCATCTTTTGACTCCAATATGTATGATTTTGTCCACAACTATCCTTTTGCTACAATGTTTGGCTCTTTTTACAGTTATTTGTATGCATCGATGGTAATTTTGACCCGTTTACTAGCTAAAAGGGAGATGAGTGCAATTGGTCAAACAGATGGAAGTCCGTAAATGTATTTTTTGATGCTTACCACCTTCTAATTTGTTGTAATTTAAAAAAGTAGATGTTTATTATTGTAGTAAGATAGTTTGAGTAATAATATGTAAGGCATTTGCTATTTGTAACTAGTGAAAAATATATGTGTGGGTCAACCTGATCCAACCCACCCCCTTTTTGTTTGTACTTAAACAACTCGTTTCTATCCCAATCCGTTTTAACCTTTTACCCAACCTGCCTGACCCGCCCATTTTGCCACTTAGTATTTTGTCGTTTCTAGGACATAAATGTCGATAATGAGAACTAGATTAGTAAATTGTGTTTCTGAACACAAGTTTTAACCTTTTAACCCGGTGTGACTGTCCTTTATTGTTTAGCAATGGATACAAACTTATATGAGATTTATGTTGAACTATCAGCATCAAGGTTTAAAGTTTTATTATTGCAAAAGTACCTATGGCCCCATTTTTTTGTTGTTGATCGCCTATTATTTTGATAATAATTGTGGTGGGTGGGGGGTTTTTGTTCCATATTGCAAACTTTTTTAACTGAAAATTGGCCTCATTTTTTGTGGTTAGCATTGATTAAATTGATTCCAGTAATCGAATAAACAAACTTGATGTATGGTTAATTGGTTATTACATTTTCAACGGGTCAGACCAGACTACTTCTGGAATGTGAAAAATGACTTGGGTCGATTGGGCTCTGTTTGTAATTGCGTTTGGTAGAAATGCGAACCAGTTTCTACTTAAAAGGTGATTTGTGCACAAAATTACTTTGCACACCACAAATATGGTTGTGTTTTGTAACATTTGCTTCTTTCATGGTAATACATTTTGTCTCATTTTTATTAGATTAGATGTTATCAATCTTGACCTAATGTAGAGTTGACTACAAGAAACTCGTTCACAGTCTCTCTTCCTTGACATCCACAAGACGAGCCATGCCCAAACTTAGTAGGTCAACTAATCTCATCGTACACGACTAATGAGCTCTATTCAAGAAATATTCAAGCTCATCTTGAGAATGCAAATAGTTCAACAATATAGAGTAGATATTATGTCAAATTTAGAATAACTTGCTTCACTTGCAACCACTTTTTGTTAATTTGTGAGCTCAAACCCAATAAGTTCAAGTGGTAAACAAAAGTTTTCATTTAATTTGGGTGCTAATTGGGCATCAATTATTCAATTTAGTCGGCAAAAATGCAAAAAAGGTAAAAGTGAAAGAGGTCCCAAGAAGGTTAAAAATGGAGGGGCATGACATATGCACTTGATTACTATGATGATGAGTGGCTCCCCATGTGGAAACCTTTATACACTCTTCATTGTATTGTCTTCTCATAATCCCTTCCATTTGACCACTCTATAACCTCTTTTTTACTCCTTACGATCACTTTATTGGATGTTAAGTACCCAAACAAGTAGGGTGACGATACCATTATTTTTTATAGATCTATTATTATCAATGTGTATTATTTATTCGTACATTACAACTTTGTAATGCATATTGTTGCTACTAGCAAATCAAGTTTTCCGCAGTTATTTATTAATTCTTACGTTAATGGTGTTCAAAATAAATTTTTTTATGATTTTGATTTATTTATTTTTGTTCAAAATGGTTAGTAGAAAAACCCAAGAATTGATTTTCTTCTAATATATTCCACGAATAGTTTATGCGATTTACAACGGTTAACATAAGTTATTCTTCAACTTTTTTCTTTTGGTATTATTAATTCAAAATGTTCTTTTTTTTATCACGTAAATGGTACATAAGACACTTAAAACGACTACAATACCGTAGTTAAGTCATTTTAAATGGTGGAGGAACAATTTGCAAGACAAAATTAATTTTTTTGAATTGATAATAGAGAAAAAGTTACAAGACGATTTCATGAATAAATCCATATAAACTACGTGGACTAATCATGAAATTCACTTCTTTTTTTCACCTTAAGAAATTTTAGTATTACTCAATCCTTAAGATGCATATGTAGATTTCCATTTAGTTTTTTGCAAACTATGCGACATTTCTTGGGTAAACTTTTGTAAACGTTTTCTTTCTTAATTTCTTGTTGATGTTTTAGCGTAAATATGATAGAAGGTATATTGACTTATTTGTGCGGTAATTAATGAGTCATTAGTGGATCAACTAAAACATGGCCCAACCAACCAATGTGTTTATAAACATAATTAAGTGTGAATAGATTTATTGTTAATCCAATTTTGATAATAATAATAAAAAAAATCCACATGCTTTTTTTAGTTTTATAAAACTTTATTTTTATAACCATTGGATTAGATGATAGAATTAAATTAATCTGATAGTATTACAAAAAAATAAAAAAATGTTTTTAGTCATCGACTAATATGAAAACTCAACAATTTTAACAATAATATTCATGTCATGTCCTATGATAATTAGTTGTACACCCATAAAAGTTCAATCATTCTCTGAATTATGTTTTAAGACATATGAATTATTATGTGTAATTGGTTATAAATAAAGACGGCTTAATTTATGACAATTTGTAACAATAATTCATTGTAGCTATGTTTCTTTAAATTTACGCTTGAAAGCTAACAAATCATATGATTTATATTAACGTTGCGATTTTAATAAAATTGATTGCTTTCAAATGACAAAATATATAATATTAAGAGTTTCAAAATCGACACTTCGACAGTCCCATCGACCGATTACACGATCAATATGAGCAAGGAAAGCCGCGTAACTTGCAATTAAAGAAATATGAGAACGGGAATGGAATTCATTACCTTCACATTTATGATGCATGTCCCCACCACTAGGTACATATTAAAAAATAGGTGAAAAAAAATTACTTAGTGTGACACTAACATGCTTTCTATATGATTATGACAATGCAATGCTATAAATGATAAATGCCAAAAGTTATAATAATAATATTAAATCTATTATAAGTAAGGTTATTGTGAGTCTCTAAAGTAAATATAGGGGACCAACTACAAACTCTTGTGAACTTGTCACAAACTGCAAAATTAAAAGTCAATAACAGAAAGCCTGAAAAAAACAGAACACCAAACACACTCTCACTTAAACTCATCATCTTCTTCATTCTCTCACAATTTTCCACCATTTTTATCCTTCTCAAAACCTGATCCCAATCTTACAACAATGGCCAATAATCACAAAATTCAATTACTTTTATACATAATCCTTCATGATTTACATCTAATCTGTTCAATTATCATATCTTATCCTCTGTATTTTTGCTACTTCATTTTCTTCTGTCCGTACTTAATCAAATTCGCTTCGTTAATTTCTCCGTATTTCATCGTAACCGTGTTCCTTTCGTTACTAATTACCTTCACATTTTGGCCAAATTTGCAGCAATTAGAGCTCGGATTACTTCAAATTGTTATACAACAACTTAAATCAAACTTCTGTGACAATGATGGTAACTTTGAAGATTTCGAGATTTACAAATTTGTGTTTGACCGTACAAATTTGATCACAGTTTTTGATGATAAAGACGACGAAGAAGCACCTCAGGAAAAGAAGATTCTAGAAGAATCGGTAACGTATCTAGCTGAAAATGATGTGACAAATACTGATTCTGATCTGACTGATGTTAAAGGACAAGAGGAGTTAGGGTTAGAATATTGTTATGAAGAATTTGATAAATTTGAGGATTGTAGGACAATTATTGAAGTTAATGCAAATTTCGATAAAGATATTGAAGATTTACAAAAAGAAGAGAAAAATGTGGATAGTGGATCTGATGTGGAGTTAATGGCGATAAGTGAAAATAATAAAATGAGACGAAATTCGGGTACATTGAGTTCATGGAGATCGAATTCTTCGAGTACTTTTAGTAGTTATGGATCAATGAGGGAGGAAAAACAATGGCGAAGAACGTTAGCATGCAAGTTATTCGAAGAACGACATAATTCACTTGGAGGTGAAGAAGGTATGGATTCGTTATGGGAGGATTACGATAATGATAATCTAAAGAATCACAAGAACAAAAACATAACAAATGATAGTCACAACGGCAGAATTAGCACTTTTGATGATGATGATAATGAAGATGAAGATGAAGACGAAGAAGACGAAATGGTAATGAGGAATGGCCATTTGTGTTGTTTACAAGCCTTGAAATTATCAACTGGGAAGATGAATTTGGGAATGAAGAAACCTAATCTTGTGAAGATTACAAAAGTTCTTAAAGGATTTGGATGGTTACATCATGTTAAGAAGAACAAGCATGGTGAGAAAGTTTAGGGTTTTGATTAATTAGTAACTAATTTTTAACTAATATAATGTGTTTGTAATTTGTTTCTTTTTAAGTACATATGTATATGTATATGATAGCTATGGTCTATGATTTTATCCTATGCATTTGGTCTAAAGTGTTCTTGGCTTGGTCTTGTTTTTGTAGGTGCCAAAAGTGTAAAAGTAATGTAATATATGTAAAATTTTGGTTTGTGCCAAAATTGGTTTTGTGTTTTTCACTTGATTGTTTTGTACCTAATTCTGTGATATTTCATAGCAAACTAAAAGTTTTCAAAACATCAGTGTTTTTCGGAAAGTAGAATAGTTATTTACGCTAAAACAAGTATTAAATTAAGTACTAAGTGGTTGTTATTTTTAATTGAGCTTAATGGTACTTTAAGGCATGCAAATAATTGATAAAGGGGATAATTTGTTTTTATTCACCTAAATGATTATTTGTATGTTTACAGGCATAGATAATTCACAATTTTTTTTAATTTGTCTTTTTAAAGTATAGATTGTAATGGGCTTTTAGTGTATGGGCACTAGTTAAAATAATGGGCCGGCTATACCTTAGTTGATATGGCTCTGTAATACATAGGCATGAATAAAAACCGGGTTGGCCCCGACCCGACCCGGAAACCCGAACCGGGTTTTAGTCAACAAAGAGAAACCGGGTTTTGACCAAACCCGATCCGATTTTAAACCTAAAAAACCCTATCCGATCCAAATCGGTTGGAATCGGTTTGAAACCGGTTCGGGTTGAAAACCCGGTTCCAATCCGATTTTTTTATAAAAATGTATATTTTTTCTATCGTTAAGCGTTTCAGGGAAAAACAATGTATTTTTCGATTTTTTTTCATTGAATTCATAAAACATTAGTAATGGAAACATAATTGATCAATAACTTAACCAAAAGGCTTCTAAATCTTCTTAAAAATATTATAGTAAACTTGGTCGTTTACAATGTGCCTTAGTCGTACCATCCGACAACAACACTTTGTCGTATAAATCCCACACCTCCGGATTTCTTTTGTTAACCAATTTTCGAACAATCGTTGGTGAACTTGAAGAACCAACAACGAAGGAAGAGGAAGAAGATTGATTTGCCATTTGAGAAATGAGAATTTTGTATGCGTTTTGAGAGCGTTTTGAGTTTATATGAGTGTTTGAATGTTGTGATTGAACCTAAACTCAAGGTTTGTATATATAGTAAACTTGGAATGGCAAAATGGTAAAAAAAACAAAAAAAAACGGTCAAATTAACCAAAAAACGGCTAGAAAAACGGCTAAAAAAAACCGGGTTGAAAAAAACCGGTTTCGAACCGGTTTGTAACGACTAACCCAGGAACCGGTTCCTACCCGTCGGGTTCCAGAAAACCCGAACCGAGTAGAGTCAAACCCGGGTTTGACCGGGTCGGTTTTTCGGGTTTTTTCGAGTTGGGTTTTGAACCCGGTTTTTTTGACCACCTCTAGTAATACATAATTACTCTGTGGAAGTTAAAATGTTCATTTTGACTCTGCACAGAGTTTTAGGATTCTCTACTAATTATATTTTTTAATAATCAATAATATATCTACCCACTAAAATCTCTTTCGATTGGTTAAAACATAAAAGTGGACACCTTAAAATAGTAACGGACATTTTAATGGGACGGAGAGAGTATTATATTTTGTTTCAATTTGGATTTATTGTTTCTTTATGTATTAAACTTTACACTTTTTTATATGAGATATATTTATATTTGTTATATTATATGTAATGAACTTGTAAATATCGTCTATTTGTATGTAAACTTTCCATTTTGGATAACGCTAAAAGAGGAAAGTACCTAAGGATTTTGATTTCTGCATACTGGGTTTTTATGTTCTCGATGTACATAAGAGTCTTTGACTCTGATATATGCGATGTAACTGTGATATCCTGTGACCGTTTATGACTTACTAAAATTTGAACACTTACACTTTTTTATTGAGGATTACCACTAGGCCATTTGGTGATGATTGATTTTACCGTACATACACCATTAACTAAGATAGTTCATTAGCAAGTTACAAAATGAGTATATTTTATCCGGCGAGTTTGCGGCGGTATTTGTCCTTTTTTCTTTTTATTTTACAAAACAAAGTACTACTACGTAACGAGCTAACTCAGTCGGGGACTGGACTTGAGAAGTGGAAAAGGAAGGGGGTACAGGGGAAGAAAATAAGAAAAGGTGGAGGGGGTAAAGTTGAAATTTGTTTGTTCCCCTACTTCCCTGCAAAAACAAATACAAAAACAATACATACATACATGCAAGCCCTAGACCAAGAAGAAAATTGAATCAATCAATCAATCGGAATCCATTAAAATTAGAATGGAAGGGATGTTTAGAGATCTTCGACCACCACTCCAGGGTGAAGGATTATATCCGATTACCCCTTATACCGCTGAAGAAGCACGTCTTTGGCACGCTTTGAATCCCATTCCCAATATAAAACTAAACGATTTGGATCAGATATTTGGTATGTATTATTACGTTATCTACTCTTTCTTGTTCAATTCATTTACAACAAACAAACAAACAATTTGTATGACTTTTTTTTTCCATTAATTAATAGCTATCAGACGTGCTAACCGACGTGAGAGAATGGATGCTGTTTTTGGTAGACGGGTCGACCCGTCTGAAGGTATTATTATTATTATTATTATTATTATTATTATTATTATTATTATTATTATTATTATTATTACTATTACTATTACTATTACTATTACTATTATTATTACTATTATTATTATTATTATTATTATTATTATTGTTGTTGTTGTTGTTGTGGTACTTTGATCATCTTGGGGTGTTTGAAGAATTGTAGTTTATTATATGTATTTTTAGTCAACCAACCATTGAAAAAACACAAACCCTGCTCCTGCTGACCATGAGTTTTGCAAAAAAATAATATTAAAGGTATGTTTGGCGAAGAGCTTTTTGAAGCTTTAGCCTTTTGTTTTCAAATTGAAAAGCTCCTCATTTCTAAAAGCTTCGTTTGAATAAAAGAGATTTGAGCTTTTATTTTTTTTTTAAAAGCTCCAAAAAGCTTGTAAATGAAAAGCTAATCCTACAAGCTTTAAAAATTGAAAAGAACTTTTAGTGAGTATATTTACATGATTGCCCTTGTCATTTATATTTACAATTTGAGACTAGTTAGTTTATCGGCACTAGCATTCCAAATGATTTTTTGAAGTTATTGTCCCTTTTGTTTTCAATAAATTAATAAGGAATTAAACCTAGTTAATTATTAACAATACTGACGACCTGACGTCCCTCAAAATATTAGAAACACTTTTTAAAATAACGGTGGACATATTCATATTAGTACTACACGAAATATAGTATGTAATGCATTAACTCATAATCAATTTTGTATCAAATCAAATATTTAATACATATACATAAATTTTGACATTAAGAGGTGATATTTGAATCATTATCATTTTTCTTACACTAAAATATTATTTGTCAAATTTATATTTAGTGATATTTAGTTATATTTATTATTATTTTTATATTCATATACACATATACTATACATATTATTTTATATTATTATTATAAAGTAGTTTCATATTATAACTATTAACTATACATATTTTTTATAATGTTACCTTAATTATAAGAAAATGAATATGTTAACAAAAATATAAATAATTTAGTTATTTATATTATATTATTATGAGTTATATACGTTAAATATATATATTCCCATTTAATTTTATTTTATTTTATCATTGTCCTTTATTGTCATTTTACTCATTTCAATTACAGCTACTGCTACTTTACCAAACACATTTAGAAAAATATATCTACAGCTTACAGCTTCAATTAAAAGCTACAGCTTACAGCTACAGCCTACAGTTACAGCTACAGCTCGTTTTGCCAAACATACCCTAAGTCTGTTTGCTCGATCAACAACATGATTTTAATGCCTCTTTCTTTCTCATTCCCCCACTCTTTTTTAAAATTACACCAGCTAGGTTGTGTTACATAAGAATTTCGTACAAAAAAAACCAATTTGACCTCCACTGCTCTAAGTTCTGCTTCCGTACCCGTACTACTTCTTGACCAAGGTAATTTAGTTTTAAGTTTGGCCTCATCCAACTCATCCTTTCTTACCTAGTCCTCCTAACTTTGTATACGACAAACATACAAATACGAAACCAAGTCATTACTTCCTGGACAAGTAGTAGACTTGTATCTTTCATTTCCATCTACATTGACACTGTAAATGTCGCTATATCATCCCTCGATTAATAATTGTAGATGTCGCTGGTTAAACTTTTATACTAATTGTGCTTGCTTCATATACATACATGATCATCAATTCTTTCTTATTATCTGCAGACACCGACCCATGTGAAACTGAAAGTGATGATGCACCTCCTCCTCCTCCTCCTTCAGGTAAACTTCAATGCTCTTCTTTTCTACAAGTCACCTCATCTTTTTCCATTTGGGCAACCAGTGCTAGTATGCCCAAATACGTGACAATTAGTACACACGAATACGTACAATTTGATTCATAATGGCAAATAAAGAGTGGGGGAACGAGAAAGAAAGAGGTGTTAAAATCATGCTGTTGATCGAGTAAACAGACTTAAATTTTTTGTCAGGTGTTCAATCTTATCCAAACACACCCTTCATCCCCAATCTCCTCATTATTCTTTGTATTCACATTAATAAACATTTCAAACAGTTTCTTTACTATTTGTTTAACCGTTCTTCGTTTAGTTTTGTTAGACACTGGTCCGATTATACTTCTGGATTACCGTTGAGAACACTCTAGTTGATGTTTAATACGATAACGATTAGTGTTTTACAGCTTAATTTGGCACCTTGAAATGAGCCAAACTTGGGCAAAATTGACCAAATCCAGAAATTGAACACCTAAAAACACCTAGTAACGAAGCCTCTAGATCATAATCGGAAACAAATTAACAGTGAATTGGAAACTGATGGTTAACCAATTTTGGCGCCTTTACGTGTTTATGAATTTGATATCAATCTGTGTACCTTCAGGTGAACTTCAATCAATATATATATTAAAAGTTGTTTAGAATAAAGCAATCTTATCTTGTTTAAATATCCATAACATTGATCTTGATACCCTACACTCTTTTCTGTTGTTAACTTAATACACCCGTCTTTCTCTAAATTGTTCGTTTTGAGAGCTAATCTCAACCCAATTCGACTACTACCATAAAAATTGTAACATCGCTCATATCAACTTGCTCAAAAGGTAAATAGGTTGTAACTACTTTCTCTTGTTGTGTTTGTCAATCAATAGGCACCAAAGCTGAAGCTGGAGATCCACTTGTTGAAATGTCTGAAGTTGGCCCTGCAACAGAATCATCAACCCTTGCTGATTCTGGTAAAACTTAAAACAAACTCTTATCGGGGTTTTGAAACCTATTCAGATGCTTGAATGTATAACTGCATTTGATATCGTCTCATGAGTTTGTACACCGTAAACTGCTATGCATATGGAATTGACTAGTTTATGGTTATGGTAGCCTCATGTCATCTTCCGGCCCATATTGAATATCACCCAGACCCGACATCGTTTGACCCTTAAAACAAACAGTAGTTGCAAGAATCTCTAGGAATACTAATCGAAGTTTATCAGACATGAAAAACAGTAGTTGCATGGTCGGTACGGTGAATGGACCGAATGCTTTGCTCATGCTAAACCCCGATGAAGTTGTAATATCAATTTATCCCTCATGTCACTTTTCATGGACTCATGGTTGCTGCCTTGCTTAGTATCATTGTAGTCGCATCCCATTCAGTTTTAACACCCAAGTAAAAAAGAAAAAAAGATCAATCAATATACATTAAGTTCTAACACTTGAGGGCGTTATTAGAGTCTTATCAAAGACCCACTTTATTGTTGATCGTCTTTAGATATCCTATTTTAAGAATGAAAACTTAGGATTTGAAGCCATTTGCAATGTTGAAATGCTCTTGGGGTTTGCAAGTGCCTTCTGCTAGAGTGCTCATATGATCTCAACTCGTTAAGTGGTTGACAATCATCATTTTTTTACTTAGAACGTGATTAGGCTATATTACTTTGTCTTATAGTATTATCCTGTTGGTTATCTAATAGGTACTGCAGCTGGAGATCCACTTGCTGAAAATGCGGAAGAAGGACCTGTTCCTAAGCGCCCCCGCAAGGATTTTTGTCCGTTGAGTGAAGAAAATGTGATTCCCGTGACAGATTCATCAGATGCTGGTAACAACTAAATCGAATTTGTTGGGGGGTTCCGAAACCTATTAAGATATGATTGTGTAAATAAATGTGAAAACGCTTACTCTCTTAGCATATCTTAGTACTTTGACTATGTATTTTGCCAACTGCTATGATTATGGACTTATGGTAACCTTATTTAGGGGTGTTTGAGATTGCTTATTTACGCGCTTATCTGCTTATTTGAACAGCTGATAAGCACATACAAACACTTTTTTAAAAACTGCTTATCTGCTTATTTCTTAAGAAATAAACACTTAATAATATGTTGACACATGCTTATTTTTTAAGCACATAAGCACTTATATATAAGCAATGCCAAACACCCACTTAATCTTGAACTGTTATTTGGGCTGCCTTTTATTCAAATTAGTCTTTTAAATTGGTGATGTATGTTACAATGATCAAGTTCATACTTAATTTAAAGTACATTGGCTTGTTAAATTAATGAATAGGATAGCTACAAAGTCAATACAAGCATCAAGAATCAAATCAGCGATTTCACTGTATATAAAAACGGGTAAACGGATGAGGTTTTCACTGTTCAGGTTATCCTGGATGACCGAGTTGTTGACTCAAATGTATGTGGTCTAACTAGGGTATCCCTGTGACCATTTCCGACCTATTAAAGTTTGAACGCTTTTAAGTTTTGTAACGAGGGCAAATGCCATTACCTCCTGACCGTTTCTAACTGGGGTATCATGACTAAGTTCGTATTATTAAATTAGCAATGGAATTGAAATACCAAAGATTAGTTAGTATTGGTTGATGATTTTGTTTTTTTAGCTAGGTATATAAACGTAGCTCAAGTAGAGTTTGCATCTTGATTTAAGGGTGTAAAACTATGTGTACGTGCCCAAACTATATTGTTAAACATGTAGCTTAGCAATAGACTTTCCAATTGCCAAAAAGAAAATCAACCATGCATTTATTTTCTGCGAGTTTCAAAAAATCAATTCCCAAAACTTTTTTAATAAAATTTTTTTGTCCCCTTAACAAAAATTCTTGGATCCGCCACTGCCTTAATGTGTGTGTTTCTATTCATGAACAACTTGAAAGGTTAAATGACTTAGCATAGCTACATGCTTATATACCTAGAATCTCTCCTAAGTATGGATATTACAAATAGCTCATCATTAGCAATGTTTACGATGAAAGGTTAGGATTTGAAGTCATTTGCAATGTTGGGGGTTGCAAGAGCTTTCTGCTCAAGTGATCAAATGATCTCAACTTGTTAAATGGTTGACAATCATCATTTTTATTTAGAAAGTGATTAGGCTATAATTACTTTGTCTTACGGTATTATCCTGTTGGTTATTTAATAAGTACTGCAGCAGCTGGAGATACACTTGCTGAAAATGCAGAAGGAGGACCTGTTCCTAAGCGCCCCCGCAAGGATCTTGGTCCGACAAGTGAAGAAAATGTGATTCCTGTGACAGATTCATAAGATGCTGGTAACAACTAAATCGAATTTTTCGGGGGTTGAAACCTATTAAGATATGAACGTATAAATAAATTTGAACTCTTACTCTCTTAGCATATATATATGTTAGTACTTTGACTATGTATGTTGCCAACTGCTATGATTATGGTAACCTTATTTAATCTTGAGCTGTTATTTGGGCTGCCATTCAGGCAAATTAGTCTTTTAAATTGGTGATGTATGTTACAATGATCAAGTTCAGACTTAATTTAAAGTACACTGACTTGTTAAATTATTGAATAGGATAGCCATAGTTGTTAGACTCGTACGAGTCGAGTCAGAAATGAAGAAAAAGAGTCGACTCGTACCTATGACTCGGAAACACCAGTGACTCGCGATTTCTGAAGAGAATCGTTCCGAGTCGAGTCGACTCGACTCGGAACTACGAGTCGGTGAACATGCTAATATTCAGTGTTGTTTTTAGATCTGGCCATGCTAAACCCCGATGAGGTTGTAATGTCAATTTATCCGTCATGTCACTTGTCATGGACTCATGGTTGCTGCCTTTCTTAGTACTCCGTATCATTGTAGTCACATCCCATACAGATTTAACACGCAAGTAACAAAGAAAAAAAGATCAATCAATATACATGAAGTTTCTAACACTTGAGGGCGTTGTTAAAGAAATAGTCATATCAACGACGCACGCTATTGTTGATCTTCTTTAGATATCCTAGTTTAACAATGAAAGGTTAGGATTTGAAGTCATTTGCAATGCTGAAATGCTCTTGGGGGTTGCAAGAGCTTTCTGCTCAAGTGATCAAATGATCTCAACTTGTTAAATGGTTGACAATCATCATTTTTATTTAGAAAGTGATTAGGCTATAATTACTTTGTCCTACGGTATTATCCTGTTGGTTATCTAATAGGTACTGCAGCAGCTGGAGATACACTTGCTGAAAATCCAGAAGAAGGACCTGTTCCTAAGCGCCCCCGCAAGGATCTTGGTCCGGCAAGTGAAGAAAATGTGATTCCTGTGACAGATTCATAAGATGCTGGTAACAACTAAATCGAATTTGTCGGGGGTTGAAACCTATTAAGATATGAACGTATAAATAGATTTGAACCCTTACTCTCTTAGCATATATATATGTTAGTACTTTGACTATGTATGTTGCCAACTGCTATGATTATGGTAACCTTATTTAATCTTGAGCTGTTATTTGGGCTGCCATTCAGGCAAATTAGTCTTTTAAATTGGTAACATCCAAAAAATATATGATCGATCAGTTCAGTTCTCACAGAGGTCTCGTTTCTAATTTTGGTTTTTGTACTTTTCCCATGCTTTTTTTCGGATGCTGGTAACATCCAAAAATATGTTATTGCAAAGTGTTTATATAAGACCGAAAAATCTGACTGAATTCATGTAAAATTTACAAGAAAGTTGTACTTGTCTTGATGGATTGACTCGGGGTTCTCATGAAAATAAACAAATAAATGATGGATCAAATGAAGAGACGAACTGATAGTAAAGATCAATTCTTGAAAATGAAGAATAGAATAAACACATGGGCCTATGCATTCATGAATCCGTTTCTTTAAGTACTTGAATCACCACCGAGGATCCTTGATGGGTCCATGGTTGGGACATGTTTAAAAAGATGGTGCAGATAGCATGAGTCGTATGATCGAGAATTACCCGTGTCCCGAACAACAACCTCATTAAGATGAATAAGTCAAAGTTACAAGTCGACGTGACGTGACGTGTGTAGGCTTCATTTCAACATCTCTATACGTATAAAGCATCTTGATGCTTATTTTAAAATTAGACTTAACTATAGTAAATGATTAAATTGCCCTTATAATAATTAAACAAGGCAAACAATCAAAAGAGGATAGTCAAATTAATTACTCCTATATAAGGTAAATATCAAGTCATTAATCATTGATGACTTTCAGGAGAGAACTTATAATTTGAATTAATTTTAAACTAGCATACATCCTCACAATTTTTTTTTTTTTAAAATAAGATAAATTTAAACTTTGTGTTTTAAAATAACAATTAAAGATAGATTAAAATATGAAAGCTACATTCAAACTTTGTCAAATAAGAGATTATATAACAATAAGTATTAAGTAACTTTGTTATATACTAAAACTAAACGAATTAGGTCTCCCGAATTAGGTCTCCCGCTGCTTTACGCGGGTATTCTGCTAGTGTTGAATTAAGGATATGAAAAGGTTGACTCACACTTCATATATTATTGATACTCAAATTTTATATTACAACTCAAACGTTAATAATTTTAAATGAAATAATTGGATTACAAAAAAGCGAATCTTTGCGTTTGGAGAGTGTCACTAGATAGCTTTCCACGCAACCCTTTCTAATCACATTCATCGTGGTGCATGTGGAGATAACTTTGAATGTTTGTTCATTTTGCGGGTCCAATCTTGAAACGATCAAACACTTCCTTTATCAATTGTCCATGGATAAAACCTGTATGGTTGAAGTTTGGAGCTGTTGGACGTTGTGACAAGCTAATGTATCATATCCTTAGTTAAATTTATTTTAGCTGTCTCCTTCAAGCCACAAGTAGGGATGGCAAAAAGATCCGAACTTGATGGGGATTCCCAAACCTCAAAATTTTTGGGTCGGGTTGGGGAAGACTTATTGGGGAGGGGGGTATGGGGCGATAAATGAAAAATTTTATTACTTTCGGGTTGAAGAATGGATACTATCATTCCCCCATGCTCCCCCAACTAATATCATCAATACTTTATCTATAACCTTTTGTATTACTCCAACAATACTTATAACATTATTTATCTTTATAGTTTAATGAACTTGAGATTTTTGACCCGTACACATCGATGATTTAATTATTTATATTTAGTGCATTTAGTATACTTGTGTCATCAACGAGACCAATTAACACATGTTATCCTGATCATATTAGTGATTTAATTTGTTTTTTAAACAACGAGGACAATTAGTCCGAATTTTGGGTATTATCAATGGGGAATGAGTATTTAGTCGTGTTTGAAGAACCAATTTTCTAAATGGGAGTTCCCCGATAAGATCTCTGTTAGGATTTGAGAAGGGTTTGAGGGAAGCCGTGCCCCCAATGGGGTGCCCGATAAGATCCCCGTTGGTGTTTAGGGCAAGTTTAGAAATTTCTTAGAATAATGGATTTGGGGTGGGGGTTGACACCCCTCACCGAACTCAACCCATTGCCATTCCTAGCCAGAAGGTAAATAAGATCTTCTTCCAAGCTAGCTAGGTTCGACTTATGTTCTTTTACGGGCTAGATGGAAGCATAGAAGCTATATCACATCACGTCTCATTCGTTGATAAGATCATATCGCTTGGAGAATTTGGGTTGTAGATTGCGTTGAATTAGTAACCAGAGGGGATGCTCTGAGCACTTAATTCAATACGAAATTACTTTCCAAGTTAAGCAAAAACCGTAATTCCTATTTTATAAATACTAAATTCTTATCGAGTTACTAGCAATCATGATTATGTCTCACACCGTTCATTAGCCTTTGGGAAAAAACCCTAAGAAAACATTTTCGGATTCCTTCACATTGTAATCTTCATCCCAAGTTTATCTATCAGCTATTCAAGTTTCAACGCTTTAATATTAGGCAGGTGTCTTTATTAAGATTGACTTCAGAGAAATATTTTCGATGTTACCCAACTCCGAATAGATTGTCGCCGCGCCACAACTTTACGGGGTGCTAAATCACTGTCCAACCTAAACACGACAAATTCCTACTCTTTAAATACTGGCTAAACCTTAATTGATTTAATTTGATATATCTCACTCTGTTCAGTGACTTGGAAAAACGACTCTCAAATCTTACAAAATCATATCATTCTATGATTCTGATAGATCTAAATCTTCATCCATAATTCATCGATCTCCTATTAGTTTATACTATTCAAGATTAAGAAGATGACTTATTAATCATGGTTGTTTCTTTGTTCACCATGTATGGCTATATCAACAGTAAGAAGAATGGTGTGAAAGACGATCCGAGTTCAACTTTAGGTTCAAATGAAGTTCACATATATGCTCTTTTTGATCAAAGAGTTATATTGTCATATTGTGTTATCAAGTTCATTCAATTAATCTAAAAAAAACTGTTAGAAAACTTCAAATTGACGGCCGATAATATATATTTCTGTATGATCAGATCCGATTTAAGAGATCTTGATCAAGATTAATGCATTTGATTATTAAATTAAGAAGATAAAGACTTCATAAATGCTAAGTTTTATTTAATTGTGTAACCAAAATAAATATGGTTACTTTTGTTATAATTGCATTACATAAAGGTGACATCCAAACACAATTAACCCTCAAATTTCGCATCCAAACAACCATAATATAAGACTTCAACCACTACATCGATGGTGCGTTACCACGAACACCACCATGACCACTGGTGCTGAAACCTGCACCAGACGTAGAAGTGGGTACACCATGTTCCTCATCCAATTCACCATCATCTTGTACATATCCATAGCATGTGAAAGTAACTCCAAAAAATTTGAAACTGTGGATTGGCCGTTCACCTCCTGGTTCAACATTACGGTTACCACCAATCACAACACGATACCTTTTTGTCTCACATGGTTTCACATCATTACCACCACCATCACCAGCTCGAAAAACGACATCCTTAGGTTCGTATTCAGCGCTATACATACACAATAAAGAAAGAATTAGTGAAAGTGAAACAATAAACTTAATTCAGCAAAAAAGAAAAGAAAAAACCCTAACTTTGTATGAATATAAGAACCACACACCTCATAGTAGTAATTTTCTTCATCGATTTTGTGTCTACATTATCAACACGAGTGAGAGTGCTGATAACATACAGAGGTGTGAAATGAACATCTTTAATTTGTTGGCTTGCATATATCCAACATATTTTGTGGATAATTAATGTGAAATTTAATATTAATACTTCAAGTAATAAAAGATTGTATTAATTCTTTTTCAGTTGTGGATGATTATATTTGTTTATTATATTCATGTATTTAATCATATATGAACACCTCTGGTATAATAAATTACATTTGACTATTGATTAAATATTTAGTGACGACATCATATATTGTAATTGAATGTGAAATCCCCAAAAAATAAATAATAAAATGAATAAATAATAATTTTTTATCGATTAAATGCTTGAATTTTTATATTTTTGGTTTTTGAAAGACTAAACTTACTAAAATGTGAGTTCTTATACAACGTATCAATTAAAAATTGTTTTCTACAGAAAATTCATTTTGGAAATACTCTTTTTTATGCATTTTCTTTATAGAGTAAGAAACACTCATTGGTACTCTGTTTTTAAACATATGAGAAAACTAAAAAATGGTTAATTCATGAATGATATGCACTTAAAGAGATATTCATTAATTAATTAAAGAGTCCAATTGAAAATTTGAGTATATTATAATTATAATTATTAATATTAATATAATATTAACTATACTAGATTTTAAAACCTGTGTATAAACACAGAATGTCGAAAAGCAACAATCTTCATTTTACTTTGATTGCGTCTCATTATCTCATACTCAAGTATCGTTGTTGGTAATTCTTAAACTATGTTTTAGATTTAAAACCATGTTCAATTGATAGATTACTACATCCATTACTCAAAAATGTTTACGAAGTATTCATATAATGTTTATGAAGGATCCATATAGTTATTTATTTCCTTATAGGTTAATTACTTATCAATTCCCTCTTTGAATTAAAAGTTATCCGAAAAATGAGAAATTAGTTCTCATAAGTCATAACACGAAACTTGAATAAACCAACATTTAATGGTCGAAACCTATAATTTTATATCAATTAGTCAGAATATGAACCTATATTTTTTAAGTATAATACGGAGTATTTTGCAACATAATAGTAAAACTATATTAAGTAAAGCTTTCATGTTCACATGGATTCACAATTGACAAACTGATAATAAGTCACTCTAAATATTCGAATGAAGCTACCATTCATTTATTTGAATGTTGAAATCCGTATATAAACACGAATGCCGAATCAAACTTTCTTTCATTTATGTAAATGTTAAACTCGTGAATACATGCAGATGTCGAATAAAACTATCTTCATTTATTCGAATGCTAAACCAAACCCGTGCATATACACGGATGTCGAATAAAATTATTTTCCGTTAATCTAAAAAATGTGTATCAACATATCTTTTAACGGAAGAATTGATTTTAATATTTAAAAAAAAATTGATGATCTTAAACCTGTATATACATATATATCATTAAATGTGACTTTGAGCTTTATAAGTGAAAAAACTTTAAAATCGAAGAAAACAAATTCTTTATAAATAAGTATAAATAAATAACGAATTTGAATACTTACTTGACAACTTACTTCATATTCATATTCTTTGAGATAGATGAACAAAATAATAAATAGAAACGAATTAGATATATGCTTTAATAATAATATTTAATTTATATTTATTATTATCATTAGATAAATAAATTGTTGTTTGCATTTACTTTAATTTTTTAATAAATTAGTACAAACAAATAACATGACTTTAGTCTTGGTTTTTTTCGGCACATTAGTTAATAAAGACATGTCTTTACGGGATTAAATAAATTAGAAAAGGAATTAATTATTAGATAAAGTTTTTTCAAAAATGTTTATCCTATTTACTTTGTAGAATTTTTAGGAAAATAAACAAATTTGATTGATTAATTGGATGTTGATTCAAATACTTGAATTTGATTGGTTAATAGGTGTTAATTTTTTAAAATTTTTACATAGGAGAGGTTCTCTTTTATTAATAGTTAGATAGATATTTAGGAAAAAGAAAATTTATTAAACTGAATAAAAACAGAACAATTTAGTAATGTCATCACCATTAGTGCCTTAATGGTGTCCGTTTGAGGTTAATTTCTTCAAGTTGAACATGACAATATAGCGAAATCTCGATATCAAGCAAAAGGTACTGCGTCAAAACATACTTAATTTCCAATTTGCCGAGATTTGGGTTGAATTACTTGCCTTAGTAACAATTCCTTGAAACAGTAAGTAATTAAGCGAAAAACTCATCGACTTCTGTAAGTGATATACAGGACCTGAAAGTTAAAGCTTGAACGTAAATCGCGTACTTAGATAAAATGTTGTCAATAATCTCACCTTTTTTTAGAACAAGTAGTTTACGGTAAAGCAAATCTAAGGCCAACTGTAAAAAACTAAGATTAACGGATTGTATGGAATTCTAACCGAATCTAGATTAATTTAGAAAAAGTAAATAGGCATCCTTAAAACACCAATAAGATCTAGAATCTAGGATAATATATAAGAAAGATCGCTAACGTTGACATTGTATACGAAAAGAACACTCTTACAAGTGGCTAGAGTAGAGAAACAACGATTACAAGGAGCAAGAACAAGTTGGATTACAGTTCCACTCAATCCAATCAAGTTTTACTTTAATTCTGTTTGTTATGTTATGTTATCATATCCAAGTGTACGATAGAAGCATTTACCTCGTCTAGAATGTCGTTCCTTGGCTTCTTGATATCAAAACATGCTAATTCCTAAGACGCCATAAGACCCAATTAGAACGTTGATTGCGCCACAATATCAAAACAGATTTTTATTGCATCATGAAATTGCATCGTTCCAGGGATGTGCTTATCGGCAGGCCCGTTGACTCCCAGGCCACCATGCTTTGACTTGGGTCCGAAGATGATTAAGCCATTAACAAAGAATAACAATTTAACACGCTTGCAGACAGAGCCCTATTTAATAGTCTAACCACTTGGTTGATCCAGGAACTACATGAGCCTTGAACAATGCTAACTAGCTATTGACGAATTTGAATAACATAGGTGCATTTTTATGACAAAACCGGCTAAGAAAAAATAAGGGTTTTCTTGATTCAAATCTTAAAATGAATGCTTGAATTGTCATACTAATTGTTGAGCCCTGAAACTAGCTAGTTTTTGCTAAATCCCCGGTTTTGATTAGAGTTGATCCTTTTAATACCGTCATCGGACTCTTAATGTAGTACTCCGTATGATATACATGAAGCTGATAATGATAAACAACATGTATCCTACACCAAAATTCGCAAAATTTAATAACGCAGTTAAATAAAAATAACTTCATACCAATAAAAAGTCTAAGACAACATTAACGATAACATAATTAAAATTAAGTACTTTTAAAAGATAAGTAAACATCGATAATGATTTCAAGTTACAAGTACTTCGACACATCAAAATTAATTTGCCCTAAAAATATATATCACGTCCAAAGATCCGAAATCAATATTTGTGCTCCCCATTACCGGAGCTACCACCAGCCTCACCAGCACTACCTGTTGACGCACTTCCACCATTGGGCGAACTGCCACCTGCACCTCAATAACTACCACCTTGAGAAGCTCTTCCACCACCAGAACCCGAGCTACCACCAGTTCCACTAGGACCACATCCAAACACTCTTTTAGCAATCTTGTTTCGAACTTCTTCCTTGTAAGTGTAAACATCAAAACCGAACAACTTAAACACAAATTTCGCTTGTACTTTTACTCCATCATCCCCTTCACATTTTCTTTTGCCTTTGGCTAATCTTCGCTCGTTGTCACCAGGTACTGGCCTACTACCACCACCAACAATAGTAGAGTCATTATCACCAGCAACAGCTCCATTGCCACCACCACCACCAGCAGCAGCAGAAACACCAGCCGGCCTCACCACGTTACTTAATATTCGTCTTTCCAATTCTATAAAGAGAAAGTATATGTAAACTCATTATCGCCAAAATCTAACGATATTATAATTTTATATACCATAAATATAAATATTAATCATTATCTTAAGGTAACCATATACCTGATAATTTCTTTTCGTCAGGACCATCTTCGCCAGAATGATCCAACCCAAATCCGTAAATACTAGCCACTAGCAAATCTATCAATGGGTATATTATAGTTTGAGATTCGATGACAAATTTTATTTTTAGATGCGAAAATCCAACGATCAATGCTATCTTATATTAAATTTTTTAAGCACTGCATCAATTAATAAAATTTAAGAGGGATGACCTTGTACCTGTTAAACCAACCATATTATTTTCAGCATGTACAACACCACCTTCATTTGCAGCCTCTCCATTGCTATAGTCACAATCACAGATTTTATATATATTGAAACCAGACGTTCAATAGCAAAATAATAATAATAAATGATAAAAAGTTCATTTCTACTAACTGAAATTTTATAAAATTACACACACATACCTGAGTTGAGGTTGTGTGGATTCAGTTTTGATCGCGAAAGGCTTGATCTCTTCGTCATCAGCAGCTTGATTTATTTGACTGAGTGATTCTCTCGGCTCTTGTTTAACGCCTTCATTCGCAACTTCACCACTGTTATAGTCACAATAACAGGGTTAGTTTTACATATAATGAAACGTCAATAGCAAAAACATAATAATAAATAATAAAAGGTCATGTCTACTAATTGGAACTTTATAAAATTTCACACACATACCTGGTTTGAGGTTGTGTGGATTTAGTTTTGATCGCGAAAGGTTTGATCTCTTGGTCATCAGTTAGCTCTTGTTTAATGCCTTCATTCGCCACTCCACCATTGCTATAGTCACCATTAGGGAATTTTATAAATAATTACACTATCAAAAGAGAATAATGAAACAAAAACCTAATATCTAATAACTGGACTCCAGTTTTGTAACACAGTATATAATTTCATATGAAGGCACAATAGCAAGTCACTAGCGGGTTACAAATTACGAGCTATTACTTCTCTCGGGTTACAAATCCATCGAATCCAATTGAGACAAAACTTACTACTTCTATTGGACTTCTATTCACACACACACACACACACACACACACACATAAACACATACCTGGGATCAACTTGCATGAACTCAGTTTTGATCTCAGGCTTGATCTCTTCATAATCAGAAGTTTGATTCAATTGGCTGAGTGGTTCTCTTGGCTCTTCTTTAACGCCTTCACTCGCCTCTTCTCCATTGCTATAGCCACTATTATAAGAAAATAATGAAACACGTACTGATGTTCGATTTGCAAAAAAGAATTAAAAAAAAAAGGCGAGAAACAAAAACCTAATATCTATTTATCGACTTTTTTATAAAGCCTAATTTCATTACGAAGGCACACTAGCAAGTCACCAGAGGAAAAAAAAAAAAAAACGAAGAAGAAGGGGAAATTACATGATCTGAGTTATTACTTATCTCCGGTTACAAACCCATTCGATCCAATTGAAACGAAACTTACTACATCTATTCGACTTAAACAAAATACACAAAAACATGCCTGGGATGATCAACTTGCATGAACTCAGTTTTGATCTCAGGCTTGATCTCGTCATCATCAGAAGCTTGATTCAATTGGCTGAGTGATTCTCTTGCCTCTTCTTTAACGATCAACCCGTCTTCACCATTACTATAGTCACCATCATAAGAAAATAATGAAACACGATAACGAAAAGAAAAGAAAAGCAAGAAACAAAAACCTAATCTCTATTTATTGGAAATTTTCTTTTTTGTAAAGCATATATAATTTCATTACGAAGGCACACACTAGCAAGTCGCCAAAGGCAAAATAAAAATTGTGATCCAATTGAAACGAAACATATTACACCTATTTGACATTTACAAAACACACAAAAACATACCTGGGATCAACTTCCATGGACTCAGTTTTGATCTCAGGTTCGATCTGTTTGTCATCAGCAGCATGATTCAATTGGCTGAGTGCTTCTCTTGGCTCTTCGGCTCCTTGATTCGATACATTCTCCGACATTTTCGTGCAGCAAATGAAATGAAATCTAGAGATAGCTGAGAGATGTAGTGAGAGCGAAAGAGAGTGAGTATTGTTGTGAAATGAATTTGTTGGTACTAGTTGTATATATAATGAAATTAATTGGTCCAAGTATTTTCTTCCTTTTTCAGGTGGAATTCAAAAATATTTCTATATAATAATATTTCATTTTGAAATAAAATGTCATGAAATAAATACTGTGTTTTACTTTATTGTAATAAAGTCTTAATTTAAGATCACATATTTAATTTTCGTATTATTTGTCATTGCAAAAATACTTTTTGGCTTGCATACTACTTTACTTTATTGTATTCTTATAAAATATACAAAGAAAAATAAATACTTAATGAATTGAATTACTTTTAAGTTGATATTAACATGATCGATAATGTTATCATATAAAAAAGTTACTCTAATTTATTTTAAATAATTTTGTGTTTTTATAGGCTTCATTCGTTTTAATTTGTTGATTTTAATAAATAAATAAAAAATTGAACCTATAATTTATAAACAAAAAAAAAAAAACCTTTTTTTTCTTGAATTAGAATATTCAAATTTTTATTTAAATATTCTTTTGGCGGGATGAAATTAATTATACAAGAACTTAATCTAGAAAACTTTTAATACCACAAGATGTATACTCTGTAATTATTTAATTATAGTTGACCACTTTCTAATCAAGAATAAGAATTTTTACAACCTAATAATAGTTACAAGATATGCATATCCTTATATATTTTCCTTTAGTACACTATTTCCATAGTGGCATATTAATATTATTACAACGCCTACGGTAATACACGTCTGAGCATTAATTAAATTATTATTAATATAGATAATTACTATTAATGAATATTACAAATTTTGCTTAAAAAGTGAAAATTCATCATAAAGTTATAAAGTATTTCTTTTTAAGCAGCTAAAAAAACATAATACTCAAACTTTAGTAATTAATAAGCAACTAATTACTAATAAAGAACTTTTGTATTAAAAAGTCGATTTTTTTCCTAAACGTTTAACTTTTAATCAACAAACCATCAAATTTTCTTTTTGAAAAAACATTATTTCTGTATGCCTTATCCTTTGAAAGAAATTATGCTTTTAGCTAGTAAACATTTTCAAGAAATATTTAAATTTAAATAATATATAAGTAATATTAAATTAAAATATATATAAATTAGATTAAAGGTCTCAAATGTGGGAAAAGATGGGCATGCCGAATTCACTGCATTTTAAGAACAAATTTATAAGTGTAAAATGCAGTAAAAATTTTTATAGTTGTAAAATGCAGTGTTATTAAAATACAGTGTATCGTTGATAAGATGCAGTGAATCTGGACGACAATTTGTTTCTAAAATGCAGTAAATTCGATATTCCCCTTATTTGAGGTCTTCCCTCATTTGAGATCTTTCCCTTAGAACGTTACCCTATAAATTATACATAATGACTTCTACAAAATAGATGAGTACCTTAAGTTTACTAATCTCTTTTTAAACTTTACAGTACATATCTTCAAAATAAATAAATAAGTGTTTTTTATAATTATTATAACAATAACAATAACAACTCTATTGTATTTAGCTCGGGGCATTTAATCTCAAATCTAATGCATAGAAGCACGCTGTTGCTACTCAGAACGATCTTTCTTTTGGCACTTTGCTTTAAAAATTAAAACTATTAGGAAGAAGAAAAAAGATTAATTATTTATCATATTGAAATTAACAAACTTATCACATTAATTTGGAAATCACTTTCATCTTTAGCTGTAAACTTGAAATGTTATAATGAGTCGAATTACTGTGAAATCTACTTCAAATTAAACATGTTAATTTCCACCGTTGTGCAAGGTTATTAATTACCAGCTTTTTTAACGGTATAATTGCATGAAAGAAATTTAATCGCATCAACGTTTCTCGCTGAAAACACACTAGCTGAAGATATCTGATGACTACATTTTTGAATGGTGTGGTATCAGAGGGGCAGCTACATTTTGAGAGAAAGAAGTAGCAGACGATTTCAACATTGATTTGTATGATCAAGAGCTCAAATTCGTAACAGTACATTTTACATAACAATACCAAACAAAAGGATGTACGTCAACTTAGGTTTTGATGTTGGTTTGGGTTAGAATGATAATCTTATTTGCATGCCCATACGGGTTGGTTCAAGTTGGGCTTAGCCAGCCATAAACGAAAATACGAAACAAATTTGGAACTATCAAAGAGCATAAAAGACGTTACCTTTTCTTAAAAGTCGAATCTAATAAATAAAAACACGATGATACAAGTACAATTCATAAAACAATTATCCTCTCACTTTAACCTAACATTAGCGATGGTGTTTTCTCGCAATTGAAAGGAGTAAGTCTCACATTGCACAAAATAGAACCAAAACATAATGATAATTTCCTCACTATCAGGCAATAATAATAGGCAATTGTACACCCAAAATATAACATCATAATCTCTATTCTACCAAAATCCACTTCAAAGAAACAAATAGAAGATTAGAAGAAAAAAAAATACAAATAGCTGGGACAAATACTATACTACACAACACAAATGACCAAAAACCCAACTCTTCCTATCCTCCAAGTTAGAGAAAAATTTCCCAACTAAAACCAATCAAAGTCTTTAACCCCCCCTCCTACCAATTCCCAACAAAATCACTCAAGCAGTTCAAGCAGTCGCAGAAACTCTTGGTGCCATATTCTTGGCTGTTCCATTAACGCCCATTGCCCGGTTCACACGCTCTCTCTGATATCCGTCACCACCACCACCACCACGGTTTGATGGCGCTCCCCCACGTCCACCACCTCTGTTGCCGCCATAATCATTCCGCCCTCCACCAAATTCACTGCCACGATTGAAGCCTCGTCCACCACCAAAGTTTCCACGGCCCCTCACACCCTCGTTCCTAAAACCAGCACCTCTGCCAGCTGGAACTCTTCCACGTCCTCCTGCTACAAATAACATGCCGAAAAATGAGTGTGTAGAAGAAACAGAAAAGGCAAAAAGCATTCAATTACTATGAAACATTTCCAATTATTTTAAGTCTCGATATCCAACTGCAGCCTTATACACTTCCGCTTAAAATCTTCAAGCGCATGAAAGTGGGAGATTATGAAATATGGCTACTTGCATAACAAGGTAAACTTTAATTTTATCACAAAAAGGTTTAAACTTTCAAAAGGTGTTCATTAAGCTTAAAAGATAACAGTTTCCAGATGCCATTTCAGCACCACATCAGCATATCAGAAATAAGGTCAACAGGATCAAATTGACCGGGTAACCGGATCGAATTACCCTAAATCAGAACTTTTGAAAGCTTGAGCCTTTTTGTGAGTAGTTAATTACTCGAAATAGAAACTTCAAATAATAGCTACTATTTCATGTATTTGGCCCATTTGAAATAAAATACTTTTGTCGATCTATTCTTAAACAAATCTAAAACTTGCCTTTAGAGTTTGTGGATCGCTTCTCCTCAACAACAGCATTGCGTCCACCAATTAAGACAGGTGAAGCCTAATACATCATAAAATACACGTCACAAACCATAGCATAAATAGTCATGACAACAATCAACATAATAATAATAATAGATATAGTAATATAGTATTAACATTCTTTTATCTAGTTAAAATATAAATAGAAGCAGATATGCAAACATCGATTGATACATACCTGAATTGCCTTTTGGACTGCATCAGGAGCCTCAAATTCAACAAAGCCAAAACAGAATCCCTGTTGCTGCCACATAAGTTTCGTGAAAATTAAAAAATAAATAAACAACTAAATTGGGCAAGTAGATTTAGAGGGGCGGATGCATACCCTGTTGCTTCGAACTTGAATGCCGTTGGGCTTAATAGAACCAAACTTCTTGAACTCGTCATCCAACATAGCAGGAGTAGCACTCATAGGGAGACCCTTGATGTAGATGGAATAACCATCAGCTGTCCAAAACAAAAAGGTTGCAACAATTATTTGGACATAAATCCACAGGGAAAAGAAAGAATTATATCTTAAAGGTTAGGTTTTTTTTAAGGGTCAACCAGGTAACATGAAAGAAAAAATAGTTTAAACAACCTTTTAAGTGTCTCTATTTATTAATTTGATTTTTTATTTTTATTTTTTGTAAACCTCCTTAATTCAGAAAAGAAAATGACTTCAGAACTGATGAATATTTCCGTGATAATACCGTAAAAAGAAAATTTATTAATAATGCTTCTGCAAAACAAAGTGAACCAACCCAATTCAACCCATACAAGAAAACTATACATTTTGACCCATTAATGAGACCACACATTTTGCCACCTCTACATAATCCACATTAGAACCATATATTATACAACAAAAGAGGTGTTCGTATGCAAAAGCATGAATATATTGCCAAGAATCTAGGCATACCTTCTTCCTCGTGAATATTGTTTTCAACAGCATCAACATTGGAAGCTGCTGCCTCGGGGGCTGAGACAGTTGGTGAGACATTGTTCACATGATGCTCGTGGTTCCTTGGTTGAGGTTTCCTTGGAGCGGGTGCTGGTGATGAGAAAGGCACGCCATTCTGCTTCAGGTCCATTACCTTTAGCAACAATGAAACGTCTCATAAATGACACTAAGAGAAGGCCAATACTCTTAACAGTCCTTGTCTTTGTGCAGCTAAGCATGAAGGATATAAAACCCCTGAGTTCGCATAATGGGTGGGTCTGACAAGTACTTTTTGAACAGATAAAGCTAGGTCAAGTCAGTTTGCCCCAAAACATTTTTTTTTAACATTTTGTATATAAGCTGTGCCAAATCAAATCAGGCCAATAAAATTACTGTAATTATAATATGAGTTTTACATAGAATGAGTAAGGATTTTTATGATTAATACTTTCAGCAACTCTCGACCGATTTGCCTGTAATAGATGAAAGGCAACCCAAATCGACCAAATAATATTTAAATGGGTTGAAATATGCCACCTCTATAAAATCATCAGGCCTTAACCTACTTGAGACATGTACCACTAAAGATTAAATAAGAAATAATAATCAGCTAAATATTCCTAATTTATCAGAAACAATTCTTAAAAGAGATTATTGTGATAGTCAATCAACATTGCTACATATAAATAAGCGTAAAAAAAAGTAACCAGAAAGAACTTGCACAAAGAGTACTTACAATAGAAGCATACGACTTCTTTGGCACTTCCTCAATTTTCGTGTTGGATTCCACAATCACTTGCGACGCCTCCTCCTGCACTTCATCGATAACTTCAGGTACAGGCTCTTCCTCATCCACGATGGCCACTTCCACCTTTTCTGGAGAATTAAACACCACCTCCACTTGGGTTTCCTTTTCCGATACAGCAACTTGTTCCGGAATATCATTCTCCACCACAGGAACACTTTTATGCACTGCAGATTGAAAAAAAGAAGTTTCTGCAGGTAAAATCTTAAAACATAAAAGCCTGATGCAAAAGAATTTCATTAACATGTACTCTCTGCTAACAAAGAAAGGGTTATATGTGTGTGTGTGCGCGCGCGCTATGAAAGTTCAAAATTAAGCTAAAGTTGGGAATAATAAACAAAACGAAAAAATTCTCAAATCAAAACAGGGCATATATGTTTATAAGTATTCCAAAAAAAATTGTAATTCACATTGACATTAATTACATGATGTTCTACTTGTTTTAGTAGAACTTGAGAAGAAAAAAAGGTTTTGATGGTTATAGTGTTTGAATCTGTTCACAAAATCACTCACTTGCAAAGATACTAACTAACTTAATTTTAATCTTGGCCCTGATATATGAATTATATACGAATAAAATGATCGACTGAGAGAACCTAAATAATCAATATAAGTCTATCATCTAAATATGCATGTTTATCAGTCACCTTGTTCAGGATTAATAGGAGCCTCAATTTCCTCAGTAAGAACAATGTTTCCTTCCTTGTGATTGGCATCTTCAATGTAACGGAACATATCGTTCAAGACAAAGTAGCCTTTATCTTGTGGTGCAAGAAAGAAAGATTGAGTGAATTTTCGAAGAACATTGTCTTTTCCAGTTAGGTAACCAGTGACTAGGACACTGACTCCACCATTCAAAGATTCTTGTGCATCGACAGACTTAATCTCAGCCCTGAACTCGACATAGTTAAGAGATAGTATTTTCGAATTAATTTCCTGCATATTCAAACAAACTGATCAAAACACTTCTATTTACATGTTTTAGAGTAATAGAAGTAGAAAACTATTTGATTCAATCAACTTGTGTTCATCAATCTAACTCTCTCAACTAGACGGTGATGTTTAGAGTAGCCTAATTGCTAATTGTCTCAATGAAACAATTAACCCAAGTATTTAAGTAAGCAGATGAACTAAATAATGTAGAATCAACTTTCTAATTCTCAAACACAATACTTACAATTATTAAATCTTAAATATATAAACGACCACACTTTAGCAACCCCTTAAGCCCACTTAGGCAGTTATTGGATAGAATGTCAAAAACCGCTTGACAAAATTGTTAGTGACATAAACCTTTGAACCTTTATGGCAGAACTAAAAATACAAATAGCAGCTACTTAGCACTAAAGAGATCAGACCTAACAAATTGAACAGCTAGACATTATAGACAATATAGGCCATACCTCCATGGTAGTGGTTGTACTCATGGAACCATCTTCCTCAGGGCGTCCAACTTTACTGATATCCTGATAAAACCGATGCACTAAACCAGGAGACTGGTGTAGTATATGATAATATTGCTGAACAAATGCATTGCCAACCTATTTATCACCAAAACATATACACTAATCATGTTACCGTAAAAAAAAAAGTATATTACAACATTCCGTGAATACATTCTCTAAAATTTTCCACCATAACCGATGCTTCACTTCTTGACAAAAGTACATTCTTTAACAGCATAAATAAGCAAACAAGGTGTACACATTTAATTTGGCGCACAAAACAATATATTAAAAGCTAAATAAAATAAACGACCGCCATAAATTCAAAACTTTTTAACTTCTTCACAAATATCGCATAAGCAATCTCATATAAATATATAATTATTACAAAATAAAATACATACAACTTGAGCTGAGACAGGTTGCTGAGGTGTAGCTGCCGGAGCCGCCATTGCTGATTATATCAAACCCTAAACAAAATTAAACGCCAGCATAAATCAAATCAAAAGCAATAAACCTAATAAAAACTGCATAGCATATACATATGAGTGTGTGTATGTATATATATAAATAAATTGATGGATCGATTGAAGAGAGTATAAGTGAATCTGTACCTGTAGAGAAAGGAGACGAATGAGGAACGAGATTGAGAAAGATCGAATCTTTGATCCGTTTCTTCGATTATAGATATAGATATTAGAGTGTATATGTATATGCTTGTAAATTAGGGTTTGTTGTTGTGTGAGTTGAGTGTCTGGTTTGAGGGATCTTGGAGAGGCGAAAACAAGAGCAAGTACGTACAGGGTAAAAGGAAGAGTGTGTGAAAGGGTTCCCAAGGTAAAAAGGACTCCTATTTTGTTTTGTTTTTTTTCTTTTTCTTTTTTCTTTTTTCTTTTTTCTTTTTTCTTTTATTATTCTTTGGTTTATTTCAATTTTATGTTTATGGTTCATTTTGATTTCATTGACTTCATAGTTGTTCTAGTTTAGATCTGTTCTTGTTCGTGTAATGCATTGACACTAACAATAGAATTAGTTTTTTAATTTCTTTCAATTATATCTAATCATTGAATGAAATTTTAATGGTATATTATTTTCCTTTACATTTAGTTAATTTAAATTATTATAGTTGGCGGTGTTGATTCTCGAAACAAAAACCAACCAATAACTAACACGAATATAAATAAAGTATAGTTCAGTTTTCAACACGTCAACCATTTTAATTTTTTGAGTTGAATTTAATCTATTTAGTTTTAATTCCAACTCGTCATACAATCAAATCATGATCTGTTTATCTGAATGGATTATATTGGTAGGTCCATGTCAATTTTTAACTTGTCAACCTTTTTATCAAATATAAGTTTCTAATTCAAGTTGTAATAATTAACTTTTGAAATAATTAAGTTACAATATTTAATCTAGCTATTAAGTAAGATAACTAAATAAATGATTATTAGAAAACATAACAAATTGTTACTTTAAATGTTTGTACTATTTATATTGATGTTGTGTACAACTCAAACCAAGCTTCGGGGCTATTTCATCATCTTCCACATGAAGATAGAATCAAGAGTCTCTTTAGAAACGTAAATTTGATGGATGTTTACAAGCTATTGGGCTTATTGCGTCTAGCTCTAATCTATTTCGAGCAAAATATCATATTACTTATAATACTTAACCAAGAAGTTTTGAAACTACTAACTAGTTTCAACCACCATTAGATCGAATAAAATTAGAATCTCAGAATTTTGATGTTATAAATATAAAGTACTTACATGAATTACAAAAAAAAAAAACGCATCAGATTTGAGTAGAAACTAGAAAGTTTCAATCTGATCGTATATTACCCAAAAAGATTAATCTTGTTGGGTAATTATGGAAAATTGACCGGACGTTTCAGTCCGACTAGCACCAAAATTATGAAATCTACAAGCCAAAAACTTTACATCTAAACTTAATGAATTTCAATCTCATGATATGATCTTCAGAGCAAATTTTAAATACGGAATGACGTGTCAGACCCGTGGCACTCTCACGAGAAGATTTCCGCTTACGACACTACAAAATGGAAACAAAATCATATGGTAAGAAGAATTGTATAATTTGAAATAGGCCTTGAAAAAATATGTGAACATAATTACCTCTTAACATAATAATAACAAAAGTCTGCCAAAATAAACGTTTGAACCGTCTCTGATACCATCACCATCGGCACCCAAAAGTAACCATGTCCCAATAAGAACAAATACGCTTCACTAGATTCATACACCTGCAAAATAATCAATAATAATTTGAAGATGGGACTTTTCTAAACTTCTTTTAAGCAATATACAACCTTTTTAACTAGGGGTGACAATAACAGGTTTGATAGAGTTTTTGTACCTGTTAAAACATGTAGGATCTCAAAAGTTTCTACAAAAAATTTATCTATAAATATGTTGTATTTATATTTATAACAGGTTTGATAGAGTTTTTGTACCTGTAAAAATATGTGCTAGAATATGTAAACTAACCCTTGTTGTTTGAAAAGAAAAAAGAGTAAACTAACCCGAATAATCCAATAGGCGGCCCCGAAAAATCTTGCCACTCCAAGTGCAAACACGTAAAGAGCAGTATATGGTTCAATCATCTGAAATATAATGTGACCCGAATTAGTTGTTCTAGTTTTAAATTGAAATGAATGTGATTTAATATGATGATATGCATTCCACAAACCTGAGTTTTCTGCATCATCCAAAGTTGAGGAAGCACTACGATCGCCTCCAAGTACACACCAAAGGCCCACCTTATTTGGACGCAAAGGGGAATTGAACTATCGGGGTGAATAAATGCAGCCAAAATCGCACAAGGAATGAGCTATACCAAAAACACGAGGAAATAGTATGAAAAAGTGTGTTAGAATAATGATACAATATGAAGTAGTATGAAAAAGTGTGTCACAATAATGATACAATATTAACGTTATGTAAGACAAATAACAAGAGGTTGCGTTTACCAAGTAAGATTTGGGCGTTTTATCGAGATGCTCGTTATATGTCACGTATAGCTTATAGCGCATCATGTAAATGACCCAAACAGTAGATACAAACGCAGCAATGTCAAGTGCAGTGTGAATGTCAAATCCAATGTCAATGCTACAAGATATTCTTGCAGCTAGAACTACAGCCGTTAGCTCTTGTGTTTGCAACGAAAGACCTATATACAACGTAAAAGAAAAGTTGCTTGAACTAAACCGAGAATTACATGGGAAATTAAACATATGTCACATTAGATATGAACATATGATAAATTTAAAAAGATGTAGGAAGGATCAATAACAAGGTGGCTGATTATTAACAATAAGAAAATAACCACAAATATTGGTGGTTAGTATCCTGGTAACAAAGGTGATTGACATGATTAATCGAATTATGTGCCTTATCGACGATGACATGGTTGTACATACCTGAACATGTTTTTAAGGTTGTGAGCTTGTAAACTAGAACAGTTATTCCAATGGCATGAATAGCTTCTCTTGCAACAAATAAATTATTGTAATTTGTGACACAACTTTTAAGAGCGGCTAAGGAAGAAATCATCGCCGTTAGGGCGAATAAGATCTTCACCTTCATTGATTGCCTTTGAACCCATGCAAACATTCTGTTTGCAAACAATGTGTTTGCGGACGACCCTCTTTTCTTCCCCATGATAATTAATATTTATCAATAATTCGACGTGATCGTCGAAGATCACCCCCTCCGCCTCCTTAGAAGGTTCTTCCTTCTCTGTAGTTGCCGGCGGAGGAGGGCGGCGTTAGAAAGACAAAATGGTCGAGTAGGAACAAAAACGACGGAGATGATGGTGGTTTTCAGGTGTATATATAGTTAGTTTACGTATAACATAACAATGACATGTGTGATTAGTTTAAAGTATGTGGTTTCTATATTTAGTATAAACTCAATGGTTTAAGTACGATGATAAGAGGTCAATTTAGAATGAAAATGGACCACAAAATTATCCTATTAGATAGTAATCCCCAAGTTGATATATACCTATGATTCTTTTGACAATTATCAAATCAATTATCTTTTATACATTCTTTGCTTAGGGTGGGGGGGGAGGGGGGGGGGGGGGGGGGGGTATATGCCATCTAGTTACAAGCTTCTTCTTCATCCTCTGTTTCATATTTATTACCTCTGTTTCATCCTAGTTCCTAGTATATGGTCATGTAAGTCATCCTCTCGTAAAAAACATTTTGTGAGTACTCCGACTGTTAATCCCATGGTGCAAAAGAAATCTAAATGGATGCACTCATGTGTATGTATCTAATCTTTCTGCATCGAAATCTACTTCTACGAAAAGACAAGTATATGTTTTGATTTCGTAATTAAAATGTCATTGTCGTAGAGTCTCTACAATAATTCAACAAGATTACCTAGAAAGTTATAAATTTTACATCAAGCCATTTTATAACCTGAAGACCAACTTCTTATTAGTTTCTATTGTTGCAAGTTGGATTTGTTGATCAATATATGTATACACGCAACAAGTTTATATAACTATCATCAACATGGCTTAGTGGTTGGTGTCCCGATATCCTCATAAAGGTCTCATATTCAAATTTAACTCGGTACATCTTGGGGTGGTCAAGGAAAGAGTCGAAAACGGTAATGGGGATACACCGGTTAGGACACGTACATCTTATTAAAAAATACTAATCCTCTCCGGATAACCTGAACACGGAAAATCTCCCCCATTTACACAAGTTTGTATGTAAATAAGTAGTTAATTAGCAAAATGGAGTAGTAAGCTCCTATAATATATGCACATAGGGCCACCAATGCACAAGAGCCAACTTATCTATCATCTATTGTCAATTCCTGTGATATATGCACGCAGGGCTACCACCGCTGCTAGATTTCCCCTACCACCACATTCTTCCTACTTTTCGGGCTACGACCTTAAACTCCACTGTCCCTGAGTTCGATTTGGCTTAAGGCTGGGGTATTTGAAAGTGACTGTGTGTTCAACCATGTGATTAATGCTCGATTTCTTATTAGGTTTTCACATGTAAGATCAATTTAGGATCCTATTTATATTTGAATTGCTTGATTTGAACTAATAGTTTACGTGTGTGTCTAAAATCACCTCATCCCTATCAAACCTTGAAAGGTGGGTACCCATGGCAGCCTTGGTTGATTAAACCTTTCTTTGGGACACACCTTTACGAAAAACAATTTGTTTATTAATTTTTATATTGATCGTTTTCTTCAAGGTTTATTTCAATCGATTGATTTTAATTGATTACCGTTGTATTCGCCTTACAACTTATGAAACTTTGTTATAAGTTTCATATTTATATGTCTACTTCTTTGGTACAAGATTATTGATTTTGAAAACGTCTTTCAACTGATTGATTGACGAGTAATGTTAAACATGTCTAATTATATAGTTTCTCTCACATAGATTTCACTAATTATCTCTCCTTATATTCACCAAATCATTTTATAATATGCATCAATTACATTTTTAGGTCTAAATTTAAGTCTATAGTTTTTAGACACGTGAGATATTTTTATTAATGTAACGTTTGAAGGAGATTGTTTGGGACGGATGAGGTAAAATTCATAATCATTATTCATCTACCATTTTTCTTTGTATATGTTGGAATATATAATGTATGTTATATTCTTGTCTTAGTAATTAAAATTAAAAGTTAAGATTTTTTTTCTACTTCGTTTTGGACTTTTAGTTACATCGGGAATTACGCATATTATTCGCTTGGATTGTAACTATATAATATATGTGCTCAAGGTATATGTTTTTGGGTCGTGAATTGTACCTTTACCTTCTAACTACCTTTGTAATGTGTGATCAAATTTATTATTTTTTGCTTATTTCTAAATACACGGGATAACCGATATGATAATTTGGTAGATTAATAATATTTTTAAATTCATATATGATTTAAATATATATTTAAATTCATATATCTAAATTCATATATGATTTCATTGTTTCCTCTAACCAAGCTTGATCTTTCCACATTGAATCAATCATTACTCCACCATATCTTTGTCGTCGATTCTCTCACTTTTGTAATACGTCTAGCAGGTTCTTTAGTAATTATTGTTTGTTTGTTTTCCCTTTCAACTTTCTTCTTACTTTGATCATCTCAGAGCTTTTCTTCGATGCGTGAAATCCTTTTTCGTACATTTCATCTGCAATAGGAACCATGTTGTCTTTACAATGCTCATCATTCATAATCCATTGTCAAACAAATCTCCTCGCCCAAAGTAAACAACATATTAGTCCCCCTTCTAAAAAATCCAACTAGAAAGCATATTACAAAGAAACCAGGATAATACTAACCTTATTAGCACACAAGTAATGAAGTGCACCACATAAAGAGATGCTTTAGATAGATACATATATATTTATTCAACAAGTGCATGAAACAACACATTTTTATATGAACTCTAGAGGTGTTGAAGTGTGATACCCGCAAAAAATGTACACCAATATGTTTTCTCTTATTTGCAGACGAGATTTGACACTAATGTATGTATATTTAATATAAATTTACCGTCTTACAACAGAGACCGTTAAAACCCTTGGATATATGTAATGTATTATTTATTAATTAACTGTGCATTAACGATCTCTGATTTGTTCGTTAGGCGTTAAGGTTTAGAGTTAACATTTTCATACTTTTACGATTCACGAACCATAAAAATTAGTCTTCTCTCCATTACTTTCTAAGAAATTAATATCAAATTACCATGAAAAAAAAGTTCATCAGCCATGATCTGGCCAATGATATTTTCACCATAAAAAATGATAGATACACCACAAAGTATAACTATTTATACATATAATACAACTACTGGTTATATAATTTTAGTATATCTATTAAGTTTTATAATAGAAATATGTTCTAAGAAGTTGAAACCCATTATCAAAGAGAAAACATCAAATATCTTCAGTTTGGGCTATTTATGTATGTGTGCATATGTGATGGATGTGGTTGTGTTTTTGTAGATGTGTTAATTGGTGTGTGAGTACCTTAGAATTTTCTTGTCTCTTTAGATTAACAAATTATTTATACAAGATTTGTCTACAATCTTTACATTATTTTCTGTAATAAACTCGACATAATTGCAAAATACATGCATAAAGATCTCAGAACATATTGCGAGTAGCTAGTATGTACACCTTTCGTCATAAATTATTTGTTCAAAAGTTTGACACTTTAAAATATATATATATATATATATATATATATATATATATATATATATATATATATATATATATATATATATATATATATATACGGCTTTAACTTAGTATAATGACAACTTTAACCTTGTATTAGTTATTAGTATCTTCTTTGAATATTGTGTAGTTTTTAAATTAAGGGTATTATGGACAATATAATTAATAATACATATTTATTTTTCGAAAATTAATGATTATTTTGGTACATAATAACGGGTATAACTTTACATGTGTTTTGTTTTTAGATTCATTTCAAAGGTCCTGATGCGGATATAAACTTTGATGGCAACTCATCACCTCTGTTTTTGATGTACAAGTAGTTCTAAGTTTGTCGAGTTTTGTCGCGACAAAAATCTATGCGATCAATTAATATTTCTATAATGACTGAAAATGAAGTTTTGGTTTCAACAAATAAGTATATTAGATAAGTTTTGCTTTCGGCCCATAATTCGATTTTATAATGTACGTAGTCTTTATATAATAATCGATATACGAAAAAACTGCTTTAATTTGCTAAGCTTTTTCAAACTTTTTGAAACAGAACGTTGATTAAAATAAGACCTATTACAAAATATTGTTTTTAAGAAGACATAAGATGAAAAAAGGACCTTTTTATAATTCTAGTTACACAAATTTTATTTTATTTTTAATTTTATTAAAACACCCTTTTTTCTTCATTTCTTCCTAACTCGATCACCAAACATATCCCCTCATCATCATATCACCAAACAAGTTGTCACAATCGCAACCCCTAAACATACCTAATAAGCCACCACCTGAACCAGTCCCTCTCCTTGCCGCCACCAGCCCGCTACGACGACGAAGTGCACCACTAGCTAGAACACAAATTTAGCCTATTAAGGATCTTAATCATTATTTGTTAATTATTATTGTAATGACATTCGATGTAAGCTTTTGGTTTGTGATGAATTGTTACATTACATGCAACAACAGTTATTACACAAATTGTGCAACCATGATTAAGCGGTAATTAGCGAGAGCATATTCCCAACGTTTACACTACATAATTGGAAAAAAAAAACATCAAAAGATCCTCACGGAATTCCTTTATTTAAATTGAGAGGTGATCGTCAGACACCACTTATTTCATACTATTGTTTAACAAAAGGCTAGAAATAGAGTAAATTACATGAATGGTCCGTGATTTACACCGATTTACGGAAATCGTCAATCGACTATTTTTTTACGTTTTCGCTCTAATAACTTAACTTTCGTTTCATAAACGGTCCCCACCGACCTAAAATGACATAATTACCTTTTTTGTTATTTTTCTTTTAATTTATTTGATAATGCCTATAAGAATATTTTAGTCATTTTAATTAGAGTCTGAACCACTTGCAAAAAAGTGAACAATTTTTAAGATGATAACTCAAGTGAGAAATTTCAAGGACGGTTCTTATAAATATAGGGATCATTCGTATAATTTAGTAGAAAATGGTGCGAAGATATCTCCCTATATCTAGATAGAAGTCCTTCAAGCATAAAACATCTATCCATGCTCGACTTCAATTGATTCTTTCGTGTTTGGCGGGGATTCAATTCACTGTGCATTTGACAATCGTATTTTAATAGTATTTATTATTATTATTATTATTATTATTATTATTATTATTATTATTATTATTATATTATTATTATTATTATTATTATTATTATTATTATTATTATTATTTAATTATCCAAAAAAAGGGTTTGGACGGTTGGTTGTTTATTTGATTTGGTCGTGCACTCTATTACAAGATGATGTATGACTTATAAATCAAGGTTTTTTGAATCTAACCTTATATATCGTCGACTTTTATTTATCATATCATTATAGACTTTATTAAAACAATTTTGTATTATTTTTTTCTTACGAACAACTCATATCTTTAGCAAATAAGAGTAATTTGAAGGGTACCATGCCACTATATTTGCTGAAGTATGAATTCGAACCCTTAATATGTGGATCACATATGTGATACCTGAACGTTTGCGCTGACGGTACCACTTAAGCTATCCCAATTGGTAGCTCATATCCTCAGTTGGTACAATTAATCTTCATTTATTTATCTTGGACTTAATTAATAAAGTCAAAATTGAGAATGACCATCAAAAGTCAAAACAATAACACCTATGTTGATCGGGAAGTAATTCATCACGGATTCATGGTGAATTTTCCTTAAAGCTAGAATAATTTTCAATTTTTTCTTCTATGTTATTTTGAAAATAAATGTGTATTTTTGTAGTTTGTAATCACTATTAGAAGTGATAAAATAAATTAATAAAGTAGTGGAGTCAGATAATATTTGTGCGTCAAAATAGAAAAACTTACTACGGATTCGTTGGTTGAAACACTTAGACTCCTCCCAACAGGTGACACAAACTGACACATCAGTTGGTGCCACATCAGCGCCACATCAGCTTTTTTTCAAAACTGACATAAACTGACGCTTCACTGCCTATAGTGAACATCACTTCTCTTTTTCTTGGGCCCCACACACTAATTTCTTTATTTATTTAAAACACAAACTTAAATAAAACATATTCATTAAAATTAAAAACATTACATTAAATAAAAATAAAATTACATTTCCTAAAAAAAACAGTACAATTCCTAAAAAGATAAAAATACATTTATTGAAAATAAATAAACAACGAGTCGTCTACTCCGAATCGTCCGAACCTTCGTCTTCATTTTCCTCTTCGTCTTCATTTTCCTCTTCGTCTTCGTCCGAATCGGATACTTGGATGGAACCCGAACCTGGTTCGTGACCAAAAACCGTTTTGTAATCCGACTCATAATTATCAACCACGGTTTTTCGCACTTGTTTGAGCATTTTTTTCTCCTTACCTTTGAGACCCGACGGTATTTTTTTATATAACATTTTCCACGATTTCATGATAGTCTTTTTGATCGAATTTTGGTCGATCGTGGACAACGTTTTTTGTTGTGCTTCCGCGGCTCTTATATTCGTAAGACGTTCTTGTTCTTTCAAAGACCTTGAAGAAGTAGCCGCATCACTCGAACCCGAACTTTTTTGACTTTTCCTTGATGTAGTACGACCCGGCGGGCGATGAATTGTGTCGTTTTGGAACAACCGTTCCATGTTACTTGCAAGAGGCTCGGAAGTAGGCATTTCGTCACCAAGATTTATCGGTTCGAGATCGGGTTGGCTTGGTTGTCGGTTGCTCATGACTCCATCAGTTTCCATAAACTTCGGACAATGTTTGAGTACATTCCAACATTTTTCATAAATGAACGCGCGTTTTTGTTGCGACCTAAATGCAACAAAACACGATTTAACAATGTCGTCGTCACTTGCCCCGCTTTGACGAGGATTCGTAAGATGTTTGTGGATTGCAATGAAAGTTTTGCAATCGCTACGAATTTTATTCCACTTTCCTTGAAGTTGGCTCAAAGTACGTTCTTGAGGTGCCACCGAATTATAATCTCTTAAAACTTTGTTCCAAAAAGCTTCAAAGCTTTGTGAAACGCCTTTTTTTGATTTTTCAGAACGGTGGATCCAACGTTCGGATAATATAACCGCCTCCTCGTCGGACCATTTAACTTGAACCCTTTTTCCTTTTCCTTTCTTCGGGTTCGGGCTTGGCACGGGTTCGGGCTCGGGCTCGGCTTCGGGTTTGGGTGGAGTGTTGATGTTTCCGAATTCTGGATAGTTAGTTGGAGTAGGTGGAAATGGAGAGAAACCCGAGGGTGGTTGTTGGGTTAAAAATTGTGGGTTTCCAAACGGGGGGGGGGGGGGGGGGGGGTTGTTGGAATGGGACATATGGTGAAAACCCGTGGTAATTTTGGTAACCAACGCCAAAGGGTTGATACGGTGTACTCGGTGTTGCGTATGGTGAAAACCCGGGCGGTTGACTTGGTGACGAGTTGCTCGATTGAGCGGAAGACGTGGCCTTTGGTGAACTTGGATTACGGGTTGGGGTCGGAATGAGATTGTTTAATAAATTGTTCCACATATCGTTTTCAGTTGTTTGATTTCGCCTCATTTTTGTGACGTTGAATTTAAATGTATGGAAATTGTGTTTAGGATATATGAAAATTGTATTTTATGTGTGTATGGATGTTGTGTTTGAATGTATGAAAAATGTTATTTGAAGATGTTATATATATAGTGTAAAAATGGAATTGGAAAAAATGTTTTTTTTTTTTTACCCAGCTCCTCCAACGGTTATATTTTTTTTTCCTTCTCTTTCTGTGTGTGACCATTTAAACTGACGCAGGCCCCACAGTTTTCGAAATTCCGTCGTCAAACCGAAGTTTCAAACCGACACGGCCAACCGACGGACCGTGCCTATGGCGTCGGTTCCGTCGGTTGAAACCGATGCCTAAACCGAAGTGCCGTAGTGACCGGTCTTATTCCGTACTTCTCTTTTGTTTTATTTTATTATTTATTATATTTATTTTTACAAAATGCAGGGTACTCTGTGGCATTCTGTTCTTTTAGAAGTACTTCCAAAACAAATATTTTCTTTGGAAAATCCAAATTTATACGAATACTTATACAGTTATGTGCATGAGTGTTGATGATGAACGTGAAACCATAATGCATTAACATTATTTATTTTTGTCAATAATATATAATTAATTTTTTTCCTACCGAATGTAGAGACTCCATATGTGGATCCGTACAACGATATGCATATATTATTTACTATCAGGAATACAATGGTGTGTTTGGTTCGCGAAATATATTGATGGAATTAAAACTCATTAAAGGAGTTGGACTTTTAAAGAATATAAAGGTGTATCACTCTATTACATACCATATTAGTATTAAAAATCCTAACCGTAATAAAGTTGACTTAGTGGTTGACGTCTTGATATTTTTATAAGAGATTTCAGATTCAAACTTTACTATATAACTCCTTGAAAGAACGTTTATATTAGTGAAACTTAAGTGCTCATACATATGGATATATATTAATACTTTTATTTAAATAAAAAAAACAATTAATCTAGAATAACTTTAATAAAAAAGTCGAGTCAGACACTCAAAGTCCATCTTTAAGTTTCATTTCCCTTCGAAAGTTGTAATGTATTTCTACTCCACTTTGATATGAAAAACAGACAAATTATTTTTTGGATAATTTGTATAAATCCAAATAAAAATGTCCAATTTATACAGCCTCCATAATTGATTAAGTGGATTATGCTACCATCTCTCTATTTTATTCTATTTATTTATTATGTTAAGTATTTATGTTGATTTTTTTATATATCTTATTAAACGTTTTAAACGCATATAAATTTGCTAATTTTGCTTAGGTGTGTATATTTTGTAGGAGTAACAAACTTTTAATGTACAAAACATAGCAGTGTTATGTAAATCATAAAATCGGATTTTAAAATTTGACTCTGTTAACAATAATAGTCATTAAGATTATGGTTACCGAGAAAATTACAACATTTTTTGAAAGAGTGAGAGTACAAATAAGAATACGTCACGTGTACAAAAATTTATTTACCCCCAAGATCTTAAAAATTAATTATCTCACAAATGGCAAATCGAAAAATTATGAAAATTGCACCATAAAATTCAGCGTTTTCTTCTCTTCGATTAGGCATCTCACAAGGTATACTTTCGACGAATTTTTTTTTTTTTTCATTTTTTGGTGGGTTTTACAAATTAGTAACACATGTGTAATCGAAAAGTATACCTTGTGAGATGTCTAATCGAAGAGAAGAAACGTTGAATTTTATGGTGTAATTTTCATAATTTTCGATTTGACGTTTGTAAGATAATTAATTTTAAAAAAGATGAGGTAAATGAGTTTTTGTACACATGACACAATCTCATTGGTTCTCTCATATTTTAGATAATTGTTGTACTCTAATGATCCCATCTCTATGGTTAGTAACAAATATTTTATTTTTTAATATTTATAAATAGATATAGTTATCATTCTTTATTAATCAACTCATGTTTTCTTTTAAACGGAAAGTGATTTTCACAAGGAACTTTTAAAAAAAAATGCTTTTCTTTAAATAAGAAATGTTTTATTTACCTTGTAGAAAGTAAAACCTTACTTATAAGAATTACCTAATTTTTTCAGTTCTTTTATTTGTTGGCGAGATTTTTTTTTCTTTTCTTTTAAAAAAAGAGCTACTTAGCATTGACCAATACTTTGTCTATATATACATTTTTTATTTTCAAAAAATGAATAAGGAAAAAAAGTAATTAATCAGCTCAGGTAAATGGTAAACTCGGTATTAAAAGTTAACATTGAGTTTAAAATCGGGTAATGCTTTTGTGGGAGTGATTTAATGTTAAATTTTGAGTAAAAAGAGACATAAATTTTTTTTGAACCAATAAAATTAAAAGAAGAAAAAAAAAGGTTAACATCAGATTAACCGGCGTTTATTTCTCAACCTCGCCTTTTAACGCTGGTGATTAACGTCAGCTCAGAGTGGTAAACCTCAATCTGACCGGAGTTAAAGGTCATTAACCTTAGCCACGTATACTGAAACGCCCAATTTATTTTTTTAGAAGTACGCGATCCTGGTGATATAGTACGCAATCGCGTAACTGACACGAAAAGGGAATACACGATCCTACCAAAGGGTACGCGATCGCGTACTCAGAGCTTGAAAAGTTTATGTTCGGGTTTTAATACACGGTACGCGATCCCGGAAAGGGTACGCGATCGCGTACCTACAACTTAAAAGTTTCTGTGATCTTTTCTTCATTAGGTACGCGATCGCGTACTGAGCCATGTATGTTGAAAAATTTGCACAATTCAAGTTTTTGGCCAATTTTCGAACGCGCATAACTTTTGACCCATTTACAATCAAAACATGAAATTTTGTAGACACCTTCAATATGATAAAATGAAGGTTTCCAAATTGGCACTTTTTCAAATTTCACGACAAACGATGATTTTAGGCATTAAGTCTGTTGGGATAAACTGATTTGGGTTTGGATTACCACTGTTAAGTCTGAAGAGATCAAAAGATTACCACTGATAGTGAAGAATTACCACTGAAGACTAACATGGTTACCACTGATTGTTGAAGATTAACACTGGTCGAAGATTACAACTGTTAGTTGATTTTGTAAGTAGTTTCCACTGTTTATGTAATTAAGACTGTTAGTGTATATAAGTGGTTAACACTGTTAGTTGTTTATACTTAGACTTTCACAAATGAAGCAGTTACCACTGATGGAAGTTTGTTTCCACTGAATATTTGAATGTGGTAGTTAACACTGTTTATGACTTTGTGATAAGAATGAGTTTGTTATGGAAGTTATCTAATTCCATAATAATAGGAGATTGTACAGGACTCTATGTGTTATAAATAGAGATCCTTAGAACCTAGATCGATATACGAAAATTAGTGAATAGAATAGCGCAGCTTCAAGGTGTAAACCCTAATACAAAAGTGTATTCGTCTTATTCATATTAATAAGATTGAGGCTTTGATTTAATATTTGTGTTTCGTTATTTATTGTTCTAAATATTTATCTTTGATCTTTCTAATATTATTGAGTGTTATTCCGCAACTTCTCAGTAATAATTCAAAGCTTGTTTAAGTTATATTTGAATAGAAGGAAATCGGGACTGTCAAGTGGTATCAGAGCTTGGAAAGCTTTGAATACAGAAAGATCTGGAATTTTAGATTAACTTGATTTTTAAGGTGTAGTTTGTGATTAAGTATTGAATTTAATGGCAACAGAAAACAATGAAGGAATCCAGGTCACTAAAATCCCTATGCTCAGGCCTGATGAGTTTGATTTGTGAAAAATCAGAATCAAACAATATATGCTTCTCACAGATTATCAGATGTGGGAAGTTGTGGTAAATGGTCCTCCAGTTACAGTAGATGGTGATGGTGTCAAGCAACAGAGACCACCACCAACTACTGATGCAGAAAGAAAAGTCAGATCTATAGAATTTAAAGCCCTCAGCACATTATTACTGTCAATTCCTAATGAATACCAAAGAAGATTTGAAGCATGTGATGATGCCAAAGTACTCATGGAGGCTATTGAAAAGAGATTTGGTGGTAATGATAGCACCAAGAAGAACAAAAGATCTCTATTGAAGCAACAATATGAGAACTTTAATTCTGCAAAAACTGAAACTTTAACTCAAACATTTGACAGATTTTCAAAACTTGTTGGAGATCTGGAGAATCACAAGGTAAAAATTGATAAAGATGATCTGAACAGGAAGTTTCTGAGATCATTAGGTGAAGAATGGACAATCTACACTGTAGGTTTAAGACAGAGTGCAGATTTGGAGGTGAAGGAGCTTGAAGATATTTATAATGATTTGAGAAACTTTGAGCCAGAAGTTGAAAGCAAAAAGCAGGTTGTAGGAAACAATCATAATGCTGCTTTTATGTCAGTAGGTGGATCTAAAGTTGATTCAAATCAACAAGGGTCTGCTTATATTTCTGCAGGAGCTGGATCATCTCAAAACAACTCAAATGATCAAATATTAGAATCTTTCTTTGCTAGTAATGTGAACTCTTCACTTACTAATGAAGATTTGGAACAGATAAATTCTGATGATCTGGAGGAGATGGATATCAAGTGGCAAATTGCATTAATTACTCGAAGAGCCAAAAGGTTTATGCAAAGGACAGGAAGAAATAATTTTACAAACCAAAGGAATGATGCTGCTTGGTTTGACAAAAGCAAGGTAGAGTGCTTCAATTGTCATAAAATGGGGCACTTTGCAAGAGAATGTAGAAGTCAGAGGCAAGAGCAGACTGGGCAGAGAGTAGGAAGCAATGGAATTCAGAGAAGGAACATACCAGTGCAGGAGAGTACATCAAATGCTTTGATTTCTCAAGATGGGCTTGAATTTGATTGGAGTGATCAAGCAGAACATGAAGTGAAGAATCAAGCCTTAATGGCCATTGCTGAAGAAAACAAGCCATCAGAGGTTCCTTATGAGGTACAAATCAAATTATGTTCTCCTGTATGCAAACAAACTGTTAAACATTATAGAGATTATAATATGAAATTTTGTGAGGAACTTAAGCAATGTGAGATTAAAAGTAGACATACTAAAGCTGCAATAGAAAACTTGGAAAATCAAATAAAGGCATATGAAAAGAATGTAACCCAATATGAATATGATCTTAAGTATGCCAGATGGGAGAGAGATGTGTTAAAAGATAAGTTAGAAGCAATAAATCAGAAATTAGTAGAGGTCACATGTGAAAGAGATAATATAAAATTAACAGTAAGTGATCTTGAATATGCTTCTAAAAGTGTAAATCAAATTATCAAATCTCAAATTCATGACAAGATAAAAACTGGGTTAGGATATAATTCTGTTTCCCCACCTTATAATAACAACTATTTTCCTCCTAAAACTGATTTAAATTTAAATAAGTTAAAGGCAGGAATAACAGTTGATGTTACAAAGGTTGATCCAGTTATTAACTTGGATAATAAAATTGACTTTGATAAGGTTGAAATTAGAGAATGGAGTGAGGAAGATGAACTGGATTATTCATCTGAAAATAATAACAATTCTAATTCTGAAACAACTGATAGCTTAAATTCTGAAAAATCATGTGAGAATATCAAGAAATCAGATACTGGTCTAGTTTTAGAACTCAACAGTGATAAACTAGAAGAGGGTAAGAAAATGTTTCAGGAGAAGAAAAAGAATAATTTGGAAAACATGAAAGCCACTGCTAATAAATCTAGAGCTGGTCTAGGATACATTAGTAATTCAGTTAAAACAGTTAATAAATCTAATAATGTAAAATCTATAAATATTGACTGTGCTGACTGTAAATGTAAAACCAAAATTTCTCAATTACCACTTACTCACAAATTAAAACCCAGAGGAAATCAAAGAAATTGGAACCAAATGGTTTCACAAAAGTTGGGAAAGAATTTTACAGTGGTAAAGGAGAAATCTTGCTTTACATGTGGCAGAAACAATCATCTTCAACATGATTGTTATTATAATCCTAAGAATCTTCAAAGGATTAGAAAACAACCATGGACAGGAACTGATATGATCAATAAGCAAAATTTTAAATCAAAAATTGATCGCATTACTACTGCCAAGAAGAAAATTGTCAAGGCTAATAAGTTGACTGCTACAGCTATTTCTACTGCATCAGTATTAACTAGAAAATTAGCCAATAGTAACAAGGCAAAAATAGTCGTAAAAACTAAAACTGTCAGTGTTAACAATATTAACACTGTTAGTAAGATTGATAAAACAGTTAACACTGTTAGATAAATTTCCACTGTTAAGCCTAAAATAAGTTGGATTTGGACACCAATTAAAGCTGATAAATCAAAAGGTCCAAATACCAACTGTGCATCACAATCAATAATCTTCAAGAAAGTTGACTTTGTGAATGCACATGGGAAACCCAAAGTCAAATTGGTTTGGGTTCCCAAGAGAAACTAATTATAGTTTCAATTTGATGTGCATGGCAACCCAGCAAACTTATGGCACATGGATAGTGGCTGCTCTAGGCATATGACAGGGGATAGGAAAATGCTGCAGGACTTCAAATCATTTAATGGAGGATATGTAGCTTTTGGAAGCAATCCCAAAGGAGGAAAAATCACAGGCAAAGGAATAGTGCACAGCAATAAGATAAGTTTTGAGGATGTGTATTTTGTTGAACAACTGAGGTACAATTTGCTAAGTGTGAGTCAAATCACAGATAAAAAGAACCCAGTTCATTTTACTGACACTGAATGCCTTATACTTTCCAAGGAATTTAAAATACCTGAAAATATGATTTTAATGAGAATTCCCAGAAAGCATAATGTATATAAGTGTGACTTGGCAAATATGGAACCTCAACCTGAACTAAACTGTCTTATAAGCAAAGCAACTATAAATGAATCTGAACTATGGCATAGAAGGATGTGTCACATGAATTATAAGACCATTAATAAGCTTGTCAAAAGCAAACTTGTTAGAGGTTTACCTGAAAAGGTATATTCATGTGATTATCATTGTGTTGCCTGCCAAAAAGGCAAGCAACACAAGTCTTCATTTAAGTCCAAAATTGTGAACACAAACTTTTCACCATTACACTTACTACATATGGACTTATTTGGACCAACACACATAAGCAGTATAGGGAAGAAATTATACTGTTTGGTAGTAATTGATGATTTTACTCGATTTAGCTGGGTATTCTTCCTTAGGACAAAAGATGAAACAGGTGAAACACTTAGATCATTTATAACTAAGATTGAAAACCAAATGAATCTCAAAGTAAAAATCATTAGGAGTGATAATGGTATAGAATTTAAAAATTATGAGATGAATAAATTCTGTGAAAACAAAGGTATTAAGAGAGAATTTAGTGCACCTAGGACTCCACAACAAAATGGGGTAGCTGAGAGGAGAAATAGGACACTAATTGAGGCTGCAAGAACTATGTTAGCTGAGTCTAAATTACCTATGTCTTTTTGGGCAGAAGCAGTTAGCACTGCTTGTTATGTCCAAAACAGGGTATTAGTTGTCAAGCCTCACAACAAGACACCATATGAACTGTTTTTTAAGAGAAAACCATTGGTTAGTTTCTTAAAACCATTTGGGTGTCCTTGTACCATCTTAAATACCAAAAGTCATTTAGGAAAGTTTGAAAGTAAGGCTGATGAAGGTCTCTTTGTTGGTTACTCTATTCAAAGTAAGGCTTATAGAGTCTTCAACCATAAGACCAGAATCATAGAGGAGTCAATGGATGTCACATTTAATGAATATACTGAAAATACTGTAGGAAAAGGACCAAAAACTTTGTTTGATATTGATGCACTAACCCATGCTTTCAGATATACAAATGTGCAATCAAGTGCAGGTATACATGCAGGTACAAGTACTTCATCAACAGATATACCAACTGCACAGCAAAACAAACCACAGGAATATATTGTATTTCCTGTTTGGTCACCTGATCCACCAGCAGTATTTGACTCCACTTCACAGCAGTCCACACAGAGTTCAGAAACATCACCAGACTTGCCTGATGATCCTAATATGCCAGCTTTAGAAGAAGATGGAGAAGAAAGTGAGAGTGAAAATGTGGATAAGACAGCTGCAGATTCAACTGATCTATCAGCTGTAGAACAGAGAATCATGGATAACATTTTCACTCCCTCAAGGCAGATTAGGGAAAGTATCACATCAGATACACAACTACAAGATCTGGATTTGAATATAACAAACTTGGAATCTGAGATTTCAGTATCACCAACATCACACTATCATGTTCATAGAGACCATCCTCTAGAAAATGTGATTGGTGATATTGGTACACCTGTACAAACAAGGCAGCAACTCAGAATATCAGAAGAAGGACTCCACACTTCTTTATATGCCTGTTATATATCTCAGATGGAGCCAAAGAAGGTAACAGAGGCTCTAAAGGATCCAAGCTGGATTGAAGCTATGCAAGAGGAGCTGCTTCAATTCAAAGTACAGGAAGTATGGACCCTGATGGATCTACCCAAAGGCAAAAGAGCAATTGGCACAAAATGGGTGTTCAGGAACAAGAAAGATGAAAGGGGAATAGTGATCAGGAACAAGGCTAGATTAGTAGCCCAGGGGTATTCACAGGAAGAAGGGATTGACTATGATGAGGTGTTTGCTCCTGTGGCTAGGATTGAAGCTATCAGACTGTTCCTGGCATATGCCTCTTTCAAAGGATTCAAGGTCTATCAAATGGATGTGAAAAGTGCCTTTCTGTATGGCACTATTCAAGAGGAAGTTTACGTATGCCAGCCTCCAGGCTTTGAGGATTCAAAGTATCCTGATAAAGTGCTCAGACTGGATAAAGCTCTTTATGGCTTACATCAAGCACCAAGAGCCTGGTATGACACTTTATCAGAATATCTACTGAAGAATGACTTCACAAGGGGTGCAATAGACAAGACCTTGTTCACCAAAAGAATTAAAAATGATATCCTACTAGTGCAAATCTATGTAGATGATATTATTTTTGGTTCTACAAGGGACAGTCTTTGCAAGGAGTTTGAAGTTTTGATGCATGATAAATTCAAGATGAGTTCAATGGGAGAACTAACTTTCTTTCTGGGATTACAAGTTAAACAGCAGAAGGATGAGCTTTTTATTCATCAAAGCAAATATGTGAATGACATTTTGGAGAGATTTGGCTACAAAGATGCAAAGGTTGCAAGCACACCTGTGGAGACACACAAATCATTACATGCAGATTTTGAGGGGGAGGATGTTGATGTTCATCTTTATAGATCAATGATTGGCTCCCTCATGTATCTGACATCATCCAGACCAGACATCATGTTTGCAGTGTGTGTGTGTGCAAGATTCCAATCCAATCCGAAGATGTCACATCTGCATGCAGTGAAAAGAATCTTTAAGTATTTAAAAGGACAACCAAAACTAGGCCTTTGGTACCCAAAGAACAGTTCTTTTGATCTGCTGGCTTACACAGATAGTGACTATGGAGGTGCAAATTTGGATAGGAAATCTACTTCAGGGGGTTGTCAATTTTTAGGAGAAAGGTTAGTCTCCTGGCAATGCAAGAAGCAATCCACTGTGTCTACATCAACTGCAGAGGCTGAGTATGTTGCTGCTGCTAGCTGCTGTGCTCAAGTGCTATGGATTCAGAATCAGATGTTAGACTATGGTTTGACTTTTCTTAAAACTCCTATATTCATTGACAATAACTCTACTATCAGTATCATAAACAATCCTGTTAAACATTCAAAAACTAAGCACATTGAAATTCGATATCATTTTATTAGAGATTGTAATGAGAAAAAGCTAATACAAATTTTTAAAGTTCATACTGATGATCAATATGCAGATCTGTTTACCAAAGCATTTGATGTGGGCAGATTTACATTTTTGATTACCAGCATTGGATTGATGAATCTGTCTTAAATTTTTAAGTGCTTAAACTTGGGATTGATACTGATATTTTAATTACCACTGTTCGTGTTAACACTGCTGGCGTATTTTACCACTGCCAAGTATTGTTAGTACTGTTAGTTATGTTTAACACTGACAGTGTTAATACTGAAACAAGTTACCACTGTCTTTGGTAACTTAGTAATGTGTATATTTGTATGTTTGCTCTAGTTAACACTGTGCAGGTATAATTTCCACTGCTTGGCGAATTAGTACTGCTTATGGAAGTTTACAACTGCTTACGTTCAAAAAAAAAAAAAAAAAAAAAAAAAAAAAAAATACACCAAGTTACCACTGCTTTCTTTACTCAATAATGCTAGATTCTTAGTACTGCCTGTATTAAGTTGTGACTGCCTTGGTCGGTTAGTACTGCTTATACAAGTTAGCACTGCTAGCGCTATTAAGTATAAGATAGGCAAGCGCAAGACAACCGTGTTTGGACAGTTATCACTGTTAGTGAAATATCTCCGTTTCCACTGTTAATAATACTTCACCCGTTACCACTATTACTGTTAAAATTGGGGATTTTTCTACTGACCTAAATTGAACAGTATATAAACCCAGACACTTGTGGTTCTTGAATACGCTCTCAATTCCTACCTACACTCTTGCGATTAAGCATTCAATCACCATCTAAACCTCAAATTCCAATTGATTGTACATCAATGGCTTCCACTTCCTTTTCCACTTCACTTGCAACAGGACAGAATCATAATATGATCGCCTACCTCATGAAACCCAAAGAGGCACAGGACTTCACCCAAATTATTGATTTCCTACGTGCCTCTCACATCTACCATGCTCTTATAGTATCACCCAGAGTTTCCAAAGATCACATTAATGACTTCTGGGTAAATGCAACCATCGAAGACGAACAGGGGACTAAGAGCATAGTCTCTATGGTGGCCAACACTAGGGTAGTTATCACTGAAGCCTCTGTTCGTGCTTCTTTACAACTTGATGATGAGGCAGGTATTACTTCTTTACCTAGTCAAACATTGTATGAAAATTTTCGATTGATGGGTTATGAAGGATCTTTAGATACTTTTACGTTTCAAAAGACTCTTTTCTCCCATCAATGGAGGTTTTTAATACATACTCTTTTACACTGCCTCTCATCCAAAAGATCAGCCTTTGAACAGTTCGGCAGCAACATTGCATATGCAACTGTGTGTCTTGCCACTGGACAAAGGTTTAATTTTTCAAATCTGATATTTTCTGGTATACTCAGAAACATTGAGCAACCAAAATTAAAATTTTTAATGTATCCTAGGTTTGTGCAGTTAATTTTAAATGCTCAAATCCAAAACCTGCCAGACCTGGATACTGTAATTGGTGTTCTCTCTCACAAACCTAAAGTTTTTTCAAATATGAAGAGAGACTCCAAATTTTCTGGGAGGGTTACAGCATTGTTTCCAACAATGCTTCATGCACCCTCCACCACAGCTACAGATACACCCACTGCTGCTGAACCATCTGCTGAGAGAGATGACACACCCATCATCTCTCAACCCACAGCAGTTGAGGGTACCAAAAGAAAACAAGGGACCCACAAACCAACCACTACTAAAGCCAAAAGGGCTAAAACACAGGCATCTGAGGCTCTTGCTGCTCAGGTGTCTCAGTCAAATGAATCAACACAGCATGTGGTCGATAAGGAGTGGGATGACCATTCTGGGAGGCTGCTTCTACTGCTTCAGGCCAAATGGCAGAGCAGGACAGAAGTAACATCAATAAGACCCAAACAGAGGCAACACCAGAACATGATCCTTTGCAAAAAGGTGATTTTGGTGGACCCATTACCAAGAACAGAGGGCCATCTGATGCTCATGCTAGGCATGAATCAGATGGAAATTCTGTCAATGATTCACCAAAGGAGTCACATCCTAAAGGTGATGAGGCTAGCATGAACTATGAAAAATTGATGGATATGCTGGAGTATATGTGGGCTGAGGTGGTGAGGCAGAAAAGGATCATCAAGAAGCAACAAGCTGAGATAGATGCCTTGAAAATAGTGGTGCTGAAGTGCTTGAAGCAGGGTAAGAAGTACTATATCATTGATGATCAATACAAACGATCTATCCCTGTGCAACAAGCCAGAGTTGTTCTCTCTTCCCCTGAACCTTCCGAAGATGCATTTAAAAAGGGGGAGAATGAACAAGGTGGAGATGATAGGTTTGAGGAGGTGGATGAGGAGATAATGATGGAGAATGATGAAGAAGTTGAGGAAATAAGAGAGCAGGCATCCAAGACTGCCAGTGCAAACTTAAGTGAACAACCTGCTGGAGTAAACTTCGATGATGAAACAGAAGAGATAAGGGTGGCAGATAATGAAAAAGAAGAGGTGGAGAGTCCTGAAACCAAAAAGACTAAAAAGGTTGCTGCAGACAGATTTGCTCAGAAGTTTAGCAGGAAAATAAGTGAACCATCCTTGCCTGGTTTCACAATCAGAGAATCTGCTGCAGCACCTACACTCCAAAGGGCAGACTTACCCAAGATTGATCCAACAGACAAAGGGAAAGGAAAATTAGTTGAGGAGCCTAAACAAAAGAAATCAAAGCATGTTGAGAAAAACAATGATCAAACCTAAGTTATAAATCTGAAGAGTCAAAATCTAACTCAGTTGTATTCAGGAAACTTAGTGAAATTCCTGAGTCTGTGTTTCTGAGTCTGTGCTACACAGACTGAAGAATTGTTTCTGAGTCTGTGCTGCACAGACTGAAGATCCTCACAGACTGAAAGCCATGCTCTTTCTGAAGACTTATGAATTCATCATCTGAAGAATGAAGATTGAATACAGAAGGCTTCACAGACTGAAGTTCACAGACTGAAGATCACAGACTGATGAGCACAGACTGAAGAGCACAGATTGAAGAATGAAAGTACAAATGTACAGGAGATATTCTTCTTTCCTTAGGCTAGATATAACTGATAAGATGTTTGAGAAAGGTCAAACATCATATAAAGGTTTTCTTCTCAGCAAAGAAACCTTTTACCTTTTTGCTTTTTCTATTTCCAAGAAAAGCAAAAAGGAAGGCGTGCAAAGTTGCCCAAGATGCATCTGTTATCCCTTGGACAACTATGTAAGCTGGATAATATAGAGTTACATCCAACTCTATAAATAGCAGTCCAAAAAGCACTGCTATCATCCAAGAAATTCAAGAGAATTAGTATACTAGACCTTTGAGCTTAGGCTAAAGCATTACCACACTTACTGTGAAGTTTGTAGTGATAACTGTATCTTTGTATACTACTTGGATCGTATTCAAACCATCTGTGTGGGTTTGAATACCTTGTCATCTTTGTGAGACAAACACTTTATTGTGAATAATACTTTGATTCATAATAAACTCTGTGTTAAAATTAATCTTGTTTTCCGCCTAGATTAATTTAAACTTGTTTGAAATAAAACTTGGATATAAACTAACACGTTGAGATAACTGTTATTTAATCTGTATCTAAGTTTTGGGAACCTTGTGACCCAACAACTGGTATCAGAGCAAATAAAGATTTAATCTTTAACGATCAAAGGAACCCAGTTTATCAAACAATCATCTAAATCCATTTTCTCTATATTTTCTACTTTGAAAAATGACTTCCTCTATTGCTATGGCTGGGAAGGGAATTCCAATCTTCAATGGTGTAAATTTTACCCACTGGAAATTGAAAGCTGAATGGTTTCTTGCTAGCATTCATGATGAAATGCTTAGAGTCATTCAGGAAGGACCCATTATTCCTGGCATAATAGTTCCTGCTACTTTAGATGCAAATGGTACTATTTTGACACCTGAAAAATTTGTTGAGGCTGCCAAAAGTACCTGGACTGATCTAGACAGGCAACTATATGCATTAGATTTTAAGGCCAAATCCATTCTGGGCAATGCAGTTACTGAGCCTATCTTTGCTAAGATATTTGGCTGCAAAACTGCTAAAGCCATATGGGATATGCTAACTGACCAATATGATGGTGTAAGTTTAGTACAATCCCAAAAGAAGAAGAATCTCATAAGAAATTATGAGAACTTCTCTGCTGGTCAAGGAGAGTCATTAACTGATATTCATACCAGATTTCAGATCTTAATCAATGATCTTGAAAGGTATAATATCATCAAAGGACAGTTTGAAATCTGTGCAAAATTTGTTGATGTCATTCCAAACACTTTTTCTGAAGTTATCACTTCATTAATTGTAAGTGAAAAATTGGAGACATATGATCTCTCTGGCTTGTTTGGACTTCTACTAAATTTTGAAGAAACCAAAGCCAGAAAGGATCTAAATGCCAAAAGGATTGCAAAAGATCCATCTGCTGCCCTTGTTGCAACAACAAGGAAAAATAGAGAACTTTTCTCTAGAGCAGATTACCATCTTACTCTTACAGACTCAGAATCAGATGATGAAACTGAGTCTCTAGAAGCTGAAATGGCATTGCTAGCCCAAAGGTTAGAAAAAGCAAGATTCAAAGGTTCAAAAGGAAGGCCAACTTTTGATCCTAAGAAAGCTACTTGCTATAAATGTGGGCAAGTTGGTCATATTTCTTCTGACTGCAGAGTGAAGATTGCAGAATCTTCAAATTCTGATAAGTGGGAAGAAAAGGCCAAGAAGTACAAGAAAAAGTACTTCAACTCCAAGAAAATTGGAGAGAAACAACAACCAAAGAAACTAGAGAAAGCTTTGGTTGTTGAACAATGGATAGATGAAGAATCTTCATCATCTGAGGATGATGAAGATATGTGCTTAATGGCTATCACAGAGAGCCAGTTTGACAAAGATGTCAAATTTGCAGAAAAGGCATGTGTTCATCCAGATTGGGACAGAGGATCTGCTTACAATGTAAATCATTTTAAACTTTACTATAGTGATGCAGAAAAACAGAAAATGTTTGAACACATTTATGTAGATTTTTTGAAAAGACTGGAGGAAATACAAGATTTAAAAACCAAACTCAGTCAAGTTCAAAAAGATCTACAATCAAAAGTGAATGAAATAAACCAAAATAAACAGTACAAACTTGAGCTTGATGCTCAATATGACCTTCTCAAAAAGATCAAGCTGGAAAAAGAAGCTTATAAAAACAAAGCTGATCATTATGAAAGGATCTGTAAATCTTGGTGTATTTCATCACTTAAAAATGTGGACTGTTTATCCAAACAGATTCCAGCTCAGATACAAGCGGTCATAGGTGATGAGTTTGATCTTAAAAGTCACATAAATTCATAAATAAACTCAAAACCTACTATATTTGTACCTGAGATTTTACCTCATACTTTTAGTCATACTGTGAGAGACAAAGTTATATTGACAAATGCTTTTGTTAGACCAAAAATAGTTACTAAAGAACTAGTATATGAGACAGAGCCAGACTCTGAAGACACAGACTCAGAAATCTCAGTCTGTGAAACTTCTCAATCTGAACAGCCTGAACTTATAATCACTAATGAATCTTTAGAAACTATAGAACTTGAAAAGAAAAGATTTATAAAAGGCAAAGTTAATATTCCCACAGTACCATCTTTAAAAAGACAAAAAGAGGTAAAAGGAATCAAGAATAAACAGAAAGGTTACAAAGTGTTTGAACCTTCCACATCTCAGTCTGTAACTGGTCTAGACAATGATATGCCAAATGATAAATCTAAAGGCATAAAACCAGTAACAAAGGAGTTAAAAAGATCTCAGTCTGTGAGATCTAACTGTCAGTCTGGAAAAATAAATTTTCAGTCTGGCAAACTTAACTCCAAATCTGTTTGTGTTAACACTCAGTCTGACTCTCAAAAGTCAAATCTTAACAACCAGAATGAGACCATTAAGCTGCTTAGTGAAAACTTAATGAAGTTAACTACAGATTTTAAAACATTTGTTGAGTTAAAACAAGAGTTTAACAGAGGATCTAGTGCAAATAATAACCCAAAATCCAAAAGGACCATCATGTTGAACAGAAAATGTTACAACTGTGGAAATCTGGGACATGAAGGTATTAAATGCACAAAGTCCATTCTTAAACAGCCAAAGGCTGCTTTGATCAAACAAATGTCGTCTACAAACAACAAAATCAAAAATAGAGAGGTTAAAAGTCAACTTCACAGACTTAGCACCAAAACTGCTAAAGAATTGACTTCAACCAACTCTAAAGAACCCATCAAAAGATGGGTTCCCAAAAGTAACTAATTGATTTTGTTTGTCCTGTGCAGGGTAACAGCAAATGGTACCTAGACAGTGGATGCTCAAGACACATGACAGGTTCCTTGAAGAATATGTCAGAGTTTGTAGAAGAAGAAGGACCTTCTGTCAAATATGGTGACAACTCTGTTGCCAAGATAAAAGGTTATGGTGTGGTGAAGGCTGGCAACATCAGAATAACAAAGGTGGCCTATGTTGAGGGATTAAAGCATAACCTGCTTAGTGCTAGCCAGATTTGTGATGATGATGGTGAAATCAGAATCAGAAAGAAGGCTGCTGTTATCTATAATTCTAAAGGCAAACCTATATTAGTTGCCAAAAGAGAAAGAGATATCTATCTCTTGGATCTTTCTTCTGCAGACAACAATGTAGAGACTTGTCTCTATACTCAGTCTGTGCCAGAACTAAGCTGGCTATGGCATAGGAGGTTATCCCACCTGAACTTCAAAAATATTAACCTCCTGTCAAAGAAGAAATTGGTTAGAGGTCTGCCTGATGTTACATTTGCAAAAGACAAACTTTGTCCTGCATGTACACTAGGGAAACAGACCAAGAACCATTTTCCATCCAAATTGTTAGCTACAATTGATCAACCACTGCATATGCTCCATATGGATCTGTTTGAACCCATGAGCATTAGCAGTTTGGGTGGAAAGAAGTATACACTTGTGGTTGTGGATGAATACACAAGGTATACCTGGGTAATCTTTCTTAAGGCAAAAAGTGATGCTCCTGAAGAGATTATTAATCTAATCAAAAGGGAAGAATTGCAGAAAGATGCACCTGTCAAGCAACTAAGGAGTGATCATGGTACAGAATTTAAGAATTCTACTCTCATTGAATTCTGTGCTGACAAAGGCATTATTCAAAACTTTGCCTCTGTCAGAACTCCTCAACAAAATGGTGTTGCTGAGAGAAGAAATCGTACACTCATAGAAGCTGCAAGAACCATGTTATGCCATGGTCAAATGAAGGTTTATTTTTGGGCAGAAGCAGTTAACACTGCCTGTTATACCCAAAATAGATCTATTTTGGTCAAAAGGCATGGCAAAACTGCATATGAGTTGTATCATAAGAAGGTTCCAACCATCCATTACTTCCAGACCTTTGGTAGTAAATGCTATATTCTCAATCAAAGAGATCAATTAGCTAAGATGGAACCTAAATCTGATGAAGGCATTTTTGTTGGCTATTCATCTATCTCAAAGGCCTACAAAGTCTACAACAACAGAAGGAATAAAATTGAAGAAACCATCAATGTCACCTTTGATGCTTCCTCTGCTAATGATGAACATGTTTCTCAGTCTGATGTTCATTTGTTAGAAGATTTATCTGTTGTGGGATCTGAATCTCAAATCCCAGTTGTTGTTAACCAACAACAAGACTCTGAAAGTGATAATGAAGATGCTCAACCTGCTCATTCTCTGACAATACCTTCATCAACAGAAGATGAATCTATGTCCAGAGATTCAAATTCTTCTGATACATATGTTCAGTCTGGTAGTTTTCAGTCTGTGAACTCTACATAATCAGACTTGCCCTGTGTAGAAGATGATGCAGAACTCAGTCCTGCTATTCTTCCACCAAATGAGAATGATTTATCATGCAATGATGAATCACTTCTAGGAGTCAAAGAACACAAGTATCATCCAATTACAGAAATAATTGGAGATTATGTTTCTGGTATACAAACACGAGCTAAAGTGTCAAACTTATCTACTGCAAACTTCTGTTTCTACACAAACTTGCTGTCAATCATTGAACCAAAGAAAGCTGAAGAAGCACTGAAAGATGATGATTGGGTTGAAGCAATGCAGGAAGAGTTAACAGAATTTGACAGAAACAATGTTTGGACCCTAGTTCCTGCTCCAAAAGGGAAAACCATTATTGGAACAAAATGAGTTTACAAAAACAAAATGGACAAGGATGGAGTGATAATCAGAAACAAGGCAAGGCTAGTTGCTCAAGGCTACAAGCAGGAAGAAGGCATTGATTATGATGAAACATTTGCCCCTGTAGCCAGAATTGAAGCAATAAGGTTATTCTTGGCATATGCTGCATTCAAGGACTTCAAAGTCTATCAAATGGATGTCAAGAGTGCATTTCTGAATGGCAACTTACACGAGGAAGTCTATGTGAAACAACCTCCAGGTTTTGTAAGTTCCACTTTTCCAAATCATGTCTTTAAATTGCAGAAAGCACTATATGGGCTAAAACAAGCTCCAAGAGCTTGGTATGACACCTTATCATCCTATCTTCTTAGTAATGACTTTACTAGAGGATCAATTGATAAAACTTTGTTCTTCAAAAGGAACAAGACAGATGTCATACTAGTCCAAATCTATGTTGATGATATTATATTTGGGTCTACTGATGAAAAATTGTGTAAATGATTTTCAAACTTAATGTCAAAACAGTATCATATGAGTATGATGGGTTAATTAACATACTTTCTTGGTCTACAAGTACATCAGAAACCTGATGGTATCTTCATCAACCAAGGTAAATATGTCAATGACCTACTTACTAAATATTCTTTAAAGGACTGTTCAATTATGAAAACACCAATGAGCACTGCAGATAAGTTGGATAAGGATCAGTCTGGCAAGTCAGTCTGTCAAACCACTTATAGAGGTATGATAGGATCTCTACTATACCTCACTGCAAGTAGACCAGATATCATGTTCTCAACATGCTTGTGTGCTAGATATCAATCTGAACCTAAAGAATCGCATCTAAAAGCTGTAAAAAGGATTTTTAGGTACCTAAAAGGTACTCCCAACCTGGGTCTTTGGTATCCCAAAGACTCTGGTTTTGATCTAATTGGATATACAGATGCAGATTATGCAGGTTGTAAATTAGACAGGAAAAGCACTTCTGGTGGATGTCAACTGCTAGGTGACAAACTAGTCAGTTGGTCAAGCAAGAAACAGAATTCTGTTGCTACATCCACTGCAGAAGCAGAATATGTGGCTGCTGGTAGTTGCTGTGCTCAATTGCTATGGATGCAACATCAACTAGCAGACTATGATTTGGTGTTTACAAAAACTCCAATCATGTGTGATAACCAAAGTGCCATTGCCATCACTGAGAATCCTGTGTTTCACTCCAGGACAAAGCATATTGAGATCAGACATCACTTTATCAGAGATTGTGCTGAGAAAGGTAAAGTGATTCTCAAATATGTGCCCACAAATGACCAATTAGCAGATATCTTTACTAAACCTTTAAATGAAGATATATTTTTGTATCTGCTTGGTCAACTAGGAATGCTCAACCCCTAGTAAAACCTTGAATCTGTATGATTCAATTCTCAGTCTGTGTCTGCTTTTCAATCTGTATAACTGTATTCTCAGCTACATACAATCAAAAAGCACAGACAAAGAGGTGTTTTTGTACATACTTTCTAAGAAAATACCAAAAAGATTTTATACCTTATGTTATTTTCTCTCAGTCTGACTGATTATATGTTTCAGTCTGTGTGACTTCTTCAAGATTAGCTACACAGACTGACCATATTCATTCAGACTAGACCCTCTATTTTTGTGCTTTATTAACTCATAAGGTTAGTATTTTAGTACTATTAGTATTAATACTGCTAGTTACTTTTAGTACTGCTGGTTAATACTGATAAGACTTTTTAACACTGCCCCCATGAATTCGTATTTTAGCATTGCTGGTAAAGATTGGTACAATTAACACTGTTAATGTAGCAAGTTACTACTGTTAGTTAACTTTAGTACTACTCACAACAGTTACCACTGTTAGTTAACTTTAGTACTGCTCACAACAGTTACCACTGTTAGTTAACTTTAGTACTGCTCACACCAGTTACTACTGTTAGTTAACTTTAGTACTGCTCACACCAGTTACCACTGTTAGTTAACTTTAGTACTACTTTGGCAAGTTACCACTGTTAGTTAACTTTAGTACTGCCTTCGAAAGTTACTACTGTTAGTTAATTTTAGTACTGCTTTCACAAGTTAGTACTGTTAGCAATATCAATCTGTTACCACTGCTGGCACAAAAGTTTTTTTTAAAATTCTGTTATTTTCTCTTAGTCTGTCTGTTATATGGCTCAGTCTGTGTGACGTCACCCCGACTGATTGCACAGACTGATTATATACACTCAGACTAAATGCTTTTTAATTTTAATTTATTTATTTATTTATTCTATTTTTTTTTGCATAAATAAACAACAATATCCTTGCATTTAATGCTTTAACCATCTTTATGGTAATAATCATTAAAAGTTTTGGCGCTTGTTGTCTATTTATCTGCTCAATACAAAAAGTGCACGTGCCTCAGCGCTACTGTTGCAGAAACAGGGATAAACCGTCCAAGTGAGTCCCATTTAACGGAAATTTAATTTCTACAAATACCCATTTATGTTTTCCCCCTTTTCTTCTTCATTCGTACTTGCACACCAAAAACAAACAGAGTTTCTAAACCCTAAATCGCTCAACCATTTTCAAAATCAAATTTCTAAAATTTCTTCAATGGCTGATCAATGGGTTTACACGGCACCTGCCAACATCGCTGCGGCTAAACCCTTCAAACAAGGGAAACAGGTAAAACTCTGTATTAACAATCAAGTAGCTACCATTTCCATCCCTGATTCGAAAAAGAATAAAGGGTTTGAGGAACTAACTGCTTTTATGTCTGCTCATCCATTAAGGGGAGCATTCTTTAACACAGTTCCTCAAATATACCCACATTTTTTAATGGAATGGTGGTATACTTGCTCCTCAAATAGTACCAATACTGCAATTACTGGTACTATTGATCATGGTAAACGGGCAGTTACCATTGATCAGGAGTTAATTAGGAATGTCTTAGACCTGCCTTTGGGAAATAATTTTGAACCTATTCCAACCAAAGAAGCAGCAAGGGCTTCTCTTACTTTGGTTGGATATACCAAAGAAAAAGGCACAATTTTGATGTCAGGATTCACCCCCAAATGGAAATTTTTAATTTCTGGCATAATTAGAAGTCTAGGAGGAAAATCTGGTAGCACAGGGGAGTTAAATGAGTTTGAAACTCAACTGTTGAGCTCATTCATCACTGGTTTAAACATCAACTTTGCAGAGTTGTATTTTCAAGAAATTTTAAAACTGGTGAATGAGTCAAACAGAATTTTTAATGTACCTTTTATAAGGCTACTCTCCCTGTGCATCCAATCCAGGTTAACTGGGTCTGTATATATGTCCTTTAATAATAAAGTGGCAGATATACCTGTTCCTGTGCTCACATATAAAGTGTTTAACCATCCGGTTCCACTTTCTGGAGCACCTATCACTGCTGTTATGCAGCACTGGATTGATCACCCATATGTTGCTTCTGCATCCATGGAGGGTGATGATTCAAGTGATAGTATGGGTAATAAGACCCAGACTGTTGAAGAACGTGTGGCTGAAGCAGAGCACACAGACTCTAGGGATACAGACTCAACTCAGTCTGTGCACTTGGAGTCAGACTCAAACATTCCTGAGTCTGTTCCATCTTCAACAGAAGATGCAGGTAGTACTTCTTCTTCATCTGAGGACATGGATATAGATCAACCTTCTTATCCTAGCCCATCCTCACCCACAAAAGAGAGTCACAAACAAACCAACCCAGATGAGTCACCACTCACTCTGGAGGAATCACCAGACTCAACCCCCAAAAGTATAGCACAAATGGAATCATCATCCATGGAACTGGATGTCAACAGAACACCTTCCAGTGCTGTAGACCATTCCATTACAGCTCTGCTAGAGTCTGTGGTGCCAATGGCTACCCAACTGACCCAACCTACACCTAGTTTAGTCAGCTTGGATACCCACATTGCTGCTGCTACACTGACCCCTGTAGTAAGCATTGAAGAAGATGCTCCAATCCTGAGCACTACCAACCCCCTCTTTACCCCACTCACAATGGCTGGACCCATATTGACCACTAGTCCTGCACTAGTTCACACTCCAGTGAGTCTTTTCTTACACCCCTCTGCACAGATTGCCAATGCCCCAGTCATGTCACAGACTGAGGTACAGATCTCCTCTTCTTTGCTCCATGATCTACCATCTTATCACCAGATGGTTAGTGAGGGCATACAAACTTCAACATCAGTTGCCAGTGATACTGCTCCATTACACCAGGAACTGTTTGAGGCAACAGGTGCTACACAATCAATTCCCAGTGATGTCTTATCCTATCACCGGATTAGATCTGAGGGAACACCTACACCACTCAATGCCTATGATCGCTTTTCCATGCACAGGACACAGAGTGAGGCAAAGAGTGCAACACCAAAAGATTCCAGTGATCTTGCTCAGTTTCAACATGAGTCAAGTGAGGAACACATACCATCACCCAATTCTAACCCCTCCAACCAGACCCAGTCTGTGCCTTCTAGTACACTTAATGATGTGCTTTCTGCCATCAACAAGTTGTCTGAATGGGTACAGACTGAGTTCAATAATAATAAGAAAGAGCTAGAGAAGATGAAGCATCTAGTCTCTACTATGGTGGATAGAGTGGATATGCTGGAGGAAAAGGTATCCAATAGGTTAGATGAAATGCAGACCACCCTCTCAAACTTGGTAGATGATGTCAAAAAGGGGGAGAAGATGAAGCATGGGTCTGCAGAAGCTAAAACCTCAAAAGATAAAGATTTAAATAATAAATCCTTAGATTTAGGGGGAGATAGCAGTGAGGGAGATGATGGAGATGATGGACCCGAAGGTGCTAGGGTGAAGTCTCAGACTGAAGCTCAGTCTGTGCCACAGACTGAAGATATGAGTGCACAGACTGAGGGGGAGCAAGAGAGATTGCAGTTAGGTGAACATGCTGAGATGGTTGCACAGACTCAGGGGGAGTCATCCATTGTCTTACACATAGACCCAATTGCAACTATCTCAACCCAAGGTCAACTGGAGTTGAAAAGACCAAGGGAAGAAGAAGAAGAAGATGTTCAACCTCTGTTAATCAAGAAAGCCAGGAAAATGAAAAGAATGGCCAGGAGGATTCCTGAAAGGGATATCTTTGATTCCCAACCAAAAATGAAGGGGATCAAAACCTGGGACCAGTTCTTAAAGCTGGCAGAAGAACAGGACAATGATGGTGATGATGATGATGCCATCAATCCTGACTGCAGTTCTGAGTCTGAAGTTTTCAGAAGATCAGATGATGATGAAGATGATGCTACTTTTGGAGGTGTAGGTGAAGGAGCCTCAAAAGTCAAGACTGGAGAGTCTCAGTCTGTGCCTTCTGAACCTGCACAAACTGAGACACAGCATCAATCACAGACTCAGAGCTCAGAGCAACCAGCAGCAAGCACTGATGTTCTAATTATCAGTGCTGAAGCCATTCAAGCTGAAGCCTATCCTGCTAGACCAACCACATCAACCAGAACACTGCCTCCAGGTAGAAGTGAGATTGAAGACAGAATGCAATGGAGAAGTGCTCATCTGATAAGCACTTATCCTGGGTCAAGCTCTACCATGGAAGAAATAATGGATAAGGGTAAGGGCAAGGAGATTGCCTTATCCAAGCAGGAAAGATTAAGCAAGATCAAGAAGATGGTGGATGATCATGCTGCTGGAACAAGAAATCCTGAACTGTCAAATCTACAGGATGAGCTCTTGCAACAAGAAGCTACTGCTCAAGGTATGACCTTAACCGAATACTTAAATGTATTATCAATTGAAGAGCAGAAGCTGAAGGAAGCAAGATTTGTTGACATGCTCTCCAAAGAGTTAGAAGATGAAAGTTGTTCACAGACTCAGATCAGAATGAGTCAAGTTGAGCAACAGATCAAAGAAGATGAAAAGCTGTCAATAAGATTACAGAAGATAGAGAGCCTGAAACCAAAGCTACAAGCCACTTTCCAAAAGTCAAAGCTCAAGCAGAAGATCAGAGAATGTCATCTGAACAAGATTGGACAGAAATTAAAGCTGGAGCTGACTTTGACCAAGAGCAAGAAGATGGTATGGGTGGATGAACTGTACACTCTAGGGCTTAAGGAATGGCAATCCATTGCCAATCTTTTGAAGAGTGCAGCTGACAAGGATCTGAAGAAAGAAGTTCTGGATGAGCTATCTTACCTGATTGAGCTAGTTCTCAGTCTGGGGCTCATCTCAGAAGAAGAATACAAGTTGTTTTGCATAGCAAACAACTTTGTAATCAAGAAGAAGTCAGCTGAGTTATCCACAAAGAATGAGCAGAGAAGGGAGCATCCTCTACCCAAAGGTATCATTTTCATTGATAGATCATATGTACAGACTGACAGCATTGAAGGTCTGTGCTATAGAGATATCAACGGGATAGAGTGCTTCCAGGATCAGAATAGGTTATATGGAGAGTCTCTGCTGCACTGCATTGCCCTGCTGAAGGAATGCAAACATTCTCAAGCCAGACCATTCAGAAGAAGACTGATTAGCTGGTTATTCAACAACCTTTCCCAACTCAGGATGATGACTGGACTTGAAGATATCTGCAAGAAGATCATCCTAGAGTATCAAGAATTTGAAGACAAATCTGATAAGGAAATGGAAGAACTGTTGAAGAGGAAAGTGGAAAAGATGAAAGAGATCAGGGCTCAGAGAAAGGATCGAAGATTGTTAAATTTTTAATTTACAATCTTATGTAATAATTGTAATATTTTTGTGAACTAACTGTGATTCTGACTTTATATATATAAGTCTTGATCCATATGTTATGATTCACCTTAGTATTTATTATTTCTCTATTATCTTTTGTAAATAGATTTTGACATCATCAGATAGGGGGAGATTGTTGGGAAAAACAATGATCAAACCTAAGTTATAAATCTGAAGAGTCAAAATCTAACTCAGTTGTATTCAGGAAACTTAGTGAAATTCCTGAGTCTGTGTTTCTGAGTCTGTGCTACACAGACTGAAGAATTGTTTCTGAGTCTGTGCTGCACAGACTGAAGATCCTCACAGACTGAAAGCCATGCTCTTTCTGAAGACTTATGAATTCATCATCTGAAGAATGAAGATTGAATACAGAAGGCTTCACAGACTGAAGTTCACAGACTGAAGATCACAGACTGATGAGCACAGACTGAAGAGCACAGATTGAAGAATGAAAGTACAAATGTACAGGAGATATTCTTCTTTCCTTAGGCTAGATATAACTGATAAGATGTTTGAGAAAGGTCAAACATCATATAAAGGTTTTCTTCTCAGCAAAGAAACCTTTTACCTTTTTGCTTTTTCTATTTCCAAGAAAAGCAAAAAGGAAGGCGTGCAAAGTTGCCCAAGATGCATCTGTTATCCCTTGGACAACTATGTAAGCTGGATAATATAGAGTTACATCCAACTCTATAAATAGCAGTCCAAAAAGCACTGCTATCATCCAAGAAATTCAAGAGAATTAGTATACTAGACCTTTGAGCTTAGGCTAAAGCATTACCACACTTACTGTGAAGTTTGTAGTGATAACTGTATCTTTGTATACTACTTGGATCGTATTCAAACCATCTGTGTGGGTTTGAATACCTTGTCATCTTTGTGAGACAAACACTTTATTGTGAATAATACTTTGATTCATAATAAACTCTGTGTTAAAATTAATCTTGTTTTCCGCCTAGATTAATTTAAACTTGTTTGAAATAAAACTTGGATATAAACTAACACGTTGAGATAACTGTTATTTAATCTGTATCTAAGTTTTGGGAACCTTGTGACCCAACAACTGGTATCAGAGCAAATAAAGATTTAATCTTTAACGATCAAAGGAACCCAGTTTATCAAACAATCATCTAAATCCATTTTCTCTATATTTTCTACTTTGAAAAATGACTTCCTCTATTGCTATGGCTGGGAAGGGAATTCCAATCTTCAATGGTGTAAATTTTACCCACTGGAAATTGAAAGCTGAATGGTTTCTTGCTAGCATTCATGATGAAATGCTTAGAGTCATTCAGGAAGGACCCATTATTCCTGGCATAATAGTTCCTGCTACTTTAGATGCAAATGGTACTATTTTGACACCTGAAAAATTTGTTGAGGCTGCCAAAAGTACCTGGACTGATCTAGACAGGCAACTATATGCATTAGATTTTAAGGCCAAATCCATTCTGGGCAATGCAGTTACTGAGCCTATCTTTGCTAAGATATTTGGCTGCAAAACTGCTAAAGCCATATGGGATATGCTAACTGACCAATATGATGGTGTAAGTTTAGTACAATCCCAAAAGAAGAAGAATCTCATAAGAAATTATGAGAACTTCTCTGCTGGTCAAGGAGAGTCATTAACTGATATTCATACCAGATTTCAGATCTTAATCAATGATCTTGAAAGGTATAATATCATCAAAGGACAGTTTGAAATCTGTGCAAAATTTGTTGATGTCATTCCAAACACTTTTTCTGAAGTTATCACTTCATTAATTGTAAGTGAAAAATTGGAGACATATGATCTCTCTGGCTTGTTTGGACTTCTACTAAATTTTGAAGAAACCAAAGCCAGAAAGGATCTAAATGCCAAAAGGATTGCAAAAGATCCATCTGCTGCCCTTGTTGCAACAACAAGGAAAAATAGAGAACTTTTCTCTAGAGCAGATTACCATCTTACTCTTACAGACTCAGAATCAGATGATGAAACTGAGTCTCTAGAAGCTGAAATGGCATTGCTAGCCCAAAGGTTAGAAAAAGCAAGATTCAAAGGTTCAAAAGGAAGGCCAACTTTTGATCCTAAGAAAGCTACTTGCTATAAATGTGGGCAAGTTGGTCATATTTCTTCTGACTGCAGAGTGAAGATTGCAGAATCTTCAAATTCTGATAAGTGGGAAGAAAAGGCCAAGAAGTACAAGAAAAAGTACTTCAACTCCAAGAAAATTGGAGAGAAACAACAACCAAAGAAACTAGAGAAAGCTTTGGTTGTTGAACAATGGATAGATGAAGAATCTTCATCATCTGAGGATGATGAAGATATGTGCTTAATGGCTATCACAGAGAGCCAGTTTGACAAAGATGTCAAATTTGCAGAAAAGGCATGTGTTCATCCAGATTGGGACAGAGGATCTGCTTACAATGTAAATCATTTTAAACTTTACTATAGTGATGCAGAAAAACAGAAAATGTTTGAACACATTTATGTAGATTTTTTGAAAAGACTGGAGGAAATACAAGATTTAAAAACCAAACTCAGTCAAGTTCAAAAAGATCTACAATCAAAAGTGAATGAAATAAACCAAAATAAACAGTACAAACTTGAGCTTGATGCTCAATATGACCTTCTCAAAAAGATCAAGCTGGAAAAAGAAGCTTATAAAAACAAAGCTGATCATTATGAAAGGATCTGTAAATCTTGGTGTATTTCATCACTTAAAAATGTGGACTGTTTATCCAAACAGATTCCAGCTCAGATACAAGCGGTCATAGGTGATGAGTTTGATCTTAAAAGTCACATAAATTCATAAATAAACTCAAAACCTACTATATTTGTACCTGAGATTTTACCTCATACTTTTAGTCATACTGTGAGAGACAAAGTTATATTGACAAATGCTTTTGTTAGACCAAAAATAGTTACTAAAGAACTAGTATATGAGACAGAGCCAGACTCTGAAGACACAGACTCGGAAATCTCAGTCTGTGAAACTTCTCAATCTGAACAGCCTGAACTTATAATCACTAATGAATCTTTAGAAACTATAGAACTTGAAAAGAAAAGATTTATAAAAGGCAAAGTTAATATTCCCACAGTACCATCTTTAAAAAGACAAAAGGAGGTAAAAGGAATCAAGAATAAACAGAAAGGTTACAAAGTGTTTGAACCTTCCACATCTCAGTCTGTAACTGGTCCAGACAATGATATGCCAAATGATAAATCTAAAGGCATAAAACCAGTAACAAAGGAGTTAAAAAGATCTCAGTCTGTGAGATCTAACTGTCAGTCTGGAAAAATAAATTTTCAGTCTGGCAAACTTAACTCCAAATCTGTTTGTGTTAACACTCAGTCTGACTCTCAAAAGTCAAATCTTAACAACCAGACTGAGACCATTAAGCTGCTTAGTGAAAACTTAATGAAGTTAACTACAGATTTTAAAACATTTGTTGAGTTAAAACAAGAGTTTAACAGAGGATCTAGTGCAAATAATAACCCAAAATCCAAAAGGACCATCATGTTGAACAGAAAATGTTACAACTGTGGAAATCTGGGACATGAAGGTATTAAATGCACAAAGTCCATTCTTAAACAGCCAAAGGCTGCTTTGATCAAACAAATGTCGTCTACAAACAACAAAATCAAAAATAGAGAGGTTAAAAGTCAACTTCACAGACTTAGCACCAAAACTGCTAAAGAATTGACTTCAACCAACTCTAAAGAACCCATCAAAAGATGGGTTCCCAAAAGTAACTAATTGATTTTGTTTGTCCTGTGCAGGGTAACAGCAAATGGTACCTAGACAGTGGATGCTCAAGACACATGACAGGTTCCTTGAAGAATCTGTCAGAGTTTGTAGAAGAAGAAGGACCTTCTGTCAAATATGGTGACAACTCTGTTGCCAAGATAAAAGGTTATGGTGTGGTGAAGGCTGGCAACATCAGAATAACAAAGGTGGCCTATGTTGAGGGATTAAAGCATAACCTGCTTAGTGCTAGCCAGATTTGTGATGATGATGGTGAAATCAGAATCAGAAAGAAGGCTGCTGTTATCTATAATTCTAAAGGCAAACCTATATTAGTTGCCAAAAGAGAAAGAGATATCTATCTCTTGGATCTTTCTTCTGCAGACAACAATGTAGAGACTTGTCTCTATACTCAGTCTGTGCCAGAACTAAGCTGGCTATGGCATAGGAGGTTATCCCACCTGAACTTCAAAAATATTAACCTCCTGTCAAAGAAGAAATTGGTTAGAGGTCTGCCTGATGTTACATTTGCAAAAGACAAACTTTGTCCTGCATGTACACTAGGGAAACAGACCAAGAACCATTTTCCATCCAAATTGTTAGCTACAATTGATCAACCACTGCATATGCTCCATATGGATCTGTTTGGACCCATGAGCATTAGCAGTTTGGGTGGAAAGAAGTATACACTTGTGGTTGTGGATGAATACACAAGGTATACCTGGGTAATCTTTCTTAAGGCAAAAAGTGATGCTCCTGAAGAGATTATTAATCTAATCAAAAGGGAAGAATTGCAGAAAGATGCACCTGTCAAGCAACTAAGGAGTGATCATGGTACAGAATTTAAGAATTCTACTCTCATTGAATTCTGTGCTGACAAAGGCATTATTCAAAACTTTGCCTCTGTCAGAACTCCTCAACAAAATGGTGTTGCTGAGAGAAGAAATCGTACACTCATAGAAGCTGCAAGAACCATGTTATGCCATGGTCAAATGAAGGTTTATTTTTGGGCAGAAGCAGTTAACACTGCCTGTTATACCCAAAATAGATCTATTTTGGTCAAAAGGCATGGCAAAACTGCATATGAGTTGTATCATAAGAAGGTTCCAACCATCCATTACTTCCAGACCTTTGGTAGTAAATGCTATATTCTCAATCAAAGAGATCAATTAGCTAAGATGGAACCTAAATCTGATGAAGGCATTTTTGTTGGCTATTCATCTATCTCAAAGGCCTACAAAGTCTACAACAACAGAAGGAATAAAATTGAAGAAACCATCAATGTCACCTTTGATGCTTCCTCTGCTAATGATGAACATGTTTCTCAGTCTGATGTTCATTTGTTAGAAGATTTATCTGTTGTGGGATCTGAATCTCAAATCCCAGTTGTTGTTAACCAACAACAGGACTCTGAAAGTGATAATGAAGATGCTCAACCTGCTCATTCTCTGACAATACCTTCATCAACAGAAGATGAATCTATGTCCAGAGATTCAAATTCTTCTGATACATATGTTCAGTCTGGTAGTTTTCAGTCTGTGAACTCTACAGAATCAGACTTGCCCTGTGTAGAAGATGATGCAGAACTCAGTCCTGCTATTCTTCCACCAAATGAGAATGATTTATCATGCAATGATGAATCACTTCTAGGAGTCAAAGAACACAAGTATCATCCAATTACAGAAATAATTGGAGATTATGTTTCTGGTATACAAACACGAGCTAAAGTGTCAAACTTATCTACTGCAAACTTCTGTTTCTACACAAACTTGCTGTCAATCATTGAACCAAAGAAAGCTGAAGAAGCACTGAAAGATGATGATTGGGTTGAAGCAATGCAGGAAGAGTTAACAGAATTTGACAGAAACAATGTTTGGACCCTAGTTCCTGCTCCAAAAGGGAAAACCATTATTGGAACAAAATGGGTTTACAAAAACAAAATGGACAAGGATGGAGTGATAATCAGAAACAAGGCAAGGCTAGTTGCTCAAGGCTACAAGCAGGAAGAAGGCATTGATTATGATGAAACATTTGCCCCTGTAGCCAGAATTGAAGCAATAAGGTTATTCTTGGCATATGCTGCATTCAAGGACTTCAAAGTCTATCAAATGGATGTCAAGAGTGCATTTCTGAATGGCAACTTACAGGAGGAAGTCTATGTGAAACAACCTCCAGGTTTTGTAAGTTCCACTTTTCCAAATCATGTCTTTAAATTGCAGAAAGCACTATATGGGCTAAAACAAGCTCCAAGAGCTTGGTATGACACCTTATCATCCTATCTTCTTAGTAATGACTTTACTAGAGGATCAATTGATAAAACTTTGTTCTTCAAAAGGAACAAGACAGATGTCATACTAGTCCAAATCTATGTTGATGATATTATATTTGGGTCTACTGATGAAAAATTGTGTAAATGATTTTCAAACTTAATGTCAAAACAGTATCATATGAGTATGATGGGTGAATTAACATACTTTCTTGGTCTACAAGTACATCAGAAACCTGATGGTATCTTCATCAACCAAGGTAAATATGTCAATGACCTACTTACTAAATATTCTTTAAAGGACTGTTCAATTATGAAAACACCAATGAGCACTGCAGATAAGTTGGATAAGGATCAGTCTGGCAAGTCAGTCTGTCAAACCACTTATAGAGGTATGATAGGATCTCTACTATACCTCACTGCAAGTAGACCAGATATCATGTTCTCAACATGCTTGTGTGCTAGATATCAATCTGAACCTAAAGAATCGCATCTAAAAGCTGTAAAAAGGATTTTTAGGTACCTAAAAGGTACTCCCAACCTGGGTCTTTGGTATCCCAAAGACTCTGGTTTTGATCTAATTGGATATACAGATGCAGATTATGCAGGTTGTAAATTAGACAGGAAAAGCACTTCTGGTGGATGTCAACTGCTAGGTGACAAACTAGTCAGTTGGTCAAGCAAGAAACAGAATTCTGTTGCTACATCCACTGCAGAAGCAGAATATGTGGCTGCTGGTAGTTGTTGTGCTCAATTGCTATGGATGCAACATCAACTAGCAGACTATGATTTGGTGTTTACAAAAACTCCAATCATGTGTGATAACCAAAGTGCCATTGCCATCACTGAGAATCCTGTGTTTCACTCCAGGACAAAGCATATTGAGATCAGACATCACTTTATCAGAGATTGTGCTGAGAAAGGTAAAGTGATTCTCAAATATGTGCCCACAAATGACCAATTAGCAGATATCTTTACTAAACCTTTAAATGAAGATATATTTTTGTATCTGCTTGGTCAACTAGGAATGCTCAACCCCTAGTAAAACCTTGAATCTGTATGATTCAATTCTCAGTCTGTGTCTGCTTTTCAATCTGTATAACTGTATTCTCAGCTACATACAATCAAAAAGCACAGACAAAGAGGTGTTTTTGTACATACTTTCTAAGAAAATACCAAAAAGATTTTATACCTTATGTTATTTTCTCTCAGTCTGACTGATTATATGTTTCAGTCTGTGTGACTTCTTCAAGATTAGCTACACAGACTGACCATATTCATTCAGACTAGACCCTCTATTTTTGTGCTTTATTAACTCATAAGGTTAGTATTTTAGTACTATTAGTATTAATACTGCTAGTTACTTTTAGTACTGCTGGTTAATACTGATAAGACTTTTTAACACTGCCCCCATGAATTCGTATTTTAGCATTGCTGGTAAAGATTGGTACAATTAACACTGTTAATGTAGCAAGTTACTACTGTTAGTTAACTTTAGTACTACTCACAACAGTTACCACTGTTAGTTAGCTTTAGTACTGCTCACAACAGTTACCACTGTTAGTTAACTTTAGTACTGCTCACACCAGTTACCACTGTTAGTTAACTTTAGTACTACTTTGGCAAGTTACCACTGTTAGTTAACTTTAGTACTGCTCACACCAGTTACCACTGTTAGTTAACTTTAGTACTACTTTGGCAAGTTACCACTGTTAGTTAACTTTAGTACTGCCTTCGAAAGTTACTACTGTTAGTTAATTTTAGTACTGCTTTCACAAGTTAGTACTGTTAGCAATATCAATCTGTTACCACTGCTGGCACAAAAGTTTTTTTTAAAATTCTGTTATTTTCTCTTAGTCTGTCTGTTATATGGCTCAGTCTGTGTGACGTCACCCCGACTGATTGCACAGACTGATTATATACACTCAGACTAAATGCTTTTTAATTTTAATTTATTTATTTATTTATTCTATTTTTTTTTGCATAAATAAACAACAATATCCTTGCATTTAATGCTTTAACCATCTTTATGGTAATAATCATTAAAAGTTTTGGCGCTTGTTGTCTATTTATCTGCTCAATACAAAAAGTGCACGTGCCTCAGCGCTACTGTTGCAGAAACAGGGATAAACCGTCCAAGTGAGTCCCATTTAACGGAAATTTAATTTCTACAAATACCCATTTATGTTTTCCCCCTTTTCTTCTTCATTCGTACTTGCACACCAAAAACAAACAGAGTTTCTAAACCCTAAATCGCTCAACCATTTTCAAAATCAAATTTCTAAAATTTCTTCAATGGCTGATCAATGGGTTTACACGGCACCTGCCAACATCGCTGCGGCTAAACCCTTCAAACAAGGGAAACAGGTAAAACTCTGTATTAACAATCAAGTAGCTACCATTTCCATCCCTGATTCGAAAAAGAATAAAGGGTTTGAGGAACTAACTGCTTTTATGTCTGCTCATCCATTAAGGGGAGCATTCTTTAACACAGTTCCTCAAATATACCCACATTTTTTAATGGAATGGTGGTATACTTGCTCCTCAAATAGTACCAATACTGCAATTACTGGTACTATTGATCATGGTAAACGGGCAGTTACCATTGATCAGGAGTTAATTAGGAATGTCTTAGACCTGCCTTTGGGAAATAATTTTGAACCTATTCCAACCAAAGAAGCAGCAAGGGCTTCTCTTACTTTGGTTGGATATACCAAAGAAAAAGGCACAATTTTGATGTCAGGATTCACCCCCAAATGGAAATTTTTAATTTCTGGCATAATTAGAAGTCTAGGAGGAAAATCTGGTAGCACAGGGGAGTTAAATGAGTTTGAAACTCAACTGTTGAGCTCATTCATCACTGGTTTAAACATCAACTTTGCAGAGTTGTATTTTCAAGAAATTTTAAAACTGGTGAATGAGTCAAACAGAATTTTTAATGTACCTTTTATAAGGCTACTCTCCCTGTGCATCCAATCCAGGTTAACTGGGTCTGTATATATGTCCTTTAATAATAAAGTGGCAGATATACCTGTTCCTGTGCTCACATATAAAGTGTTTAACCATCCGGTTCCACTTTCTGGAGCACCTATCACTGCTGTTATGCAGCACTGGATTGATCACCCATATGTTGCTTCTGCATCCATGGAGGGTGATGATTCAAGTGATAGTATGGGTAATAAGACCCAGACTGTTGAAGAACGTGTGGCTGAAGCAGAGCACACAGACTCTAGGGATACAGACTCAACTCAGTCTGTGCACTTGGAGTCAGACTCAAACATTCCTGAGTCTGTTCCATCTTCAACAGAAGATGCAGGTAGTACTTCTTCTTCATCTGAGGACATGGATATAGATCAACCTTCTTATCCTAGCCCATCCTCACCCACAAAAGAGAGTCACAAACAAACCAACCCAGATGAGTCACCACTCACTCTGGAGGAATCACCAGACTCAACCCCCAAAAGTATAGCACAAATGGAATCATCATCCATGGAACTGGATGTCAACAGAACACCTTCCAGTGCTGTAGACCATTCCATTACAGCTCTGCTAGAGTCTGTGGTGCCAATGGCTACCCAACTGACCCAACCTACACCTAGTTTAGTCAGCTTGGATACCCACATTGCTGCTGCTACACTGACCCCTGTAGTAAGCATTGAAGAAGATGCTCCAATCCTGAGCACTACCAACCCCCTCTTTACCCCACTCACAATGGCTGGACCCATATTGACCACTAGTCCTGCACTAGTTCACACTCCAGTGAGTCTTTTCTTACACCCCTCTGCACAGATTGCCAATGCCCCAGTCATGTCACAGACTGAGGTACAGATCTCCTCTTCTTTGCTCCATGATCTACCATCTTATCACCAGATGGTTAGTGAGGGCATACAAACTTCAACATCAGTTGCCAGTGATACTGCTCCATTACACCAGGAACTGTTTGAGGCAACAGGTGCTACACAATCAATTCCCAGTGATGTCTTATCCTATCACCGGATTAGATCTGAGGGAACACCTACACCACTCAATGCCTATGATCGCTTTTCCATGCACAGGACACAGAGTGAGGCAAAGAGTGCAACACCAAAAGATTCCAGTGATCTTGCTCAGTTTCAACATGAGTCAAGTGAGGAACACATACCATCACCCAATTCTAACCCCTCCAACCAGACCCAGTCTGTGCCTTCTAGTACACTTAATGATGTGCTTTCTGCCATCAACAAGTTGTCTGAATGGGTACAGACTGAGTTCAATAATAATAAGAAAGAGCTAGAGAAGATGAAGCATCTAGTCTCTACTATGGTGGATAGAGTGGATATGCTGGAGGAAAAGGTATCCAATAGGTTAGATGAAATGCAGACCACCCTCTCAAACTTGGTAGATGATGTCAAAAAGGGGGAGAAGATGAAGCATGGGTCTGCAGAAGCTAAAACCTCAAAAGATAAAGATTTAAATAATAAATCCTTAGATTTAGGGGGAGATAGCAGTGAGGGAGATGATGGAGATGATGGACCCGAAGGTGCTAGGGTGAAGTCTCAGACTGAAGCTCAGTCTGTGCCACAGACTGAAGATATGAGTGCACAGACTGAGGGGGAGCAAGAGAGATTGCAGTTAGGTGAACATGCTGAGATGGTTGCACAGACTCAGGGGGAGTCATCCATTGTCTTACACATAGACCCAATTGCAACTATCTCAACCCAAGGTCAACTGGAGTTGAAAAGACCAAGGGAAGAAGAAGAAGAAGATGTTCAACCTCTGTTAATCAAGAAAGCCAGGAAAATGAAAAGAATGGCCAGGAGGATTCCTGAAAGGGATATCTTTGATTCCCAACCAAAAATGAAGGGGATCAAAACCTGGGACCAGTTCTTAAAGCTGGCAGAAGAACAGGACAATGATGGTGATGATGATGATGCCATCAATCCTGACTGCAGTTCTGAGTCTGAAGTTTTCAGAAGATCAGATGATGATGAAGATGATGCTACTTTTGGAGGTGTAGGTGAAGGAGCCTCAAAAGTCAAGACTGGAGAGTCTCAGTCTGTGCCTTCTGAACCTGCACAAACTGAGACACAGCATCAATCACAGACTCAGAGCTCAGAGCAACCAGCAGCAAGCACTGATGTTCTAATTATCAGTGCTGAAGCCATTCAAGCTGAAGCCTATCCTGCTAGACCAACCACATCAACCAGAACACTGCCTCCAGGTAGAAGTGAGATTGAAAACAGAATGCAATGGAGAAGTGCTCATCTGATAAGCACTTATCCTGGGTCAAGCTCTACCATGGAAGAAATAATGGATAAGGGTAAGGGCAAGGAGATTGCCTTATCCAAGCAGGAAAGATTAAGCAAGATCAAGAAGATGGTGGATGATCATGCTGCTGGAACAAGAAATCCTGAACTGTCAAATCTACAGGATGAGCTCTTGCAACAAGAAGCTACTGCTCAAGGTATGACCTTAACCGAATACTTAAATGTATTATCAATTGAAGAGCAGAAGCTGAAGGAAGCAAGATTTGTTGACATGCTCTCCAAAGAGTTAGAAGATGAAAGTTGTTCACAGACTCAGATCAGAATGAGTCAAGTTGAGCAACAGATCAAAGAAGATGAAAAGCTGTCAATAAGATTACAGAAGATAGAGAGCCTGAAACCAAAGCTACAAGCCACTTTCCAAAAGTCAAAGCTCAAGCAGAAGATCAGAGAATGTCATCTGAACAAGATTGGACAGAAATTAAAGCTGGAGCTGACTTTGACCAAGAGCAAGAAGATGGTATGGGTGGATGAACTGTACACTCTAGGGCTTAAGGAATGGCAATCCATTGCCAATCTTTTGAAGAGTGCAGCTGACAAGGATCTGAAGAAAGAAGTTCTGGATGAGCTATCTTACCTGATTGAGCTAGTTCTCAGTCTGGGGCTCATCTCAGAAGAAGAATACAAGTTGTTTTGCATAGCAAACAACTTTGTAATCAAGAAGAAGTCAGCTGAGTTATCCACAAAGAATGAGCAGAGAAGGGAGCATCCTCTACCCAAAGGTATCATTTTCATTGATAGATCATATGTACAGACTGACAGCATTGAAGGTCTGTGCTATAGAGATATCAACGGGATAGAGTGCTTCCAGGATCAGAATAGGTTATATGGAGAGTCTCTGCTGCACTGCATTGCCCTGCTGAAGGAATGCAAACATTCTCAAGCCAGACCATTCAGAAGAAGACTGATCAGCTGGTTATTCAACAACCTTTCCCAACTCAGGATGATGACTGGACTTGAAGATATCTGCAAGAAGATCATCCTAGAGTATCAAGAATTTGAAGACAAATCTGATAAGGAAATGGAAGAACTGTTGAAGAGGAAAGTGGAAAAGATGAAAGAGATCAGGGCTCAGAGAAAGGATCGAAGATTGTTAAATTTTTAATTTACAATCTTATGTAATAATTGTAATATTTTTGTGAACTAACTGTGATTCTGACTTTATATATATAAGTCTTGATCCATATGTTATGATTCACCTTAGTATTTATTATTTCTCTATTATCTTTTGTAAATAGATTTTGACATCATCAGATAGGGGGAGATTGTTGGGAAAAACAATGATCAAACCTAAGTTATAAATCTGAAGAGTCAAAATCTAACTCAGTTGTATTCAGGAAACTTAGTGAAATTCCTGAGTCTGTGTTTCTGAGTCTGTGCTACACAGACTGAAGAATTGTTTCTGAGTCTGTGCTGCACAGACTGAAGATCCTCACAGACTGAAAGCCATGCTCTTTCTGAAGACTTATGAATTCATCATCTGAAGAATGAAGATTGAATACAGAAGGCTTCACAGACTGAAGTTCACAGACTGAAGATCACAGACTGATGAGCACAGAGTGAAGAGCACAGATTGAAGAATAAAAGTACAAATGTACAGGAGATATTCTTCTTTCCTTAGGCTAGATATAACTGATAAGATGTTTGAGAAAGGTCAAAATCATATAAAGGTTCTCTTCTCGGCAAAGAAACCTTTTACCTTTTTGCTTTTTCTATTTCCAAGAAAAGCAAAAAGGAAGGCGTGCAAAGTTGCCCAAGATGCATCTGTTATCCCTTGGACAACTATGTAAGCTGGATAATATAGAGTTACATCCAACTCTATAAATAGCAGTCCAAAAAGCACTGCTATCATCCAAGAAATTCAAGAGAATTAGTATACTAGACCTTTGAGCTTAGGCTAAAGCATTACCACACTTACTGTGAAGTTTGTAGTGATAACTGTATCTTTGTATACTACTTGGATCGTATTCAAACCATCTGTGTGGGTTTGAATACCTTGTCATCTTTGTGAGACAAACACTTTATTGTGAATAATACTTTGATTCATAATAAACTCTGTGTTAAAATTAATCTTGTTTTCCGCCTAGATTAATTTAAACTTGTTTGAAATAAAACTTGGATATAAACTAACACGTTGAGATAACTGTTATTTAATCTGTATCTAAGTTTTGGGAACCTTGTGACCCAACAACTGGTATCAGAGCAAATAAAGATTTAATCTTTAACGATCAAAGGAACCCAGTTTATCAAACAATCATCTAAATCCATTTTCTCTATATTTTCTACTTTGAAAAATGACTTCCTCTATTGCTATGGCTGGGAAGGGAATTCCAATCTTCAATGGTGTAAATTTTACCCACTGGAAATTGAAAGCTGAATGGTTTCTTGCTAGCATTCATGATGAAATGCTTAGAGTCATTCAGGAAGGACCCATTATTCCTGGCATAATAGTTCCTGCTACTTTAGATGCAAATGGTACTATTTTGACACCTGAAAAATTTGTTGAGGCTGCCAAAAGTACCTGGACTGATCTAGACAGGCAACTATATGCATTAGATTTTAAGGCCAAATCCATTCTGGGCAATGCAGTTACTGAGCCTATCTTTGCTAAGATATTTGGCTGCAAAACTGCTAAAGCCATATGGGATATGCTAACTGACCAATATGATGGTGTAAGTTTAGTACAATCCCAAAAGAAGAAGAATCTCATAAGAAATTATGAGAACTTCTCTGCTGGTCAAGGAGAGTCATTAACTGATATTCATACCAGATTTCAGATCTTAATCAATGATCTTGAAAGGTATAATATCATCAAAGGACAGTTTGAAATCTGTGCAAAATTTGTTGATGTCATTCCAAACACTTTTTCTGAAGTTATCACTTCATTAATTGTAAGTGAAAAATTGGAGACATATGATCTCTCTGGCTTGTTTGGACTTCTACTAAATTTTGAAGAAACCAAAGCCAGAAAGGATCTAAATGCCAAAAGGATTGCAAAAGATCCATCTGCTGCCCTTGTTGCAACAACAAGGAAAAATAGAGAACTTTTCTCTAGAGCAGATTACCATCTTACTCTTACAGACTCAGAATCAGATGATGAAACTGAGTCTCTAGAAGCTGAAATGGCATTGCTAGCCCAAAGGTTAGAAAAAGCAAGATTCAAAGGTTCAAAAGGAAGGCCAACTTTTGATCCTAAGAAAGCTACTTGCTATAAATGTGGGCAAGTTGGTCATATTTCTTCTGACTGCAGAGTGAAGATTGCAGAATCTTCAAATTCTGATAAGTGGGAAGAAAAGGCCAAGAAGTACAAGAAAAAGTACTTCAACTCCAAGAAAATTGGAGAGAAACAACAACCAAAGAAACTAGAGAAAGCTTTGGTTGTTGAACAATGGATAGATGAAGAATCTTCATCATCTGAGGATGATGAAGATATGTGCTTAATGGCTATCACAGAGAGCCAGTTTGACAAAGATGTCAAATTTGCAGAAAAGGCATGTGTTCATCCAGATTGGGACAGAGGATCTGCTTACAATGTAAATCATTTTAAACTTTACTATAGTGATGCAGAAAAACAGAAAATGTTTGAACACATTTATGTAGATTTTTTGAAAAGACTGGAGGAAATACAAGATTTAAAAACCAAACTCAGTCAAGTTCAAAAAGATCTACAATCAAAAGTGAATGAAATAAACCAAAATAAACAGTACAAACTTGAGCTTGATGCTCAATATGACCTTCTCAAAAAGATCAAGCTGGAAAAAGAAGCTTATAAAAACAAAGCTGATCATTATGAAAGGATCTGTAAATCTTGGTGTATTTCATCACTTAAAAATGTGGACTGTTTATCCAAACAGATTCCAGCTCAGATACAAGCGGTCATAGGTGATGAGTTTGATCTTAAAAGTCACATAAATTCATAAATAAACTCAAAACCTACTATATTTGTACCTGAGATTTTACCTCATACTTTTAGTCATACTGTGAGAGACAAAGTTATATTGACAAATGCTTTTGTTAGACCAAAAATAGTTACTAAAGAACTAGTATATGAGACAGAGCCAGACTCTGAAGACACAGACTCGGAAATCTCAGTCTGTGAAACTTCTCAATCTGAACAGCCTGAACTTATAATCACTAATGAATCTTTAGAAACTATAGAACTTGAAAAGAAAAGATTTATAAAAGGCAAAGTTAATATTCCCACAGTACCATCTTTAAAAAGACAAAAGGAGGTAAAAGGAATCAAGAATAAACAGAAAGGTTACAAAGTGTTTGAACCTTCCACATCTCAGTCTGTAACTGGTCCAGACAATGATATGCCAAATGATAAATCTAAAGGCATAAAACCAGTAACAAAGGAGTTAAAAAGATCTCAGTCTGTGAGATCTAACTGTCAGTCTGGAAAAATAAATTTTCAGTCTGGCAAACTTAACTCCAAATCTGTTTGTGTTAACACTCAGTCTGACTCTCAAAAGTCAAATCTTAACAACCAGACTGAGACCATTAAGCTGCTTAGTGAAAACTTAATGAAGTTAACTACAGATTTTAAAACATTTGTTGAGTTAAAACAAGAGTTTAACAGAGGATCTAGTGCAAATAATAACCCAAAATCCAAAAGGACCATCATGTTGAACAGAAAATGTTACAACTGTGGAAATCTGGGACATGAAGGTATTAAATGCACAAAGTCCATTCTTAAACAGCCAAAGGCTGCTTTGATCAAACAAATGTCGTCTACAAACAACAAAATCAAAAATAGAGAGGTTAAAAGTCAACTTCACAGACTTAGCACCAAAACTGCTAAAGAATTGACTTCAACCAACTCTAAAGAACCCATCAAAAGATGGGTTCCCAAAAGTAACTAATTGATTTTGTTTGTCCTGTGCAGGGTAACAGCAAATGGTACCTAGACAGTGGATGCTCAAGACACATGACAGGTTCCTTGAAGAATCTGTCAGAGTTTGTAGAAGAAGAAGGACCTTCTGTCAAATATGGTGACAACTCTGTTGCCAAGATAAAAGGTTATGGTGTGGTGAAGGCTGGCAACATCAGAATAACAAAGGTGGCCTATGTTGAGGGATTAAAGCATAACCTGCTTAGTGCTAGCCAGATTTGTGATGATGATGGTGAAATCAGAATCAGAAAGAAGGCTGCTGTTATCTATAATTCTAAAGGCAAACCTATATTAGTTGCCAAAAGAGAAAGAGATATCTATCTCTTGGATCTTTCTTCTGCAGACAACAATGTAGAGACTTGTCTCTATACTCAGTCTGTGCCAGAACTAAGCTGGCTATGGCATAGGAGGTTATCCCACCTGAACTTCAAAAATATTAACCTCCTGTCAAAGAAGAAATTGGTTAGAGGTCTGCCTGATGTTACATTTGCAAAAGACAAACTTTGTCCTGCATGTACACTAGGGAAACAGACCAAGAACCATTTTCCATCCAAATTGTTAGCTACAATTGATCAACCACTGCATATGCTCCATATGGATCTGTTTGGACCCATGAGCATTAGCAGTTTGGGTGGAAAGAAGTATACACTTGTGGTTGTGGATGAATACACAAGGTATACCTGGGTAATCTTTCTTAAGGCAAAAAGTGATGCTCCTGAAGAGATTATTAATCTAATCAAAAGGGAAGAATTGCAGAAAGATGCACCTGTCAAGCAACTAAGGAGTGATCATGGTACAGAATTTAAGAATTCTACTCTCATTGAATTCTGTGCTGACAAAGGCATTATTCAAAACTTTGCCTCTGTCAGAACTCCTCAACAAAATGGTGTTGCTGAGAGAAGAAATCGTACACTCATAGAAGCTGCAAGAACCATGTTATGCCATGGTCAAATGAAGGTTTATTTTTGGGCAGAAGCAGTTAACACTGCCTGTTATACCCAAAATAGATCTATTTTGGTCAAAAGGCATGGCAAAACTGCATATGAGTTGTATCATAAGAAGGTTCCAACCATCCATTACTTCCAGACCTTTGGTAGTAAATGCTATATTCTCAATCAAAGAGATCAATTAGCTAAGATGGAACCTAAATCTGATGAAGGCATTTTTGTTGGCTATTCATCTATCTCAAAGGCCTACAAAGTCTACAACAACAGAAGGAATAAAATTGAAGAAACCATCAATGTCACCTTTGATGCTTCCTCTGCTAATGATGAACATGTTTCTCAGTCTGATGTTCATTTGTTAGAAGATTTATCTGTTGTGGGATCTGAATCTCAAATCCCAGTTGTTGTTAACCAACAACAGGACTCTGAAAGTGATAATGAAGATGCTCAACCTGCTCATTCTCTGACAATACCTTCATCAACAGAAGATGAATCTATGTCCAGAGATTCAAATTCTTCTGATACATATGTTCAGTCTGGTAGTTTTCAGTCTGTGAACTCTACAGAATCAGACTTGCCCTGTGTAGAAGATGATGCAGAACTCAGTCCTGCTATTCTTCCACCAAATGAGAATGATTTATCATGCAATGATGAATCACTTCTAGGAGTCAAAGAACACAAGTATCATCCAATTACAGAAATAATTGGAGATTATGTTTCTGGTATACAAACACGAGCTAAAGTGTCAAACTTATCTACTGCAAACTTCTGTTTCTACACAAACTTGCTGTCAATCATTGAACCAAAGAAAGCTGAAGAAGCACTGAAAGATGATGATTGGGTTGAAGCAATGCAGGAAGAGTTAACAGAATTTGACAGAAACAATGTTTGGACCCTAGTTCCTGCTCCAAAAGGGAAAACCATTATTGGAACAAAATGGGTTTACAAAAACAAAATGGACAAGGATGGAGTGATAATCAGAAACAAGGCAAGGCTAGTTGCTCAAGGCTACAAGCAGGAAGAAGGCATTGATTATGATGAAACATTTGCCCCTGTAGCCAGAATTGAAGCAATAAGGTTATTCTTGGCATATGCTGCATTCAAGGACTTCAAAGTCTATCAAATGGATGTCAAGAGTGCATTTCTGAATGGCAACTTACAGGAGGAAGTCTATGTGAAACAACCTCCAGGTTTTGTAAGTTCCACTTTTCCAAATCATGTCTTTAAATTGCAGAAAGCACTATATGGGCTAAAACAAGCTCCAAGAGCTTGGTATGACACCTTATCATCCTATCTTCTTAGTAATGACTTTACTAGAGGATCAATTGATAAAACTTTGTTCTTCAAAAGGAACAAGACAGATGTCATACTAGTCCAAATCTATGTTGATGATATTATATTTGGGTCTACTGATGAAAAATTGTGTAAATGATTTTCAAACTTAATGTCAAAACAGTATCATATGAGTATGATGGGTGAATTAACATACTTTCTTGGTCTACAAGTACATCAGAAACCTGATGGTATCTTCATCAACCAAGGTAAATATGTCAATGACCTACTTACTAAATATTCTTTAAAGGACTGTTCAATTATGAAAACACCAATGAGCACTGCAGATAAGTTGGATAAGGATCAGTCTGGCAAGTCAGTCTGTCAAACCACTTATAGAGGTATGATAGGATCTCTACTATACCTCACTGCAAGTAGACCAGATATCATGTTCTCAACATGCTTGTGTGCTAGATATCAATCTGAACCTAAAGAATCGCATCTAAAAGCTGTAAAAAGGATTTTTAGGTACCTAAAAGGTACTCCCAACCTGGGTCTTTGGTATCCCAAAGACTCTGGTTTTGATCTAATTGGATATACAGATGCAGATTATGCAGGTTGTAAATTAGACAGGAAAAGCACTTCTGGTGGATGTCAACTGCTAGGTGACAAACTAGTCAGTTGGTCAAGCAAGAAACAGAATTCTGTTGCTACATCCACTGCAGAAGCAGAATATGTGGCTGCTGGTAGTTGTTGTGCTCAATTGCTATGGATGCAACATCAACTAGCAGACTATGATTTGGTGTTTACAAAAACTCCAATCATGTGTGATAACCAAAGTGCCATTGCCATCACTGAGAATCCTGTGTTTCACTCCAGGACAAAGCATATTGAGATCAGACATCACTTTATCAGAGATTGTGCTGAGAAAGGTAAAGTGATTCTCAAATATGTGCCCACAAATGACCAATTAGCAGATATCTTTACTAAACCTTTAAATGAAGATATATTTTTGTATCTGCTTGGTCAACTAGGAATGCTCAACCCCTAGTAAAACCTTGAATCTGTATGATTCAATTCTCAGTCTGTGTCTGCTTTTCAATCTGTATAACTGTATTCTCAGCTACATACAATCAAAAAGCACAGACAAAGAGGTGTTTTTGTACATACTTTCTAAGAAAATACCAAAAAGATTTTATACCTTATGTTATTTTCTCTCAGTCTGACTGATTATATGTTTCAGTCTGTGTGACTTCTTCAAGATTAGCTACACAGACTGACCATATTCATTCAGACTAGACCCTCTATTTTTGTGCTTTATTAACTCATAAGGTTAGTATTTTAGTACTATTAGTATTAATACTGCTAGTTACTTTTAGTACTGCTGGTTAATACTGATAAGACTTTTTAACACTGCCCCCATGAATTCGTATTTTAGCATTGCTGGTAAAGATTGGTACAATTAACACTGTTAATGTAGCAAGTTACTACTGTTAGTTAACTTTAGTACTACTCACAACAGTTACCACTGTTAGTTAACTTTAGTACTGCTCACAACAGTTACCACTGTTAGTTAACTTTAGTACTGCTCACACCAGTTACCACTGTTAGTTAACTTTAGTACTACTTTGGCAAGTTACCACTGTTAGTTAACTTTAGTACTGCCTTCGAAAGTTACTACTGTTAGTTAATTTTAGTACTGCTTTCACAAGTTAGTACTGTTAGCAATATCAATCTGTTACCACTGCTGGCACAAAAGTTTTTTTTAAAATTCTGTTATTTTCTCTTAGTCTGTCTGTTATATGGCTCAGTCTGTGTGACGTCACCCCGACTGATTGCACAGACTGATTATATACACTCAGACTAAATGCTTTTTAATTTTAATTTATTTATTTATTTATTCTATTTTTTTTTGCATAAATAAACAACAATATCCTTGCATTTAATGCTTTAACCATCTTTATGGTAATAATCATTAAAAGTTTTGGCGCTTGTTGTCTATTTATCTGCTCAATACAAAAAGTGCACGTGCCTCAGCGCTACTGTTGCAGAAACAGGGATAAACCGTCCAAGTGAGTCCCATTTAACGGAAATTTAATTTCTACAAATACCCATTTATGTTTTCCCCCTTTTCTTCTTCATTCGTACTTGCACACCAAAAACAAACAGAGTTTCTAAACCCTAAATCGCTCAACCATTTTCAAAATCAAATTTCTAAAATTTCTTCAATGGCTGATCAATGGGTTTACACGGCACCTGCCAACATCGCTGCGGCTAAACCCTTCAAACAAGGGAAACAGGTAAAACTCTGTATTAACAATCAAGTAGCTACCATTTCCATCCCTGATTCGAAAAAGAATAAAGGGTTTGAGGAACTAACTGCTTTTATGTCTGCTCATCCATTAAGGGGAGCATTCTTTAACACAGTTCCTCAAATATACCCACATTTTTTAATGGAATGGTGGTATACTTGCTCCTCAAATAGTACCAATACTGCAATTACTGGTACTATTGATCATGGTAAACGGGCAGTTACCATTGATCAGGAGTTAATTAGGAATGTCTTAGACCTGCCTTTGGGAAATAATTTTGAACCTATTCCAACCAAAGAAGCAGCAAGGGCTTCTCTTACTTTGGTTGGATATACCAAAGAAAAAGGCACAATTTTGATGTCAGGATTCACCCCCAAATGGAAATTTTTAATTTCTGGCATAATTAGAAGTCTAGGAGGAAAATCTGGTAGCACAGGGGAGTTAAATGAGTTTGAAACTCAACTGTTGAGCTCATTCATCACTGGTTTAAACATCAACTTTGCAGAGTTGTATTTTCAAGAAATTTTAAAACTGGTGAATGAGTCAAACAGAATTTTTAATGTACCTTTTATAAGGCTACTCTCCCTGTGCATCCAATCCAGGTTAACTGGGTCTGTATATATGTCTTTTAATAATAAAGTGGCAGATATACCTGTTCCTGTGCTCACATATAAAGTGTTTAACCATCCGGTTCCACTTTCTGGAGCACCTATCACTGCTGCTATGCAGCACTGGATTGATCACCCATATGTTGCTTCTGCATCCATGGAGGGTGATGATTCAAGTGATAGTATGGGTAATCAGACCCAGGCTGTTGAAGATCGTGTGGCTGAAGCAGAGCACACAGACTCCGGGGATACAGACTCAACTCAGTCTGTGCACTTGGAGTCAGACTCAAACATTCCTGAGTCTGTTCCATCTTCAACAGAAGATGCAGGTAGTACTTCTTCTTCTTCTGAGGACATGGATACAGATCAACCTTCTTATCCTAGCCCATCCTCACCCACAAAAGAGAGTCACAAACAAACCAACCCAGATGAGTCACCACTCACTCTGGAGGAATCACCAGACTCAACCCCCAAAAGTATAGCACAAATGGAATCATCATCCATGGAACTGGATGTCAACAGAACACCTTCCAGTGCTGTAGACCATTCCATTACAGCTCTGCTAGAGTCTGTGGTGCCAATGGCTACCCAACTGACCCAACCTACACCTAGTTTAGTCAGCTTGGATACCCACATTGCTGCTGCTACACTGACCCCTGTAGTAAGCATTGAAGAAGATGCTCCAATCCTGAGCACTACCAACCCCCTCTTTACCCCACTCACAATGGCTGGACCCATATTGACCACTAGTCCTGCACTAGTTCACACTCCAGTGAGTCTTTTCTTACACCCCTCTGCACAGATTGCCAATGCCCCAGTCATGTCACAGACTGAGGTACAGATCTCCTCTTCTTTGCTCCATGATCTACCATCTTATCACCAGATGGTTAGTGAGGGCATACAAACTTCAACATCAGTTGCCAGTGATACTGCTCCATTACACCAGGAACTGTTTGAGGCAACAGGTGCTACACAATCAATTCCCAGTGATGTCTTATCCTATCACCGGATTAGATCTGAGGGAACACCTACACCACTCAATGCCTATGATCGCTTTTCCATGCACAGGACACAGAGTGAGGCAAAGAGTGCAACACCAAAAGATTCCAGTGATCTTGCTCAGTTTCAACATGAGTCAAGTGAGGAACACATACCATCACCCAATTCTAACCCCTCCAACCAGACCCAGTCTGTGCCTTCTAGTACACTTAATGATGTGCTTTCTGCCATCAACAAGTTGTCTGAATGGGTACAGACTGAGTTCAATAATAATAAGAAAGAGCTAGAGAAGATGAAGCATCTAGTCTCTACTATGGTGGATAGAGTGGATATGCTGGAGGAAAAGGTATCCAATAGGTTAGATGAAATGCAGACCACCCTCTCAAACTTGGTAGATGATGTCAAAAAGGGGGAGAAGATGAAGCATGGGTCTGCAGAAGCTAAAACCTCAAAAGATAAAGATTTAAATAATAAATCCTTAGATTTAGGGGGAGATAGCAGTGAGGGAGATGATGGAGATGATGGACCCGAAGGTGCTAGGGTGAAGTCTCAGACTGAAGCTCAGTCTGTGCCACAGACTGAAGATATGAGTGCACAGACTGAGGGGGAGCAAGAGAGATTGCAGTTAGGTGAACATGCTGAGATGGTTGCACAGACTCAGGGGGAGTCATCCATTGTCTTACACATAGACCCAATTGCAACTATCTCAACCCAAGGTCAACTGGAGTTGAAAAGACCAAGGGAAGAAGAAGAAGAAGATGTTCAACCTCTGTTAATCAAGAAAGCCAGGAAAATGAAAAGAATGGCCAGGAGGATTCCTGAAAGGGATATCTTTGATTCCCAACCAAAAATGAAGGGGATCAAAACCTGGGACCAGTTCTTAAAGCTGGCAGAAGAACAGGACAATGATGGTGATGATGATGATGCCATCAATCCTGACTGCAGTTCTGAGTCTGAAGTTTTCAGAAGATCAGATGATGATGAAGATGATGCTACTTTTGGAGGTGTAGGTGAAGGAGCCTCAAAAGTCAAGACTGGAGAGTCTCAGTCTGTGCCTTCTGAACCTGCACAAACTGAGACACAGCATCAATCACAGACTCAGAGCTCAGAGCAACCAGCAGCAAGCACTGATGTTCTAATTATCAGTGCTGAAGCCATTCAAGCTGAAGCCTATCCTGCTAGACCAACCACATCAACCAGAACACTGCCTCCAGGTAGAAGTGAGATTGAAAACAGAATGCAATGGAGAAGTGCTCATCTGATAAGCACTTATCCTGGGTCAAGCTCTACCATGGAAGAAATAATGGATAAGGGTAAGGGCAAGGAGATTGCCTTATCCAAGCAGGAAAGATTAAGCAAGATCAAGAAGATGGTGGATGATCATGCTGCTGGAACAAGAAATCCTGAACTGTCAAATCTACAGGATGAGCTCTTGCAACAAGAAGCTACTGCTCAAGGTATGACCTTAACCGAATACTTAAATGTATTATCAATTGAAGAGCAGAAGCTGAAGGAAGCAAGATTTGTTGACATGCTCTCCAAAGAGTTAGAAGATGAAAGTTGTTCACAGACTCAGATCAGAATGAGTCAAGTTGAGCAACAGATCAAAGAAGATGAAAAGCTGTCAATAAGATTACAGAAGATAGAGAGCCTGAAACCAAAGCTACAAGCCACTTTCCAAAAGTCAAAGCTCAAGCAGAAGATCAGAGAATGTCATCTGAACAAGATTGGACAGAAATTAAAGCTGGAGCTGACTTTGACCAAGAGCAAGAAGATGGTATGGGTGGATGAACTGTACACTCTAGGGCTTAAGGAATGGCAATCCATTGCCAATCTTTTGAAGAGTGCAGCTGACAAGGATCTGAAGAAAGAAGTTCTGGATGAGCTATCTTACCTGATTGAGCTAGTTCTCAGTCTGGGGCTCATCTCAGAAGAAGAATACAAGTTGTTTTGCATAGCAAACAACTTTGTAATCAAGAAGAAGTCAGCTGAGTTATCCACAAAGAATGAGCAGAGAAGGGAGCATCCTCTACCCAAAGGTATCATTTTCATTGATAGATCATATGTACAGACTGACAGCATTGAAGGTCTGTGCTATAGAGATATCAACGGGATAGAGTGCTTCCAGGATCAGAATAGGTTATATGGAGAGTCTCTGCTGCACTGCATTGCCCTGCTGAAGGAATGCAAACATTCTCAAGCCAGACCATTCAGAAGAAGACTGATCAGCTGGTTATTCAACAACCTTTCCCAACTCAGGATGATGACTGGACTTGAAGATATCTGCAAGAAGATCATCCTAGAGTATCAAGAATTTGAAGACAAATCTGATAAGGAAATGGAAGAACTGTTGAAGAGGAAAGTGGAAAAGATGAAAGAGATCAGGGCTCAGAGAAAGGATCGAAGATTGTTAAATTTTTAATTTACAATCTTATGTAATAATTGTAATATTTTTGTGAACTAACTGTGATTCTGACTTTATATATATAAGTCTTGATCCATATGTTATGATTCACCTTAGTATTTATTATTTCTCTATTATCTTTTGTAAATAGATTTTGACATCATCAGATAGGGGGAGATTGTTGGGAAAAACAATGATCAAACCTAAGTTATAAATCTGAAGAGTCAAAATCTAACTCAGTTGTATTCAGGAAACTTAGTGAAATTCCTGAGTCTGTGTTTCTGAGTCTGTGCTACACAGACTGAAGAATTGTTTCTGAGTCTGTGCTGCACAGACTGAAGATCCTCACAGACTGAAAGCCATGCTCTTTCTGAAGACTTATGAATTCATCATCTGAAGAATGAAGATTGAATACAGAAGGCTTCACAGACTGAAGTTCACAGACTGAAGATCACAGACTGATGAGCACAGAGTGAAGAGCACAGATTGAAGAATAAAAGTACAAATGTACAGGAGATATTCTTCTTTCCTTAGGCTAGATATAACTGATAAGATGTTTGAGAAAGGTCAAAATCATATAAAGGTTCTCTTCTCGGCAAAGAAACCTTTTACCTTTTTGCTTTTTCTATTTCCAAGAAAAGCAAAAAGGAAGGCGTGCAAAGTTGCCCAAGATGCATCTGTTATCCCTTGGACAACTATGTAAGCTGGATAATATAGAGTTACATCCAACTCTATAAATAGCAGTCCAAAAAGCACTGCTATCATCCAAGAAATTCAAGAGAATTAGTATACTAGACCTTTGAGCTTAGGCTAAAGCATTACCACACTTACTGTGAAGTTTGTAGTGATAACTGTATCTTTGTATACTACTTGGATCGTATTCAAACCATCTGTGTGGGTTTGAATACCTTGTCATCTTTGTGAGACAAACACTTTATTGTGAATAATACTTTGATTCATAATAAACTCTGTGTTAAAATTAATCTTGTTTTCCGCCTAGATTAATTTAAACTTGTTTGAAATAAAACTTGGATATAAACTAACACGTTGAGATAACTGTTATTTAATCTGTATCTAAGTTTTGGGAACCTTGTGACCCAACAACTGGTATCAGAGCAAATAAAGATTTAATCTTTAACGATCAAAGGAACCCAGTTTATCAAACAATCATCTAAATCCATTTTCTCTATATTTTCTACTTTGAAAAATGACTTCCTCTATTGCTATGGCTGGGAAGGGAATTCCAATCTTCAATGGTGTAAATTTTACCCACTGGAAATTGAAAGCTGAATGGTTTCTTGCTAGCATTCATGATGAAATGCTTAGAGTCATTCAGGAAGGACCCATTATTCCTGGCATAATAGTTCCTGCTACTTTAGATGCAAATGGTACTATTTTGACACCTGAAAAATTTGTTGAGGCTGCCAAAAGTACCTGGACTGATCTAGACAGGCAACTATATGCATTAGATTTTAAGGCCAAATCCATTCTGGGCAATGCAGTTACTGAGCCTATCTTTGCTAAGATATTTGGCTGCAAAACTGCTAAAGCCATATGGGATATGCTAACTGACCAATATGATGGTGTAAGTTTAGTACAATCCCAAAAGAAGAAGAATCTCATAAGAAATTATGAGAACTTCTCTGCTGGTCAAGGAGAGTCATTAACTGATATTCATACCAGATTTCAGATCTTAATCAATGATCTTGAAAGGTATAATATCATCAAAGGACAGTTTGAAATCTGTGCAAAATTTGTTGATGTCATTCCAAACACTTTTTCTGAAGTTATCACTTCATTAATTGTAAGTGAAAAATTGGAGACATATGATCTCTCTGGCTTGTTTGGACTTCTACTAAATTTTGAAGAAACCAAAGCCAGAAAGGATCTAAATGCCAAAAGGATTGCAAAAGATCCATCTGCTGCCCTTGTTGCAACAACAAGGAAAAATAGAGAACTTTTCTCTAGAGCAGATTACCATCTTACTCTTACAGACTCAGAATCAGATGATGAAACTGAGTCTCTAGAAGCTGAAATGGCATTGCTAGCCCAAAGGTTAGAAAAAGCAAGATTCAAAGGTTCAAAAGGAAGGCCAACTTTTGATCCTAAGAAAGCTACTTGCTATAAATGTGGGCAAGTTGGTCATATTTCTTCTGACTGCAGAGTGAAGATTGCAGAATCTTCAAATTCTGATAAGTGGGAAGAAAAGGCCAAGAAGTACAAGAAAAAGTACTTCAACTCCAAGAAAATTGGAGAGAAACAACAACCAAAGAAACTAGAGAAAGCTTTGGTTGTTGAACAATGGATAGATGAAGAATCTTCATCATCTGAGGATGATGAAGATATGTGCTTAATGGCTATCACAGAGAGCCAGTTTGACAAAGATGTCAAATTTGCAGAAAAGGCATGTGTTCATCCAGATTGGGACAGAGGATCTGCTTACAATGTAAATCATTTTAAACTTTACTATAGTGATGCAGAAAAACAGAAAATGTTTGAACACATTTATGTAGATTTTTTGAAAAGACTGGAGGAAATACAAGATTTAAAAACCAAACTCAGTCAAGTTCAAAAAGATCTACAATCAAAAGTGAATGAAATAAACCAAAATAAACAGTACAAACTTGAGCTTGATGCTCAATATGACCTTCTCAAAAAGATCAAGCTGGAAAAAGAAGCTTATAAAAACAAAGCTGATCATTATGAAAGGATCTGTAAATCTTGGTGTATTTCATCACTTAAAAATGTGGACTGTTTATCCAAACAGATTCCAGCTCAGATACAAGCGGTCATAGGTGATGAGTTTGATCTTAAAAGTCACATAAATTCATAAATAAACTCAAAACCTACTATATTTGTACCTGAGATTTTACCTCATACTTTTAGTCATACTGTGAGAGACAAAGTTATATTGACAAATGCTTTTGTTAGACCAAAAATAGTTACTAAAGAACTAGTATATGAGACAGAGCCAGACTCTGAAGACACAGACTCGGAAATCTCAGTCTGTGAAACTTCTCAATCTGAACAGCCTGAACTTATAATCACTAATGAATCTTTAGAAACTATAGAACTTGAAAAGAAAAGATTTATAAAAGGCAAAGTTAATATTCCCACAGTACCATCTTTAAAAAGACAAAAGGAGGTAAAAGGAATCAAGAATAAACAGAAAGGTTACAAAGTGTTTGAACCTTCCACATCTCAGTCTGTAACTGGTCCAGACAATGATATGCCAAATGATAAATCTAAAGGCATAAAACCAGTAACAAAGGAGTTAAAAAGATCTCAGTCTGTGAGATCTAACTGTCAGTCTGGAAAAATAAATTTTCAGTCTGGCAAACTTAACTCCAAATCTGTTTGTGTTAACACTCAGTCTGACTCTCAAAAGTCAAATCTTAACAACCAGACTGAGACCATTAAGCTGCTTAGTGAAAACTTAATGAAGTTAACTACAGATTTTAAAACATTTGTTGAGTTAAAACAAGAGTTTAACAGAGGATCTAGTGCAAATAATAACCCAAAATCCAAAAGGACCATCATGTTGAACAGAAAATGTTACAACTGTGGAAATCTGGGACATGAAGGTATTAAATGCACAAAGTCCATTCTTAAACAGCCAAAGGCTGCTTTGATCAAACAAATGTCGTCTACAAACAACAAAATCAAAAATAGAGAGGTTAAAAGTCAACTTCACAGACTTAGCACCAAAACTGCTAAAGAATTGACTTCAACCAACTCTAAAGAACCCATCAAAAGATGGGTTCCCAAAAGTAACTAATTGATTTTGTTTGTCCTGTGCAGGGTAACAGCAAATGGTACCTAGACAGTGGATGCTCAAGACACATGACAGGTTCCTTGAAGAATCTGTCAGAGTTTGTAGAAGAAGAAGGACCTTCTGTCAAATATGGTGACAACTCTGTTGCCAAGATAAAAGGTTATGGTGTGGTGAAGGCTGGCAACATCAGAATAACAAAGGTGGCCTATGTTGAGGGATTAAAGCATAACCTGCTTAGTGCTAGCCAGATTTGTGATGATGATGGTGAAATCAGAATCAGAAAGAAGGCTGCTGTTATCTATAATTCTAAAGGCAAACCTATATTAGTTGCCAAAAGAGAAAGAGATATCTATCTCTTGGATCTTTCTTCTGCAGACAACAATGTAGAGACTTGTCTCTATACTCAGTCTGTGCCAGAACTAAGCTGGCTATGGCATAGGAGGTTATCCCACCTGAACTTCAAAAATATTAACCTCCTGTCAAAGAAGAAATTGGTTAGAGGTCTGCCTGATGTTACATTTGCAAAAGACAAACTTTGTCCTGCATGTACACTAGGGAAACAGACCAAGAACCATTTTCCATCCAAATTGTTAGCTACAATTGATCAACCACTGCATATGCTCCATATGGATCTGTTTGGACCCATGAGCATTAGCAGTTTGGGTGGAAAGAAGTATACACTTGTGGTTGTGGATGAATACACAAGGTATACCTGGGTAATCTTTCTTAAGGCAAAAAGTGATGCTCCTGAAGAGATTATTAATCTAATCAAAAGGGAAGAATTGCAGAAAGATGCACCTGTCAAGCAACTAAGGAGTGATCATGGTACAGAATTTAAGAATTCTACTCTCATTGAATTCTGTGCTGACAAAGGCATTATTCAAAACTTTGCCTCTGTCAGAACTCCTCAACAAAATGGTGTTGCTGAGAGAAGAAATCGTACACTCATAGAAGCTGCAAGAACCATGTTATGCCATGGTCAAATGAAGGTTTATTTTTGGGCAGAAGCAGTTAACACTGCCTGTTATACCCAAAATAGATCTATTTTGGTCAAAAGGCATGGCAAAACTGCATATGAGTTGTATCATAAGAAGGTTCCAACCATCCATTACTTCCAGACCTTTGGTAGTAAATGCTATATTCTCAATCAAAGAGATCAATTAGCTAAGATGGAACCTAAATCTGATGAAGGCATTTTTGTTGGCTATTCATCTATCTCAAAGGCCTACAAAGTCTACAACAACAGAAGGAATAAAATTGAAGAAACCATCAATGTCACCTTTGATGCTTCCTCTGCTAATGATGAACATGTTTCTCAGTCTGATGTTCATTTGTTAGAAGATTTATCTGTTGTGGGATCTGAATCTCAAATCCCAGTTGTTGTTAACCAACAACAGGACTCTGAAAGTGATAATGAAGATGCTCAACCTGCTCATTCTCTGACAATACCTTCATCAACAGAAGATGAATCTATGTCCAGAGATTCAAATTCTTCTGATACATATGTTCAGTCTGGTAGTTTTCAGTCTGTGAACTCTACAGAATCAGACTTGCCCTGTGTAGAAGATGATGCAGAACTCAGTCCTGCTATTCTTCCACCAAATGAGAATGATTTATCATGCAATGATGAATCACTTCTAGGAGTCAAAGAACACAAGTATCATCCAATTACAGAAATAATTGGAGATTATGTTTCTGGTATACAAACACGAGCTAAAGTGTCAAACTTATCTACTGCAAACTTCTGTTTCTACACAAACTTGCTGTCAATCATTGAACCAAAGAAAGCTGAAGAAGCACTGAAAGATGATGATTGGGTTGAAGCAATGCAGGAAGAGTTAACAGAATTTGACAGAAACAATGTTTGGACCCTAGTTCCTGCTCCAAAAGGGAAAACCATTATTGGAACAAAATGGGTTTACAAAAACAAAATGGACAAGGATGGAGTGATAATCAGAAACAAGGCAAGGCTAGTTGCTCAAGGCTACAAGCAGGAAGAAGGCATTGATTATGATGAAACATTTGCCCCTGTAGCCAGAATTGAAGCAATAAGGTTATTCTTGGCATATGCTGCATTCAAGGACTTCAAAGTCTATCAAATGGATGTCAAGAGTGCATTTCTGAATGGCAACTTACAGGAGGAAGTCTATGTGAAACAACCTCCAGGTTTTGTAAGTTCCACTTTTCCAAATCATGTCTTTAAATTGCAGAAAGCACTATATGGGCTAAAACAAGCTCCAAGAGCTTGGTATGACACCTTATCATCCTATCTTCTTAGTAATGACTTTACTAGAGGATCAATTGATAAAACTTTGTTCTTCAAAAGGAACAAGACAGATGTCATACTAGTCCAAATCTATGTTGATGATATTATATTTGGGTCTACTGATGAAAAATTGTGTAAATGATTTTCAAACTTAATGTCAAAACAGTATCATATGAGTATGATGGGTGAATTAACATACTTTCTTGGTCTACAAGTACATCAGAAACCTGATGGTATCTTCATCAACCAAGGTAAATATGTCAATGACCTACTTACTAAATATTCTTTAAAGGACTGTTCAATTATGAAAACACCAATGAGCACTGCAGATAAGTTGGATAAGGATCAGTCTGGCAAGTCAGTCTGTCAAACCACTTATAGAGGTATGATAGGATCTCTACTATACCTCACTGCAAGTAGACCAGATATCATGTTCTCAACATGCTTGTGTGCTAGATATCAATCTGAACCTAAAGAATCGCATCTAAAAGCTGTAAAAAGGATTTTTAGGTACCTAAAAGGTACTCCCAACCTGGGTCTTTGGTATCCCAAAGACTCTGGTTTTGATCTAATTGGATATACAGATGCAGATTATGCAGGTTGTAAATTAGACAGGAAAAGCACTTCTGGTGGATGTCAACTGCTAGGTGACAAACTAGTCAGTTGGTCAAGCAAGAAACAGAATTCTGTTGCTACATCCACTGCAGAAGCAGAATATGTGGCTGCTGGTAGTTGTTGTGCTCAATTGCTATGGATGCAACATCAACTAGCAGACTATGATTTGGTGTTTACAAAAACTCCAATCATGTGTGATAACCAAAGTGCCATTGCCATCACTGAGAATCCTGTGTTTCACTCCAGGACAAAGCATATTGAGATCAGACATCACTTTATCAGAGATTGTGCTGAGAAAGGTAAAGTGATTCTCAAATATGTGCCCACAAATGACCAATTAGCAGATATCTTTACTAAACCTTTAAATGAAGATATATTTTTGTATCTGCTTGGTCAACTAGGAATGCTCAACCCCTAGTAAAACCTTGAATCTGTATGATTCAATTCTCAGTCTGTGTCTGCTTTTCAATCTGTATAACTGTATTCTCAGCTACATACAATCAAAAAGCACAGACAAAGAGGTGTTTTTGTACATACTTTCTAAGAAAATACCAAAAAGATTTTATACCTTATGTTATTTTCTCTCAGTCTGACTGATTATATGTTTCAGTCTGTGTGACTTCTTCAAGATTAGCTACACAGACTGACCATATTCATTCAGACTAGACCCTCTATTTTTGTGCTTTATTAACTCATAAGGTTAGTATTTTAGTACTATTAGTATTAATACTGCTAGTTACTTTTAGTACTGCTGGTTAATACTGATAAGACTTTTTAACACTGCCCCCATGAATTCGTATTTTAGCATTGCTGGTAAAGATTGGTACAATTAACACTGTTAATGTAGCAAGTTACTACTGTTAGTTAACTTTAGTACTACTCACAACAGTTACCACTGTTAGTTAACTTTAGTACTGCTCACAACAGTTACCACTGTTAGTTAACTTTAGTACTGCTCACACCAGTTACCACTGTTAGTTAACTTTAGTACTACTTTGGCAAGTTACCACTGTTAGTTAACTTTAGTACTGCCTTCGAAAGTTACTACTGTTAGTTAATTTTAGTACTGCTTTCACAAGTTAGTACTGTTAGCAATATCAATCTGTTACCACTGCTGGCACAAAAGTTTTTTTTAAAATTCTGTTATTTTCTCTTAGTCTGTCTGTTATATGGCTCAGTCTGTGTGACGTCACCCCGACTGATTGCACAGACTGATTATATACACTCAGACTAAATGCTTTTTAATTTTAATTTATTTATTTATTTATTCTATTTTTTTTTGCATAAATAAACAACAATATCCTTGCATTTAATGCTTTAACCATCTTTATGGTAATAATCATTAAAAGTTTTGGCGCTTGTTGTCTATTTATCTGCTCAATACAAAAAGTGCACGTGCCTCAGCGCTACTGTTGCAGAAACAGGGATAAACCGTCCAAGTGAGTCCCATTTAACGGAAATTTAATTTCTACAAATACCCATTTATGTTTTCCCCCTTTTCTTCTTCATTCGTACTTGCACACCAAAAACAAACAGAGTTTCTAAACCCTAAATCGCTCAACCATTTTCAAAATCAAATTTCTAAAATTTCTTCAATGGCTGATCAATGGGTTTACACGGCACCTGCCAACATCGCTGCGGCTAAACCCTTCAAACAAGGGAAACAGGTAAAACTCTGTATTAACAATCAAGTAGCTACCATTTCCATCCCTGATTCGAAAAAGAATAAAGGGTTTGAGGAACTAACTGCTTTTATGTCTGCTCATCCATTAAGGGGAGCATTCTTTAACACAGTTCCTCAAATATACCCACATTTTTTAATGGAATGGTGGTATATTTGCTCCTCAAATAGTACCAATACTGCAATTACTGGTACTATTGATCATGGTAAACGGGCAGTTACCATTGATCAGGAGTTAATTAGGAATGTCTTAGACCTGCCTTTGGGAAATAATTTTGAACCTATTCCAACCAAAGAAGCAGCAAGGGCTTCTCTTACTTTGGTTGGATATACCAAAGAAAAAGGCACAATTTTGATGTCAGGATTCACCCCCAAATGGAAATTTTTAATTTCTGGCATAATTAGAAGTCTAGGAGGAAAATCTGGTAGCACAGGGGAGTTAAATGAGTTTGAAACTCAACTGTTGAGCTCATTCATCACTGGTTTAAACATCAACTTTGCAGAGTTGTATTTTCAAGAAATTTTAAAACTGGTGAATGAGTCAAACAGAATTTTTAATGTACCTTTTATAAGGCTACTCTCCCTGTGCATCCAATCCAGGTTAACTGGGTCTGTATATATGTCCTTTAATAATAAAGTGGCAGATATACCTGTTCCTGTGCTCACATATAAAGTGTTTAACCATCCGGTTCCACTTTCTGGAGCACCTATCACTGCTGTTATGCAGCACTGGATTGATCACCCATATGTTGCTTCTGCATCCATGGAGGGTGATGATTCAAGTGATAGTATGGGTAATAAGACCCAGACTGTTGAAGAACGTGTGGCTGAAGCAGAGCACACAGACTCTAGGGATACAGACTCAACTCAGTCTGTGCACTTGGAGTCAGACTCAAACATTCCTGAGTCTGTTCCATCTTCAACAGAAGATGCAGGTAGTACTTCTTCTTCATCTGAGGACATGGATATAGATCAACCTTCTTATCCTAGCCCATCCTCACCCACAAAAGAGAGTCACAAACAAACCAACCCAGATGAGTCACCACTCACTCTGGAGGAATCACCAGACTCAACCCCCAAAAGTATAGCACAAATGGAATCATCATCCATGGAACTGGATGTCAACAGAACACCTTCCAGTGCTGTAGACCATTCCATTACAGCTCTGCTAGAGTCTGTGGTGCCAATGGCTACCCAACTGACCCAACCTACACCTAGTTTAGTCAGCTTGGATACCCACATTGCTGCTGCTACACTGACCCCTGTAGTAAGCATTGAAGAAGATGCTCCAATCCTGAGCACTACCAACCCCCTCTTTACCCCACTCACAATGGCTGGACCCATATTGACCACTAGTCCTGCACTAGTTCACACTCCAGTGAGTCTTTTCTTACACCCCTCTGCACAGATTGCCAATGCCCCAGTCATGTCACAGACTGAGGTACAGATCTCCTCTTCTTTGCTCCATGATCTACCATCTTATCACCAGATGGTTAGTGAGGGCATACAAACTTCAACATCAGTTGCCAGTGATACTGCTCCATTACACCAGGAACTGTTTGAGGCAACAGGTGCTACACAATCAATTCCCAGTGATGTCTTATCCTATCACCGGATTAGATCTGAGGGAACACCTACACCACTCAATGCCTATGATCGCTTTTCCATGCACAGGACACAGAGTGAGGCAAAGAGTGCAACACCAAAAGATTCCAGTGATCTTGCTCAGTTTCAACATGAGTCAAGTGAGGAACACATACCATCACCCAATTCTAACCCCTCCAACCAGACCCAGTCTGTGCCTTCTAGTACACTTAATGATGTGCTTTCTGCCATCAACAAGTTGTCTGAATGGGTACAGACTGAGTTCAATAATAATAAGAAAGAGCTAGAGAAGATGAAGCATCTAGTCTCTACTATGGTGGATAGAGTGGATATGCTGGAGGAAAAGGTATCCAATAGGTTAGATGAAATGCAGACCACCCTCTCAAACTTGGTAGATGATGTCAAAAAGGGGGAGAAGATGAAGCATGGGTCTGCAGAAGCTAAAACCTCAAAAGATAAAGATTTAAATAATAAATCCTTAGATTTAGGGGGAGATAGCAGTGAGGGAGATGATGGAGATGATGGACCCGAAGGTGCTAGGGTGAAGTCTCAGACTGAAGCTCAGTCTGTGCCACAGACTGAAGATATGAGTGCACAGACTGAGGGGGAGCAAGAGAGATTGCAGTTAGGTGAACATGCTGAGATGGTTGCACAGACTCAGGGGGAGTCATCCATTGTCTTACACATAGACCCAATTGCAACTATCTCAACCCAAGGTCAACTGGAGTTGAAAAGACCAAGGGAAGAAGAAGAAGAAGATGTTCAACCTCTGTTAATCAAGAAAGCCAGGAAAATGAAAAGAATGGCCAGGAGGATTCCTGAAAGGGATATCTTTGATTCCCAACCAAAAATGAAGGGGATCAAAACCTGGGACCAGTTCTTAAAGCTGGCAGAAGAACAGGACAATGATGGTGATGATGATGATGCCATCAATCCTGACTGCAGTTCTGAGTCTGAAGTTTTCAGAAGATCAGATGATGATGAAGATGATGCTACTTTTGGAGGTGTAGGTGAAGGAGCCTCAAAAGTCAAGACTGGAGAGTCTCAGTCTGTGCCTTCTGAACCTGCACAAACTGAGACACAGCATCAATCACAGACTCAGAGCTCAGAGCAACCAGCAGCAAGCACTGATGTTCTAATTATCAGTGCTGAAGCCATTCAAGCTGAAGCCTATCCTGCTAGACCAACCATGGAAGAAATAATGGATAAGGGTAAGGGCAAGGAGATTGCCTTATCCAAGCAGGAAAGATTAAGCAAGATCAAGAAGATGGTGGATGATCATGCTGCTGGAACAAGAAATCCTGAACTGTCAAATCTACAGGATGAGCTCTTGCAACAAGAAGCTACTGCTCAAGGTATGACCTTAACCGAATACTTAAATGTATTATCAATTGAAGAGCAGAAGCTGAAGGAAGCAAGATTTGTTGACATGCTCTCCAAAGAGTTAGAAGATGAAAGTTGTTCACAGACTCAGATCAGAATGAGTCAAGTTGAGCAACAGATCAAAGAAGATGAAAAGCTGTCAATAAGATTACAGAAGATAGAGAGCCTGAAACCAAAGCTACAAGCCACTTTCCAAAAGTCAAAGCTCAAGCAGAAGATCAGAGAATGTCATCTGAACAAGATTGGACAGAAATTAAAGCTGGAGCTGACTTTGACCAAGAGCAAGAAGATGGTATGGGTGGATGAACTGTACACTCTAGGGCTTAAGGAATGGCAATCCATTGCCAATCTTTTGAAGAGTGCAGCTGACAAGGATCTGAAGAAAGAAGTTCTGGATGAGCTATCTTACCTGATTGAGCTAGTTCTCAGTCTGGGGCTCATCTCAGAAGAAGAATACAAGTTGTTTTGCATAGCAAACAACTTTGTAATCAAGAAGAAGTCAGCTGGGTTATCCACAGAGAATGAGCAGAGAAGGGAGCATCCTCTACCCAAAGGTATCATTTTCATTGATAGATCATATGTACAGACTGACAGCATTGAAGGTCTGTGCTATAGAGATATCAACGGGATAGAGTGCTTCCAGGATCAGAATAGGTTATATGGAGAGTCTCTGCTGCACTGCATTGCCCTGCTGAAGGAATGCAAACATTCTCAAGCCAGACCATTCAGAAGAAGACTGATCAGCTGGTTATTCAACAACCTTTCCCAACTCAGGATGATGACTGGACTTGAAGATATCTGCAAGAAGATCATCCTAGAGTATCAAGAATTTGAAGACAAATCTGATAAGGAAATGGAAGAACTGTTGAAGAGGAAAGTGGAAAAGATGAAAGAGATCAGGGCTCAGAGAAAGGATCGAAGATTGTTAAATTTTTAATTTACAATCTTATGTAATAATTGTAATATTTTTGTGAACTAACTGTGATTCTGACTTTATATATATAAGTCTTGATCCATATGTTATGATTCACCTTAGTATTTATTATTTCTCTATTATCTTTTGTAAATAGATTTTGACATCATCAGATAGGGGGAGATTGTTGGGAAAAACAATGATCAAACCTAAGTTATAAATCTGAAGAGTCAAAATCTAACTCAGTTGTATTCAGGAAACTTAGTGAAATTCCTGAGTCTGTGTTTCTGAGTCTGTGCTACACAGACTGAAGAATTGTTTCTGAGTCTGTGCTGCACAGACTGAAGATCCTCACAGACTGAAAGCCATGCTCTTTCTGAAGACTTATGAATTCATCATCTGAAGAATGAAGATTGAATACAGAAGGCTTCACAGACTGAAGTTCACAGACTGAAGATCACAGACTGATGAGCACAGAGTGAAGAGCACAGATTGAAGAATAAAAGTACAAATGTACAGGAGATATTCTTCTTTCCTTAGGCTAGATATAACTGATAAGATGTTTGAGAAAGGTCAAAATCATATAAAGGTTCTCTTCTCGGCAAAGAAACCTTTTACCTTTTTGCTTTTTCTATTTCCAAGAAAAGCAAAAAGGAAGGCGTGCAAAGTTGCCCAAGATGCATCTGTTATCCCTTGGACAACTATGTAAGCTGGATAATATAGAGTTACATCCAACTCTATAAATAGCAGTCCAAAAAGCACTGCTATCATCCAAGAAATTCAAGAGAATTAGTATACTAGACCTTTGAGCTTAGGCTAAAGCATTACCACACTTACTGTGAAGTTTGTAGTGATAACTGTATCTTTGTATACTACTTGGATCGTATTCAAACCATCTGTGTGGGTTTGAATACCTTGTCATCTTTGTGAGACAAACACTTTATTGTGAATAATACTTTGATTCATAATAAACTCTGTGTTAAAATTAATCTTGTTTTCCGCCTAGATTAATTTAAACTTGTTTGAAATAAAACTTGGATATAAACTAACACGTTGAGATAACTGTTATTTAATCTGTATCTAAGTTTTGGGAACCTTGTGACCCAACAAAGCAAGTGCCTGCTGCTGCTACTGCTAATGATGAAGAATATGCACAGATGCTACAAGCTGAATTAAATGCAGAGATGGGTGAGGATTTGATAAGAGTTGAGGTTGAACCTAGTAAATTTGTAATGATGACCAAGGAAGAGGTTAACCAATTCGATGAGTGGATGCTCAGAAAAGAGACAGAGGAATCTGTGGAATACTTGGTAGATCAGCTGAAGAGGAAGAAAGTTGAACAAGCAAGAATCAAGAAAGCAAATAAGCCAATGACCATTGCACAGAAAAGAAGAGACTTATATAACAAGTTGAAGTGCACAATTCCTGCTGAGGTATTAAAGAAAATGACATATCAAGAGATAGCCAGGGCTTATGAAAGAGATATATTTGTGCCGTTTCAAGAGAGTCAGAGAAAAGAAAAGGAAGAAAAGAAAAAGAAAGAAGAGGTGGTTAATGACTTGGAAAAAGATGAAGGGCAGTTGAATGATTTGATGATTATACATCCAGTTGAAGCAGAGCCAATAAATCAGGATTTGCCTGAGATTGTTGACTGGATGGTAGTCAAATTGCTTATACCTAAGAAGGAGGAGAAAATAAGAATTGTTAGAGGTGATGGAAGTGAATCCTTCTGGAAGTCATTTAAGGATATTTTAAGAAAGATGAGTAGAGGTGATCTGAATAAAATGTATGAGATTGGGAAGATGAAATTGGATGGACAAAGAATTGATAATATCATTGAGAAAGTCACATGGGACTGGATTCAAATGATGTATGAGCCAGAAAAGTTTCCTTTTCGATTTGGTACATTCAAGGTGGTAAAGATGTGGATATATTTTGAGGTGCCTGGAGTACATCAGGTTATCTTAGAAGATGGTGAGATCTTGTACATGCTCACAGACAGAGAGTATGACATGAATCTGAGTTTATTAAGGAGCCTGAAGTTAGCCAAATTACATTCTTCTGTATGTAATGAGGTTGCTCAGAGATTAGTATACATGATTTTGAACCAGATTCACAGAAAAGAACAGTTGGGGAAGAAATCCAAGAAGTGGTTTTGAAAGCATCTTCAAAGAAGCTAAAATGGAGAATTTGAAGAAACTTAATGCTGTAGATGACAGATTAAGTTTAGGGGGAGATTGTTGGGATAAACTGATTTGGGTTTGGATTACCACTGTTAAGTCTGAAGAGATCAAAAGATTACCACTGATAGTGAAGAATTACCACTGAAGACTAACATGGTTACCACTGATTGTTGAAGATTAACACTGGTCGAAGATTACAACTGTTAGTTGATTTTGTAAGTAGTTTCCACTGTTTATGTAATTAAGACTATTAGTGTATATAAGTGGTTAACACTGTTAGTTGTTTATACTTAGACTTTCACAAATGAAGCAGTTACCACTGATGGAAGTTTGTTTCCACTGAATATTTGAATGTGGTAGTTAACACTGTTTATGACTTTGTGATAAGAATGAGTTTGTTATGGAAGTTATCTAATTCCATAATAATAGGAGATTGTACAGGACTCTATGTGTTATAAATAGAGATCCTTAGAACCTAGATCGATATACGAAAATTAGTGAATAGAATAGCGCAGCTTCAAGGTGTAAACCCTAATACAAAAGTGTATTCATCTTATTCATATTAATAAGATTGAGGCTTTGATTTAATATTTGTGTTTCGTTATTTATTGTTCTAAATATTTATCTTTGATCTTTCTAATATTATTGAGTGTTATTCCGCAACTTCTCAGTAATAATTCAAAGCTTGTTTAAGTTATATTTGAATAGAAGGAAATCGGGACTGTCAAAGTCGAAAGGTGACCATTTGAGCAATTATTCAGAATCTTACTTGCAACAAACTCAATTCATTCATCTTGGTTACTTTCAATCTTTACTATAACATACCTTAGCACAATGACACACAATCAGATTTTCCAATTCATCATTTTGACTAATTCTTACAAAGTGACCCATATTGACCCTTTAACCAAACGACCCGTTTTGACACTTTAGGCTTTAAACCAAATGACAACTTGGGCGATTTATATCAAGCTAATAGCAACTCGGCAATTTAAAAGCACACTTGTCAAACCTATTTGCAAGTGAAAGCCACGTTCATTTAGCAAAATTCCTTACCACCTCTAGATTCACCATTTCGCATTTGACCCATATTTGACCCATAGGCACCTACAATATTAAACAACTAAAAGGAGTAAGCTTTAAATGAGCTATTTACATTATTATTTATAGTTGATATAATACAATTAAGGAGTTTTGGGGTCAAAACATATATGAAAAACAAGTTGTGTCGCTAGAGTGTGAGTTTTAAAGTCTCGAGGGACTAAGATGTAAACAAAAGAATGTTAGAAGGGACTATGTGTTAAATGAGAGAGTATTGAGGACTAAATAATAAATAAAATAAAGTTTTAGTCCTTTTAATTAAAGAAAAGAAAAGAGAGAAAAATGCAGAAAATTAGTGTGTGTGTGTGTGTGTGTGTGTGTGTGTGTGTGTGTTTTGAGCGTGAAGGAGAAGAGAAGGAGAAGAAGAGGAAATCAAAAATTGAGATAGGTTCTTGTTGAATTGAAGTTTCTAAGCTCTAATTCATCATTAATAAGGTATGAACAACTAATCTAATCCTTCAATTTGATGTTTATGAGATGGGTTGTATAAACCCTAGATTCTTTAAATTGGGTAAAAGTGGATTTTGGGTGTATGGAGATTGTATTGCTATTATTGGGTGTAAATAAGTTAATTGTGTGATTATATGCTAAATGAGATGTGTTTTACTAAATTGATGTGCTAAATTGATTTTTGTAAAAATGAAAATAAAGATTCTTGGATGATAAGTGGTTGTTGAGTTGTTCTTGTTAATAGAGATAATCTATATAAACTACATGTATGAGAATTTGATTGAGAAAAGTGATTAATTATTAGTTGGATTAATATTGTGTTATGAGTTGAAATCAGTCCTTATTATGTTAATTGAGTAAGTGTTTATCAATAAAAGTGTTTGGAACATATTTGAGTTGATTTGACATAATTTTGGTGAAAACCCGAAGTTGGACAGCATGTTGTTTAGAAAATGACTTGTTTTCGAAAAATCATAACTAAATAACCGTAACTCGTATTTTAGTGTGGTCGAAGTCGTTGGAAAGGTGTACGAGTCTATTTTCCAGTAAAAATTGTTTCAAGACCTGAAAGTGAGTTTAAGTTTGTCAAATATTAAAAGTGCTATAGGCTGTCCAGAATGGTGTGTAAACTTGAGTGTATGAATGAGTTTGTTTATTATTCAGATTTTAATAATGAGAGGACGATGATTAGTTGTTGTTTATGTTGTTGTTGTTAAATATGAGCTAATAAACTATGAGCATTTGCCTATTATGAGAGAAAGAATATATGTGATTAATTGAGAAATTGTTGTTTTGAGTAACAACATTCAGTTTGTTGATAAATGAGACATGAGTTGATAATGAATTAAATGAGTTGATTATTGAGCTTATATGTTACCTTATGTGTATGATTCTAATTATAGGTCCATTAAAGAGTCAAGAAGTTGCTAGAGCTAACTAATAAAGATTTGCAAGGTAAGTAATGGGGGGAGAGATTTACTAATTAACAATACTTGAGATTCTTGAGTGATGATCAAGTAAGGGTTAATAGTGATGGGTAAAAGTGTTGATAAAATGACATTTGAGTATGTCATAAGAGTATGAGTAGAATGGGAGATTCAAGGATAGCAATGGGGCTTGAGAAATCTCATTGTTTATGCCTTGACACCATTGTAGTGTTCCTTTGAGTAGGAACAATATTGAACTATTGAGGATCCTTAATTGTTGTGTAGATTGATCATTTGAGTATGATCAATATTTTGTTGTAGTTTGTTCATTTGAGTATGGTCAATATTTTATTGTAGTTTGATCATCGAGTAAGATCATTAATTGTTGTAGTTTGATCAATTGAGTATGTTGGATATCTTGTAGTACTAGTTGTTGTATTTACTTTACCATTACTTACTAAGCATGATGCTTACCCCATTATTTGTTGTTGTTTTGAATAAGTAAGCTAAACGGGTCAAATAGGTAATTTAGGCGAGGAGCCAAAGATCGACTATTGGTGAGCTTGCTATCAAATTAGTAAGTTAATCCCTTTTGTAGGAACCCCTGTTACCGGACCTAAATCAGATCGTTGACCTCGAATGTAAGCGCGGAATACAAACAAACGAGTATTGAACGTTTAATCGAATCACACGATTATCTATAACGTTTTCTTTAAATTAACAATTGAAGTATAAACGTTTACATTCACTTTCACTCTCTGCCTCTCTCTCTGACTCGCCTGACCAGCTCCAACACGACCAACAACACTTACACACGAAACCCTAACGAAATATATATATACTAACCATACTGGACCCTGCGACACAAGCCCAATGTCGCAGGCCCAGTCCATTGCGACACAACCTTTGTGTCGCTATAGCGACACAGGCTCTGTGTCGTACGACCAGTATATTGTGTATTTTCTATAATTACATTTCTTTTACAGACTCGAAAATACAAACTTAATACTTCACACACTCAGACTAATTAACTTTAACATAACAAACGTTGACCAACTGACTGACACACATTTATGCACCAACACCTTTTATGATCATGCTCGTGATATGTATATATATATATTGAAGTTTCATTTTTGAGTAAACAAAAGATCATTTGAGTATGATCATATTTTGTGATTGAAACTTGGTATGGTTTTAAAGTCGTGATATAATGAGTTGATATAAATTGGTTTGAAGTAATGTATGTAAACGATGATGGGATTTAAAAATAATACTTCGTTGTTTGTAAGCAATTGGTTGTAAACACTTTGGTTGTAGTCAAAAGTTACGGTTGTAAATGTGTTTCGATGAATCAATTGTCTTAGTGTGTTTTGTTGATAAAATGTGATGTTTTTAGTTGTCAAAACTCTGATTAAAAGGTTGAGTAGTATTATTGAATATAAGCAGGAAAATGATTTGGGTTAAAAACTGGACCTGCTGTATCTGCAGGTGTACCCGGCAGGTACACCCTTTACCCGGCGAGTAGAGTGTGGTACTCGGGTGAGTACACGACGGGTACACATGGTGAAAACGGGTAGCTTATGTGTTAATTTGAACATAGATTGGAGTCATGTTGAGTACCCGACGGGTACCCTTCCTACCCGGGGGGTACATGGCAGTTTTCAGAGTTTGTTTTATTTGAGTCTAAATCAATTGTGTATATATATATTTAAAGAGTTTTTATTGTTACATTAAAGATGTAAGACATTATTATAAGCATTTTGAGACGAGTGCAAATAAAAAAAAAATCGGGGCGGTTCAAAAGTACATGTACGTCATCTATTCAGTTTAAATATATTACTTCTAGCATCTACTTTAAGTTTATGTGTTCTATTCAACCTTTGGAAGATAACGCCCATCATGTCATCAAATCAACATTCTTTATCAATTTTAACAGCTTTATAGCTTTCTACACATCATATGACATCGACATTACTAACAACACTACTGATTAAAATCTTACTTCAACTCTAACCACTCTAACATTCATCAAATTTTGGTTTTCATTCTACCGGAATAGTCGTTCAATCATGGGTAAATTGTCAATTTAACTACATAATCGTCTCTATGTATCACCCCTCTTTAGATTTACATATTACAACACTTAGAATTAGGCATACTCAACAAGTCGCTTACACTAAACCGTTGTACTCTCATCACTGTTTAAATCAACTTATGTAGGTTCGAATTGAATAACCACTTTCAACTCACAATTTAGACCACAATAGGGGTTTCACTGTGAGAGTGAAATAACCTATTGTTAACTTCTTAATACAAAATTCATTACTATCAGTTTTGAACTACATTTTAGTCACCACTTGTTATACTTTTCTGCTTGACTATCACTTTAACAACTTTCATTTCCCGTTATTATAAGTCAAATCAAGACTATTTGCATCCTTTGGGGGTTACAACACATGTTTCTTGCTTATTTTAATCAAAATTTATCAATAATTGTGATTTAACTAGTCTTCTTCCATTATTGTCTCTATACAATTTAAATAATCACACGATATAAATCCCTTTTAATGATAATATCATCATAAATTTCATCTCATCCACTACAATTATTAGTAGTATTCCATCTCTTTAGCTATACGAGAGTTTTAAATTAATCCTCTGCTACCTCTTTTCATTATTTAATCAACACCACTATTGCTCATAAAGAGCCATCTGGGCCTTTACAGCCCTTATTTAATCCTTCCCACAACTAATTTTTACAGACATTTATGCATATTCATTGTATTTTAGTCATTTACTCTACTAAAGTATAACATTTTATTGAATTATAATTGTTTCCTTTCTTCTTCACAACTATATATCACCTCTCACTTTTTAAATATTTATCTACCTCTTGTAATTTGTTACATCTGATATATTAATTTCGTGACTATTTGCTATTCGAGTAATAATCATTTCATAAATTGCTTTAACTTTCTAAAACTCTATTACAACTATTATCAACCTTATATTAGATAAGATTTACATCCTATCTTTTCTTTTATTTTCTGTCATCTTTCGAATTCTATAAACTCTTAGTATCATTATCTTTCTTTTGGTTTCTCATTAAGAGAAACTACTTTTCTACATTCGTATTTCAATTTCTTCCCACGTTTTAATACTTCCATGTATTATACTTATATACATATACACACATATATTTACTATCACTTTTCATCTTTACTCAACTAACAAGTTTATATTACCTTTTCCATATAATAGTTAATCACATTAAATCTTTCCGATACTTAATGGTTTAACAATTTTGTGTGACACACCGTAATATAAGTACGTTGGCCAAACGTCATTATATTACGCCATTCACACTTCCTTCTCAAACCACCTCGTATCATCAATCTTTAATGTAATTCATCTTACTCTACCACATAGCACAACAAGTTTACAACAACATAAAACAGGTAAGCTATAGCTATCAATTTGCAATCATTAATCTCACATAATTATACAGTTATACTATCATCATATATCAATTTCGTATAATCTTGTGATTTCAACTTAAGCAATTAATATTTGCTTGATAATCATTCAACTTTTGCTTCAACATTAGTCTTTTCTTCTCGTCATTTAATAATTACTACCTCATTTATTTCTCAACTGTCATTTAATCATACAACTTTTCACTGTCAACTCACATGAATTCAACAATTCAAAAATGAATAATCATGTAATTCAAACTTGAACAATACCATCTCCTTCCTGTACATAACAAATCAAGATATAAGAAGGGTAACATAAAGTCACCTTATCACCACATACAACTTTTATCTTCACATAAACAGATTGCATACAATTAACGGTAATAACATCCCGCTAATTATAGGTGCAATTTTATTCCTTCACTTATTTACCATCTTATTTATATATCACATCATATATGGCTCATCCTCACACCACTTATTTTCGAATTTTCAATAGTCATTAATATTTATTTTAACCGCTCATCTATAAAACATCTTATTAATAACTTGTTAGCACATTAACATGTATCAACAAAACATAGCTATGCATGATAATAGTCATTTAGTAACCACTATACTACAACATGCGGTCATTAATGTCAACATTATTCATTTACATTCTTTATCTACATCAAATCAACTCTATCATTCTCTCAAGTTCATAAGCATTTCATTTACTCATTTAATGCATACATGCCATATTCTTCCTTAGAAAGCAAGTAATCTACCAACAGAGCATTATTCTATCATATTTGGACTAATTTAGCATATAATGTTCAACATCTTGTCTATTAAACTGACATATAGCAATCATCAAGTAACCACTAACGGGAAATCATTGCAGTCCAACTACATCCATTATACTACTACAAACAATCATTTAACCAGCAACTAAAGAACTAGCAACTTTAAACACACAATCATGCAATTCATATTGGTTTAAGTCTAAATAATCCTATAGTGGCTTATCTAAATCTTTTAAACCACCGCTCTGATACCAACTTGAAAGGCCCAATTTTTTCTTAGAAGTACGCGATCCTGGTGATATAGTACGTGATCGCGTAACTGACACGATCCTGGTGATATAGTACACATAAGCACCACTTCCTTTTGCACCTAAACTGAAACGCCCAATTTTTTTTTTGTCTTTTATTGTACGCGATCCTAGTGAAATCTAGTACGCGATCGCGTACTAAATTAGTACGCGATCCTGGTAAGGGTACGCGATCGCGTACTAACAACGTGGGAAGTTTCTGACCTGATTTTAGCACAAGGTACACGATCCTGGTGAGGGTACGTGATCGCGTACCTGTGCTGAACTTCTGAAAAGTGCAGGAAACTCTGTTTTTGGACCCAATTTCAAACACGCATACCTTTTGACACGTTTACAATCAAGATCCAAAATTTTGCAGACATGTTTCATATAACATAACAAAGGTTTCCCAATTGGTACTTTTCCAAATTTCATAATAACGACGGTTTTGGACCTTGGGTGAAAACATGACCATTTGGGCACTTGTGCAATCATTTCTTGCAACAAGTTCCTATTTGTTCTATTAGACACTTTCATGAACTTATACCAACACTTTTTAACACATTTACACATTCCAAAATCGTCAAAACCATCATTCGACTAGTTTAATAAAATGACCCGTTTGGGGAATACAATTCGACCCATTTGCTAATCGACTGTCCAAAAATAACTAAAACTCTACATTATCATTCATTCAACATTCCACATATCAAAGTTATTTACAAACTCACTACCAACTAGGGATTTGACTTCTTGCTATTAAACACAACAACTCGACATCATGACCAACTAAATGTTTTCATCAAAAGACCCCAACGTGGGCGATTTACACAAATGGCAATCATAACGATAGTTAAAAAAAAAAAGGTAAGCTTGCGAAACCTACATTTAGCAAGTTACAATCCACGCTAATCCCTTGTAATTGCTTTGCCCTCCCTATGTCCACTTTGGTCTTTCAACCCACTTGCACCTACAACATTAAACAACTTAAAGAGTAAGCAATAAGCTTAGTGAGCATATAGGCCATTAAAAGGGGCATCAAGCAACAAGTAATCAACAATTAACAACTTGGGCAATGTAGAAATTTTAAACCACTTAGGCGGATCCGCTATCGACTTACAACTTGCAACAACTTGCACAATGTGCAACCACTTAGGTTAACATGTAGTTAGCAAATCTCTACAATGCATCATCAACAATAACAATCAAGTATAAATATGAAACAAATAATTCCACTTGATCATGTGAAACCTCTTGACACATGACCCATTACCCAATTAACCCCTATATCACTCACCTTGGCGTTTTAGGGAATAAGTGATTTAACGATCAATAGTGAATGCAACGTCTTTTAACCACCTGTCACATAACACAATAATATAACACATATTTAGCATTTAACAATCATTAAACTCAACTAATCGGCATTACCAACCCATCATCCCCTTGGGTTGACCAGGTTTGACTTTTAGTCAAACTAAAAAAATTCTCACCTTTTATAATCATAATCAACTCAAGTGTTTAATTACTTTATTTACTACTTTAATTACTACTAATAGCATTCTAACAACCTCACTAACTAGTAATTAAGGTGGGTTAACAACAATTTACAAGCATTTGAATAAAACTCACCATAATCCCCAATGAACACAATCAATTTATCAACTTTTGGGTTTGAATAAGGTTAGTAACCCAAGTTCTAAGCTCAATCAATCCTTAATCAAACCTCATTCACTCTAAATTTCGTTTTATACATTACCCCAAATTCTTAAACTTCCAATTTCTAATATCTAGGGCACAATAACAAGAATTCATACATACCTTATGCTAGAGATGATGATTTAGGATTGAATTAGACTCTTTGATTTTCAATTTGATAACTTTCAACCAATTTCTTCTTTTTCTTCTTTCTCCCGTATGCTCTAGTTCACTCTAGAAGTTAGAGGAGATTTCAATGTATGTATGTATGTATATATGGGTTTTATATTTTGGTCCCCATATGATTAGACATCTATAATTTTAACCCCTTAAGTTTTATTATTTTATCATACAACACTTAACTACCACTTTCAACTTATAATTATTTAAAACAACTTTAAATGCTTTACCATTACTACTAATTTATAAAATTTATAGTAAGTGTTTTATATCTAATAAAATAATACCTCAAATTTCGGGGTGTTACATAAACAATCATAACACATCATATAAACATTCAAATATATAGAAATACTCATGCTCTCAATTACTTTATATTAATACCAATTTTGAATTCAATTTGGACACTTTATCACAGCTCTAACTATCTGTTTTGGACACCATTTTTATACCATTACGAAGGTATTATAGCATACTTCAATAAACAGCTTTCACCTTTTTAGAAAACATAATACATACCAAGTAGCTATTTTACAACGCATTTTTGAACCACCTAGACATATCCGTTTTCAGCAAACTTTATATCGAATTAAAGGTCTTCGACCATACTTTCTTTCCTTACTTTCAGATTTTTCTAAAACATTATATGTAGAGAGTTACAGCCCTTCAAAGTTTGTTAAAAACATTTTATTTCATTTTTCGTCCAAATTACCCAACGACCCGAAATTAGAATATAACCACCACACATACTCCAACTAACATACTAATGATCATATAACATCATCTATAACCTTTCTTACTTCGTTTACCACTTTTAACTTTGTATAGTCGGTTTGACCTTTAAATCAAACCGAACACAATTACCAATTTAGGCATAATTTAGTTTATGATTTAACTACTCTTCCTACTACTTTAAACAACATTAGTAATATCAATTGAACTTATTTAAACTAGCCATAGGGTGAGCTGCCCTCAATTTACACGAATCAATCTAACCCCCATTTAACTTTAATTAAGCATTTGATTAATTTCATTCTTTAATTCAACTTTGAATCCATAACTATGATTTCTATATTCACTAGCATCAATTAAACATAACACACCCTTAATTTCATCTAATCACATCATTCCCACCCTAAACCATCAATACCCTTCACTTTTAGGTTGAATAAATAAGAATAGAATCTTACCTTAGGTTAGGGATGAACAATCACACCTAAATTCAACTTCCTTTGTGTTTAATTTGTTGATTGAAGACTGATTGGACATCCGATAAAATTGGAACGACACAGAGAAGATTAATATGGCCCCTGCCCAAGGTTGACACATACAAATCGAGAAATGGTCCAAATTTTTTACTTGAAACGCCCAAATTTTTTTTTTAGAAGTACGCGATCCTGGTGATATAGTACGCGATCGCGTAACTGACACGAAAAGGGAATACGCGATCCTACCAAAGGGTACGCGATCGCGTACTCAGAGCTTAAAAAGTTTCTATTCGGGTTTTAGTACACGGTACGCGATCCCGGAAAGGGTACGCAATCGCGTACCTACAACGTAAAAGTTTCTGTGATCTTTTCTTCATTAGGTACGCGATCGTGTGACCCATACGCGATCGCGTACTGAGCCCTGTATGTTGAAAAATCTGCACAATACAAGTTTTTGGCCAATTTTCGAACGCGCATAACTTTTGACCCATTTACAATCAAAACATGAAATTTTGTAGACACCTTCAATATGATAAAATGAAGGTTTCCCAATTGACACTTTTTCAAATTTCACGACAAACGATGATTTTAGGCATTAAGTCGAAAGGTGACCATTTGAGCAATTATTCAGAATCTTACTTGCAACAAACTCAATTCATTCATCTTGGTTACTTTCAATCTTTACTATAACATACCTTAGCACAATGACACGCAATCAGATTTTCCAATTCATCATTTTGACTAATTCTTACTGGGCTTCGCCCCTTGCCACATTATGATATGTACGTGCATTATGTCGCCATAACACTCCCAGCGAGTTTCTGTCTATCTGTGTTTTTGATTTGAATACGTACGTACATGTGTATGTGTATATGGTTTTTAATTAGGTATTTACACCCCCTGTCCTTCTAGTTCCAGCCACTTTAAATTACACCACTTAATTGGTTACTCCCCCACTTATTATTTAGGTAGCTTAAATACTTCACGACTACGTATAGTACACGTTCATTTATTCAACAATTTACAAAATATAGCATTTACGTATCTTATAATATCACTTTAAATTTTGGGGTGTTACATATACACTCTGCTTGCTCCTCTAATGATTAATATCTTCTTTTCCTTCTCTTATATTTTTTCATATTTATTTTTTAATCAATATTTTGTTTATATATTTATTTATTATTAGTATATGTAATTTATACATATATTTCCATTGTTATCAAAGGGTGAAACAATCACAATGTTAGGTAACCATATCTATCAAAAGCGTACCGCCACATAGATCAAATCGACTTCAATTTAATTAGTCAACTATAATTTGACCATATATTTATACAAAGCACAAAAAGTAGATAAACATCAATGACAACTAGTTCACTAAATTAAAACATATTATCTATTGGGAGCTATAATTAATCCCAATTAATCGACGACTTTAGCTGTTTATTACCATTCAGATGGCATTTATATTTTCCTTTCAATAACGTGGAAGAAAATTAAATAATAGATTAAAACACCTATGGGTGGATTCACTAACGACCAAGAAGTTAAAGTGACATGTAACACGATTTTTTGATAGTATTTACTAAATACTCTGTAAAATTTTGTATAATTTCATAAAAAAATTGTATATCTAGTTACTAATTTTTCAATTAATATCAAAATTTGTTTGTACAAGTAGCACTAACATTAGAATCAATTATTTTTGAAAAAATTAACACTTCGCATGCTAAACAAACTCGTAGTTAAAGTTACCTCTGTACAATGGATCAAAGGAATTCCAATTTATTCATAACATCGATATGAAAATGATTTTACACGATAATTAATTTCATCAAAATCTATATAAACAAACAAGTAGTAATTTATTAATTTATTGTAACTCTTCGAACACCGTTGGGGTCGGCGGCTGAGGGCTTCCCACGAGGGTCAAACGGTCAAAATCAATAGAATTTGCGCTCACTCGTACAATTGTTTTTTTAACAACTATATACACTTGATCATCATATAATAATAATTAAGTTCATAATAATACTAGTTGGTAGAGATTCATGCATCCTTAATGACGTATTAGGTAGGTTTTACTCGTATTTCGATGCTAATTAGTTTCAACTTGGCAAATAGTTCTAATTATAGTAAACTTTGATCGCATGGAATAATTAATATTTAAATATTTTATAATTCTCGGAGATGAATAATAAGCATATAAATTTGACAATTAAGTAATCCATAATACCATAACTCGGAGGACTTAACAATACGCAGTACGCTGTCAAATCATCGTCACATCATTCAGAACTTGTCAAAGACTTGTCACGGTCTATAAATACTTGAAGGATTTGAATATTTTTAGTCTTGCGCTCTTATTTATAATAAATTAAATAATAATAATAATAATAAACTCAACCCCACTTGTTCCTTCGTTTTTCTCCATCTTGTTGACGTTGAGGACCATCAAAATAAAAACGAAAACGAACAAACAACACCACCGTGTCTATGATGTTCTCCCGTCCTTACTTGGAGGACGGTACTAAAACATGGTACGGTAAGGACGGTATTAAAACACGCTACGGTAAGGACGGTATTAAAACACGCTACTAATACGTTGTGAGAATACATATTGACAATCTATCTATTATACTTATAAACCGTAGTATGCGTATTAATCAGTATTTAACATAGTCTAGTTGTGATGTTAGTTTTGCATGTATTTGAGCAATGTATGCATGTAACTTTTTAATTCATGGTTAACACAGCGTCCTAAAAAAACGAGCTTACACACCACGTTAACGATTTAACGTACACTATACTTTAATTAAAATTGATATGATGTATTAATTAATCACTTTTTCCGTTCAAGTTTAAATGTCCAAAATACCTTTTGTTGTAAAAAATTGTTCACTTATAAACAGTGGCGGATCTAGGAATGTAGGGATGGGTATGCATAGACGCACTAGGTAGAATGGGCGATTTTTTTTTTTTTTTTGAGGTGAAAAATTATAGGTGTTTATCGGGTCAGACTTCGGATTCTTCAATGCAAGTTTACGGTTAAAAAAATTTTAACTGGTCAATGAAAAATAAATCATTTTAGAAGAATTGCCAAAAACATACAAACATACGGTTAAACACTTAGATACGTGCAATAGAAAATTTCATTGTTTGTACAAAAACGTACACTTTGAAAAATGAAACCTTAAATATATAATTAGAGTTTTTGAACCGAGAGACAAAATAATGAGAAAAATGGATTGTTTCGAATAGTTGAGCGTTAAGTTGAAAGTTTTGTCGGATGGTTAAGTTAAATTTTGTGATGAAAGGCAAAAAAACATAGTAGAAACAGAAAAAAGGGTAAGGAAAAATGAACGAAAAAAATATAGTACAAAACAAACAATCCAATATAAAAAGGATGGTAACGAGTTTCTTTCAAGAACAAAGTTCATTAATTAAATATATTTATTGATACTTGAATATTATGAATTAATTATAATAATCAAGCTAGTTACAGTAATTAAAAGTCATAATTTAGTATCACTTGCTATATAATTCTTGTATCTTTTTGAGGAATGATGTATTGATACTTTATTTATTTTTTGTAGTTTAATTTTTTATTGGAGTTATCTAAATAATGGAGAACATGAAATGAAAATAAAGTAGAGGGTGTACACCACTCTTTTAAAGGGTATACATTTTATGAAAACCATACTAAGAATATTGAGAAAAAATATTTTTTATACTACGCATGGAATTCCAAGAGTATGGAAGTGCATACCCTTAATTGCGTATACATCCGCCACTGCTTGTAAAGAGTAACTCTAAAAAATCATGAGTAACTCTAAAAAATCATTGAATCGAGACCGAGTGAATACATTATTTTAAAATGCGTCTTTGTAAATGTAAACAGTAAAATTGAGAGGAAAGTAATAATATAAATTAAAACCCCATTTAAAAATTGAATGTAGCTTATATAGTACACTGACCAATCAATTAAAAATAACTTTTAGTTCAAGTCTTGATATATATTTTACATTTGTTCCGTGACTTGTTCTCTTATTTTTGGCTGGCAGACGTTAATGGTTTTTCACCATTATAATGCACCTATTTCCTCACTAAACCAGCACAATTAACCAAAAATGATTAATTCAAACTCCCTTTCTTCAACAATTCAAACCCAATTCCATTTCCCTTCAAATTCACACAAAACTTTACTAACTCCATCACACCAAACTTCCTTCAACTTCCCAAAAACAAATCTCACAAACCCAATAATTTCAATCAAAACAAAACCTAATTCGATACCGAAATCCGCTACTACATACGATATTTCGTTGACAAATGAAACGTTGTATGACTTATTAGGTATATCGGAGAGTGGTACACTCTTAGAGATCAAACGGGCATACAAACAAATGGCGTTGAAGTACCACCCAGACGTATCACCACCTGAGCGGGCCGATGAGTATACCATGAGATTTATTATGGTTCAAGAAGCGTATGAGACGTTATCTGACCCTGAATCTCGAGCTATGTATGATAGTAGTATGGCAAAAGGGTTACACTTGGCTTTCTCAGGGTCACGGTTTGAGGCAAGGTTTCAGGAGAAGGCGTGGTGGAAACATTCATGGGAGGTGCAGTTGGCCGAGCTTAAACAGACGAAAGTGGATCAGGGTGGGAGGATGACGTGGGCAGCCCGGATCAGGGAACAAAGGAGCGAAAAGGGTGCTTATGGGTCGGGCCCGAATTGAATAAGGGTCGGTTTAATTAGCAGCTAGCTTACATGCACATCCATTTATGTACAGCTAATTAATTATTAATTAATGGATAATTATAATATTAGTTGTTAACTTGTTGTTACAGTTAATGTCGATTTTATTGTTATGAAGTAGTTTTTGAATACCATGTTCGTTTTCTTGGGAAACGGGACGTGTTTTAAAATTTAATGTTAGATACATGCATGTGGGTGTACTTAACAAATTAAATTTATGTGATTAACTATAAAAGGTATGGTTAACTACAATATTTCAACCAATATTTAGCGAAAGATATTATGTTATGATCTGAGTAGAATTAATTATTGATCGATAATTGTTTAACGACATATCTTAAAATTGTCGTTATCATTTTCTAATTATTTATATTTGTTTATTTAATATACTAATAATAACAATAAATAAGAGATATATATAATGATGAAATTAAAATAAGAACGTAAGAATTTAATTATGTTGAATATAATAGTTGATCGATCATATCCTCATGCGCGCTATCGTTACGTTTGCGGACTATGTTCACGTTCTTATAATCTTATTGACCATGGTGATGATGATGATATATAATTTGTACTCTATAACATAAACTAAGCATCTATAGATGTAGATATTTGAATCTCTTAAAATTTTAAAGGATTTTCGTAAACATAACCTTTATAGAAATTTTTTTGTGCAATAACAATATTACAGTACATTTTAGGTGACTTTTAACAAGTTATCATCATAGTATAATAAAATAATGTGTGTCCGAATATTTTAAATATAGTTCTTAGAGCTAATATTTAACGAGTTTCAAATTTAAATATACAAACTAATAAAGTGTCCCTTAATTATACTAAATTTTAAAGATTTAAACCCCTTAAATTTCTCAATCTCAATAATTAAGAATATGAATAATACTTAATTTATTAGTTCATATATTTAGTGGCCGGTAATTTATTAATGTAACGTTTATCTTTACAACTTAAACGAACTCATGTGTATATGCGGATTTAAAAATTAGTAAATTATATATTAAAAAATAGCTTAGCAATACACAAGTTATTTATTTTGCATACTTCCACGAAGTTCAAATCAACTTTTTTTAAGTTAACAGTTGTACGTTGACTATTAACAACTAGATAAACATCCATAACAACTCTACCATAATTTAATTTTCATAATTAGAACTTAATTAATATTTATGTAGATTTTGACCAACGTCTTTACTTGTTCACGGTCAAATAAACGTATATGTTACAACTTACAACTCCATTTCTACAAGTCCATAACGGTTAAATGAATATCATACGTTGACATTAAAAATAAAAACAAGATCCTCGAAGCTCTTGAATTAAGCTTCAAATAGCTTTTCAAAAATGAGTTTCACTCGCTAGCTTTCGGCTACAACTAGTACAACTTTGTTCCACTATGAAACTAACTATTATATAGAAGAAACTAGTTGAAAATAAATTTATAATAATAAGTAGAAAATTAAAAATGAGAGCCGTAAGTGAACTATAATGCATTTATTGAAGTTAAAATTTCTATATTAATTTTAAAATAATAATTAATAAATTTAAGATTTGCATCTAATTACTGAAACCTTTCTTTTATTATTGATATACCCTTAATTAAAATATTTAATTATAAAGAAAACTTTAAGTTTAATAAATGTATTATATTTCTCTTATTGACAGTCCTAGCTCCTGAGGGTTATCATTATCGTTTCCCTAATAAATATCACAGAGGGAACAATTAAAGAAAAGCCTTTCATTTACTAAATAATAAATAAATAATAATACGACAATCAGAAGTTACGTTGAGGACTGTTATTGAAATATATTTTTCTTAATAGATCAATTTAGTACATTGACTAATATTTGAAGGACCAATGTTGTAATTCCTCTAAACAACTATTGAAATTAATTCATTTCTAAATCAGACTTGGGGGTTTCCTTATTTCAAGGGTCAAAACAAAGAACTTAAACAAATACAACTACTAATTAAGGACATACAATTGATCAAATAGTATCATTATTCATTATTATATTGTTATACTATATGTTTAATTCTAATTATCTATATACCAGTTTATAGACCCGTGTATACACACAGAATTTTAATGCAGATATATCGATATTACGTATTACAGAGTTTGACAAAACTCGTTCGTTCACTTATCTTTTTTTTATTATTATTTTTTATTTTTTCGCAGATACCTTCTATTCTAAATATGTGTTTCAAATTTCAATTTGATTAAATTAATATCAATATTAATATTTCATATATAGAGATATGAAAGAATATGAAATTGACTTTGTTTGCAATGTACAAAACATTCGTAAGATATAGAAAAATAAAAAATTTAGTCTCTTTTTATTTTTATTTTTTTAGTATTATTATTATTATTATTATATTGTTTGATTTATGTATTTTAGGTTAGATTTTTTAGAGGAATAAAGACATTTTATTAGTTAATTAAAGTTTAAGTGAAATTGAGAGTTTTGATCGGTTAATAGGAGTTCAATTTTGCATTTAGATTTTTTAGAAGAGTTTTCTTTTATTAATATTTAGATAGATAGATTAGATTAGATTGTTTAATTAACATGTCAACGGTGGCCTAAAAAAATATATCAACTAATTAAGCTTAATATACTCGATTTAAAATACACGTGTACAAGTCTTATCGGGCATTTTAATGAAATAGTCATGCCTTATCTTACGACATGTTAATTACTTGAGAAAATATTATAAAAATGTCAAAATTATTTTTGAATAATGCATATTTGTATACACATCTCTCTATCAAGACACCTTTGGTGTAAGATTTAAGATTGAGAATCTATTTTTTTTATTGAGTTAGGTTTTCTATTTTGGTTTTCTTAAGTGATGAATTGTCAAACAATGTTTCAAAATTTTATTTATTGTGTCTAAATTTGTTTTATGATGTTTAATATGTTATTAATTTTGGTTATTATTATTATTATTATTATTAATTAATTAATTTTATGTTAAATTGACTTGTTGTAGTTAGTGACCGTAACTTTTTGTTGGAGATTGTAGCTCAAATATATATTTTCTAAACAATTTTGAAAAATAAGTTTTTATTTCATCATACAATTGCTCATAATTGACAAATATCATAAGTATCACAAGACTTGCATATAAACTCAGAATATTATAATTTATATTTATAATTATAATTATAATTATAATATTATTTCAAATTTAAAATATCAATTAAGAAATTCATATGGTGTCATTACTCTATTACTACATCAATCAAATTTATAACATAACATAGCTCATACATACTTGTACGTGTTAGGATTTGAAACAAAAACTTTATATTAATTTGTGGTTCGCCTTTCAAAATCTTAGTATATAATCATATATATATATCCAAATAATTAATTACTTATCATACCCTTAAATGTCTCGCACAAATATTTTTTAGAAGTCATGACAACCGAGACCGATAAAACAAAGTAAAAAGTACAAAAATATTTAAATAATTTACTATAATTATAGTAATTGTGACTTGTGAGTGTAAGTTTTTTTTTGTTTGGCTAGTGGGGCCGGATGGATTACAAACTATTTTAACAAACCTCTCCATTATATATGTGCCTATTTCCTCACTAAACAAACACAACTAAAAATGATTAATTCTAACTCCATTTCTTCAACAATTCAAACCCCATTCAACTTCCCCTCCAATTCTTACTGTTCATTCACTCCATCACACAATAATTCATTCAACTTCCATAACACCCATCTCATAAACCCAATAATTTCAGTCAGAACAACCTCTAATTTACTACCCATGGCCACAATCGCAACCAACGAATTCTGCACACCTTTGATCATAGACGAAACGTTATATGACTTATTAGGTATATCAGAAAATGGGACACTCTTAGAGATCAAACAAGCATACAAACAAATGGCGTTGAAGTACCACCCAGACGTGTCACCACCTGAGCGGGCCGATGAGTATACCATGAGGTTTATTAGGGTCCAAGAAGCGTATGAGACGTTATCTGACCCTGAATCTCGAGCTATGTACGATAGTAGTATGGCAAAAGGGTTACACTTAGCTTTCAAAGGATCACGATTTGAGGCGAGATCAGAGGAGAAGGCTATGTGGAAAGAGTCGTGGCAGGTGCAAGTCGCAGAGCTGAAACGGATGAGAGTGGACCAGGGTGGGAGGATGTCGTGGGCAGCCCGAATTCGGGAACAAAAGAGCGAATCATGTGCCAGTGAGTCCGAACCAGACCAATAAGGGTCGGTTTAGCTAGCTATGTTAGCATCCTCTTCTTGTACAATTAATAATTACTTTTGTATATTATGAGTTGAATGATAAGCAACACAATTCAGATATAGATTATGCATTTTCTCACATCGTTATGTCTATTTTTTTTATTAGACATATTTTTCAAAGCATGTGCATTTAATTAGCCGGATTATCATTGTTGATATTTTAAATCCACTTTTGACAGTTGGTTTAAGTATATTAAAATAAATAAATAATTACTTATTTTATAGTAATTTATAATAACATAACATGTCTTTGTCGTTCCTTTGATATAATTATGAATTTGATAAAAATAAATTTATATTTATAGTTTTTAGATCTATGATTAGATTCGGATGTCTGGCAAAACACATACTATGAATAGTGAATTTGATTTGAATTATTATAATAATTGCTTAAATTTTCTTAAAAGAAGAACAAAAACATACATAAATTAGAAGTGGGGAAGTCAACAATCAAAAGGACATACATGACTGTTATATGGTTCAACCCAGTCTCGACGAGAACCACCTTAGTCAACGAAACAACCACCTTAGTCAACGAAACAATATTACCCGAAATTTTCAAACAGGGGCGAAACTAGGAAATTCAAACGGTGGAGGTGATTTTTTTTGTTTTATTTCTTTTACAGTTTTGTGAAGGCAAAAATTTAATATCTTAATTTTTTTATTGTTGAGTAATTTGAAATTTTTTGTAGGGACGACTGCCTACGCTATCCCATCCTGTCTCCGCTCATGTTTCAAGGTCAACAAACGAAAGTCTATCAATATGAATGATGGTTTGTACACCTAACACTTTTCAATCGTACACAACTAAAGATACTTTTAACACTTTAAAACACATTTATACATTATATATATGTACTAAAATATTTAAAATTGTAGTGACTAAATCATCGCCCCAAGAATATCTTATAAACCAAAATGCCCCCAAGAACATTCAGCTAGTGCACCTTAATGGCTCTCATGTTGCTATGAATGCTTATATTTTAAAAATTCGACTTAATTAATAAGACACCTAAAACATTTATTTAAGTCAAAACGTCATTCGGACAGTTAATTTCTGACGAGAAAAATAGAAAAACCTATCATGATTCTATTTTCTTTCTTATTTTTCTAACAACAGAAATGGAAGTATCCTCATAAAACGTCATTCTTGTCAAGAGTGCACAAAGAGCGTAATGTTGCGCTATATGCCAAAACCCATCTTGTATTACACGATTTGGGATCGAGTTTGGATTAGGCAAAATGTAGGTGTTACTCGTCGTTGAATTAAGGGTGAAACTTATGGAATTATACAAAGTAGGTGTACGTGATGAGTGTGAAGCAATAAATACCAAAGAAAGAAATTACGCGTTTAGTTACGAAAAAGTATCTCAATTTTTCATTTTCTATTTTTATAGAGTTTTTTATCTCTTGAAAATCATAAGGGGTTTAGAGAACGCGTTCAAATGTAAGGGATATAGTTTTCATTTTTTCAAATTAGGAGAGCTAGAAAACCTTAAATCATATATTTCATTTTCTCCGAAAAACTCCTCCGAAAAACTCCAACTTGAACGCGTTTTCTAAATTTTCAGTTTTCTTGTAAAATTTTCCAAAAAAATTGAGAAATTTTCCGTAACTAAACGCGTCCTAAGGTTTTTAAAAAAGAGGAAAGAAAAATGGAAGTAGACAAGGTAAAAGTCTATAAAGTAGAAAAGAGTGTGAAAATGACGAGTAAAGAATAGAAATTAGAAAGTTAGAAAGTTAGTTGAACTGGTTCTAGACAGATTACTTGAAATAGAAGCGAATTATTGTTTGCTTTATTGTAATAAAAAATCTAGTAATATAAACCAACTCTATAATTATTCATAATTTAAATAATATGTTACCTAAAAATTAGAAAAAATGACGTGCTTGATAAAATATATTAGAAATATGAAGTTAAGAGTAAATTTTTGTTAGTTATTTTAATTTTATATTATTAGTTAATCGAATAGTGTTGGCTATACCAAACTTTTATGAAGGATCAATATTAAAATTGATTTTTCTTATTTCGACTTTATAGTCTATTATTGCACTAAAATAGTGTAATATCTAATGCTAATGTTATAATGAAATTTTTTTTATTTTGTACTATATTAATACTAAAATGTATATATTTAGTGCTAAAATTGGAGAGACTCTTATAGAATATATTATTATTATAGTGTTGTTTCGTTATTTAACATCACTCACATCTAATGAGAAAAAGTGATGTAAAAATTGATATATGCTTAATTTGCAGGTTAAAAATGAAGATTATAATACACAATAAAAGTAATGATGAATATTAAGAATGAAAAATTAAGAAAAATGAATGATAGGCCTATTTAGGTATACCTAAAGTAGGTCTAAAAATATAAGAATGACATGTGTCATGTTCGGTTAAACCTATAAGATTAGGAGAAAAAAACGTATTAACTAATGAAATAGTTAGGTCTACTTTTCAGTCTATCTAAATACGCCTTATATCATTACTCAAAAATACATTAAGTTATCTGGGTAGTTGCATATGCAATATGAATAAAAAGAATATTTATACCATCATTTTTAATAAATATATTACATTACATTACACTTATGTATTAAAAGATTGTATAATAAATAAATTTATACTTTTTAATGTCTTTATTAAAAATCATAGTATAAAATATCATGTTCGAATAAACGTATAATATATATATATATATATATATATATATATATATATATATGTATACAAACGGATAAATATGTCTTGTAGTATTTATTTTGTAACATATTATAGTATTTTTATTTTTGTTTACAATAAACTAGAACCTAACTACTCAAAAAGTAGACTAGGAGCTAGGATAGCAATAGTTGTCATGAAATCTACTTGTATCTAAAAAAACCAAACCAACAAACACAAGAAACCTAACACTTTACCTTTTTTTCCTTCTACTTCAACACACGTGTAGTTCTAACTTTGTCGAAGTTAGCCGACAAATTAAAGTCGATACAATTTATAAAAGTTTCATTTTTTAGAACATTCTAAAATGTATTATTCTACGTATACCTACTTTCTTCTGTCTGTAAAGTTTACTAATTCTCTCTTAAGATCTTTGATCACTAGTAATGTCGTCTTTATTTATATATATATATATATATATATATATATATATATATATATATATATATATATATATATTGGAAGGTTCAAATGAAAATTACATAAAATTGAGAACTTGTGAGAACTAATAAATAACGTATTTGTTCTCATGTGATTCGCTCCATTCATATGTTAACAATGATGTATGATAGATTTAGAAAAAAAAAATGCTAAAAACTCTAAAAATCACGCCGTAAAACACATTTGAACCGATTTGTTCACATGATCATTCACATGTGAACACATATTTGTATTTTTGTATTTTTCGATATAATTTAAAGATTTTTTTGACTTTTTTATTTATCGATAAAACGCACATATGAATGAAGTTAATCACATGTGAACAAATACGTAAACTAGTAGTTCTCACAAGTTTTCAACTTTTTATTTGTTTTATATATATATATATATATATATATATATATATATATATATATATATATATATATATATATATATATAATGTATACTAGTATTAGAATATTGATTCTCACACAGGAGGTAGATTGATCGAGTTATATACATATATATATATATATATATATATATATATATATATATATATATATATATCTTATGAAAATTTAAAATGTTAAGGTCCTTTTCCTAGTTCTCCATAGTTGAATGATGTATTGTCCATGCCGTTTGAACGTAGAAGTTACCATTATTTGTTTAATGATATCAAATTATCATGTTTAGTAGTAAACCGTACAAAAAATAGAGTGAATCGAGTGTCCTCCTAAATATTTAGTTTCACACCCCTAAATATTGGCTAATGAGTGTACAGTTAATTAATTTAAGTATGTTTAATTTTTTTAACGTCAATTTTAAAAGTTATTGTTAAGAAATTTTATTTATTATTTATGTAAAATACGTACGTGAGCGTAAGACCGGGTATTCGTTAATCGTATCACATGTTGTAACACCCCAAAATCTGAAATAATATTATAATATATGTAAATGTTTTAATTTATAAGTTGTTGTATAAATTATGTATATTATACGTAGTTGTGAAGTATTTTAATTACCTAAATAATAAGTGGGGAGTAACCAATTAAGTGATGTATTCTAAAATGACCGGACTAGAGGAACTAGAGGTGTAAATACCCAATTAAAACCTAAATAAATAATCATATACACACATGTACGTACATATTAGAAAATAGAAGGCAGAAACTTCGGGAGAGAGCGAGAGAGATCGCGAGAGAGAAAGAGAGGAGAAGGAGACTAGTCAGAAACATCAAATTGAACCTCATTAACTTGAATTCAAGCTTCCTAAACCATCTTAATCAAGGTGCAAAAGGAAGTGGTGCTTATGTATATCTCATGCTTTCGGGTAATCGACATAAAAGTGAGTATATGGGGATTAATTGGATAATGATTGTGTAATTCCGGATTGCTTCCGAGCAAGAGATTTACATAATCAAATGGTGTATTGCTTGTATCTTATCTTGTTTCTAATCGTTGATATTTGTTGATGAATTATGTGAAATGAGCAAATATGTAGAGATTAACTAACTTTGTTAACAAAGTATTGTTGTTGAATATGTGCATAGCACATTACGTTGTTTTAGCATGCATATCGACGTGGTATGGTGCTAAGTGATTATTGGCCGCAGAACCGCATAGAGATTTGCTAACCTTGTTAGCATAGTGTTGTTGTTGAATATGTGCATAGCACATTATGTTGTTTTAGCATGCATATCGTCGTGGTATGGTGCTAAGTGATTATTGGCCGCGGATCCGCATAGTGAAAGAATAATCTCTACCATTGCCCAGTGGTTAAGTGCTTAATTGCTTCTTGCATAGTTGTTGTGATTAAGTGGTTATTGTTGATTTGAGTTATTATTGTGGTTCAACTGTTGCTTACTACTTGTTGTGAATTACTCGTTTGATTGCACGTATGCTCACTAAGCGTAATGCTTATCCCTTCAGTTGTTTAATGTTGTAGGTATCAATGGGTCGAATGCTAAAAGTGATTATAGAGGTGGCTTATGAAGTATGGAGAATGAACGTGGATTTCACTTGCAAAGAGGTTTGACAAGTGTACTTTTAAATTGCCGAGTTGCTATTAGCTTGTTATAATTCACCCAAGTTACATTTTGGTTAAAGTGTCAAAATGGGTCGTTTTTGGTTAAAGAGTCGAAATGGGCCATTTTGGTGAAGTAGTCAAAATGATAGTTTGGACAAAATTAATGTGTGTTGATATATTAAAATATGCAAGTGGACTTGCTGGAAGGTAATTGGAATGATTGAGTCACAAAGGTTGCAGGTTTGGTTCTCAAAAGTGTCCAAATAGTCACTTTTCGGATTTAAGTCCAAAACCGTCATTAGTGTGAATTTTAGAAAAGTGTCAAATGAGAAACCTTCGTTATGTCACATGAAATGTGTCTGCAAAATTTGGTGAATTGATTATTAACGATTTAAAAGTTATGCGCGTTTGAATTTTGGTCAAAAACCTGAGTTTTTGTACAGGAAGAACTACCCGGCAGCTTACCCGCCGGGTAAGTCCTGCTCAAATGGGTAACCTCCTTTGTAAACTGGAACAGAAAGTTTAACCTTGGGTTCTACCAGGTGAGTAAGCATCCTACCCGGCGGGTACCCTGCCATTTTTCTGAAAAATGATATCCTAAGTCCAATTTAAATCGTTGAAGCGATGTATTGATTTATTATATTTATAAATGAGTCATGAGACATCAATAAGAGAATTCTAAAAAAAAAAAAAAAAAGAATTTTTGGACATTTCACATGTACAATTCCTACAACGGGTATTCGTTAATCGTATCACATGTACAATTCCTATGAGTTATATATATTTCACTTGTCTCAATCAAATTTCAACGGGTAATGAATCCACGTTAGGTATATCACGATTTCTATAATTTGTGTCACATTCATACACTGATAATAATGTATTAAAATTATATAACATCGTATAAATGTTAAAAAAAAATGGTTAGTATACGGTAGCATATTTCATGTAAGCAAATATTTTACCTTTCAAATGACGTTTTTGATTTAGTATATTTTGACCAAAGAAAAACAGATTAATTATGGGGCTTGCCAAAAAAATCGAGGGCCATATATAGTGGTTTGTAAGAAGTTTTTAGATTATGATACAACACTATTTACTTAATTAGATACAGAATTTAGTTTAATTAGTTGTATTTTTGATTTTACGAACAAGAAAAAATATGCATAGAAAATCAGCTAAATATTATTTAATTAAGTTTAAAGGAGGAGCAATGGTATAGTTACAAACAAACAAATGTATACTTAGATATAGGATCATTAGAGTAGAAGAATTTTTTAAATTACGAGAGAATCAATGAGATTGTGTCATTTGTACAAAAACACATTACTCCAATATTTTTGAAAATTAACTATCTCACAAACGTCAAATCGAAAAATTATGAAAATTGCACCATAAAATTCAGTGTGTTCTCCTCTTCGATTAGACATTTCACAAGGTATACTTTCGACAATTTTTTTTTCTTCATTTTTTGATTGGTTTTACAAATTACTAACACATGTGTTAACATGTTGCGTTTAGGATTTAGGGTTTAGAGTTTAGGGTTTTTTTTTGCAAAACCCTAAACTCTAACCGTAACTCTAAATCAAATGTACAACCAAACACTAATACATGTGTTTATAATTTGTAAACCCACCAAAAATGAAAAAAAAAACTTGGGCGAAAGTATACCTTGTGATATGTTTAACCAAAAAGGAGAAAATGCTGAATTTTATGGTACAATTTTCATAATTTTTCGATTTGTCATTTGTAAGATAATTAATTTTTAAGATTTTGAGGGTAAATGAATTTTGTACACGTGGAGCATTCTCATTGTTACTTTCATTTTTTTCAAAATATGTTGTACTCTAATGATCTTTTCTCTTCTCTGTATACTCAACGAGTTTACAAAATTATTTGTCAAGAACACATTAGTTCGGTTGTTCTCACTCGTCTTTGTCTCTTTTAATTTTGATGAGTGTCAAATCATTTTGTACCTAAAAATTTATAAAATTTTGTAACCAAAACATACAATTTCTCTAAACAAATAATAATGAATGACAAAACTTGTATGTAGAGATTTGTATATAAATGAAGGGTTTATTGTTTCAAAGTATATTATACTATATCTCTTTTACCAACACACTTTCATATATTTAGTCTATTGCATTTATTGAACATGTCAATACCGTTTATTGTATGTATACTTTCCAATTATTTAATTTGGCCTCATTTACTACAATAAACAGAATTGACATTATCAATACATACAATAAAAGTTCTGAAAGAACGTTCAATCAATAGTAACAACAAAAAAATATAATATAATTTGAAACAATAAACCCTACAAGAATATCAAAATTCAAAAATGAGCATTTTTGTTTTATTGACTTTTTTGTTTTTTAGAATCCAACCAATAATTTCTTCTTTATCAGAATTCTTTTTCAAAAAATTAACCGTTAATTACAAAAATTAACCGATGAGATCATTTTCCATTTATTCATATAACTGAGTAAGCTGACCCTCATGACCTTATTCCAAATAAATAATTTAGTTTTTTTTATCTTTACAAATCTTATTTTATAATAATTAAATTAAATTAAATAGACTATAGAAATACCTTTTTGATGTCATCATCTTAATTAAATCTTTTATTGACCAATTACATCTTTTTATTTCATTCATTTATTCTATATATTATTATTATTATTAATTAATTAATTAGGAATCCTAATATCCTAATACCTTTATAATCCACAACAATTACTTAATAAATTTGAAATTCTATACTCCGTTAATTAAGTTATAGTTATAAAAAAATAATAACAATTTAAGTGTGTCTTCATAATTCACATGTAGTTTTTTATTCTTTCACAAAAAAATTAATAAGTTGACAATAATGCCCTTAATGTTCATCCTCCAAAGTCAAAAACCCATTTTCAACCAAAAACAAATCAAAATATTCAAAACCTTTCATATGATGTGATTGTAATTTTTGATCTTGAACCAAACATATTATAGAATGGAATTTAAATTCCAATTTACTCGGTTTCTTTGAATTATATGAATCAAGCATGCCCTTATAATAAGAAAAGATTAATGCAATTATTCAATAGCCAAAATAGCATAATTACAATTAAGATTTATATATGATACATGATGCGTGATATACTTATCACTTTGTGTTAAAAAAGTATAATTATTACTGTCATGCTTTTAAAAGTTTAAATAACTCATGTGTATATATGAGTTCAAAAAGCTCAGTAACACTCGAATATTCAATGATTTAGAACTTTTCGGATTGAACTAGGGCAGGGGTCGTCGCATCCCCACATCCAAGGGCCAAAAGTCCATCCAAATTCCCATCCACGTAGCCTCTTACAATTATTTAATTATGTTTTTTTATCATGTATTCATGTGACATCATAATATATAAATTTAAACATTTAATTGCTAAATAACTCGTAAATGATAAGTCAACCGGAGGTTTAGCCAATTTGAAAGGTACATCTTTCATCGTCATCGATGACAATTCTGTTTCCCAAAGCCATCTTCATGACGTCATTCTCGAATTAGAAAAAAGCAATGAAATTTTCCCACTTAAATTCTATTTGCCTACTTAATTATCTTACTAATTATGATGATGGCACAAGTTAAAAATAAAAGGATTAGAGAAATAAAGAAGAAAATAGTTGGACACGTATTAGTATTATTATGTTTTCATTAAGAGGGTGAATTAGTTTAAATACTAGAAGAGGATGTTTTATTATGGTTATTATTACAAGTAATACCATATATTTATACCTAATAACAACTTGCATTAAAAATAATCACTATCTAAATTTTAAAAAATGTGAGAGATGCGGGGAAAGGAAAAGGCTTTCGGAGATTTAGAAAGGGGCATTCGGGAAGTGACTAAGCGCTACTAGCGAAGTTTTTAATTGGTGGAAGGATAGTGGTATTTACATTTGATATGTATATCAAAACTGTATATTGTTTATATATACAAAATTACATCTTAATGTATAATTCGTATGTATGTATAGAAAATGATGGTAAAAATACCTTACTGGTTCAAATATCAAATGAAATATATATTTAGTTTGTACATAGCTATCAATTTCATTACTCGCACGTGTCGGAGATAATAATAAGGATAATTATGTTAATCTGTAATGTACCATTGATACTTAAGTTTAAAAGCTGATTAGTAAATATAATTACAACACTTGGACATAGTGGAAATTGTTAATTTATATGTAAGTGTGTAACGGTTACAAGTAGTACACTAGTACATATCTTAGTAATTAAAACAACTTGTATTTACTTAACTAATGATTATCTAAATGTCAAATTGTTAGTTAAATCCTTTTTCCCCGTGTGTGTGTTTAAGAAGTTTCTTTATGGTTGGCGGGGTAGGGAGTAGGGACCCATAATAATTTTTTTCTTTTTCCTATATATATAAACACGATTCTGCCCCAAAATCAACAAACACAATCCAAAATGATAAATTCAAACTCCATTTCTTCTAGTTTTCAAACCCAATTCCATCTCCCTTCAAATTCCTACACAAATTCAATCATTTCATCATCTCCATCTTACCATACTTCATTCAACTTTCACAACAATCGTCTCAAAAGCCCGTTACTTTCCATCAAAACGGTCCCCAAGGCCGCGTCCACAGCCACCACTAGTAGTTTATACACTACGTCGCATGAAGAGACCTTGTACGACTTACTAGGTATATCTGAGACTGGGACACTATCCGAGATCAAAAAGGCATACAAACAAATGGCGTTGAAGTACCACCCTGATGTGTCACCACCTGAGCGGGCCGATGAGTATACCACGAGGTTTATTATGGTCCAAGAAGCGTATGAGACTTTATCTGACCCTGAAGCTCGAGCTAGGTATGATAGTAGTATGGCAAAGGGTTTACACTTGGCGTTTTCCGGTAAGAAAGGGTCACGGTATGAGGCCCGATCAGAGGAGAAGGCCCGGTGGAAATCATCGTGGGAGATCCAAGTGGCAGAGTTGAAACGGAGAAGCATGGGAGTGGATCGGGGTGTGGGAAGGTCTTGGGCAGCCCGAATCCGTGAACAAAGGAACGAGGCATGGGCCCACGGGTCAGGCCTAGACCAATAAGGGCCGGTTTAACTCCGTGGACATCTTTTTCTTCTAGAATTAATAATTAATAATAGTCTGTATAGTATAGAAAGAAGATTGTAATATAATATTAGTTGTCACCGTTGATGTGTACGTTTCTTTTGTAGTTGTGTAAATACCATTTTCGCTTTATAGGAAAGCCAAAATTGACTTTAATCAAAGAAAGAGAAGGTTTTGTACCATGAACTTTGTGTATTGGAAAGAGATCGAATTAACTAATTATATATATCTAATTTATTTATTTGTTTTGTAGTTTTAAATCGATTTATATTATATTTACAACACGTCTTTGAAGCTAATTTTGCTATAATTATAGATTTTTTATTTTCGAAAGTTAGCTAAGAAAGTTCGAATATTAGTTTCGTTTTTCGTTTCCAGACAAATAAGTGTGAACCAAAACTACATATGACATTATGAACATAATAATGACATCTAGAAACAAAAATATAAAAATCTAAAACGTAAATTAGAAATCAAAAAACCTAGGAGTCCAGAAATTTGACCAGCAAATAAGTATGGAAGGATCCACGTCATGTGAAATCGACCAGCCAATTATAGAAAGGGAGTAAAATTGTAAGAAAAAACTTTGGACAAAATAGACATACATGTATATAAATGCATAGATCATTATACTTATAGTAATACCAAAGTATACAAACTTTGTGATAAAAAGGAAAATAATCTTAAAATATATGCTAAAAAATAGTATATAAATATACATATTTTTAATATCGGAGATGCTATTTGTAAGCTATTCAATTCGAACCCGACTCATTAAAACTCGATTCTATTTGAGCTTAAACGAACTCGAGCAAAGCTTTAACATTTTTTGAAGCCCGTTTAATAAACGAGCTCCAACTAGCGCTTCTTATATCGAACTCGGACAGATTTGCGAGCCTAAATGAACTCGACTCTGTTTATTTACACCTCTAATTTTATATGTTTGAGTTACACGTAGCCATATTAAAAGGTGATACACATATATATTCCTCTCTTATTCTACAATAGTTTTGTGCATGACTTAATTATAAAAATAAAATACAATTAAATCTTTTTAGATAATAGGTGTGATTGTATATAATATACAATTTTATATTGTAAATTTGACTTCAACATCTTGGATTTTTAGTCCTTGTCCATGTCAAATGTTTTACAAAAATAACAAAAGCCAATATTTTCAAATAAAAAGGTTATGGGCCAATATTAACATATCATATAATTCAGATTCAGATACAGGCCTGAGGCCCATAACTCAATTTAATAACCTGCAATTTCTGCCAACATTCATTTCACATTTTCTTCAACAAGAATGGCGACTAATTTCTGGACATCAACGCACTAGTTAGGGTTTCATCTGTTAACAGTTTTTGTTGTTTGACAATTAATCATCGAATTTCCTGATTTATAATTATGCTTTATATTTTTATTTTAAACTTTGTGTAGCAAAGAATTATTAGACCAAGAAGAAGTGGATGTTGTGCATAATCTTGATAAGGAAAGAGGGATTACACTTGATGATTTTAAGCTCATCAAATTACATATGACCAATTGTATGCTTCCATTTATTTATCTGTATCTATACCTTTATTTGTTTCTTTATACGTTTTGAATTTTTGATTGAATTATGATGTTTGTTTTGAGCTATATTGTCTTCATCATATTAATTGCTTAATACATTGTTTTTTGTATGGATTTTTTATTGAAAAGAAATGGGATCCACTTGGGGTTGTGTAGATTACATAAATTTACATCCTTTTATGTGGATTTTGTGATTAAAATTGATTCTTGCTGTCTTTCTTTGACGATTGCATAGGCCTTTGATATATGTGAATTGTATATTGTTCGTTGCAATGGGGTTTTATTTGATATACTCGTTAATGATGTGATCCTAAAGTTCCAAGCTTTTCGCATTACGTCATTCCATAATTGAATTTTAAAGCTTTTCCAATATAGGAATTTTCCAACAACCGTAACCTTGATCAATATGATAACAAACTTGCAGATTACTTCTGTTTAAGTGTAGATGGCTAGTAGATTTTATGGTAATCTTGTATTTCTTTTCTTTTTGTTTTTTCTTCCAGACATTGCGAGATTGGCTCAAAATGTGAAAGTGAGACAAAGGTTAGCCTCAAGTATTCGTTTTTCTAAAACAGTTCGCGGTGTTAACTTTGTCATTAGTCATTAAATCATTAATACAATCATAAAAATTCCTGTCATTTATAATTGTTGTTGCTTCGCCCGGTTTCTCAAATTTATTTGTATGTTGCAGTAATGGGTTCTCAATTTCTCATCTTGTTACAATTTTAGGGTTGTGGCGACTGCTGTAACATATATGAGACGTGTTTATACAAGGTATTTTTTGTTATCTTGAATGCTTCTTTAGGTGGTGAAATGGTCGGGTAGTCGAATTTGGTAAATGGTCAAAACAAGTAATTTTTTGTGCCTTCAGGAAAAGTATGACCGAATATGACCCACGTTTACTGGCTCCATCGTGCTTATACTTGGCAGCTAAATCGGAAGAAAGCACTGTGCAAGCAAGACTTCTTGTATTCTACATTAAGAAAATCTGTAACTCTTCTTTTCAAACTTTATGTTATTTAACAAATTATGTTCGGGAAGTGCAGTAAATATTTGATCTTTGTTTGCAGATTCGGATGAAAAGTACCGATGTGAAATAAAAGAGATACTTGAAATGGAAATGAAAATTTTGGAAGCACTAAATTATTACCTTGTTGTTTTTCATCCTTATCGTTCGTTGCCTCTGTAAGTATCACATGAGTCATTTCATCTAGGGGTAGCTATATAAATCCATTTGGGTTATGATTATCTCTTGTGGGTCAAATTAATCAAAAAATTTAACTACAAAAACGAAACGGGTCAATTGGTCGTGAGCCCCCCAAAGTGAAATTGAAGTGCTTACAGTCATGCGTGTCCTGTGGAATTTGGGGCTCCCATGCCACAATCTTAAAGTAGGCCCATTTTGACCTGTTAGTTTGTTACTAGTTCCGTTTTGCCGCATCTAGTCGCAACAGACGGTGCTCATTCGAGTTTTGTCTTGAACAGGTTGGTTCAGGATGCTGGGATGAGCGATGCAACTCAATTGACCTGGTAAGAACTTCGTCATCAAGTAGTTTGACTTTTTCCATACATGGTTTTCTTGACTATCTATAAAGCAACTATTTTTATTCGTTATCGTTCCAAACAATTTCACCCTCTTCATTGTTTCATAGCATGATTTTTTCTTTCAGTGTCATTGAGGTGTAATTATGTAAGTTTTGAATTTTGATATATTTTTTTAATCGTTTAGGGGACTTGTGAATGACACCTATAAGATGGATCTAATTCTTGTACACCCACCACATCTGATTGGATTAGCCTGCATTTATGTAGCTAGTGTGCTCAAGGAGAAAGATAATACGGCTTGGTTTGAAGATCTACGAGTTGACATGAACGTGGTATGGTTTCTGTTATATTTTTCTCTTGTTGATGAAAGGCATCAAATTGTATAACTTACCTAAAACTGAAAAGTTTCAGATGGGTAAAACCCACACTGTATTCCTGCTTTTAACTGAATGAAATGTTAGAATCATTGGGCTGAGTGGCTGACATTAGGCGTATATGCGATACGGCAAATGAGTATTTCCTTTACTGTATCATGCATACTATGGGCATGTTTGACACACTACCTTTTGGTGCTATAACCGTTTGTTGATTTGAAAATTAAGGGTGTTTGGGTGGGCTTATTTTTGTTGCTTATTGCTTATAAGCAAATAAGCTAGAAAAATGGAGCTTATTTCAACCTTATAAAACTCGTCTCACAAATAAGCAAATAAGCTCATCTAAACTCTAAAACATAAGCTTATTGTCTTGAAATAAGCAAATAATCTAATAAGCAATAAAAATAATCCCCCCAAAACACCCCAAGCCCCCAACGTAAAAAAGTTTTCTTTGGATATGAGAGCTTGAGCTTTTATTTTGGAAAAATAAGCTCTAAAAGGAAAAGCTAGTTGGTCTAGCTTTTAGGATGTAGTTGAAGCTTTTTTAAACCAAAATTACATAAATACCCTTGAAAACTATTCACTCCCTTATTTATTTCTCTGTCGTTTTACGCTTTTCTGCTACACCTACAACTACTTTACCAAACGTTAGTCACTCACGACTCTAAATAAAGCCCTTGCTTACAGCTCACAGCTCACAGCTCTAGCTACTTTTGCCAAGCATTCCATATATCTTCTCTAATCACGTCACTCCGTGGGACATGTATGGAACATTTTGTCTTAATTTGTGACGTTTTCATTATTTGTTTGACAGGTGAAGAACATAGCAATGGAAATACTAGATTTTTACGATACACACAAAATGATAACCGATGAAAAAGTGAATGCTGCCATGCACAAACTTTCCTCCAGAAGAACATAGAGACACAGGTCAACTACGCAATTATCACCTGTAACCTACATTATTTGAAGTGGTTACCATGCCTACTTTTTTATTATGGCCGAGTACTTGAAGTAGTGTAGCTTCAAGACTAAAATGTGTTGTTGTCACAAACCCCTAATTTAAAAGCAAAAAACCTCATTTCACCCAAAAGATTAAAAAGGTTTGTTTGATTTGGAATCTGAAACAGAAGCATGCAGCACAAAATGCAGTTCAGTACTATGGAAGCTTTTGAATGACTTCAAAAGCTTTTGGGCTTCCAAAGTTTGTTTAGATACACACAACTGCAACACCATGATTTGTTATTTGATCTTTTGTCGTCTGTTTGATCACTTCACTGCTGATAAAATACAGCTAAGCTCAGGGCGTGCTACTTATGCCATGCGGGCTCAGTTTAACCTATTGTGATTTTTCCAATAATTTTAGCATAGTTTTGATTGAAATTCCGCTTAGAAAACAATTGCAGCTGTCTTGATAAATCTGATTTCAGAGAACCTGGTATTGATTAACATTGATAGGATTACTAACAAGTTTATGTATGATTTATGTTTTCAGAACTCAACTTCAGTTAACGAAATGTTAATATGTATGTTAGTAGAGTAATATTTTAGAACTTAAACCGTGTCTGTGCAGCATTACTATAAAAAGTATGCGATTTTATACAACAAAAATCAATATCGACACTTTTTTTCTTTTCTTTCCTGAAGAAAGACTTTTTCGACAACTTGTCTGTCTTTGTTAACAAATAAAATCAGCATTATCTGCAGTTTAGAAAGCTAACAGAAAGGGTAAAAAGGACATACACCATACAAAATGAATCAAGTATATTTGAAGCATAATTGTACCAAATCAAGACAAGTTTCTACTTCACATTGTCATGACTATCATATTTTTTGTAATATGACAACCAAAGTTGTTCGTGCTAACTTGTTGATGCAATTTATTTGTCATTTCATTATAAGAATTTCGTTTAAACTCTCCTTACAACCAAATTGCTTCTGAGATGTTCCCATTTAAACAGTAAGTATCATATCTTTCTAGTCAAATCTTTACAGAAGACTCGAATATCCGAAGTTATATGTTATTGAAGAACATTTGAAGAACAGTTGGGTTGAATTGCTAGTAGAAGTGGAAGTGGGCAACTTGGATGGCGGAGGAGGGATAATTGGGTCGGCCCGGGTCTTGAATAAAGTATATTCGGGTCAACTGATATTAATAATGTACATTGTTTGCAGGGCTTACAACTATATCGTTGACACAATTTAATAACCATTTTGCTGACCATCGACGTTTAAATAAAGCGGCACATGTTACATTTTTTGTCATTTAACTTTTCTATAAATACGCACGTAGTCTCCACTAAAACTAACAACACCATTATATTTATACAGTTAACAACACATAATATTTTAATATTTTCCCCTTGTTTGCAACTTGCAAGGAGCTAATACTATTCAAATTGCAATTTATACTTCCATGAACCATACAAAGGGTTCAATTAAAAGGCGGATCCAGTGTTGTATAACATGGATCTCTTGACCTATCTTAAAAATTGATAATTTTATAAGGAACTAGGCTAAAAGATGAATATGAAATACCATACTAATTTAACCTACTATAAATGTATAATTAGACCGATTGAAACCTGTTACCTAAAAAATTTTTACAACTACTTTTAAAATATTCCTATAAATCTTATCACAGCTATCTAAATCTAACTACTACTAAAATCTGAAAAATGGAAAGAAATATCTTTACTAGTAATGAGTCAACATTCAAAGCATAAAACCACGTCAGGATCAATTGTAACAAATTTCACCTTCTAGTATTTTTAATAAATTTGTGTACTTGTATTAACGACGCGACCCAACTTAACCCGTTGATTCATCAATTTTGTCATGGTCATTGAGTTTCTATGCCGAATGAACCATGTTATTTTATGTGGCGGATATTTTATGTGTTAGATCTGCTACTGATTTCATTATTTACCTCAAGTCCAAAGAATATATAGATTAAAATATCAGTCAAAACATATGAAAACCTATTGGTGTGAGATCCGGAATCTATGGGATAAAAAAAATTATATTCCAAATTTCCAAAGTCCATTTTCATTTCCATGGTGGGTTGGTGGCATTCATGATTCGTCATCAACATCATGGTCAACATGTCATCATTTTGACCCGACCCGACCCGGATCCCATCAGGCGGTGGGTAAGTCTGATAAATCCAAGAGAACTTTCACCATCCTTTTTGAATTTGACTTTCCACCACCACCAAACCAACCTTCCCAACCCTATGTATAGATACACATGGTATATATCTATATATTTACAAACACAACCAGATCTTGCAGGAGGGTCCCACTTTTAAGTGACAAAAGAAGACACAACCGCCGATGACCCTTATTCCCCAACGACTAAAAAAGATCCAAGGTTGGGATTGGATCTCCTATATTATTATTATTTCTTGATTTTTTATAGTTAATTTAATCATTTTAATTTCAAATTTTTAAATAAACCAATAAAACCACATACCCTTCATCTCTATATAATTCACACAATTACACATACACATATCTTATTTTGTATTACAACCCCATCTCCCATATCTCCAACCAGTGGCCACCTTTCTTTCTTTTCCTCTTTTTACTATTTATTTGACTGATTTGGGATCTGGGGTTGTTGATTTTTGGATCATTTCAATCAAAGATTCAATCTTTGTTATTAAAAATTCAATCTTATATTCAAAGATTCAATCTTTATTGAAAACGAGAAAAGGTTATTGATTAGATTTGGAATTTGGAATATATTCAATTTGGGTTTTTCAATGGGGGCTTTGGATGAAGGTCATTATAATGTGGTGTTAGAAAATGGAGTGAAGTTTGGTAATGGGTTTGAGAAAGAAGCAGAAACAGTGGGTATTGAAGATGCTGTAAAGGTTTTGTTGCAGGGTTTGGGTGAAGATATTAATAGAGAGGGTCTTATAAAAACCCCTCTTCGTGTTGCTAAAGCCCTTATTGAAGGAACTAGAGGTTAGTTAGTACTTTATTTTCAATACTCTGTATTATTTTTATTTGTTGTACTTTACTATATTAGGGTGTTTGAGATTGCATATTTATAGTTTACTAGTACCTTTTTAAAGGCAACAAGCACTTTGTGCATTTTCAAGGTTAGAGAGTGGTGCTTATTCTGAACTCACTTTTTAAGCCATAAAAATATGCCATTTCATATGTTGAATATTGTGTTGGAATACTTCTTGTCTGTGGAGTTACTAATACTGGTGAGTTTGAGCTCTATTTATATGCTGCTTGCACTTCCAAATATATTTTTAACTTTAGAATAACAGTATGTGGATGTATATATACTTGGCAGGTGTTTGGATATTGCAAAATTTGACAGGAAAAAATAGAATGTCAATAAGATGGTTAAATAATCAGTTGATTACATGTATGTGTAGTTAGGTAATTTTGAATTTTCCATTTTTATCTCAATAGTCGATGGTTACTAATTATATGATTATATCTACATTGGATAATAAAAAGACTAGTCATTGCTTTCGTCGAACAATAAAAAACTAAAGCTGTAAAATTTACTTTAAATGCATGTCCATACACCCCTTATTTTGAGTATGTCGAGTAAGTTTGTTAGTTTGCCTGTTGTTCCTTCCTTTATGTATGCTCCCTATGAAGGTTTGTAGGCTTGTTCGTTGTAGTTATTCGAGCACAAAATTGACATGGAAGCATGAAATAGGAGCACAATATCGGTTTAATTTTAGTTAGGGATCATGTAAGAGTAGAATGCCATGGGCCTTTGAAATCTAAAGGCGTTTGTTATCATAATATCACGGCGTTGCTTTATATCATGGGACATAAATACAACATACTTAGATAATGGATAACAAGATTTTGTCGCTACCTTATATGATGAACGATTCCTTAACAGGTATAAGAACGTTGGTCAATAAGATCAGTTTCAACCTATGTAAAAGAAACTTCGCTGTTATTTTGGAAACAGCACATGGGAACAAATGAATGAAATAAGTTGATCATATTGGTAAATAGTTGGTAATCCATGTAAGATATATATCGTGCTTCCTACTTCTTCTAGATTAGCTATAAGATAAAAGTCAATGGTGAAAAAGAAATTTGGCAATGTAGTTACATTGATATGCCTGGAAATGTGTATTGTTTATTGAATTATCTCGAAGGTCTATTAAGACGAAAAGTAACCTTTTCGTCTTTAGTTTCCTGGATCATGTACAAAAAGATACTTCCAATTCTTACCTAAAATGGTATCCCCTATTTAGTTTTCGGGCTTTGCGTTGGTGTAATTAACAAGCTAGGTTTAGAGAGATTGATTTTCGTTTGAATTATGTTTATTTATGTAATTTTGGAAAAATGGGGCCAAGCAAGTTGGGTAAAGGGTCAATGCATGTAAGTTTTAGAGCCTGAGTCGGGTTGACCTGACAATATTTTTAGCCATCTCTAGAACTTTACCCGTTGGACCAGTTGGAAGTTACATATTCTACTAACCTCAATTGACCTATTTCCAATTTTTTTTTACATATATGAGTTGAAAGTCAGTTGCTGTAGTACTAAATATACTAGCTGTTGTCTTCTTTTTTTCTCCATGTATAGAAATATAATATTGCGTTGATCCACATTCCAAATATTTATTGGTGAATCTAGCAAGCCTCTTTGTGCTGTTTTTGTTTGTGATCTAGAAGTAACAATTTCGGCCCATTTTACTTAAATGGCTCAAATGGTCCGGATGAGCAAAGGTTTCATTTTCAGCCCTTCTAATCCAACTGGATCATTTTGGTGTTTTTTTCAGGCTACAAACAAAATGTGAAAGACATAGTTCAAGGTGCGTTATTCCCGGAAGTAGGAGTTGAAAGTGGAAACGGACATGCTGGAGGTGCCGGTGGGCTTGTTCTTGTTAGAGATCTTGATCTCTTCTCATATTGCGAGTCTTGTTTGCTCCCTTTCCAGGTCAAATGTCATGTCGGTTATATCCCATCTGGTCAACGGGTTGTAGGCCTAAGCAAACTCTCGCGGGTAGCCGATATCTTTGCTAAACGGCTTCAAGATCCACAGCGGTTGGCAGATGATATTTGTTCTGCTCTACAACACGGAATCAACCCAACCGGTGTTGCTGTTGTTCTCCAGTGCTCACACATTCACTTCCCCATTTTCGAGTCCGTGTTTCTTGAGTCAAATCACGAGAGATGGGTCAAAGTTTTAGTCAGATCAGGATCAGGAACGTTCGGAAAAGACGATTCTGCCACTTGGGTTGACTTTTTCGGGCTTTTAAGATGCAGAGAGATAACTTCAGATACTATCCGTTCTAGACATTCGTTCAATGATTCTTGGTGCCCGTCACGGGCCTCCTCGAAAGTGGGATCTGTGAGTTCCACCATGGATAGTGCCGTGACATCGATTATACGGTCAATGGGTCAAGACCCATCTAGAAAAGAACTTGTGGGAACCCCGAACCGGTTTGTTAAATGGCTCATGAATTTTAAAGATACAAACTTGGAGATGAAACTTAACGGGTTCACAACCATGTATTTGAAAACTGTTGGACATGTGAATTTTAAAGAACACATTAGATCGGAGGTAAATCTATCTTTATGGTCTCTTTGTGAACACCATTTACTACCATTTTACGGGTTAGTTCATATTGGCTACATATCTAGTGAAGAAGTGAACCCTATTGGGAAATCCGTACTACAATCCATTGTACACTTTCATGGTTTTAAACTTCAAGTACAAGAACGACTCACGAGGCAGATTGCAGAGACGGTTTCACCATTGTTAGGTGGAGACATAATAGTTGTTGTAGAAGCAAATCACACGTGTATGATCTCTAGAGGGATTGAAAAGTTTGGTAGTAATACCGCGACCGTTGCTGTTTTGGGTCGGTTTTCAAGCGACCCTGCTGCAAGATCACAGTTTTTGCAGATGATTCCAAGCTATTCTTTGTAGCAAGCAACTGGGGAAGATGATCGCCAAATTCTTGCATCTTTCTTGATGTTTTCCGTCTTATTGTATGCTCTTTAATGGAATCCATAGACGATTAAGAAAGAAAGCAGTGCGTGTTAAAGATTCATGGTCTGGGGGTTGTTTTGGAGGTGATCTTTTTATATTTGTATCTTCCTTTTCTGGGAAGTTTTCTGAATTTCTAGGATGTGTTTGTGGTACTATAATATGTCACATTTTTGCATTCATGGATGTTGTAACCTGAAAGCTATAAAAGATGTCACAAGCTATATAGTTGGTACTTATTTGGATACGTTTTAGTTTCTTTATTTTGTTTCTACCCATTCCAATAGACCAGGAACTTCAACTTTAGTAATGTAGCTAGGAGGTGTTCTAATGGGCTCCGTACTAGAGTTTTTCATGGAATTGATAAATTTACTGTTAAATTGTTAAGAATCATAAAACAGCTATATTTATTATAGCTTAATCTCAAATAGATTATTAACTTTTACACATATAAGTAAACACTTTTAAGAACCCATAAGATAATAAATGTATACAGAGATCGGGTATAGGAGCATTGCAGAGATTGAAGCCCACAAAGGGTAGGTGTCACGGTTAAACGCGAATAAGCCAACAATTGTGCAGGGTATCATGATGGATAGAACCTCATCGGAATAGCTCCAAGCTAATCGTTTGATGTATACAGTAGTGAGCAATGTTGACAAGCCTAGAAGATTATTCATCACCAATCGATTGTACATCTGCATATAAAAAGGAACTCATGTTAGTTTGCACAATATATATCATATTTAGTGATTAAATTGTATTAAATGGAACTGAATAACCATCTTAACTTCATTTATCCAAATTCTTAATCCCTTAGTTTTAAGTATGGAAAATTACATTTATACCCTTCGAAACACTTCACCCTCCGAAAAGAATCTTAAAAAATGAAAGTGGAGCCATAACAAACCTCTGAAAATGTCAAAGATGCATTCTTCGAAACATGTGATCCAGCATTGAGGAGTGTCATGATTACCATTCTCGTGTTCATGGCAAGTGGAGCCATAACAAATGAAGTGAAGCGAAAAGGTATTTGAGCCGCGTTGGAGAACTGTATGACACTTTGCATGAATGCTCCTGAAATCATGTACATCGTACCAACACCGAATATAACATACAAGATATGTGATTTAGGTATCTCCATCGGCATGGGTGCATCAATATCTCTCCAATTATGCTATCAAGTAATAACAGAACAATCAATCAGTATTCACTAGACAAAAAGTTAAACATTAAAGAAAACTTTAAGGACAAAAACCATTCACTAATTCATTCAATTTCTAATATGTTACCTTGTCAAAGTTAAAGAATATTAGGGTCGGATCTTTGATGCTCGGATCATGATTCATGGCTTTTATGATCCATTTCTCGAATCCTAGTACAAATTCTTCTTTCCCTATGGTAAGATTCCTATCATGGTCGAATTCCTTTACTATTCCACTTAACACTTCATTTAGATCTAGTTCTACTCCAAAGTCGAGATTCTTAAGGAAATCACTCAACTCATCTTGTTGTATTTCATTGTTTTGATCTTTGTCGACTTTAGAAAATATCCTACACAGAACATGTAATCGAATCATCACATTTTGAGTAAAGTATTAAACTAAAAAGGAAAATCTTGAAAGAAAAATTACGCTTCTATCTTTTCTCTGTTAGGTCTTCCATCTTTCACTAGTTCCTGTTGTGTAAGGATTAATTGATTCATGATTCTTGGCATGATTTTATCAATACGTGTGATCTCCGAACACTTCTTTCTAATTGCTATTTTTTGAACCTGTAGATTATCAAATAAGTTTACAACAACTTCACAGTTTATGATTTAAATATGGGTTAATAGTCTAAAAAAACAATGAACTTTTAGCTATGTTCCTTTTTAGACAACGTACTTTTTACTTACCTTTTTCCAGATATTTTCAGACATGGGATCAGAACTAGTTGCAGCATTCTTCCATTTTTCCAGCCATTTTTTGCATCCCTTTTTAAACTCTTCCAGATTGATCTTTTCACTTTTGTCGTCGTCATCAAAGTGTGTCAAAATCTCTGCTTTTACATACTCCTTGGAGACATTATTATCTTTTAATCCGAACACCTCATCAATCAAACGTTCCAATTCAGTATGTGATATGCAATCGTCTTCATCTTTGTCATATTTTTCAAAAATTCTGCAAAATTAACCTCTAATCATTAAGTCATTCAATTCGTTTGCTGTCGACATAACTGTTAGAGAACTATAACTTTTTCTTGCTACTTCTCAAATTTAAAAAATCAAGAAAAAATAAAAAATCGAAAACCTTTTAAAGGCCTCATGGTTGGGGTTTCCTTGCTCATCAATAAGATTATCTGCTGCAAGCCTCTCAACATGATAGAGAAAGCGAGTTTGCAAATTCTTTTGCCTCAAATATGCCATACTCCTGGCCGCAATCAATGGATTCCCTATCTTCATGCAAAAAAAAGTACACGCCCAGATAATTTAAAATACATTAAGACATGAGCTTAACGGTCCGTAAGACATTGAGCTAATACGAGGATAATTGAAACATGGTAGACTAACCGTTACCTGATAAACAAAGTATGCAAGTACAAACATGCCTGATAGCATGAGTACAAACAAAATCGTTTTGGGGCTCTTTGTCAGACCTACTAGTTCCACAATGGTAATAGTGGCAAAGGGAATCAACGATAGAAGCATAATAAAGGCTACATCTCCTGTCCCCTCGTCAATATTAACTCCAGTATCTGTAAGAAGTTTGTCAAAATCTTAGATTGTTAAGAACTATATGTTGATCAAATGCTTATACTCTGTACACCATTTCATTTTTCATTTACAATCGTTAAAGATTTTTAACGGAAAGTATATGTTGGTCATAAATATCAAAGAGTATAGTTTGGGCTTAAAATATCTGTTCTGACTGAGTGATATATGGCCAATCCGATTGTATACAAGAGCGATGGCATATACAAGTAACAAAGACCAAACAAAACAAAAAAATGATGTCTACAAATTAACTCTACAAGTCATAGATTGAGAGGAAGTGATCTAACCATTCAGAATTAAAAGTTTTTGTTTAAGTGATGAGAATTTTTTTGACGAATCTTCTTGATATGCATCTTCTGGCGTTGATCCCTTTCCACGAAGTTGATCTCTACTTAATATAATGCGAAATCCCCATATAAATGTGAGAGTGATGACGGTTGATCCTGCATACATGCCGAACCCAAAAGCCACTTTATTTTGGGCAGCATCAGCTGTAGAAAGAACTCCGGATACTGCCAAGAAATTACATCTTGACGTCAATTTGGAAATTGAAAAATTAACCGATCAGAAACTAAAATCAATTGATGCTCTAGGTAGAACTATATGTGATGATAAAATCCCTAGTAATATAAGTACATTATATTACTGAAAGGATATATGAATTTGAGAGGCTTACCAATGACTATGACAATTTTTGGCAAAGCCATAAGCACGCGGAAAAGACTAGCACCAATAGCCTTATCTCCGATCAACATAAACAAAGCCTCACTTCCTTTATGTATCCATTCCTCCCCCAACATCATAAGATACGTGTACATAAACATCAAGAATGCGCCTTCTTGCATTGTGTCAGCACATGGCAAGAACCCGAAGATGCTCTCACACCTCTTCTCCGCATATAACATTGTTGACGAAACTGAAGAATCGTAACCACCATCCACACGAAGACTAGTTGCAGTGTTCTCGTAAGTGATCATATCATCATGAATCCCGTCCGAGATCATTGATGTCGGATTTGTTTTGAGTTCTATCAACCTACCTTTCACCTGCATGCCAATAATCAAAAGCATGGTGAAAGTAAAGCCAATACCTCGAAAACTTGCCATTTTCGTCATGATCGATAGGATGAAAAGACTTTAAAAGTGGCTATATAGCTATATGGATCCAAAGACTATGTTAATATGTAAATTTATGTGGGACCAATTAATTGAACAAGTTGTGCCATTATTTGCAGTGTATCATAAGTCATCGATGAATTAATATTAGTTAATCCCCCACCATTACTTAAATAATAAAATGCGAAGTCAAATTACTTGAGATTAATATTATAAATGGGAAGTCGAATTAACTCTCAAGTTATTTTAGTATTAAACAGTCTGGATGATGCTCAAAGTTATATATTCTATTTCATTTCACATTGGGACATCGTGTTGGAAGACTTTAATTAAAAAGTCTGGATGTATGATGAGCTCACGTACCTATTTTTGTTGTTCACATTAGGGTGCTTAATTAGTCAACCTGAAAAAAAAACAAGATTTATTTTCTTTGGGTAGTTTTTCTCGTTTCTTCTGCATGCTTTAAATAGCAGTTACGGTGTATCTGACACATACAAGTAGGTCAACCCGACCAATACTGAAGATCACCCAGACCCGACATCGTTTGACACGTTGACCCTTGATACAAACAGTAGTTGCAACAATCTCTAGGAATACATATCGAAGTTTATCACACATGAAAAACAGTAGTTGCATAGTCGGTGCGGTGAATGGACTGAATGCTTTGTTCATGCTAAACCCCGATGAGGTTGTAATGTCAATTTATCCGTCATGTCACTTGTCATGGACTCATGGTTGCTGCCTTTCTTAGTACTCCGTATCATTGTAGTCGCATCCCATACAGATTTAACACGCAAGTAACAAAGAAAAAAAGATCAATCAATATACATGAAGTTTCTAACACTTGAGGGCGTTGTTAAAGAAACAGTCATATCAACGACGCACGTTATTGTTGATCTTCTTTAGATATCCTAGTTTAACAATGAAAGGTTAGGATTTGAAGTCATTTGCAATGTTGAAATGCTCTTGGGGGTTGCAAGAGCTTTCTGCTCAAGTGATCAAATGATCTCAACTTGTTAAATGGTTGACAATCATCATTTTTATTTAGAAAGTGATTAGGCTATAATTACTTTGTCTTACGGTATTATCCTGTTGGTTATTTAATAAGTATTGCAGCAGCTGGAGATACACTTGCTGAAAATGCAGAAGAAGGACCTGTTCCTAAGCGCCCCCGCAAGGATCTTGGTCCGGCAAGTGAAGAAAATGTGATTCCTGTGACAGATTCATAAGATGCTGGTAACAACTAAATCGAATTTGTCGGGGGTTGAAACCTATTAAGATATGAACGTATAAATAAATTTGAACTCTTACTCTCTTAGCATATATATATGTTAGTACTTTGACTATGTATGTTGCCAACTGCTATGATTATGGTAACCTTATTTAATCTTGAGCTGTTATTTGGGCTGCCATTCAGGCAAATTAGTCTTTTAAATTGGTAACATCCAAAAAATATATGATCGATCAGTTCAGTTCTCACAGAGGTCTCACACAATAGACCAAAACGAAGTTGGGTAAACACAATAGACATCGGACTAAAGTTAAGTGCATTTCTCTGTACTAATCCCTAATCCCTTTATAAACAGCTTTCCGGAAATAATCATCCTCAATCGTCGTCAGAACATCCATCACAACCTTAAAGTCTAATCCACCAGACAGTCCCCATCATTGCACCGAAGTTGCTAGATGCTTTTAGTAAATTAATGACCATATCATCCAACACTGAGTCATATGAGAGATGCCCACTTTTCAACTCGGGTCTGGTGATCATCTTTTTAGAGAGATGGTGGTCCAAGAGCTTTGTTAGAGGTTCAACACATTGTGGATTTTTCTTCAAAGCACGTGAAACAGCGTCCATCACAAACTCACAATAATATCTGGGATCTCAACAGGTTTTGTGTTATTCTCTGATCTGACTTTTATCTATGCACAGAAATAAACAAGATCCAACATATACTCGCCTTAAACAAACACAAATTAACCAAAACATATACCTAAAGGTCTCTGTAGTTTGCATTGAACGCAATAAGGTCTGAGATGAAATTAACCTGAACGATGTGATGAACAATCTTTTCTGAAACCATTTTCTTCTGAAAAAGCTCACTGATAAATCGAATGGTGCCAAGTGTGCGGAGTCTAATAATATGTTCTTTATTTATACTTTCCAAATACTGGTAATGTGCCCTTAGCTTTTCTATTAATTAATAAGCATTTTTATGTAGATATAAAATAATTTTAATTAATAAGCATTTCTGTGTAGAATAAATTGATCCATATATTTGATCTGAATCGACCCATTAACTTAAATTCACCCGAAAACCTTCTGGATAAGATAAACGGGTTAATTGGTTCGTGTATGGGTTAACAAGTTTTGAGTTTGGTTGAAATACTAAACCCGTTCATCAAATCGGGTTGAGTTTAGGTTGACCAATACTGACCTGTCAGCCCGACAACCCGATCCAACCCGTATTGCCACCTTTAGTCAACAACAAATAACATATGTTTTGTCAATAGTACCAATCGATCATATCCCCGTATATCATATAGCTAAATTTAATTGACTTAATTAGCGAGCATGTTACAATAATTTTGAGATTGATATTAAAAGATTTAAAAAGTACTGTTATTATATTGGATGATTCCCTTCTATTATTATTCTAATAATAACTTGAAATACTACAACGAATTTAAAGAATGAATGTTTATGTGAGGCAGGTACTTGATGTAATTTAATTGCGGGTGATTAACTAATATTATATCATCGACGACCTTGACATCATACACGATGGATCAACTTGTTCTGGTACTAGTATTATAATATATGCCTATAAATTAACCTATTAACTTAGTACTTGGATCCACATAGCCACTCTTAAAGTCTTTTCCTTCTATCATTCATGTCGAAAATGACAAGTTTTCGATGCATACGCTTTACTTTCATCATGCTGCTTATGATTATTGGCATGGTGAAAGGTAGGTTGCTAGAACTCAAAACATATCCAACATCAATGATCTCAGATGGGATTCATGATATTGATCTTCATATGGCCAGCGATTCTAATTCGTCAATTTCCACTACAATGTTATATGGGGAGAAGAGATGTGAAAGCATCTACGGGTTCTTGCCATGTGCTGACACGATGCAAGAAGGCGTGTTCTTGATGATTATGTATACGTATCTTATGATGTTGGGGGAGGAATGGATACATAAAGGAAGTGAAGCTTTGTTTATATTGATGGGTGATAAGGCATTTGGTGCTAGTGTTTTTCGGGTGCTTATGGCTTTGCCAAGAATCGTCATAGTCATCGGTAAACTCCTCAATTCCATCTCTAGTTAGTCAAGTGTTTGTATCTGTCTGTGTATATATATTGAGGAATTGCTCAATTAGAATTTAATATATGTAATAATTGAGTTAAGTATACTGAAATGTAACAAACTAACTATGATTACAACAACAACAACAAGATACACGGACAAACTAACTATGATCGAAAACTCTATAGTCTGTATTGGAGTTAAGAAATTTAATAGAATTTAAGTATAGATTATGAGATCAAATATATTTTGTATGTTAGCAAGTGCAAGACATCTACCTATTGAAGTGGTAATGCCATGACTTAAAGGAAATAAATAAATTTTTATATACCTCCTTCGTCCCAAAATAAATGTTCATATCACTATTTATATTTGTCTAAAATAATTGTTCACTTGTAAAAAATACGAGTAACTATTAAAAAATCAATAAACTTTCCATATTACCCTCATTTATTACTTTGAATATTTAGTTTTTAAATAAATTCAGTTTAACTTGTCTTTATTATAAGGGCAAAAATGACATCTTCTCAACATATTTTAATCTTAACAAAAAATGTTAGGGGACATTTTTTTGGGACGGATGAAATATTTAATATGTAGTTTAATAATTTAAGTAACTATGCATTTATTTTTTCATCAATTATAACCAGTTTCTAGTCATATCCAGCTTTTATTGTCGAGGACGTAGATCCACATGAAACATGGGATTGATAAAAAATGAAGAAAAAATATGTTTTAATATTACTCTGATACTAAATACTAATACTAATATAGTAATTTAGTCATATAATAGATAGCATATAAATCTACCTAGAGCATCAGTTAATTTTACTTTCAGATCAGTTAGTTTTTCACCATCCAAATTGAGATCGATCATCATGTGTTTATTATTATTATTATTATTATTATTATTATTATTATTATTATTATTATTATTATTATTATTATTTCGTTTTGCAGTCTCTGGTGTTCTTGCTACAGAATCTGCTGCCCAAAATCAAGTGGCTTTCGGGTTTGGCATGTATGCGGGATCAACCGTCATCACTCTAACGTTTATATGGGGATTTCGCATAATATTAAGTAAAGATACGCTTCGTGGAAAGGGATCAACACAAGAACATGAACATCAAGAAGATTCGTCAACAAGATGCTTATCACTTGAACAAAAACTTTATATTTTGAATGGTTAGATCACTTTCTTCTCAATTTATGACTTGTAGGGTCACACTGTAGACAAGCATCATTTTCTATTTTGTTGCTAAATAAACCTTTTAAATGTGTACAAATGTAATATAAAAAATAATTATAAGCATTTGAACATACAGTTCTGAACCATCTAAATTTTTTGATACACTTTTGTTCAGATACTGGAGTTAATATTGACGAGGAGACTGGATATCTAGCCGTAATGATGCTTCTATCGTTGATTCCCTTTGCCACCGTGGAACTAGTAGGTCTTACAAAGAGTCCCATAACGATTTTGTTTGCACTCGTGCTATCAGGCGTGTTTGTACTTGCATACTTTATTTATCAGGTAACTAATTACAGCTACCATGTTTTTCCTCGTTATAGCTCATGTGTTATGGACTATATATAGTAGGTGAATTCTTGTGGAAATGCCCACACCATCTATATATAGAGTGCCCCTCTTGTAAAATGTTTACATACAGGGTCAAATGCCCCTCTTGTAAAATTGTTTACATGCAGGGCTAATGCCCCTCAGAAAAGTTGAAATTAAGTAAAATGTTTAATTTTAAGGGCCCTGAAAATATAAAAAACAAAAAAAACAAAAAATTCCACCTCAGTTAAAATATGTGCACTTTTTTTGCATGTAGTTAGGGAATCCATTGATTCGGGCCAGGAGTTTGGCATACTTGAAGCAAGAGAATTTGCAAACACGCTTTATCTATCATGTTCAACGGCTTGCCGAAGATAATCTTATCGATGAGCAAGGAAACCCCAACCATGAGGCCTTCGAAAGGTGTTAGAATTTCCTTTTTCTATGGAGAAGTAGCAAGAAAAAGCTATAGTTCGATCTCCTGCAGTTTTGAGGACAGCACACGTACGAATCAAGTAACTTAACGATTGGAATCCAATTTTGCAGATTTTTCACAGAGTTTGACCGTGATGACGACAAGTGCATATCACATATTGAACTGGAAGGTTTGATCGAAAAGATATTTGTAATGGAAAAAGATCATATCTCGAAAGAGTATGCTAAAGCGGAGATTTTGACACACTTCGATGATGACAACAGTGGAAAGATTAATCTAACAGAGTTTGAAAAGGGATGCACCAAGTGGCTGGATAAATGGAAGAATGTTTCAGCTAAATCTGATTCCTCTTCTAAAAATATATGGAAAATGGCAAGTATTAACCTTAATTCATTAATGATTTATTTATTTATGAGGTTGTAAACGCATTTCATACTAAAAATTACATCATCAACAGGTTGAGAAGATAGCCATTAAAAAGAAGAGAGCGGAGATCACGCGTATTGAAAAAATCATGCCACGAATCATGAATCAGTTACTCCTTGCACAACATCAACTAGTGAAAGATGGAAGACCTAACATAGAAAAGATCGAAGCGTAATTTTTCTAGATTTTTCTCTTTTCATCTAATACGTCATTGTTCAACATGTATTGATCCGATAAGTTGTTCTATATGCAGGATATTTTGTAACTACGACAAAGATAGTAACAATGAAATACAACGAGGCGAGTTGAAAGAATTCATTGGGACTCTCCACTTTGGAGTAGAATTGGATAATGATCCAGTGTTGAACGAAATCGTAAAGGACTTCGACAAGGATAGAAATAATGCCATAGGGAAAGATGAATTTGTAAATGGATTCGTTAAATGGATTAATAAAGCCATTCATCATGATCCAAGAATCACAGATCCAAACCAGGCAATAGCAAAGTTGGATGAGGTAACTCATCATTACTACATAATACATATCACTAAATTATTGATTATTTGTGTCTTTAACGTATTCTTTTTGTCTATCTTTCTGCAATTTAGGATACCTGGAAAGAAATCGATGCACCCAAGCCAGTGGAGAAACCTAAAGCAACTATCTTGTATGTTGTATTCGGCGTTAGTATCATGTACTTGATTTCAGGAGCATTCATGCAAAGTGTCATACAGTTTTCAAATGCGGCTCACATACCTTTTCGCTTTACTTCATTTGTTATGGCTCCACTTGCAATGAACACTAGAATGGTAATCACGGCACTCCTCAACGTTGGAGTACCACATGTTACGAAGAATGCTTCTTTGACATTTTCAGAGGTATGAACGCTTTATCAAATATTATATGTTTGACTGTAAATGGGGCAAGATAACACCATGAGTTATTGAGTTCCTGTTTTTTATATGCAGATGTACAATGGATTAGTGATGAATAACCTTTTAGGCTTGTCAACATTGCTCACTACTGTATATATCAAACAATTATCTTGGACGTATTCCGATGAGGTGATGTCCATCATGATACCGTGTGCAATTATTGGCTTATTCGCATTTAGCCGTGACACTTACCCTTTGTGGGCTTCCATCTCTGCGATGCTTCTATACCCGATCTCCATATACCTGTATTATGTTATGGGTCCTTAAATAGTCTTTTGAATGTAAAATGAATAAGGTGGTTATCTTTTTTCAACAGTGTAACAGATAACTTAATTCATTGTACGAAAGAAAAAAAGGTTTAATTAATACTCAATATGCTAGAAACTGGAACATGGTGTATGATTCAACTGACCGGATATTCTATGTGAATCATGTATGGTAATAACATTTACATCTTCTTGAAATGGGGCATTATGTATATGAAGTTAACGCTATCAAAAAGATACTAACACAATGGGATAAATATTTGTAAATACATTTCGTGTATATTCAACTAACATCTGGTATTTTTATTACATCCAACTTTAAGAAAAACGTATTTTTATATATTATGTAGTACATTTAATGATGTGTCAACTTCTATGGATGTCACGTGGCACTTTAAGTTGTCACATCATCAAAAAATATATAAATTTTTTTTTTTTTAAATTGAATGCATTAAAAATAAATTTACCACACAAAATAGACATCGATCATTTCATATAATAGGCATAAGTCGGTCGCTGCTTTCACATATAAAGTTTGATGGTTCAACACTTCAACTAGAGAAGGACCAAAATAGTTAATGAAATATAAGCCCGGTGGACTGGTTTTACGGGCCACCAGCCCACCACTGCATTTTCTCCAACATTTACATTATTTTTAGCTTGTGAAGTTTCTTAAGCATATGATTCGTTTCTACTAAACTACAAGTTCATGGAATATATTTTGTCATAGGTAGTTATAAAATTCTTCCTTTATAAATTGGTATATGAAGAAGAATTAAGAAGAAGATATTTAATTTTTAATTTTTAATTTTGTTGTTGGTTTGAAACTTTGCTTTTGTAAACTATATATTTTATTTCTAATCAATTGTGTTTAATACTTTTTAAATGATTGTTTAGAAAAAAGTTCAAAGAATGACAAAAAAGTAAACAATAGGAGAACAAGTAGGATCGTATCATTTCAAATATCCATTTTCATATATTTCTTTGAAATTAAATATCTCACAAACCGTAAGTCAATAAATTATAAATACTACACCGTTAAAATCGGCGTCATTTTATCTTTAATTACTGATCTCAAATGATATATTTTTTCTGAATATTATTATTTTTATTTTTTACTGAGTTTTAAAAATTTGTAATGTTAAATCATATGTGATTTAACACTAAATAATAATCACACACGCTTATATGTTCAATCAAACTTTAAATTCATATCATTGATGATTTAAAAAGATTTAAACATAAAAAACTAAGTTGTAATCACATGTGATTGAACATTAAAGTATTTATCACATGTGATTAAAGAGTAATCAAATACGAATTTTAAATCATTGACTATAATTTGACAATTAAATAAAAATCAAGTTGAAATCATACATGAATTATCATATGTCGGTAAATTGCTCATCAAATATTAATTTTTAATTGAAAATCATATGTGATTATATATCATATCACATGTGATTAAATATAAAACTAGCAATCACAAACAAATGTAATTTTTAAAATTTTATTTTTAATTATTGATATGAATAAATATTAAATTGTAATCACATGTTAATTAACATATACCATGAATAAATAACTGTGAATAAATTTTAACTTTTTATCATAAATAAAATGTGATTATATTGTAAGACCTGACAAATAAAATAAAAAATAAAAAAGGTTTGTCAGAAGTATAACTTGTGGGCTCTCTAATTAAAGATACAAAAACGTTGATTTCAAATATGTAAATTTATAGTTTATTGACGTTTTGTGACAAATTTAATTTTAAAAGTGAAAATAAATGTATTTTTTTGTAATGAAATGGAACAATTCTATTGATTTTTTTATTTCTTACCTTTTTAGCATTCTTATCTAAACTCAATTCTGATTGTTTAATGCTTATTGTTAAATATTTTGTGTAACGTTTCTCAAAACTACGTTGGCATTTGCATATTTTTTCTATTATATAAACTTTACTTCTTACTCGTATTATTTAATGGAGAAACGTTTTATGTAATTTTGACATTATCTGTCATTTACATGTGATTAATGAGATTCGATGGATCGATGGTTTGCCGACCCAAAGAATGACCTTTTCGGGGGTGGGTGTTTAAAAATCGGATATCTAAAATTTCGAACTTGAATATTCAATTATCTGAATTGTTACTTTTACTTTTTGAAATCAAAATTTACAATAGATAGCTAACTACAAACAACAAACCATAATTCTTCAAGTAATTAGGTATCTGAATATTTTATTGATGTGTTTGCAAACAATTTGTCTTTTACGATGGGAAAGTTCACTACTAAATGAAAAAAAATATAAAAATTTGAATTTCGGAAATCCAAAATATCGAGAATTTACTATCTGAATATGAAAATTCGAATATCCTAATTTTCAGATCAAAGTTTCAAATTACGAACTCAAATACGGATATCTTTTAACACCCTAATGACGTTGCTTCTAAACAAACCCTTATGACAGTAAAAGTAGAAATGTAAATTGTAAAGTTGCATTTTATCTTTACTAAATTAACTAAATATATACTCCCTCTCTTCCAATTTATTTGTCCATCTTTCTATTTTGGTATGTCCCAAAATAATTATCCTCTTTCAAAATCAACCAATAAAAATGCTTGAAAATGGTAAAGATGAAATTCTATTGGTGGTCAACAGTAATAAATGCACTTTTCTTAAACTGTGTGTTTCTTGTCTGGTGACAATAATTTTGAGACGGAGGGAGTATCATATTTTTTTGAAATCAATGAGATGCAATAATTTTTTCAATTGATTGAAGATAATTATAACGTGATTTGCATGGATGATTATACTCTTTTCGTCTCAAAAATAATGTCCACATTGTTACTTATATATATTTTAAAATAATTGTCCACTTGAAAAAATACTTATAAAAAACCATCAAACTCTTTATCTTAACCCTATTTATTACTCTCCGTAATTCATTTATTAAATATTTCAAGTCAGACATACTTTAGATATCAGGGCAAAAAGACAGTTATCTAATCTATTGCAAATTGCAAAAAGCTTGTTAGAGGAAATTATTTTTGAGACGGAGAGAGTATGGTTTTAAATGGTTATTATATGAAGTAAATCAAAGCGTTTTTGCTTATGATTTCTATTACATATATTGATTGACATATACATACATTTTTAGGTAAGCACTACTTGACATAAATACTTTAGCCATTGTCCATAAGTTCTTTCTAGTTTCATTTTGCTAGGTTTTTGTAGTTTATGATGATAAAAGGTATGGTTTTAAGAAAATAATACACATCATATCAAATATCATCGTTTTCATTATTTTAAATCACAAAAACACATTAAAAAAATCCAAAATCGAACAACTGTCCCTTTTTACCTATTTTACTTTCTTCACTCACCACTCACTCCCTCTAGTTTATAAGCTCACAATCTTCACCCCTACAAGAAAATCACAACAATAACATGGCCGGAAACATCAACCTTTTCCCATGTTCTTGCTCATTTCGATTGTTTTCGAACCATGATGAGGATCAAGAACCAAATTTTCGATCACAATCGTTCTCACAAGATTCATTCAACTCCTCTTTCTCCTCGAAATCAAGCCTTCCCTCATTAATTTCCGCCTTGATCCCATCATCAACCACCCTATACCATGAATGCATCTCCACATTCAAACCAAGTTCTTCACAAATCCTCTCCCTCACCATCGCTGGAAACAACCTCATCTCCGGCTCATCCACCCACATCCACCTCTTGCCTAGTCAGCCCACCACCACGAATTACAACAAATTCATTTCAATCCCATGCAGCACGGCGGCCAAATCTCTCCAGATCCTCAACGAAAATATTTTAATTAGCGCACACCAAGATCACAAAATCCGAATATGGAAAATTAACAACCTAAATGTCGTACCATCTGGCCAATATGGTCATTGGCTGGGTGGTACTAAAGATGCACATGTCAACCCACAAATTATAAGTTGTGGGTCGGGACATGTGTCAAACAGTATTTGCCAGCTCAAAATTATTACAACTTTACCAACTTTAAAAGATCGTTTAACTAAAATTTTATTTGCAAAAAACTACGTTAAAATTCGCAGGCATAAGAAACTCACATGGATTCACCATAATGACACGGTTTCATCATTGGCAGTTTCAAATGATAAATCTTTAATTTACTCAGCTTCATGGGATAGGAGTTTTAAGGTTTGGAGGATATCCGATTTCAAGTGTTTAGAATCAGTTTCAAACGCTCACGATGACGCTATTAACGCAATAGTATTATGTGATGAAGGTTTCTTATACACGGGTTCTGCTGATAAAAAGATTAAAGTATGGAAGTTCAATGAAAAACATCGAAGACATGATTTAATTGATACATTATTGCATCATAAATCCACGGTGAATGCTTTGGCATATGATGATAATTCGTGTGTGTTGATATCGGGGGCGTGTTCAGGAGTGATGATAGCAAGTGAAAGAGACTCTTCGGGTGATGGGGGGCATATGGTGGTTGTGGGGGCACTTTTGGGACATAAGAAGGCCATTTTGAGTGTGAAAATTGTGGGTGAATTGGTGTGTAGTGGATCGGCTGATAAGACAGTAAGGTTATGGCGGAGATCCGTGGCGAAAAGTTATTCGTGTTTGGGTGTTTTGGAAGGTCATGGTGGTCCCGTGAAGTGTATGACCTTGGTGGAAGAAAGCTCCGGTGAGGATGATGATGGTAAAGGGTATATGGTGTATAGTGGTAGTTTGGATGGTGAGATTAAAGTATGGAAAGTTTGGGTGCCAAATGTTAATTGTTGATTTAGTTTTTATTTATAATTAAAAGTTTAATTAATCAATGGTATAAGTCTATAAGATATTGATTTTGGTTGGAAGTACTAGATTTCTAGTAGAATAGGGGATGCATGTGTAATATAAGTTCATTCCTCAATGATCTTGGAATAGGTAAGCCCGTAAAAATTTTATTCAATTTAATACTTGTGTTGCAATGTCACATATCAATTAGTACGTACGAGGTATAGGTATCCATCTCAAATACAGAGTAGTAAATACTCTTGAAGTCAATTTTGTTAGAAGAATTATCATTAAATAAATATTTATTAAATATAGGGATTTTATTTTTAATATTGAGTATATTAAAAGGACTTCATTGATCAATTGAGAAATTTATAATTGATGACATCGTAAAAGTGATTCATATATTATATTTAAGATTATAACATATTAAATTTCAAAATTTGGATTAAAAAACAACTAAACATGTTTAATTAGAATTAGAAGAATAGTAAACGAAATTAAAATACCATGTTTGTCCTAAAGACGGTTGACATATGTACATATTTTAATTTGAAAAATACTAAACATGTTTATTTATATGTTTTATACTTTTTAATCTATATTTTACTCTGTACGTTTCAGTCAAAGTGTCAAATTAGAAAATGCACATAATTTAAGAAATATGTAATAGAGTCCATCATTTATATCATATTACCACTTATAAACTTTTTTGATTGGTTGTTATAATAAATAGACATCTATTTGGACATGTAGTAATAGTTATGATTAATGAATAAATGTGTTCAAGCAAGGTATAGACATAGGCAAACGATAATTTTACAATCAATATTGATAAATTCACTAAAATTATTTATTAACATGTCGTAACACAAATAATGTACTCCGTATAACTTTGATGGATTAAATCATAGTTTATTCATATTTACTATTTAGGGCGATTAAATATCCATTATATGGCCACGTACACCTCTTATATGAAATTTAATATTGTTTAGTAAAGCATATTTATTCTTATAAAATATAGTTGCTTTAGTGATATTTATCAGGCAGACATCTTTAACTAAACAATTGTTTTTTCTGATAAAACTATAAATAGATTAATGAAGTTATATAATAAATTACACTTAGTGGAACAGGTATATATAAGTAGGCAAAAAGTCATATTATTTTTAAAAAATAAAATAAAGTTGTCAAACATAAGAGGGGTTATATATAATTATGATGTGGAGAAAATATAAGTAAAAGAAATAGTGATTCATATACTATTTTTTTTTTCCGTAAACTGCTAATTATGTTTTATAGTATTATACAACATAACACTGTAAAACACAATTAATGGTGTATGAATCAAAGTGGTAAAACAAAATTAATGGTGTATGAATAAAAGTGGTAGTGTAACGGAAGTAAAAAAATAGAAGCAAATAAGAACTACCCATAAAACTTGTGAAAATATAGTTAAGGTTGAGCTATATACGAACATACTAGCAGAATGCCCGTGCAATATAACGTGTAAAAGATTTAAATTTTATGTGCATTCGATATGTATTGTGTAATTATAATTAAAATTTATATGATAATAAAAAGAAAAAAAATACCTCTTCACCCATTTAAAAAATATAAATAACAAAATACCTAAAAAAGATATATAAGAAATGTCCTTGCAAACTCTATGTTCCGGTTGCGATTTGCATTGCATGTTCATAATGGGCAGTTGCAAGTTGAGATGTGTGAAGTCGTTGTTTGGGTCGATAGTTAAACCACCAAAATATTTTTTTACTTGAGCATAGATACTATTCATTATGTATGTGAAATTGAAATCGTAAAAATTTGATAAAAAAATGAAACTTCCGAATATTAGAATTGACTATATAAAAATAAAATTAAAAACGTAAATAAACGCGTAAATTTATAATTTAATAAAAAAACAATATTGAGAGTTCGTTTTTAATTTTTTACAACACATAAAAACGTGTTAAATTGGGAGAAAATTGATTTTGGAGGCCATAGACATGGATCGTCTCATACGGTTTGGTAATGACATCACTAAAAAAACATCACAAATATATTATTTTATATTAGTATTAGTATCTTAAATTATATATAGGAAACATGTTAATGGCATCACCATTTATCAATTAGCCAATTAAAACTTTTAATATTTTATTGATGATATCATCATTTAAAGATTAATCAATTAGAACTCTTAATTTTAATTAGTAATTAATTAATTCCTTTAAAAACACACGACGTATCCCATTCAAATTTAAACTTCTATTAACAAATCAATTGTTTAAATATTATTAATTAAATTAAATATTAAATATATTAAAATATATATTTAATTTAAATAAAAAATATAGTAAAAACTAACATACAAAAACCCATATCCGTTTATGCGAAAACGAACAAATAATCATCAATTTTATCTCATCAAACCGGTTTTTGTGTTTTCCCCTGATCATCGCCGATTGCAGCCTTTAATCACAGTCATCTACTTTTAATCAACAATTAGCCGTATGAGTTTTGATATGTTTGTTATTAAATCTTTATGGTACGTACAACCTTCTTCCTCAAACCTTAACTCCTTTTTTTCATACCCAACAAGAATTTTATCAAGAATGAATTTTCCTATTTGTGTAATGTTGTTAAGTTGTTTATATATGATCCCTCTCAAAAACTGATTATTATAATTTTCTTTACTATATTGGTATTTTGGTACTGCTCACACTCGAATGACTTTGTCAATTTTGCTGATATTTAATTATTGAATGATACTTAATAGTTATTTTATATTAATATTTTTTTAACCATTTTATGAAAAAAATTTACAAAAAATATAATTGTTGCACCTTATTTTAACTTTTGTCGATTATGATTGCTAGCTTCAATGATTTCCTTACACTTTTGATTTCCTTATGTATAGTTTTTTTTATAATTTATTGTTATTTGTCTTATCTTAAATGCTTTCTGTTATTTTTTTACTTATATACTAAATGTTGAATACGTAAACTACCTTAAATAATCTAATTTTTTAACTTCATTACATATCTTTTAAGTCATATAAAATGTTAAAATTTATCACATTGATTATTTCCGTACTTACCAAAATAAATACTCTGTATAATTTTAGCGGTCTGTGTGTATACACGGGTTTGACATCTAGTAGATAAATATAATAAGTGATACTTGGTGTAATACGTGGAATTACATATTTTACATATATATATATATATATATATATATATATATATATATATATATAGTTTACTTATCGGAAACAAAATATAAAAGGGAAGGTGGATTTGACTAAAGGTAAGATCTGATTTTCTTTAAAACAATGGTTAATCCTGTCGAGGGCGAATATGACAGAAGTTTTCCTCAAAAAATTTCAAATTATATATAAAAAAATGAAATTAATTTTATTAGTTAGTGATATTTGATTAGTTTTGACTTTTGAACCCTCAGAAATGGAAAAAGTCTAAAAACAATGTTTTTTATTTCTCAATGAATGTATCCTAGCTCCGCCGTTAAGTATTATTTAACTCAAAATCATTTTTTTCTAGGGAGAAAGTATACTAGTATAAGAGACTGCGTCATATCATATCTTGTCAAGAAATTAAGAAAGATGCAACATAAAATGAGACATCCCATATGCAAATTGAATCATGAAACCCATATATCCTTTTGATTTGATCGTCCAATTTCAAATATCATCCATGATGTTATAGAAAACAACTTCATCATATCATTTTCAATACACAAGATTCGTGACATTTGATCAGAAAATTTCAGAATTCATGTACGAAAGTTGAATTGTACAACATGATGTATAAGCGTAAAAGACGAAAAACACCCATAAGATACATTTGATCTGATCGCGACGAAGTTGTCAAAAGTTCATTTTCTATGTTATGGACTTATGGCTCCACAACCACCTTGCCTGTAGCGTGCCCCTCGATGCTCTTAGCCCAAGCATCTTCCGCTTTACTTAAAGGGTATCTAGAGTCAATAACAGTTTTCAACTTCCCTTCTTTCACCAACTTTAATAAGTAACTAATCTCTTCTGCATTTGGACTCAAAAGAAATGGTATAATTTGTTTCTTCGAGAACGTGATTTTGTTCACTGCATAAGTCCAAAATGTACCACCATTTGGTGTTATGGCGATCACTTTCCCAGTCGAGCTCAAGTTAGGCTCAAAGGTTGACCATGGGGTACCAGTGGTGCAATCGATCACTATATCGTATTTCTGACCCGATGGGCTTTTGAGGGCGGCTCCTTCTGGAGTTTTGTAGTCGAGAACCTCATCAGCTCCTAAGCTTTTAACAAATTCAATGTTGCGCGCCCCACAGGTTGCTGTTACATGGGTGTTTCCAAGTTTGGCTAGTTGGACTGCATAGTGACCCACGCCGCCTGAAGCGGCAGTTACTAGCACGTTTGTGCATGACTCGTTTTTGTCTAGCTTTATTCCCCCAGTTACGGTGAGGGTGTGGAAAGCAGTGCCCCCTGCAATAACTAGACTGGCACCATCTGCGGCTGATACTTCTGGTGGTCTAGGAACCGTTGAGACTTCCTTAGCTACAGCATACTCAGCCAGTCCTCCACCCGCACCCCCCTGTCATCAGGTCCACAAAATGCATTAGACTCGCGTTGTTTAGGATTAGTTAGGTAAGCAGGCAATGATAGTATAATCATGATTGCAGTATGTAATAGTATTATATCCATATTTAGATAATTTTGTAACAGATGAATATAAAATATAGTTAGTATGCTTGATTTGATTATTGAATCAAGGTCGAATTGACTATTGAGTGTTATAGGAAGAGACGGCTGACTGCTGAAAGCAAGCCAAATTTGTAACTCTTTCGTATTTCCTTTATTTTCGATAAAAACTATCATCCAGGTCCTATTAGAATTCAAAAAGGTAAGAACTTTAATAGCTTCTCCGCTACATCGAACTAAGACCAGTCTTATTAGGATACACACTTAATGCAACTTGAGAATATAAACTCCCTACAATTAGTATTAATTAAAATTAAATTTCTTCTAAAGTTCCACAACCTCCTTTTAATTATTTACAGATATATTGGTATAATAATGTTAGTTACTAAACTATAAATAACCACAAATAATATGCAGATCATAAGAACTAGTAGAAACAAAATTACAAAGAATTAGAAACAACAGAGATGAAACTCACAAGGGAGGAAACGACTTTGTCACCAGCTCTAAAATTCTTTACTCCAGGTCCAACCTCCACAACCTCTCCTGCTACATCACCAACTGCAACAGCAAACAAATATGATAAAACAATTATGCTGTAGTAACCTCTATATGTTCTGGTGACAGTCACATTTTCCCGTTAATGATCAAATTCAGTTGTTAATACAACCGTTCGATGCAGATGTAAAAGTTTGGTGTCTTAAGCAGCTTTATACATATATGAAATAATGATAGAAAGCAATGACCAAAAAAGAAGCTAGGTTTAAAAGGTTTAGCCTGCAATCTAGAAGAGCAAAAGAAATAACGGTCAATCTCAAGAAGCAAGTGGAGAAATCTTTCAACACCATACATCATCAATTATTAGTAATTAGTTCTCGAGATGAAAATCGTGCACCAAATACTCTAATCTATAAACAATGAGTTTATTAGTTCACAACACGCTACTTGAAACAAAAGTAGCGAGACTATTTGAAACAGGTCTAACTAAACACTATAACAATCCACGCTAAATGAAGATTCACATCGAGCATCAAACTAACCTGGTATAAAAGGAAACTTTTTAGGCAAGATAGGCCGTGCCAGACCATTCTGAATTTTCCAGTCAATTGGATTAATGCTTGCTACTTCTAATTTCAGCAAAATCTCATCCTTTCCAGGAGCAGGGACAGGTATTTCTACATGCTGCAAAACATATAAAAACATTATTAATTCTCATATATCACCATATCATGCATCTTTTACAAAATATTTAGGGCGTTCTAGAGGGCAGGGAATTTGTACCTTTGCAGTAGATAACATGACATATAAACAATAAGCAAAGCGCAACTCTATAGATCAGATAGCAAGATACTTAACATGTTTTACGGATAACAGCGGCAGTACTATACGAACAAACTATCGGTACATGCATTTTGTTACCAGTCATAGTAATTTCGTTAACAATGTCCTTTTATTTTATTTCATTTTTGTGTTACGATATAGAAACGTTTGATGTCATGATTGGTAATGAAATTCAATTATGTTACCAAAATTAATAATTTTTCGTCGCGTGTTTTTCTAATCAGCAACTATGTCAAAATAGTAGATATAAGGGTTTAGTGTCAGCAAATGTATCGATTATCAATCTTGTATGTATCAAACTTTCGACTATCACTCTTGTATGTAACAGTATAAACTTAATCCACATTAGTAATAATTAAAAGTTTGAATGTTTGATATATACAATATAAAATTTTCAAATGAATTGATACAATATAATGTTTGGTAAAGTTTGATACATTCCTGGACGATTAACTCTGTTAGAAACTACACCAAATTACCAACTCAATTAGGTCTGGAAGTGATAAAGCTTACAAAGGCAAATGAAAATTAATATGAATATAAATACAGAGAATATACAGAACTGTAAAATGATTGTTAATTACCTTTAAACCGTCGGAACCTCCACCGTAACAAGTGTACCAAACCGCCTGCATCAATTTTCCGGCCATGTATTCAAAAGTCAATGCAATTCTCTGAGCTACTGGTTCGAATTTAGGCAGAAAGTAATGGAGTGTGAGTGAGCAAAACGACAGCATTTATTGAGTTTTATGATGATTGTGAAAGTGATTTATGGAAGATTCTTGAAGCTTTTGAGTACACGTATATTGACTCTCGTTCAACGATTTGATTTTTTGTATTTATTTTAGTAAAGTTAGTTAAATAAACAATAAATAATCATTCATGTGAGATTTAAAATGTTTCACGTTTAGGGTATATTTGTCAAATTGAGAAACTCTTTTACCCAAACGGAACTTTTAAGTATGAGGATTTTTTCAATTTGAAAACAAAAGGTTAAAGCTTCAAAAGGCTCTTAAAAGCTCTTTGCTAAACACACCAAGCAATGAATTAAATTAAAAGATTGTTACATACGATACGAATCTGTATATAAAATAATGGGTAAACGGAGTGTGATTCTTTCTTCCGAGAAATTTTCGATGCAAATTTACACAGCCTAACCCTTAGTGTTGTGACGATGTAAATTTTCGATGCAAATTTAGGAGATAAAAAGTTTGTGTCGTTGTAGTTAACAAAATTCTTTCGTCATAAATTTTATTGAAACATGAATGTATCCGGTTAGTTCATTGCTTTCAACTTTACAAAGCGTTACACTGAGCATTTTATCACTGTCATCTTGTTTAGACTACTTTGAAACATTTTTAACTTAGATGTATGCGTTATAATCGATATTTCTGTAATGGTTTTCAGATTTTTTTTCTTTAACTATCTCAAGATGTTTATTCAACGAAATTAAATTTTCAGATCTATCGTGAGACCTTTAAGACACCTTACCACTAGTTTATGTCAAAGAAGATCAATACAAATCTCAATAAGAACCAATAAAGCATATTTCAAGTGGTACCGCCGTCGCAAACGTCCATACTCTACATATGTGACCTATAGGTCAGGGGTTCGAATCCGTTCCTCAGCATATGTTGTTGATTTGTGGACATGTGATTTACCCATCACTGATGCTCCTTGTGGGTGGGACGGACGCATACTATTGAAATATGATACGGTGGATTAGAGGTACCCTTCAAATTACCCTTATAAATCTGAATAAGAAAAGACTATTTTGATAATGTACTGATAATATAACCAGTGACTAAAAATAATTTTTATGTGTTTATTGTGCAAGTGTGATGTGGTATATTGACAAGTCAACAACCATATACTCTTATATATATATATATATATATATATATATATATATATATATATATATATATATATTTATAAACATATCATAAACAGAAAAGATCATGGAATATAAACTTGTACATGTAACACGTCTAGCAAAAACACAATGACACTAAACTACATCAAGAAGGCTAAAGCCTTCAACACTCTTTATAACTGCAACACTCGAAAATACACATAAGATACAACAACTATAAGAACAAAAACCAAACCGATTCGAACATCTTTAAGTTACGGCTCGACAACCAACTTCCCGGTCGCATGTCCCTCGATACTCTTAGCCCAACCCTCTTCAGCCCGACTTAAAGGGTACCTCGAGTCGATCACACTTTTCAATTTCCCTTCCTTCACCAACTTCACAAGACATTCAATCTCTTCTGCTTTTGGAACCACAATCAACGGTTGAAGTTGCTTTTTTGAGAACATAACTTTATTCACCGCATAAGTAAAAAATGTAGCACCACTCGGGGTAATATCGATTACTTTCCCATTTGAAGTCAAATTACTCTTAAATGTTGACCACGGGGTACCACTAGTGCAATGGATCACTATATCGTACTTTTGACCGGACGGGCTTTTTAGGGCCGCTCCTTCTGGAGTCTTGTAGTCCAAAACCTCGTCGGCTCCTAAACTTTTTACAAATTCAATGTTGCGGGCCCCGCATGTTGCAGTGACATGGGTGTTTCCAAGTTTAGCAAGCTGGACCGCATAATGACCTACTCCTCCTGAAGCAGCGGTTACTAGGACGTTTTTGCGTAGTTCGTTTTTGTCGAGCTTTAGTCCACCGGTTACGGTAAGTGCGTGTAGAGCTGTGCACCCTGCTACAACTAAACACGCACCATCTGCAGCTGATACTTCTGGTGGTCGTGAAACAGTTAAGCTCTCTTTAGCCACAGCATACTCGGCCAATCCACCTGCGCTACTCTGTCATCAAGAACATAATTATTCGAATGTCATAAAATTATGTCTCGTAACATATATTTTGACTGTGTTTGCTTTCATTTTGCACTTCTGCGTCAGCAGGTCATAAGAACTATCATCACAAATACTAGAATTAATAAAGATGAAACTCACAAGGTAAGAAACAATCTTGTCACCAGCTTTGAAATTCATTACATGAGGTCCAACCTCCACAACTTCTCCTGCTACATCAAAGACTGTTCCAACAAAACGAAACAAATGCTTGCAATCACATTTTTCTTATAAGAAACGGTTTCAAAGATTGGTATTTTTCCGTGGAGATTATGAGCCGGGGATCTATTGATAATTAAAAGAGTTACAGAACTATTTGACCTCATGGAATGATCCAAGTACTGAACTAACTAACCTGGTATATGAGGGAACTTTTTGGGTAACACAGGGCGCGCTACACCTTTCTGAAGTTTCCAATCGAATGGATTAACGCTTGCTGCTTCTACTTTCATTAGAATCTCACCTTTGCCAGGAGCAGGAACAGGGATTTCAACATGCTGCATAAGATATTAAATTAATTGTCACTAATATTTCCGAAAAAATTGAAGCAAAAGAAGAGAACGAAAAACAAAGTGAAATAATTAACAGTTTAGGAGAATTTTAGTTGTGTTACCTTTAGACCAGCTGAACCACCGCCGTAAGAATCATAAGACACTGCTTGCATCAACTTTCCGGCCATTATAATTAGTTTACCGATCGAATGAAGTCGCAGAGGTACCGTTTCAAGTTTTGGGAATGTGTGGAGTGTGAATGAATTAACGGGAGTTCATTGTTGATATTTATGAAAATTGAGTCGGTTTGACATTAGAAGATTCTTCTATTTGACTTAGATATTTTATTTTATTTTGACTTTTCTAGTCAACGTGTTTGATATATGCATTCAAATTCAAATATATACATAATTCTCTTAGAATCTTAGATACAACGACAAATACTCAAAAATTAATAAATTATCAGTTTTTGTTATACGTTTCTTTTAGATTTTAGTTATATTATATTACTAGATTATAAACCCGTGATTACACGAGCTTTTTAAGAGGCTTTTGTACTTTAAATATAAGTAATTTAATATGTAGTCATTAGTTACTTAAGCATTAATAATGTTAAGTATTAAACTGTGTAATTCTATAGTTCTTAGGATAGATATATAAACATACGGTTATAATAATTAAATTAAAATGTGCATTTTGTATAGTTATCTTTCGTTTATTTGAATGTTAAACCCGTGAATACATACGGATATCGAATAAAAGTATTTTTCTTAAACCCCCGTGAATACACATACATTTCGCATAAAACTATCTTTCTTTTATTTGAATGTTAAACATGTGAATACATACGGATATCGAATAAAAGTATTTTGCATAAAAACCTATATATACACACAGATTGTTAAATGTGACTTTGTCGTTAAATGTAACTTTTAGTTGTATTAGTGTGAATAAATCATTTACACATTAAATTATTCTATCTAATGAGGGATTATTGTTATTATGATATTATGTTAATTGATTAATTAATTTAATAAATTAAAAGTTAAAGTATATAGAAATCTTCGAAACTACGTTGTTATTAAGGGCCCTTTCCCATTTGTTTATTTATTTTTTCAAATAGATTTTTTAATTTTTAGACGATAATATTAAATTAATTTTGACCGTAGGAGTTTTCATTTTTAAATGTGTTAATGTTTAAGAGAGATATTTTAAGTAAATGAGTACATTTAATTGGTTAATTGAAAAGGGATTGAAATCTAGCCATTTGATTGGTTAATAGGTGTTGATTTTAAGCAAAATTGAGTATAGAGAAGTTTTCTTTTATTAATATTTATAGATTTAGATTAGATATACATTTTTAATTAATTTTTTGAACATTTGTGATCATTTAAATTTATAATTATAATAATAAAATTGTATTGGGCTCATGAAGCAAATATTGTTAGGGCTTCAACTAGAGATGAACAAAAACTGGGTTGGCCCCAACCCGACCCGACCCGGAAACTCGACCCGGGTTTTAGTCAACAAAGAGAAACCGGGTTTTGACCAAACCCGACCCGATTTTAAACCTAAAAAACCCTAACTGATCCAACCCGGGTTGAAACCGGGTTGAAAACCCGGTTCCAACCCGATTTTTTATAAAAATTTATATTTTTTCGATCGTTGAGCGTTTTAGAGAAAAACAATGTATTTTTTGATTTTTTTTCATTGAATTCATAAAACATTAGTAATGGAAACATAATTGATCAATAACTTAACCAAAAGGCTTCTAAATCTTCTTAAAAATATTATTGAATCCAAAAACTCTATATAATTCAATTTTTTTCGAGCGTTAAGCGTTTTAGGGAAAAACAACGTTTGGGCCAAATTTTTTTCATTGAATTCGTAAAACATTAGTAATGGAAACATAATTGAACAATAACTTAAACAAATGTCTTCTAAGTCTTCTTAAAAATATTATTGAATCCAAAAACTCTATATAATTCAATTTTTTTCGAGCGTTAAGCGTTTTGGGGAAAAACAACGTTTGGGCCAAATTTTTTTCATTGAATTCGTAAAACATTAGTAATGGAAACATAATTGATCAATAACTTAACCAAAAGGCTTCTAAATCTTCTTAAAAATATTATTGAATCCAAAAACTCTATATAATTCAATTTTTTTCGAGCGTCAAGCGTTTTAGGGAAAAACAACGTTTGGGCCAAATTTTTTTCATTGAATTCATAAAACATTAGTAATGGAAACATAATTGATCAATAACTTAACCAAAAGGCTTCTAAATCTTCTTGAAAATATTATTGAATCCAAAAACTCTATATAATTCAATTTTTTTCGAGCGTTAAGCGTTTTAGGGAAAAACAACGTTTGGGCCAAATTTTTTTTATTGAATTCGTAAAACATTAGTAATGGAAACATAATTGATCAATAACTTAACCAAAAGGCTTCTAAATCTTCTTAAAAATATTATTGAATCCAAAAACTCTATATAATTCAATTTTTTTCGAGCGTTAAGCGTTTTGGGGAAAAACAACGTTTGGGCCAAATTTTTTCATTGAATTCGTAAAACATTAGTAATGGAAACATAATTGAACAATAACTTAAACAAATGTCTTCTAAGTCTTCTTAAAAATATTATTGAATCCAAAAACTCTATATAATTCAATTTTTTTCGAGCGTTAAGCGTTTTAGAGAAAAACAACGTTTGGGCCAAAAAATTTTCATTGAATTCATAAAACATTAGTAATGGAAACATAATTGATCAATAACTTAAACAAAGGTCTTCTAAGTCTTCTTAAAAATATTATCGAATCCAAAAACTCTTCATAATTCTTCATATTCTTTATAAGTCTTCATAAGTCTTCATAATCTTCAACTTATATTAATCTTCAATTCTTCAAAAGTCGAAATCTTCTTCAAAGGTAGCCTCGCGCGAAGCTTGATCAAGAGCAATTTCTTCGTCGGAAAGTGATATTACCATGCCCTCTTCCACCTCGATATTATGTATATCTCCTTCGTATTCCATTTCACCTTCAAGACTTGAAACATTTTGTATACGTTTAACGGCGTCTAAGTGATCCTTCAAGCAAATACACATCTCTAAGGAGGCCGGTGTGAGTCTTGTTCTTCGTATAGATAATACCCTGCCACTAAGAGAAAATGCGGATTCCGAAGCTACCGTAGAAGCTTGGACGGTTAGTAAATCTCGGGCCATGATGGCGAGAACGGGAAATTGAGATTCCCTCTCTTTCCACCAAGCCAAAATATCAAATTGTTCGAACTCATTAGGTAGAATAGTGGACAAAAAATCCGTTGAGGTATACCTCCCATATTCGCTAGTCGTTTGGTTACCTTCACCCCTTGCCCGTTTATGGTTTTCTTGTCTTAAACTATTATATAAGTTAAGCATTGCATTGTTGGAAGAAGATGAACTAAACGTTGTGGAAATCGAACTAACCGGCACATTTATTGTTGAACTATATTTTTGAAAATATACGCCAAATAAATCTTGTAAAGAACTCTTAAAAAACGCTTTTGTATTATCGGAAAACATTGGGTTCTCTTCATTCAAATCCAAATTGTGACAAATATTATCGATAAGCATTTCCACCCCGGTGGTGTTCAAACACGGGTTCATTGCGGCGGAACAAGTAATTACCGGTGGCATTTCTCGAAAATATTTTTTTAGTTTTTCTTTCATGGGAGCCACCATCTTTTCAAAAAAAGCACCTTCATATTCGTATTCGTTTAATTTTGAAGTCAACAACCAAATTTGATTAAGTACCAAATGACTAGTGGGATAATAAACACCCGATAATAAAGTAGTCGCGGTTTTGAAAACTTTGAGCAATTCGGTTAACTTTTTAATAACCTCCCAAAATTCTATGGGAAATGGTGTTGCAAGACCTTTTTGAACAAGGTTATCATGAAAAACTTGTAATGTATCACGTTGGCGTAAACCACATACAAACATATAGTAGGTCGAATTCCATCTAACGGGCATGTCCCAATTAGGGGTTAAAAAAATGGAATCCGTTTCCTTACACAATCTCATATAAGCTTTGTATCTAATTTTACCCTTTTGAAATATGTCTTGTAACATAGTTTTATACGCCAATTTTACGGCGTCTATTTCTTCAACCGCTAGTCCCGCTTGCACAATCAAGTTAATGATGTGTGCAACACATCGACTATGATAAAAGATGCCCTTCAAAGGTGGTCCGTATTTTAGTATTAATTTTGAAACGGCGAGTGTATTATTACTCGCGTTATCAAAGGATATTGAAAAAACCTTTTCTTGTAATTTAAACGTTTTAATTACATATCGTAACATGTAAAATAAGTTTTGACCCGTGTGAGGATACTCAAAGTCTTCAAAAGCAATGGTACGTTTCATCATTTGCCAAGTTACGGGATCAACCCAATGTGCGGTAACACAAAGGTACGAACCGGGCAAACCATGAGGAGCCGACCAAACGTCGGTTGTTAATGATACACTTGTATTTAAGTTTTCAAAACCGATTATTAGTTGTTTTTTAGCTTCTTTCCACAATTTAAGGGCATCACGTTTAAGAGTAATAAGACTTACATGATTATATCGCGGTTGAAGGGTATTTTGAATCACCATAGTAAGTCGAGGGTTGTCGAAGTGGTTGAACGGCAAAGCTTCTTGAATCACAAAACCCGCAAAAGCTTCTCGACACCGTTCCGCTTCGTATGAAAATATAGCTCCATCTCGTGACATGGAAGCTTGACCACTTGCTTCCGGATTGGTTTTGAGTCCCACGCAATACTTTTCTTTATGATGTTTCAACATTGTGTTGGAGTCGGCTTTTAAAAATTTCCCACATCGTTTACAATGTGCCTTAGTCGTACCATCCGACAACAACACTTTGTCGTATAAATCCCACACCACCGGATTTCTTTTGTTAACCAATTTTCGAACAATCTTTGGTGAACTTGAAGAACCAACACCGAAGGAAGAGGAAGAAGATTGATTTGCCATTTGAGAAATGAGAATTTTGTATGCGTTTTGAGAGCGTTTTGAGTTTGTATGAGTGTTTGAATGTTGTGATTGAACCTAAACTCACGGTTTGTATATATAGTAAACTTGGAATGGCAAAATGGTAAAAAAAACAAAAAAACGGTCAAAAAACGGTCAAAAAACGGCTAGAAAACGGCTAGGAAAAAAACCGGGTTAAAAACCGGGTTGAAAACCGGTTTTTGAAACCGGGTTGGAAAAAACCGGTTCGGAACCGGGTTGTAACGGCTAAACCCCAAACCGGTTTGTACCCGGCGGGTTCCAGAAAACCCGAACCGGGTTGGGTCAAACCCGGGTTTGACCGGGTCGGGTTTTCGGGTTTTTTTCGGGTTGGGTTTCGAACCCAGTTTTTTTGTGCATCTCTAGCTTCAACAATGTTTATTTATATATTATATTAAATATGGGCTGCTAATGACAGCCCAACAGCCGTGCAGGTTATGCAAATCAGAACCCAAACTTATTGCCCCAAGTTTTCTGTGCAACAAGCTGAACCACAAAACGTGAATGTGATTCTAGCAAATTTGCATTGGCTCTATTAAAGGGTGATAGACCCCTGCTGGCTGCTGCCCCCATTGAACAGACTCATGGTCAACGTAGAGAGGTAAATTGCGTATGCATAGGAGGAGAATTGAACCTATGGCATCCGCTTTATGTTGCATGTCCTCCACCATTAGGCTACCATCACGGAATGTGGTTGTATTAAAAGCTTGTCCGAGAAAGGGTTCATGCACTGGGATAGATTTCGGAAGCAAATGTTGTAGCCAAAAAACTCGAGTAAGTTCGTTAATTGAAGTTTCATTTGCATTGTAACATTGATAATGAACCTTTCTCAAAACATCATCTTCGTTTCTAATACAACGACTAATTATAGGCTCATAGGTCAAAGGTGTATTAATTGAAAATCATTTGACGACGGCTTGAAAGTTGAAAGACTCGTTAAGCTAAACATATCACATGTCGAGTTATATAGAAAGCTAGTTTGAACTTGATTAACATACAAAATCTTAGTACCGGTAGCCAGGAGCCCAGGACGGCAGGACCACATAATGATAAACATACCTATCCTTTTTGGAGAACAAACGCTAAATAGTATAGTATCTGGTCAGATTTTTCGAACATTTATACACCTTTCAAAATTAGTCCTTTTACACAATTCAATAGTCTTATCAATTAATACTATACCGTATTCTTTATAGTATATATTGACTATATATTCGGTCATGGTCCCCGTGATGGTAACTTATTGGCAGAGAACATGCAATATATATGTGAAGATCATGGGTTCAATTTTCATACTCATATTCCTTTAATCACGGGTTACGCGATTTAACTCTCTTATATTGATTGTGGGACTGGTCGGTATGGGCCACCTGACTACCTAAGAGTCGATTTTACCCTTTTTTTTCCCATCACGATGATTATAAAAATGGTTATGTAATACTAGCAACTAATGGTAATATTGAGTATGCTACAAAATGAACTGTGAAGACAATTTATAAAAGTTGTCGCTATTTTTGCCCTTTTCACTAATTAAATAAAAAAATTAGGGTCAATCGATTTATTAAAGAATATGTTGTTGAATTAAACTAATCATTTTGCTCAAACAAATTGGTGACATATTTAACATTCTTTAACAAGTACTCAATTAGTTTGTGGACCAAATAATAAGATAATTCATGATTAAGAGTGACTCTCTACCAATCAAAACCAACCCCTTTTCTTAAAATATTTCAAGCATAACTAATAAACTTTCTTTACTAATTGATCAACAAGCATCAATCATCACTAGAGCGAAAAAAACAGAGTTGGCGAAATGCCACTTTCAATCATATTACTTACAAGTCTATAAATGGCATAGCAGGTTTGGTAATGGGTCGAAACCAGTGTTTTTCATCAAGGGTTAAAATGGGTCAGGTCCGGTTGGGTAAAATGTATGCATTGCTAATGATCGAGTCAAGTTCACAAACAAAACAACAGACTAAACCTTTACATTTCCACTAATTGTATACCAAATTGTTAAGCTTCATAGTCAAGGTAATCAAGAGACGGTGTAAATAGTAACAGAAAGTTACGATACATTAAGTGCCCAAAAATACCGTTAACTTACAACAGATATGTACCAACAAGTTAACACGCCTATTTACAAAATAAAGCTAAAATGGATCGTACTATAAACACTAATATAGACAAGTTCATAAGAACTTACTAAGGCAGATGTTTTTTCGTGTAATTAGTTATTCTCCTCAAGGTTATATACAGTCTTGACGTATTCTTCTGTATCCCATAGAAACGAACCAAAAGCAATCGCCTCCAAAACAAATCTCTTCAATGTTGAAAATGATGTAGATATTACTTTTTCAGATTCAACGTCACCAAAAAGCGCTAAACTATGCTTTGCTATCAGATTTAAAGCCTCCTTTGAATTAGGTTGAGCACATTTCACTAGTGAATCACGGGCGAATCCCATTAAATACGTACTCAATTTCTCTCGTTTCTTTTTACCATCAAACTGTGTTGTTGCTATCATCGTGTAATGAGTATGCCCAAAAACAAGATTCTTTCTTCTAAAATTGTTAAAAAACATGTCATCAATGGGGTCCACAAGGCTCATTTCTAGCTGATGTCTCAACGTGGCGGTTTTAAGAAAATATCCAAAGAGTATTGAGGAGTTATAGATTTGGGAAATATCCACCCGTTTAATTTTGGTTATGGCCCAACTGTCGGTTACACTAAAATCTGATCTCCACCCTATAACGGAAGTTAGATGTTGTCTTATCATCTCCAAAACCTCGAAGCTATGAATTGACTCGAGTTCCCAGTCTTTTGACGGCAAGATTTCAAGTCTGTTGTTGTACATACACTTCGAAAGACGCGGAATTAGATGGACTTTTAGTTCGGAGAATTTGTACAAGATTAACATGTACATTACATCTTCTACAGCGGTTTTACATTCGTGTTCCTTTAGCTTAGCAATCCTCCTGTAAATATAATTCAATTAACAAATTATTACCAAATTAGATGACCAAAACTGCAGCTAATTAAGTGCTCAGAGCCTTAGAGTTATAAATAGCTCTCAAGTTCACAACTTTATGGAGTCTTTTTGTTGGTATTTAGTCATTAAATAAGTTCACACTTATTGACCTTCAATAATTGGCCTGCCATAGCCTAATTTAAATGACTTTTTTTGCATTAACTTAATGATAACGTATTCAACTTGACACAAATTGCAGATGTTAATGATCACCAAAAGTTTGATTATCTGCTATTCCATGTATAATGTATCCGACCTTCCTGTTACAAACCAGTGACTAATTTTGATGATGTGGCACCCAACATAGTACTCATACTGTTGTCACGTTTACAAATTACAAAAACTTAAAAATTATCGGTTGATTACAAAAGTTGTCACGTCAACAAACAAAGTTACAAAAATTAAAAACTTACCGGTTGATAAAAGAGTTACACATCAACACAAAAATTACAAAAGTTTAAAACTTATCCGTTAATAAAAATAATTATCGGTCGTTAGATACATACAATAACAAACGTAACCTACTAAAAAAGTTGATTAAGTTAAATAATCTAGATTTTAAAGTTCAATACATACTGTTACGACTGTTTTACTAAGACTGTTTTACTTCATGCGAAAAACGGGTAAACGAATAAGGTTTTAGCTATTTAGATTACCTGAAAAGACAATTTTAAACGAATACAAAAATTGCAAAATTACACTCGAGTTGAGTAGGAACACAAACCTATGAAGGCAAGCTTCAGTCGAATCAGCGGTTAACTCCCTACGCTTATTCGCTTCATCGACATCGTTAACTAACTTCTCCAACGTCTCCGCTACAGCATCATGAAACGATTTCCGTTCATTCAGCAACACAGTCGACAAAAACCTTCCGGCCGGCGTCACCGGTTCAATCGGCGTATTCAAACTACTAAACTCACAGTAACTCGCAACTACCAAACGACAACCTTTCGTAACTGATGACTTAAAACCTGAAAACGACTTTAAACTTCCGGCGAAACGATGGTGAGTGTTCGCCGGAGAAGAAACGGTTAGAAAACGAGTGTTGAGGGAAGATGAGAGAGTATATTCCATTCAGCAATAATTGAGATAGGATGGATAGATACAAATGGTTTGTATGTATAGGTTAAGTGAATATTTATAAAGAAGTTGAAAGGGGATAAGATGAGGGTTGGTTAATTGGATAATAACACGGAGTAACTTATCAGTTATTGGGACACGATACGGTGGGCGGACCCAATAAGGACGTTCTCCTATCTTATCACTTTTTTACCTTTTTACTATTTTACCAAAAAATTATGTCATAAATTTGTTATCTTAGAATTAAAAATAAGAAAAATATTGTGATTGATGATATGGTATGTATTTGATTGTGAGATAATCATCATCATCATTAATATTAATATATGGTTAATAAAGAAAACAAATGGTAGTAAATTTTAGGTAAATCGTCAAAATATAAATGATTTATTGTTTGATTATCGATTTAAAAAATCAAGTACAATAAATTATCTTCTTAGGTAAATTTTACATGACTAATTGTTAGAATTGTAAACAAATTCTTAGCATTAACTAATAGACTGTTAATGTGTTCTCTTAAATCAAGACATGTGCCTTGCACATAAGGGTAATTCCGTCTATTTAACCATTCTGGAAACCTTTCTTCCCCCTCCAGTTTTTTCGACAGCCGAAAACTCACCAAACCCGACACAACTACAATCGTTATCCCTCACCTATAACCCTTTGAACTACCACAAAATCAGAAAGGAAAGATTAATGAAACAAACCTTAAATGAAACTAAAATACTTGATGAAAACCCGATTCGAAAAAATTCAAAAATGGATCCAAAATACTACAAAATAGATGAATAAAAACCGGATTCAAAACAGGAAAAAATAAATACTTGATGAAGTTTGTCGGAACTTCCGCATCTCCGACTCTGACACCGACCATTATCTTCAACGCTTTTCCCCTTCGGTGATTTATCCGACGTCAGCTTTTCACCTTTCCAGATCCGGCTAAAATACAGATTCGGCCGTCGGTCACTATGATACTGAAAAAAAATATGATGTTGATACCCATGTTGATGACCATAAACTGCCGCTCATTAATTTCTTAACCATTTTAGTATGATTGAGGTTCAATCTTTAAATATACTTCATCATATATGTGGGGTTTTGTGTGAGTTCTTTTGATTTCTTTATTTGATTTTAGGGTTTTAATTTTAAGTTTAGTAATTTGGTTTCAATGGGGGTTTTTCTTTTTAACAACATGAAATTGTGTTTGTGTTTGCAGGGTGTCTGTGAAATAATAGAAAGAGAGAGAGATTTTGCTTTTAGTTTTGTTGATAAGTCTATTTTACCCTTACGTGCAAGGCAAACTTCTTGATTTAACGGAGCATATTAACAGCCGTTACACTAAAGGACCAACAACGCAACAGATCGACGCAATTAAAAAGTTTAAAAAACTAAACCAGTATTTCTCAACAAATCATAAGGACGAACAACGTAATTAACTCTCATTTGAAACTTTTCGCACTTGATTTTTCACATTTCGAATTAATCAATAATTTGTTTTACTTTAAGTAACTTAGCCATAAATTTTAACTGACGAACTAAATCGAATTTAATTGTGGTATAAATGAGATGATGGAAAAAACCTAATTGTCAAGTAAAAACATATCAGTCCTATAATTGGTAAATAGAATCAGTGTTAAAGACACTAATTTGGAATTTAAGTAGAAAATATCTCTTGTTGACGGGACCATTTTTTTGGAAAACAAATTAAAGGTTGATGATATTTTTGTCTTTTTCTTATTATTTAGCATATTTTTTTACAAGTTGTTTCAACTTTTATACAGTGGGTTATTATAATTCACCATTATTATATATTATAGTTATAGTTAATGAAGATATCATGGACCAATATGAGTTTCAGTTTGGATAATATTTGTCCAATAAATGGATAAACACTTTCTTATTATTGTGTTTGTTAAGATTGCTTTTCACAAGACAACGGAAAGAAAAAAAAAAAAGTAAAACTGATCAAAGTAAAACTGATCCTCCGGCGACTTCTCAGCTCTTAGTGATAGGTATCACGATTAACTAAATCGAGTAATATGTGACTAAAGGAACATGAAGATGTGGAATGAACACAAGAAACTAGTATGACATAAAGACAAAATGATAAATACTTATTTTTTAAAAAATTTTACATTAACTTCACTAAAAAACCAAACAAATGTCACGTTATTAATAAAAATTATCCAATATTCGTTCTTACAAAAAGAGAACATTTGCAACCCAACAATTGGCCGACCACTATCACGAATCCATTTTAATAGTCACAAACTTAAATTTAATAAATGTCACTTGCCTATATAAAAATACAGTCACTATCAAACTTAACCATAATATAACTTCTTTCTAACAATAAATTAATGCACCATAGTACAAAAGATACATATAATAACACAAAATTAATAGCCAAAATGCCCAAAATAACAAGACTTATGTCAAGTCTTCATTTTTCAGTATTCCCCGAACAGCATAAAATCGATTCTACTCGTCGAATTCCGACTTAAATCCTCATAGCGTAACACTCGGGAACTTGCACGACCCGAAATCTGCAAAATAAAAATTTTAGCTTAATTTTGAATTTTAAATTTATTTAAACTTATTATATGTATCACCATTGCTAAAGATGTTACTATAAAATACTAATAATAAAATGAATAATTAAATTAAATAATTACTATATGCACAATGCACTCACTTGGATTTTGGGCTGTTTGGACGGCAAGCCCATTAAAGTAACAAGACCCACCAGATTTCCTAAACTGGGCCCAATAAGAACTAAACGCATAATTAGCATGCCAAACCAACGAATCCGGTTTAAAACACTTCCCACCGGGTCGGATCGGGTCACAAGTGCCATTCCCCTGCCCACAAGCATAAGACAGAGCTCCACCAAGCGCCGTCGTGTTAGCTCCACGTGCCGCCACACACCAAATCTTCCCTTTATACGGCACATTATTCGTCGGTTCCGGCAACTTCTTCTTAAACTCCAACGTCTTACCCGATAAATCTATCTCGTAAATACTCGACCCGTTCGGGTACAACAACCCGAAATGCCGCTCCGTACCGGGACCCGGTTTCAAATTCTCGTTATATAAAGCGAATATAAATGACGGGAATACAACACCGGGCTTTAATGGAGTACCCGGTGCGGGCTTCCCGGTCAACCATTTGACCACATTACGGTTGTACACCGCGGCATTGTGAATATTCCCTCCGATTTGGTCGATATCGCCTCCATTCGGCCAGCCCGTTTCAGCGATAAATATACGGGTTTCGGGGAACCCGGCCCGTTTCATAGCAAAAAACAGAGCATCAAGCATTTGTTCTAATAAGTTACTATACACCAACCCGGAAACCGGGTCAGTGTATAATGTAACATTCGGTTCAAGCAACGCGTACCCAAGTTTAACATTAACCGGGTCAGCTACCCAAGCGAAATAAGTATAAATATCAATGAAGAAAAATGATTTAGTCCGGTTAATAAACCGCAATAACGGGACAATAACAGAGCCCGTTACACTCGACCGGAATTTCCCACTCGCGGGCGGAAACGAAGTTTCCAAACAATCCATAGCTAAAGGTGTACCAACTTTAATTTTTTTTAATTTATATTTAACTAACGATTTTCGTATCCGGCCCATAGCCGGTACGAGGTTAAACCATGTGACATTGTCGGGCTGAGACAAGATCTCGTTCCCGACAAGAATGTAACGGATTTTGGTGTTCGGGTAGAACTTAACAACGTTGGATCGGACCCAATGGTCCGCGAGTGTCTGATTGGTGGATATTGATGTTATGATTTCATTTGGTACCATTATGGATACTTGAATGCTGGTGTTTTGTAAAGATTTAAGGATTTTAGGGTTTGCATCGTAGATTTTGACCCGACCCGCTTTTAGGGTTTGGATTAGCTCCACGGATTTATGTGGTTTTGGAAGATTGTTTCCGAGTTGGCCGTAGTTTACACCGGGCTTGGCTGCAATACTAGCACCTATTTATCACATAAAAAAAAAGGTATTAGAATCGAAAGTTATGTTGTTTTTAAAATCTTAAAAAATCGATAAGTTCGTCTTTAACGATTTATTAACTTAAGCTTAAGTTAATAAACTTAAATACTTCGGTAAACTCATTTTTAACAACTTATCGATAAGCTCCTTTTTAACGATTTATCAAATTAAGCCTAATAAGCTTATAAGTCGTTAAATAAACCAAAAAGGGATCAGAACGATAGGTTAAATATAAATTTTCGTTTCCCTGCACATTGCGAGTATTATTTCTAAGAATAATAAATAATAAGTAGCATGAATGTATGTTAACTTACTTGAAAGAGGAAATAGGAGGCATAAGAGGGATATGAAGAAGATGAAAGCCATTTTGAGGGTTTGTTTTAGTGACTGAAGGTTTTTTAAAGTAGGATTTGAGGAATTAGAAAAGGGTAGATGGGAAATTTAATGAAGATATAGAGGACTATTGTTATAAGACCGTTGTATACAGGAATCAAGGTGTAATTGTGAAGCTGAATACAGGAAAAAAGTTGGTGTTGAAAAAGGGGGAAAATTGCTTAAAAAAAAGAAAAAAAAGAAAAAAAAGGAGAAAAGGGGACAAAGTACTGATAAAGATTGACAGAATCTTGTGGTAAAGTCTCAAGTTATGTATGAAAAGTAATTTGGTGTTTGGTCGATATGTTTTTCAAACCCATCATTTTATTTGGGTATGAAGTATGCTAAACTCATAAATTTAATTCTTTTTTATTAAACCAAACTCATTAATTAATCACTTTATATCATATTCATATTCATTTTCTTTTTCTAAAGCCTACAATTCAACACCCTGAATGATACATGATATTCCATTTTTTTATAAAATAATTAGGGTAAATTGTAAGGGGAAAGAAATAGTCATAAATAATAGCTTTTGGGTATTGGATTGGATAACTTCTTGGAGTTATAGGTTGTCACAAAACCGTAAGTTTTGTGCACGTTATAAAGAAGTTTTTGTATATGTTTTTGTTGGCTAAAGTTGTAATCCCTTCGTTCTACAAAAATTGTTCTACAAAAATTGTTCACCGATAAATTTTGTGTGAATTAAGATAGGTTAGTTAAATATTAGTTTTACTCTTATATTCAAATTAAACTTGACTGAATTTATTTTAAAAATGAATAATTAAGAATAATAAATGAGGGTAAAATGAGAAGTTTAATAATTTTTAATAGTTACTTTTTGCAAGTGGATAATTATTTTGAGACAAAAGGAGTATAACGTTAAAACAAACTACGATTTAGCATTTTAGCCCTTAGCTAATTGGCTTGTGGTGATTTATAAAATGGTTGCGCCAAACAAAATATCTTTATAAAAATGGTTTATTATTTAACTAGATAATCTATAAGACATAGTTTAAATAAATTTGGCATTTGATAAACTAAGGAAAAGTTTGAGACAAGTGTTTATTGCGATTAGTTTGTTTTTCAAAGAGGCAACGAAACTATGACAAAAAATAAAGGAGATTTACGAATAAGTGTCAAACGTAGCATAATTAACTAATTTTAGTACATCAATTTAATTTTTAAAAAAATAGGTATTGTCCTATTGATAGTAAAATCCAAAAATTAGCAGTGTAGTTCGGATATAAACTACATACTACTAAATCATTGAAGAGAGCAATGGATAATGGATAAACTGATAAAGTATATTAAATTAGATTTTGACCTTATTGTGCATAGAAGGGTAAACGGACAGGAAAAAGGTCAAAAACAC